>OX465489.1:17532177-18202177 GCA_950022335.1 Eurois occulta
ATAGCCATTCATTATTTCTATTTTTCATTACAGTAGTGTTTGAACCATGAACTGCCTCCGTGGTCGAGTGGTTTAGGCGTTTGCCTTGTGACCCGGTGGTCGTGGGTTCGATTCCTACGGGAAGCATACTTTGTGAAGTTGTTTCCAGTTTGGTTAGGACATTGCAGGCTTGAATCACCTGATTGTCTGATAAAAAGATGATTCCGTGCCTCGGAAAGCACGTTAAGCCGTCGGTCCCGGCTGTCATTGGTTGATCTTTGGCAGTCGTTACGGATAGTCAGAAGCCAGTAAATCTGACTCCAGTCTTGCCATGAAATACCGTGTTACCCAGTTAATGGGTTGTGGAGGTCTGGTAGGCAGCCGCTCTGCGTAAAATACTGGTATTCAGCTAAATCCGGCATGACTGGAAGCCGACCCCAATACAGTTGGGAAAAGGCTAGGCAGATGATGATGAGTGTTTGAACCATGCCTACAACTGTTGATATAAGTACCTAGTCACGGTTTCAACGCAACGTTTCCAACTTATTAGTTTTCCCAGTTTGTAAATAAGTAATTTCGAATGTATTTAGGGATAGGAATTTATTTTATATATTAAATAAATTATATTGAAGAGCGTTACAAAACATAAAGTGTACAATATTTTTAGGGGATTTTCCAAGTTACTGTGGCGATTTTATGGGTGTTTAATGTTACCTTTGGACATTGACTCAGCACTCGGCCTGGCTTACGCGCGGCCCAGTTAAGATAATGATTGGGTTGCATCTTACACGCATAGGACACAAAGATTTTGTATAATAGTGTGTGTTAAGAAAAAGTAGTATATAAGCGGTAACATTTGTAAATAAATCAGATTTGAATTTTATATTCTTGTCTCATTACCCCTCACTGTGGCCAAGACACCTTTAGCCATCTCTGATCGGTCTCGTGAGTCTGCGGGACTGGCAGTGAGTGTACCCATCCCTTACCTGGAAATCCTGTCTCCAATCCGTCTGTAACCTTAGGTCGCATGGTGCAGACATCCCGCACTTATTTATATATTTATCTATTACGTACTAGGTATATGATAGGTTAGGGCTGTAGGGCTTAGGGCTTAGGGTCGTAGGGACTGTTAGCCTTGTAGGTCTAGTAGGCTCCTTCAACTTATCATTTACTTTCATGTACCATCACACCCTTGGCAGTATTGCGGCCTTACGTGACGTTTGTTAAGGGTGGATGTACAATGGGTATTTGACTTTAACTTTGAGGGTAAATATTTTGGGAGTTGGTAACCCTGTTTCAACCAATATTCTAAATCTATAATGCTGCGAAATCGTAAAGCCTTAGAGGAGACACAAAGTGTTTTTGCAAAGACATTATGCAACGAGGAAGGTTTTAAAACTATAACTTAATTACCTAACGGCTTTGTCTAAATAATTACAAACATGTTCCCCGTTTCCGCTTGGCTTTCTAGAGATCCTCTCTCGGATAATCAACTAATCATTCGAATACTTAAGCATCGAATGTTTCATAATCGAATAAATTAATGACATATTAAATGAAGCATTAATTAATCAAGGTAACGATTATTGATATGAGTGGCACATAATGTACTAATCAAATCGATTTAGTTAATCTAATGGGCTAATGATGAATAGTTTACTAATTGAGTAGACGATTTAACTTCTAATTAATGTTGGGCCGTTTTATGAAACATCCTGTATGTTGCAAAAATTAATCATATTTTGATTAAATTAGTCAAGGGCAAGATTGTCTTTTCTATGTCCTTAATCAATATTGTTAGTTAATTTAATTCCATTCTGTATCATATTCGTTATATTGTAAATGCGAAAGTAACTGTTTATCTGTTTGTTACCATTTCATCAGCGATGAAAAATGTACGAAAGATACCTGTATTTTTAATAAAGCAGTTCTTTCAAACGCCATATCGAATGAAAAGAAAAATTGAATGATTCCAAAAAAACAAATAAATGTGTATCTTTCGCAATTTTCATCGCTACTTTTCATGCGTTTTAGGCTGAACGGTTCAGTACATAATTTGGGACACGGATAGACCATGACCCGATTTAGATCATAGGATACCCGTTATGCCGGTAAAACCTGCCGTGTATTTCCGCTGGTGAATCCGCGGGACAAAGCTAGCTTTTAGTTCTGCAATATTTCATTATTCGATCGTTATGTCAACGGATTATCAATTAACAAACAGTGACAGTACACGACAATTAGACCTAGAACCGGTTCCCAAGACTATAGGTAATTGAATTACATGACACGTATATAAAGCCGCAATATGTATAATGTTTATATATTTTAATATTTATATACATGTTAATGCAGCCATAATACTGATAGCAATCTGTCTGGCATAGTTCCGTATAGCGAAGAAATGGATGGCCCAATTTTAGTAGCCACAGTTACTGTAATTCAAAAAAGCCCATTTGAATCTACGGTTATAGAAAATACTGATGATACAAATTGACCATTTAAGATACAATTTACAATAGATTAAGAAGTGGTGTAGCAGAACAGCATTATACATACAATAATACGAACTATCTTCGAAAGCTTTTGCGCTTTGAAATTTTTGTCGATCCCCAAAACGTAAACGATACTAAAGTTAAAGAAACCTCATCCTTGAGCATTATTCCCACCATTGCTTACAAAACCATCCTCCCTTATTCACAATACCGCACTCACCAGCACTCTTGCGCAGAAGCGATCTATCACAGCATTCACAGCTCGCCGATACTCAGCTGCCATCTTATCGGAGCAAAGTGATCTTAATGGTGAGCGACAATGTACCGGTCAATTAGGCCGGCGACTGGTTCCGATCGATGCAAATACAATGATACACTCGTGCGCAACTATCTATACTGTGTTCGCGATTTAGTTGCCAAACTTGTAAACAAATGTGTGGTTTTGTAATAATACCCACACAATAAGTTCAGTTTGCACTTTAATATCATACTTTTTTACAACTCTCTCATTGTCTCTTTCTTGTCCTTTAGTTATTAAGAAATCTACTTAATTGCTACTGACATGAAGTTGAATTTGTGTAAGTGGAAAAACAATCAATTGAAAATAAGTATTTGAATAAACTTTTCACGAGGAAGCTTTAGAATTAGTCCAGCACTGGACTGGATTGCGTGTTCAGGGACTGTTAGGTTTAATTCTGTACCTTGCGGGATATGCGGGTTTAAAATAAATGATTTATAGTAAGGAAAATATTGAATTAATATATGTATTTGATCTTTCAAATTCAAATTCAAATACTTTATTTCGAACAACCAAGTCCATATATGGATTAGAAATGCTTAATAACTATGTTAGTAGTAATAATTTCATAGCCGTCATAGATACAGTTAAAAAAAAATACAATTGTTTACATAAATGTCTACACTTAATTGGTATAGTCTGCACCCTAATGATTCCTTTAATTCAATTCAATTTATTTTAATTTAATTCAGTTCAATTCAATATGTTATATTTTAATTAAATCTACTTTAATGTAATCTAATTTAATTTAATCTAATTTAATTTAATTTAATCTATCTTTTGGATGTCATCTATCAATTTTGTATTGGGCTTATTTGTGGATGCATCTGAAGAGGGCCTTGAAATCTCATGCCAGAAGTGTTTTCTTTCCTAAGTACTTATTTACCCATTTAAGGCGAGGGCGAAGTGGTTACACCGTTAGCCAGAATTCTCTTCGATATTTTATTCCCAATTGATTCGCGCATCCGTCGAATTCGACGCAGCGATTGGCCGATTGTTTAGAGTCATATGATCAAGCATCCATAAAAAATGCATTTGCACGCAGACAGTAAAAATATCTGCTCCCACAATTATAACACCTCGTAAAAAGCGATGGTGAAAGACAGCCAGACGGTTTTTATTTATTTATTTACCGCACTTGACATCAATAAGAACCTGTTTGCTGTTTACTCTTTTTAGTCTTGAACTTCAAAAACGTACAATTATTTGCTCGTAAACGTCAGGTGACGGCGTATCAAAGGCGATGGGCGGTGATGCGTGGGCGCACCTATTAATAATTGTTCGTACGTCGCTTCCGCGGCGCCCGCGCTTGTGAGACCGTTTTAGCGCACTGATAATGACTTATTGAGGAGACTCGGTTGATGCTAATGACTATATTAGTCGCGAATCACTAGGCTGTGTCATAAAACAACGTTTGATTACACTCCGTCGCCTTGGAGCTCTGATCTGGTGGCAAGGACAGCCCCGACTGTTACTATGCCTTCTTAAGGCCATCAGAACGTTATTTTTAAACGAAACAAAGGTTAATGAGGAATTAGAGACCGCTGATTTGTGTTATTTTAATGTCGTGCAATGGAAAGGTAAATATTATTCATAATTTACCTAGACTTCAAATGACAACTTTCGTAGACATAGTAAATTACGCATAGTTTGAGGAAAATAGAAATACGTTTGTCTATAGTTTGGTCGGTGTCAATGTCTGTAATTTTTCCTCTTCTAATTCCTTTAAAACCAATTAGGTCAAAACCATACAACCGCAACGGTTTCGCAAACAAATATTGCAAAAATATCATAAGTGGAAATACTCCACGAACTCGATATTTAAATCAGTAAAGCATCGGTTCGTTATCTGCGAACCTTGATTAATTAAACCATCATTTTAATTCTGTTAACGAACGAAATTCCTATATTCAATTAAAAAGTCACCTTCATCCGAGATTAACAAGCGGTCGTCGGTAATTGGTAATGCAGACGCTCCACCGCGCTGCGTCACCCACTACTTGCGCCCTAATTAGCTGTTACGCTAATACACCATTGTTAGCGTTATTGATGGGTCTAGGTAGCTATCGGTATCTCAGCAGCACATTTCCGTGATTGTTTCTGAGCATACAATGTGGTCGTGGGCGTATGATTGCTAGGCGGCAGCTCTATACTTGTATAGAAAAATGTAATTGCTTTATGAATCATTTAACAGTTGACGGATTATGGAGAACTACCTTTTATCAGTGATGTTTTCTGTGGTTATAAAACAATAACGTTGTTTGGTTAATAATACATGTAAGTAAGTGGTGTGAAAAATATCATTGTTTAGAAGTTGGTTTTGAACAACTGAATCCAATTAATTGCTAAAGGTTCTCTCAGGAATTACAAAGCCCCCCCATCTGGCCTTTATTATCAAGGCAACTTTCGATATAAAATTTCGAGAAAACAAAGTAACAAGGAACAGCCATCAAAATTCCACTGCACCTTGTTTCATGTCGTTTCACTGAATCGATAATCCGGCTGCACCTGGTATACAAAACAGACGCCACAATCAAAATTTCATAAGGTGCCCTTGCTATAAATTATCAATTTCCATATTTCAAGCGTCAGCTGCGCACGCGCTGGCCCGGCAGGTGCTCGCGCACCGATTTCCCCGCCCTCCCAGCATTCCCCTCGCTTGTTTCGAGTTAGGGCTACTACGCAATTTGTATCCATAATATTTGGACTGATAGAGATTGATATGATAAAAGGATATTTCTTTAGAATGTTCTGAATGTCATAATGTTGGATAGCGCAGTTGTACGCCTGTACCCACAGGGTCCATCTACACGACGCCGACGTTGATCTGTACGATATTTTGGCTGTATAATTTTGGGATCACTGCCAGTTGCATACTTCTTTTGTTTTTAACCGTTTGTAGATTGGGTTATTGGCGAGTTATGTGATCCAACTTTTTACTGCAGCGCCGTGTAGAAGTCTTAATTTTGTATTCATAGATAGAACCAAGATAATGACATCAGTTTCGGAAACAGTAAATGATATTCATGGCAATAAATTAAAGCTACAGTCTACCCATATTTTAGATTTGCACACTGCATTGTCACATATTTGGCACAACCATCCCACCACAGCTTGACCGAAGTGGCGCCAATACCAGGAAATTTGATAACAGCAATAAATTCAAGCTGTCTTCTATGTTTTATAACCTTCAATAGAAACGATTAATTTGTCACATATTTGGTACCATGATGAATTATCAGCCGCATGAATTTATTTGGAAAGAAGTTCTATACGAATTGTCATTTATCGGAAATCATTTATGTGAAAAAGACGATGAGCCCAGTTTTTCCAAAAATAATGAAAGATTGGGCACAGTGGCCAATCTTGAGGGCCCGGACTCCACCAAATGGAGACCAGAGAGGGGAATAAGAGTGCGGGGATCGACTATTCACACTGATTGAAATCCACATCGCGTGTCTCTTCTCTACTGTGATTGGTCGCATTCTTGTACGTCTCTTCTCCGTTGCGCTTGTCTTCGTTTTGGTGGGGCCGGGCCTTTAACAAATGGAACTGGATTTCAGTCCCACTATAGGAAATGGTGTCAGAGGTCTCGAGATGATTTATGAAGTTGCTGCTCATTTCATATGATAAGCCGCAGATGATGATGGTAGACCTCTGTGGTGAAAGGGCCAGCCCTGGCGCTTATCCAGGGAATTTTAATTAATCTAATTTGCATGTTTGGCCGCGACACGCCCGGCGCGCCATAAAATTTACATTTTGTTTCTAACATAGCGCACGTTGCGGCGGCGCCGGCGCAACACTGCAGTTTTAAGACAAAGAAACTAAGGTTTTTAGCTCAACAGCGTAGAAAAAAAACAGGAAGCTCTCGCAACATGACCGTGACACAAATTGTACCTGCACGCATTTGAACCTGCTAGCATACAAAACTCGCAAAGAAAGCTTTAAATCTATAGAATAAGCAACTAAAACATTTTTATAAATCAAAGACTTTGAAATGTGTTTGTCCTCTCTTGGAGTCAGATTCCTATAAAAAGGTCGACCATGCCCATTGCTATACCCAAAAGCAGCCAGGCGGTTAACTCTTGCAAATTCTGAATTATCAACATGAATGAAGGATTCTTCCCATTGTAACTAGAATAAGTTATTTGAGTTGAAGCAATAAACTTTTATTTATTATTATGATTGCAAATCACACTCCACTGACAAGGCAATTTTTAATTAATCAATTATTTCTAACATATAAAATTCGGTTATAAACCAAATACAAATTCAGCGCCCTACAAATAAAAATTAATAACGTAACAATTATATTTTACAGCTTGGTGTGTAAGCCCGTGTCTCTATTTGCGCGCCACGCCCCCGCGACTTGAGAGCGGCACGGGCGCACGACGCTCCAATAACATTAATAACCGACTTGATGTTATCCCACTTGGGATGTGGCTGGAAAATCCGCGAGTAGCTAGTACCTGGATATTTCTATTCGAAATTTTCGTGATGGAGTTAAGAGAACAGTTCTTTTGGAGATAAAGGATTCGGGAGGATAGAAAGTGGAGGCTTTGAGCACCCGAATATTTTTATGCGTAATTTTCTTGCTGAAGTAATAGTGTTAAAAATACGAGTACTTTCATATGAGTAATAGTCAATAATTGGGGCTGTCACAGCATGAAGGTTTCTGTTTAATAAAAATCCACAATGTTCTTTTTGGTGGAGATCTTGTATAAGTGCGATGTCAAAATAGGAAATCCCGTAAAATCTAAACTGGAACATATAATAAACAATACCAAGATCTACACGCTGTGAGGACCTCAAGGTATCCATGCGCAAGTCTCTACTATATTATTTCAATTTTCTGTTTTGGAGACAAAGAAAGAAGGGAATCTATAATTATTATTATCATAGGACACTAGGGTCTAAAGAAATGGAAAACCTCTCTCGCGCATTTCCTAGTCCAACAAAACAACCCAAAACCCCTTTTACATTCTCCCTAACCGTTTATTAATACTTTTCGCAATACTAAAAGCTCACACAAAGAATATTTTATTATTCATTAAATTCGATTTTAACGACCGCCGTTCACATATAATTATGTTATTCTTTGCACAATATGTAACTTTTTGTCTTATATGGACGCGGTTAGGACATCGTCTCCATAAAATATTCATAATTATGGCCATTTAACAGCTTTGGTTCTGACGCAGGATCAGACGGAAAATCTTTATTGTTTATTTATGATATAAAGTTGTTGTTTTGTAATGTTTGCTTTGCAAAAGCTTTTAATTTCACAGTGCTAAAATTTTCTTTTGCTGTTCCATAGCACCTCCGAGTATCATATACCTGCGCCTGTGGATGACTGTCTGATATCGTTACAAATCTTCTTCGGATAGCCAAAATAAGCCATAGACTTAATTGTTTCATGATTTAAGAAATGCTCTAATGGATCCTAAAGCAATAACTGCCACACCCACAAAATAACAATGAAATTACACACATTAAACTCCCTACGGTCTATCTCACCACTATCAGCATTGCGAGACCGATGTCGTGGTACCCCGATAAGAGCGAGTACTCAACTCATTGTTACTGAGCCCCATCAATCTAACGTTGCGCAAACTGTAGTAGATGGCATCAGGGTGAGGCAACCGGTGCTCCCAAACTGTCCGTAATACCACCGTACACGCCCAGATAAAACCTCATCACTTAGCAAAAAGATATTAACTGCAATCCTCTTTATTATACTTCTGATTGGGGCTATTTCTTAAGTGTTCCGACATCATTGCAGCCTTCGTAGCAAGGCTGATTAAAAATCTAGCCGTCTAGAATTTCATCATCTCATTTATTTTTAAACATAGACTTTCGGCATCATAAAGAGAAAATTGTGTTTAAATGCACGATGATGACACATTAATTTGGATTTCGAATTCAGCCCCTTATAGCATTGGCCATTACTGCCACAAATCCTTGTTACAGTTAACAATGGAAAATTCGATCTCTAAACTAATTAACTCCCCAACTAAGGGTGTAATTCATTTCGATTGACGCACAATACTATTGTACACATTTCTAATTTAAAATTTGATTGCATCTCGCCGGAGCACCCCTTTGCATTGTCTGCCCGAGTGCGAGTCACGCTGACTGGTGTGTTGACCCCTGCTACTGCTGCTATTTGCATGTACTGCCAGCACAAGGGAGCAGTAAAGCTTTCTATAAATCTAATCGGGGGCCGGCGACAACAGTTGTAAAATTTTACGACTTCCGTCGATCGCGGGCTGCTGCGGCCCTTTGCTCGCGTTTCCACACGCGAGCGTCCGAGATACACATCACAATGTCACATGCATACTCGTCCCACTGATGCTGTCTGTGCTTCTCGCGCTCCTTATAGTAATTAACTAGTCGCAAGGTCGCCGCGTTTTGTCATTCTCCATACTTATGCGGCGGCAATCCTCCTTGGGACACAGTTAGACGTCCGCGGCCACTAATCACAACCAAAACAGGCTCGCGACCGTCCACTCCGCCGCCGCGCCGTTTCGTTCATCCACGTTTGACCGTAACCGCTTCTAGATCGAACCTTTTTAGTACAGCAGCTAGACGCCGGCGCTGCGAGGGCACCTGTCCGCCGAGCCTTATTTATAAACGCTGACATACCAGCGCGCGAATCTAAAACTTTTATGACATTTGCGGTAGCTGAGTCATGATTCAATCGGCTCGCGAGTCGCGCTCCGATGTACGATTTAACGCATTATCTATAAGATGCGATTAAGAAATACGACGAAGATGATGGATGGTGCTGGAGGCGTCCTGTTACGCTGAGCGCGCTCGATAGAGCGTGTCGATAGCCATCGGCGCGAGTATCGGGCGCGCATCGATAGCCGGCGCGGGCGTTGCTTGTGCAACGCTTTATGAATAATTACCGGCCGGTGAGGCGGCGGACGCACTCGATTCACTGCCAAGGACGCCTTTTCGCTTTTAGTCGGTCATCGATCGGAGCGTTGCGCAACGCGACGGGGGTTTCGCTGTCAGGCCCACTGCGCCCGTTGCGCCTGTTGCGCCACGCACCGTGAGAAGTGCACGCGACTAATGACGCGTTGCTCAAGCGGCGCAACCCGCCCACAAATCGCTTTATTATGCAGAAAGTGAGTCGGAACAAATGGACGCGCCGCGCTGCACCCGGCCTGCATTTATTACGGGACCCCGGCGGAAAGTGAACGCCGAGTATGATGAACGGATTCATATCAACCTGATTGTGATTTATAACGTCGCACCAACTCTCAGCGACGTTTTATATGAAAAAATGGGCGTTTTATCGGTGCACTACCCGCGGCTCGCATATTCATAAAGCTGACGGGCCCTCATAAATATTTGTTGCAGACCAGCTTTATCAATGTGATAGGGAGCGATAAATAACTAAGTTACGAAGGTCCGATGCACGGATTGCTTGTAACTGATTATGACATTTTTAATAAGACGTTGTTCGATCCATAAAACGCGAGATGTTGCATCAAACTCGTAATCTTGTGATCTACAACGTTATCGCCTTCAATCGTAGTTCGATTCATCATAGCTATCTAATAGGAGGGCCAGTAACTGCTGGTGGTAATGCAGTTCATTTTGATTACGCTATCTGCAGCATCGATCGTCCGATCCACTCCCATTTTACTTTACTATTTGATGATGATATTGAATTTCAAGGGGAATGAACTTTATTTCGTAACCACGACCCAACTCGAATGACGTAGCTACAATTCGAAAGAGTTTCTCATGATTTTTTGCAAAAGCTGAACACAAACAAGCTTTTTAATTACCCCAACGTTTTATTTGATTTACAACGGCATGCGGCATGGCAACCAGCTTCGCAAGTAAGTGTGTATTTCCTTTCACACTATTATCGTGTCTCGAATTAGAGTTTCCTAAAAAAACAAGCTCTGCGTCCGTTCGGTGCGGGTTGCGTTTTTGCCACTCCTGCGCAGCTGTCGCTGTTGTCGGGCAGGTGCGTGTGTTTTCGCCGAATTTCGTCGGCGTCCGTTGCCGCACAGACTTCTTGCCCGCCAGACGTAATCACTGAAATGCCGACTTTAAATGGGCAAAAAGATTTGATGCTATTTCGGGCGTCCTGTGAGTAAGTGCTGAGGAATGATTTATAACTAAGTCTGGTGGGAATTTACCAGTGACGTCACATGATCGTTTGCTCATGACTTCAAGTAATTTTGTTTTTTACTTCTACGAATCTAAAAAGGGTATTATTGTCATTCGTTATTTTAGGGACGGTGTAATAAGACTTCCATTGCATGAAAACGCGACAATTGCTAACACAAAATTGCGCAATTATTACCTTCGCAAAACAAAATTCTTGGCAATACTTAGATGAATATTTATAAAACAATAATCAATAGTAAGTTCGCTATCTACGTTTAGGTATAATTTCTCAGTAGTTCTGCCTACGCTACGTGGTTGCACTGCACGTCTGCGCTAGCGCAACAGTGTGCGGAATGCGCACGCGCATCTCAGGTCAACGCGCGACTTGATCACTTGACACACTGACACGGTGTCAACTGTGTTTTCTTATGTTTTACACGATAGATAAACTATTCAGTTCTTACGTAGGCAGTAGGCACGTACGCTCGTTTCTTACTTATTTGCAGGTGGAAGATTTTGCTAAGTTCAGTTAATTTTGAACCAGCATTCTTGTCCAAATCATCTGTGCAAATGGCAGCTTGCAATTACATGTAGTATTAGGAATGGTGATTATTTATGTTTAAAATTACTCATATTAATTAGCTCGTGTATCTTTCAAATATTTAACTACTTACTGAATGTAATGTTTTATCGCAAATAGTTCAACATAAGTTTTTCCTTGGAACGGTGAACAATGCATCTTGATATGAAACATTTGTGTCCCATAGCGAAAGTAAAAATCATAACAAAGCAACGTGTTCTACAATTTCTAGACACCCCAATCTAGGGTGAACAACCCTAAACGTAAACAAAGCATCCCCTTCAACAATATTTTGATTTCCTTTACCAAATCCGGATAAGTGTCATTGAATTAATGTCAATTTTACACGCGATGAACACTGCAGGGATGAGAGATCATCCCCTTTCACGGCCTATTTATTTTATTTGGGTTACGGAGGCGGGGTGCATCGATCCGGGCCGTCACGCCCTTAGATAGCGCAGTGTAGCTATAGCTAAGTAGGTACTCACGACGGCCAATGAAGCTATGCAAAACTAAACAAAGCTGATCTCTCATTGTACGGGAAGCTCATACAAAGCGAGCTCAGGTTAAACTGGATATTTATAGCTTGAAGTATCGCCGTGTGTACCTACGTTGTTACAGGTAGCGTAACGTGGATTGCAGGACCAGTTCCAGCGATGTACCAATTTATTGTATTTCATCATCATCTGCCGAGCCTTTTCCCAACTATGTTTGGGTCGCCTTCCAGTTTAACTGGATGCAGCAAAATACCAGTATTCTATTGGAGCGACTGCCTATGTGACCAAATTGATGTATTTCTATAAATCATTTCAGTATTTTCTAGTAAATAGTACTAATTGGGTTTGAGCATACAACGAACTAAGACACTTGTATTACAATAACAATAGCGTACGTACGGTGGAGGATAAAGGGACAAAAGAAATACATAATCAGTAGTTCCCACAGTATTGTTATGTAAAATAAACTCCATAAATAATTAATTATATTACAAAAACAACCCCTATTCATTTACAAACATAATTACACAACACAACCTAACTATTGCGAGAATCCAAATCTACCTTCCTGTCTCTCAATTTCCAATAAGATCTAAAAATAACCCGTCTCGCCGGCCACCCCAGCCATGACCTGCCCGAGGTCACTCGGGCACGGGGTGGCGAAACGCCCTCTAGCCGCCCCCGATTGCCCTCCAACGCCCTCTGTTGCCCTCACTACGTCCTCCACGTGCCGACATTGGCCTCAATACCCAATTGTTTTACGTTACGGTTCGGTTTACGTAACCCGCCCTGGTTTTGCGTACGCTACGGTCTACGGTAATAATTCATGATACAATGAATTCGCTGGTAATGTTTTTGTTAATTAGTATAAAATAGTCATTTACCCACGTAACGACATTGAACTAGATACGTGGGAAATTGTCTGTACTAGGTTTTGTGTGTTTTGCTGTTTGAATCATGATAGGTGTCCCTTTTTCGGTGACTGTATAATGTTGAGAAATATTTTTGGAATCAAGAAGGATTCATCTCATGAGTCAGATACGTAGAATTTTAACGAGCTTTTGATTCATCAGTGTATGTTCATTCAACAAGGCCCATCTCAAATGCTTATGTTCTTCATTCAATGTACGTGTGTACCTTGGAATAATCAGTAATGCTATGTAACTTCTGTAATCTAAAATGTTCAGCATATTCAAGCAGCTTTCATTCTTTATTTCAAGTTTTTCGCAGCACATTTACTTTTGCTTCCTATTGAAATCGATGCGCAAGACGTGTTGAGCTTTCTTTCTATTCATTCAAGCATTATTTTATACTAATACAATACTAGCAACAATGGGTGATATGTCAAAACACCGAGATTTCTGTGCCTGAGCAACATTGACTGCTTCATTGGTCGATTGATCGCAAGCGCGACTATGTCTTGGGTTCGATTCTCGGGTCGGGGAGAGTGTTATTTGGTTTTTCCGTCAGGTTTTGTGCCTAGTTGATGGCAATTGGCTCACCCCCTATTATATGGGCCTAAACACAACTGGCGAAATGTGGGTGTACTATTAAGTGTACACCTTTGCTTAACCCTTCGGGGATTTGAGGCGTGATGTTATGTTATGCTAACATTAAATCATGGTTCATTAAAGTTTGAGTCCACTACACCTGTCAACTGTGATACAGAGCGTATCCGATGCAGATTTTGACTAAGATTTGTTTTTTAAGATTAGTGACAAATTCGCTCACATACCACTCACACACACCACAGCACACACACACTACACACACACACTACACACACACAAACACAGCACGCACCGCAGCACAGCATCCCACCTAAATACCACGAAATATTTCACACATTCGATCTCTCGTTTGGCCAGCAGTAAATCTTGGATCATACACGCGTACATCCCGGGGAACAGTGTTGGTGGCAACCATGGAGTACCACCGGACAGAAAGTTCACTGAATTCACCAATAGCCAGTATAACACTTTGGATTTTGCTTTACTTCGTTATTTTTTAATATGTGTTATAATTGTCTCTTTTATTTTTATAATTGTAGTTACTGTTATTGGTTTGTAACATGACCATTGTAATTAAATAAATAAATAAATAAACACAGACCTCCTGCGTATAAACCTTTGCATATACTGGGCAGTTTAGCGTCTGGATATAGGTAAGAGTACCATCGAAGCGAAAAGGAGAAAAATAATTAGATAATCATGCATGACAATGGTAATGTGGGTTTGAGATTGTAATAAAATTATAGTAACGATCCATTAGATGTGATCCTTCTGTTCTCATCACATGTTGTGGTCGGCGCCGGCGCCCGCTCCACGCAGCTAATTGCGAACTGCGCGCGCACAATCAAACCACAGATTTATGCGATACTTAGAATTAGCCGCTAACCTAAACACCTCGCTTTCCCACTCATTGTTGGTATATCTGAATTACTTAATATGTGTGTATACCTAGTGCAAATAAACCGTTGCAGCGTTGTCCCGCGGCATAACTGCATCGTTTGCGGTCCTAATGAGCACTATTCTAGGAAATTTAGTACTTACTCTGGCAACTAGTTTTGGGAAATGGGTTCGTTATGCGCGAGAGAGAAAGTCTAAATAACGACCTATGCTAATTATGCTATGCTAATGTAGATAGGTACACAATGTTCTAAGTTCCTGAATCCAATCAGGAACCTACCGTGTTATAATTATGTTTCGGTACCCTTCCTTGAACCGAAGTCCAATTTTCGTTTCTGCGCCGTTCCAATATATTCGAGCTGTCTCATAAAAATAGTTCAGGACCAATTCCCATAAATCGTTAATGTACGGCGTCTCCATAGATCACCTGTAAGGATCCCCTCACGATCTGGGCGGCTGCTCCTCTCGGGTGGTAATTATTCCGACTAATTCCGCCTAATGGCCGCCCCTGATGTGTTTACGACCAACACTTCGTCTTAAACGGCGACAGTCTAATGAAATCAACCGATTACAATGACGGTAATATCACATTTGCCTTCAAACCTGATTTAAGGGGTTTCAGTCAATTTCGTAGGCTGTAAGACTTTCTATTGCGTTAGCTTTCGCGCTGACACTTCATTTCATGTCGTCCGTTTTGTTATCGCACTGGGAACTAATTTTAGGTTTGCACATTACATAAATTTGTTTAAGCCCTTCCTACTGGCCTAAATGTTGGGTATATATTGGATCGGAGCTATTGT
Source organism: Eurois occulta (assembly GCA_950022335.1). Classification (NCBI taxonomy): domain Eukaryota; kingdom Metazoa; phylum Arthropoda; class Insecta; order Lepidoptera; family Noctuidae; genus Eurois; species Eurois occulta. Next base: position 17,547,368 of record OX465489.1, read on the forward strand.
AGCCATGACATTATTTATATCCGTGAGAATTATTCACAACGTTGCATTTGAGGTTTTCAATTGCGCAACATTTTAGTGTCTTTATCGAAAACGAGTTTTATCCCCATCGATACTAATTATTCTATCCTTTCTCTTCTTCCAGGGGGAAGTTCGCATCAGTCCGCAAGATTCGCCACCTTATTTCCGGAGAAGAGTACGCGGCAAAGATCATACGCAAGAGGAGACGCGCGGCAGATACAACGCGAGAGATCCTGCACGAAGTTGCCGTGCTCGACCTGTGCGCAGAGTGCACGCGAGTCGTCAGTCTACACGAGGTAAGATGGCATTCAATTATTACACATAACGAAATCTTTAATTTTTTTCGTGCTGAACTAAAATTATCTTGGATCATTAGAGATAGATAGACATGGCATCTTCCCAAAGGAAGATGACACTTGGATGTTACAGTATAATTATTTAATTAACTCTACCCTTGGCGTTACTCCCGGCCTTTTCATTAGTAAAGACAAGTCTTAATATGCACTATATTAAATTCTTGTCTTCATTCATCTGACAATTCACCTTTAACCTTCCAGGTATACGAAACCCGTTCAGAAGTGGCGATTGTCCTAGAATTATGCGCTGGCGGGGAACTGCAGCGTCTCCTAGACGAAGAAGACCGCCTATCCGAGGGTGCAGCCCGGCGAGCCCTACGCCACGTACTTGAAGGCCTAGCACATTTACATGCACGAAGGGTAGCTCACCTGGACCTTAAACCTCAGAACCTGCTCCTCACAGCCGGCGGCGAAGAGCTGCTCATATGTGACTTCGGTATAAGTCGCGCTATACAGCCCGGAGCGCATGTCCGAGAGATATTAGGCACAAGGGACTATGTTGGTGAGTAGTCTTGAAGTGTTTTTTCATGCTGTTACGAAGTTGTGTTTACCTGATGATGGTTTTTATTGGATTATTTATCTATGGGTATGTTGATGTACATTCCATGGATCTCAATCCCAATAGATGCAAAACTCACATGACAGTCGCTTCGTATAAAATAGTGCTAATTTGTCGTCTCTAGACAATTCGAGTCAACCAACCAACTCGATATAATATCGAAAACGACTTAGCATAGCAACTGTCTAGGCGCTAATGAATTCTAACACAATGCCTAAGTGAAAGTCTAGACCTCAAATTAGAAATCACATTACAACATTTAAAGAGCTGCCATCGAAATTTAATGAGTAAGGAGTGACTTGTTCTATAAATTGGGGAAAGTCTTCGGCACTCCTTTAGAAACCCCTCGTGATCGAAAAGCTGTAACTCAAAGTAGCTTTATGCGTCCAATGTGGGTCAGACGAAATTGGTTCGTGGCTACGCTAAGAAAGTCCTATAAAATTCAACTTTTAAACCTCTTAAAGAGTCATCAAAATTACGTGTTTTTTGCTAAGTGTTGTAAAAGGAAATAGGTGCTAAGGTGACACTTATCCATTGGTAAGAACCTTATTTTATAGTTGAAACATCGAAAATCAACTCTTTTTTATTTTAATTGCATCGTTAACTCGTATGTTTCATAATGAATCCAAACAAGAACAATTGTTTACCAGCCATAGGCTGTAGTTAGTTAACGTACATTTGCTTTTAGGTTTTAGTTGCCCACTAAACGTAGACTAAAGCATAACCATATTCTTCCACAGCCCCAGAAATCCTATCCTACGAGCCCCTTTCACTGGCGGCCGACATATGGTCAGTCGGCGTCCTAGCCTACGTGCTCCTCAGCGGCTACTCGCCGTTCGCGGGCGAGACCAAGCAGGAGACGTACCTCAACATAGCGCAGTGCACGCTCAGCTTCCCCAAGGACTTGTTCCGAGGGGTCTCGCAAGGGGCCATACAGTTTATTAAGGAGACTCTTGTTGTTGATCCTAAGTGAGTATTTGTTCAATATATTTGATGTGATAAGTACTTCTCTAAAAGACCAGACACATTCAAAGGGCATAGCTGCAAACCACTGTCTACGCAACTCGAGTTTGAAATAGCTGGAAGCTACAGGAGGCCTAGAGACCAAGAGACCGATGCAGATAGCAATATTGTTGACAGCTGTAAAACCCTAGTTTGAGTAATTCTAAAATGAAACAAAATCGGATTCAATTGAATTAATCCTTGTTCGGGATCGAACGATCGGTCGGTAGTGTATGTGAAACTTTTTCTGGTTAAAGGCATTTAATTCTCATAAAGAAATAACATTTCACTTACATGAGAACAAATTTAAACTGTATACATGCCAATCATTGTCCTTCGACACTCGGACTCACAATTTATCTGACGTGTTTACTGATATCATTAAATTTACATTCGTAGTATAGCAAATAATTAAGTCTGTGGGTACTCCTAGAAATCTGAGTTGCGATACTATGCATAACTACCTCCGCTTTGGGATAAAGAGTGCGGTCACGTTGTCACAACGCAGATAAATCAGTCAGTAGTATAACTTTTGTTTACAACGGCTATTTTTAAGTTTTTATTTAAAATTATTTTAGGTAAGTATTCTTTTTGTGATAATATAGTAACAATTATCTTTTATAGTTAATAAATATTAATGTTTTCAAGAACATGTTTTTTTAGTCGGGTCTTAAAAATATTGATCGAAGTCGCACTCTTTATCTCATCTGGTAATTTATTATAAAGTTGCACTCCCTCATAAACAAGTGTTCTTTTACCTTGAGTGGTTCGTACTCGAGGAAGTACGATGTGATCTTTTCTACGACTGCTACGGTTATGTAATTGGTGTGTTTTGGTGAATGAAATTTGTGTATGTATGGTTTTATTGAGTATTTTTTGGATGAGTATGCAGGTGCAGTATGCGTGAAGTTGTTTGATGTTCAAGAGTTTTGTGTCTTTGTATATTTTAACTGTAGGTGTTAGGTAGTCGTAATGAAAAAGCATTTTAATTATTTTGTTTTGTGCAATTTGCAGGTCTTTTAAGTTTGTTTTAGGTGCATTACCCCAGATTTCGATTAGGTACAGTATGTGTGGCTTTACTAGAGAGTTGTACACTGTCTGGCGCACGCTATGAGGCAGACAGTGCACGATGTTCCGTAGTGAGCCCAATAAAGATGTAATTTTGGATCTGATGTAGTCAATTTGAACCTTCCAGTTTAGATGGCAGTCTAGTCTTAACCCAAGGTACTTCTCGTGTTGTTTGAGTTCAATTACTTGGTTTTCAATTGTAAGGGGTGGATGAGGTGGTATTGTCTTATTTTTGGCTTTAAATATGACGTAGCTGGTCTTAGATGCATTGATTGTTAGAAGATTTTGTTGAAACCAGATGGACAATGAGTCTAGGTCTTGTTGAGCTTGATTTATCATGTCAACTATAGAACCACCAAAATAAAAAAGGCAGGTATCGTCCGCATATAGCGAAATATGCCCGTGTATTGGAACCTTATGGATGGAGTTTATGTATATTAAAAAGAACAGTGGACCCAGCAGCGATCCTTGGGGAACACCAAACGTGATATTGTGCGGTTTACTTTGGTATTCTCCGATTTTAACTACCTGAAGCCTGTTAGTCAAATATGATTCGAACATTTTATACGCTACACCTGATACGCCTATGTCTTTTAGCTTTTGTAGTAATATAGGATGGCTAACTGTATCAAAAGCCTTTTTAAGATCGATGAATAAACCTAGCGCCATGTTTTTTTGATCAATGTTCGTTTGTATTTTCGTAATTAAATCTGTAGTAGCTGATAGAGTGTTGGACTGCGCTCGAAACCCATATTGCCTTTCAAAGAGGAAATTTATTGAGGTGAGGTGCTCATCTAATCGTGTATAAAGGACCCTTTCAAATATTTTAGAGATAATCGGCAGAACTGAGATAGGTCTATAGTTATTAGGATTCGTTTTGACACCAGATTTGTAGATTGGGGTTACTTTGGCTACCTTTAATTGATCTGGAAAGGTTCCACTGGCAAGGTGTATGTTTATACAGTCTGTCAGTTTGTCCACGATTAAGTCACTTACGCACTTGACGACTTTGGTAGTTATACCATCGATACCGGCACTGCAGTTTGAATCTAGATTCTTTATTATTTTGGAGACTTCGCTTGCTTGGCATGGTGTAAAGCTTGTGAGTTCTTTATTATAGGGTTGAGAATCTGGGGCTGTTACAGTTTTGTGTTGTTGTAGTTGTGTAGGAATGAGGTTGGCTAAGGTGGAGCCAATCGTAGAAAAGAAGTGGTTGAATGTTTCACAAACCTCGTTGCCATCAGTTAAAGGTCCAGATTCAGTTAGAAGTTTAGGGGGAGTGCACTGTGATTTGATTTTATTATTAGACAATGTATTTATTAAGTTCCACATCTTTTTAGGGTCTGCAGTATGTTTCATAAATGCCTCATAGTAGTACTTTTTCTTAGTGTTCCTAATTGTTTCGGCTGTAATATTTCTTTCAATTTTAAAACTTTCCATAAGATCTTCACTATTTGGCTCTTGTTTCAGTCGATGCCAGATTTCATTTCTTCTCTTAATTTTGTCTGTTATTTCTCTACTTATCCAATCTTGGCGCGGTGGGTTTAAAATTTTTGTTTTGACCGTTGTGCTACTATGAATGCCACACTTAAGATACTTCTCAAAGTTCTCATAAGTGTAGTCCATTGACGAGTATTCTGCGAGTGCGATGCTTTCGTATAGTTTTTCGTAGTCTATCGCTTCGTATTTTATGCGTTTCTTTGGTGGTCTCTTGTATTTTTTAACATTTAGATAAATTTGTTTGTGGTCAGACATAGGCGAGTCAATGATGACCATGTGAAAGCTTTTGTCCTTAAGGTTGGTGCATACGTGATCAAGGATGGTTTTTGTGGAAGCAGTTTCACGTGTGCTGTAATCTTCATGGATATTATTAAGAAAACTGTATCCAGACTCTTTCATAGCATCTCTGTAGTATTTAGTCTTGGAATTTTTTGTCAGGAGGTCGATGTTAAAATCGCCGAAAACTATAGATCGGGGTTTCTTAATTAGTTGCGATGAATATACTTCAAGAAACTCTCTTGTGTTATTGTTTCCAGGATTATAGACAGCTCCTATGTTTAATGCATGTCTCTCAAGGCATATCCATAGGTAGTTGATGCCTCCGGCGTATACTTCATCAACTTTGCTGTGATTAAGAGTATTGTGTACATAAATGGAAACTCCACCACCCCTGGAATCTGTTCTGACATTATAATAGTGGGTATAATTGGGTAGTTGGAAATGATCGGCGTCTTCACTGGATTTGAACCATGTCTCAGTTAGTATAATGACATGAGTAGTGTATTTGATCGATGTTATTAAGCATTGCAGTTCGTCGAATTTTCCTTGTCTTTTTATGCTTCTTACGTTTGCGTAGAAGAAAGTTAGGGTCGATTTAAAAGATGGCAGGTCTTGGTAAGTATGACAGAGCTGGTAGGTAATTGTATCATCTGAGTTAGTTACAACGTTTGGTGGATTTGGCGGTATTAGTTTTTTGGATGAGCCTGGACAATCTTTGGGGTGCCTTTGATATATTTAATAATTAGATTCTCTTCACCGTTTTCCTTACGACGGATTAGTTCTTGGCTGAGCTCTTTCATTATTGCCTTTTGGGTGGGGGTTTGGTCCGAGTATATTTTAATGTTATCCGGTAGTTTAGTTTTGGTTTGCAGTATTTTCTTCGCCTCTTCAGGTGATCCAAAGCAAATTTTCAGTGGACGGTTTTTCTCTGAGGTGTATTTTCCAAGACGAATTGTTTTTTTTATTTTGACATGTTCGTTCAATGCATTTTGTAGAATGTTTTGGGCCGAACTCATATCCTCAGCCTGACGTGCGGCGTTATCAGGTATTGTTGGTTCTGGTAAGCCAGCGATTATTATGTTTTTGCTTCTATTTGTCCGTTCTTGCAGTTCATTAATAACTTTTTCATTTGCGAAATCATATTTTTGTAGTATATTTGATTTTGGTGGTGTAGATTTGAGTTCACAAATTTCAGTTTCAAGCTTAGATATCTTCAGTTCCGCGGTGAGGTTACTTTTCTTCAGTTCTGAAATTTCAGCTTTCATGTTGTTATGTTCAGCTAACATCTTTGCAGTTGAATTTTTTATATCATTGACCTGGTCTTTCATTGAAGAGCTATCATCGCGCACTGGCTTCAAGTTTGTCTCCAGTGATGCGATCATTTCATCTCTGAGTTTATTTATGGCAGTTAATATATCACAGCAATCTCTTTGTTTTCGCTTCCGATATGTGACGCGATAATCTTTTTCATCACCACTAGTTTTTGAAAAATCTGATTGTGAATCACTTTGACCTACTGTTATGTTCGTGGATTGTGGCAAACGTCGAGCATTCATAGTGAGTTGGCTGGTTTAAAGTACGCGTGGGAAGAGGTTAAAAAATGCAACTATCTCTTTTACCCGAGGTGGAGCGGGGGGCGCGCGCGCCGCTTCGACACGCTGCTACTCGTTGATGTGTGATGGATGATGGTCGTAACTTAATCACTTTTTGACACCACTTTCGGTCTTGCACTGCAAGCTTTATGACTTATTATTGGGTATAGGGTTTTTGATTTTTTTGCAAGTTAATCAGAAACACGTCCGCACTGTCCGAGAGCCGAAGCAACTTTTTTTAATATTAAGATCTTAATGTATGTACCATATACTCAGAAATAAATAAATCTATCTACCTATTTAACAGACCCGAGGATCCAAGATCCAACGATGAATTTTGTTGTACTTGAAGCCGTTATTTATTAATTTCTTGTGTTTTTCAGGGGTCGTCTTACAGTGGAAGAGTGCCTGGAGCACCCCTGGTTGAAAGACGAGGCGGATATGCCGCGGTTGATCGTTGGTGTCGGCTTCGACGCCAGCGAGTTTGCCAGCGATGCCGATGATGACGCTGCCGAGGACAGCGTCAACGGAACTAATGGAGTTAATGGAACCAACGGAGTTAACGGGGTTAACGGAGTTAATGGGGTTAATGGCGTTAACGGAGTTAATGGTCACAACGGTGTCAACGGATGCAATGGGACCAATGGGACCAACGGGTCACATGATGATGAAAAAGGTGAGTTAATGTACGTTATCATCATCATCATTCATACTATCACTTACTGTACTTTCTTATTACTAACTTTAATTTAACTAAGTGGTTGTGGAGGATATTTCTGTAATCATCTAGCTTGGGAAATACAACATTTTATTTTATTCAAGAGGATACCTTTTGGTCATATCATGCTCAACGTTAATGGATACGTGTTCCTGTGATGACAAGACATTTTTTTTTTAATGAGTACTGTGGTCCAGGTCCGGTTCAGGTATTCAAAAAATTTCAATGACGAGATATTATTTTAAAAAAAAATGCCGCGCAATACACAAACCTACTTAACAATCAACACATATTGTATATGCAGTCTTTCAACCTATTTATTTCTTCGTTGCTTTTTCTTATCTTACTTAGCAAAAACTAATAATGAAATCTCGTTCTAGAATCATCCGAGTCCCGTCCATCATCACCGCTGGGTCGCGAGGAGTGCGAGGAGCGCGACAAGCCGCTGAAGCATGCGCACGCGCGCGATGTGTCTCCCCCCTTCCCCGACGCTCCCTCCACGCCTAAGGTGAGACGCGGCCATGCGAGCCATGCGGGTCATGCCAGCCATGCGCCTCTGTGAGCGTCCTAAGGAACACACACACACACGCCCACTCACTGGCGGTCAGGTTAGAAGTACTATAGTGTGGATGTAGTTGTGCTTCCGAATGTCCGGGATACAAGGCTGCGCGGGAGTTTGTCTCGGCTGATTGTGGCACTGCTAGAAAAGAATACTCGTGTTTGTGTTGTGACCTTCCGCAAACGCTTGCATGTGAGTGAGGCTTCGGGTAATGCTAGTGTATTCGTGATGTAGTTAGGTTGGAAACGAGATGAAAGTGGTACTAATGTCATTTTTGCAACAGGTGTCCCGCAAATCCCACCCGCACGCGCCGTCCGTGCTGGCGCTGTGTAAGAAGTTCCAGCCCGACTACGAGAAGCCGGCCAAGCTGCACGTGGCGCACGGCGAGTGCACGGCGGCGTGCCCGTGCCGCGCGCTGCGCTCGGGCCGCGCGCCGCCCGAGCGCGCCGTGCTGTGCTAGCGCGCGCTGTGCTGCGTGCGCCGCAGCCGGTAGCACGCACACCTGTACATATAGACTAAGTGTCGCCAGACAGTTGTATATTTTCTTAGCGAACGCCCCGATCGCGCGGACTGTACGTTCGCCGACGATCGCGGCGCTCCCACGACGGTACAAAATGCATAATGATGCGCCCGCGCACAGCTAGCGCTTGTAAATGAGTAAGAGGACGCGTTGTGCACACGCTGAGCTTGCACTGTCGACATGTACGCGAGAAATGTTCAGTTCATACTCTTGTAGTATTGGTTTACGTTGGCGCTGCTGAAGACACGTTGTAATATAACAAGTGTAGAGACATTTAATCTGAAACTGAAGAGATCAGAGACTGCTGCTACCCAGGAACTTGTGTATTCTCAGTGCTGACGTAACGTCGACGAGATGTTTTGAGGCATGTTGCGACGCTTGTGTTTTGAGCGTCTCGACATGCTGCATGCGAGGTGCAAGCTGCAGCCGATGTGCGGCTGTACATATAGGTCGCGTCGCGTCGCCGTTATATTTATTAGGACGCCGGCGCCGCGGCGCTATTACTTACTTAGATAATTAAATTGTTGATGTGTCGATCACATTTATATTATAGTATCTAAGTGTTCAAATGGTTTAACAGATGATGTACGTTGTATGTTAGCCGAGCGGTATAGATATATTACCGATATGTTCGAGTGTTGGGACCAAAATTTCGTAAAGTAGGAGACGATTCCATATCGGTGTAGTTGTTGTCTTGTACGATATAAAAATTTTATCACCGTGTGTGACCGTTTACGGGATGTTGCTTAGGTAGGTAAATTGTTTATGATTGTCATGAGCTCAAATCTTGCGACTTAATTTTCTTTGTAAATGTGCTTAGATGAAACTTCATCGAGTGTTTAGTTAATTCATCCTTCATCCTGAAAATATTTTCATATATTGTATACTTTGTTTTTCGTCCATTTCGAATTCATTTTAACCATTTTGTTCAACTAAACTCGAAGATCCATTCATTACCTTTGAAAGCTGTTGTGATCAATAACTCATTTGTAAAAAATAAATTATTGTGATATAAAATACTCCTTGTTTAATTTACATGAACCCTAATTACACTGAAGGCGAAGTAAGTATAAATCGTAAATTCTAATGAATCAGGAATAAAAACCAAAATTATTGGAAATACATGTTTTATTTCTAAAACTACAAAACAGTCTTGCTGTGAAGTTGTATGTTGGGTCATTTACACAACCCTATAATATACAAGTCTAGTAAATACCTAAAGGCTCATTCTACTCATTATTATGAACAATTTTACCGAGGACAACCCTGAGGGTCAACAAAAACTAAGGTTGTATGCATAATTGGCACTATTTTAAAGGTACAATTATTATTCTGAATGTGACCTTCCGCAATGCCAGAAGGCAGGAACTCTGTGATTTCTAAAATCAGTATGAAGCAACGCCATCTACGACAGCGGTTACATCGAGTTGTTTAGAAACCAGTCGAGTGGCTACGGTTTGTCATAGGGTCAGTTCAGACAACGAAAAAAATCTACACCCAGTTTACTGGCTGGCATTGAAAATAGGACTGTATTACCATTGCTTAAAGTAGAACATTGTATGAATATCGTCGCGGACATCGCGCATGCTTGGGAGTCTTCGAGGATACCCGAGACCGCGCGAACATATTCAGAAATCAGACGTGCTCATACTACCATATCCTACTTTTTCGCGTAAGCTCGCGCAGACGCGCACATCCTCACGCACTCTCGAGCCTTCTCCTAATGTCGTACCGTCTCGAAGTGCGTTTCTGCTCTTGTTGTGAACCAGAGGATGCTCAAGCCTGCGCGAGGGGTTTTCCGTGAACTGGCGGAATTGTACCAAGGCGTTCATACATACGAGCAATACTTGTATATAAAAATATTAAGGGAGCTCGGGCACTACGCGGCTGTGACCGCAACTTTTGGCCGCAGAAGAAGTTTGGTCGTAAAACCGGGCTTCCGACCAGTTTTGATCAAGATAGCGGTCACCCATGCGACAAGTACTGATCGTGGCCGCGTAGTGCACGAGGACTCTTACAAAACTGCTGACTACAAAAATCATTCATTACAAAACTGGATTATTCAATTGTTATATGCTATATTGGCAGTTTTAGCTCTATTTACATTACAATAAGAACATTGTACAAAATACATAAATTATTCCGATTTCTTTATTAGAAACATAGATAATTATTTAAACTTGTTTAAGCCGCGTTGACACTGTCAAAGTATGCTTAGACTGAGTGGACTCGTAGGAGTAAGCTTCATACGAGTGTACTAGGATAGCTGTTCCTATTGACATAGTTTCTCGGATCATTTTCTTCATTCTACAATTATTTTTCACAACCAACATCGAAATCGACAGATTTTGTGCGAAATAGCATCGGAATTTTCGCAGACATGTTAATCGAAGAGCTAAGACGGGAAAAAAGATAAGGAATCTGGCAAAAGGAGAAGAATTTGGACTCGCCCTTGGGTTTTATCCCTACTCGTATACGAGCTAGCTCGGAAAAGTAGGACGCGAACTGAGTCTACACGGATCGGACGCCGTCGTCAGAGTGCGCTCGTATGATGGGTTGCCACAGTACGAGTTGCGTCAGAGTAGGTATCCGAGTCCACTGGGTCCGAGCATACTCTGACCATGTCAACGCAGCTTAAGAAAAATGCAAGATTAAAAGTTAATTCAAACGTTTTAATACACATAATACAATTAAAAGGACATTCAAACATACAACAATAATTTGAAATTCATCATGGTTTTGCATCATAGTATTTTCTAATTAGTTTAGTATGTATTACTAAAGAAGTACTTCTTCTAACTGTTGCCAAATTGAAAAGCGCATAATATTTTTAGTCACGATTTTGTGAAGTCGTAATTTTTTCAAGACAAAAATTGCTAGTTATTTGGAACTTGACTAAGATTGAGACTCTATTTTATAGAAAAAATAGACCTCGTCGTTTTGTGACCTAGCTCCTAAGGGTGATCTACTATGAATTTTTGCATTAGGATGGTAAGAACAGTTTTTAAATTAAAATAGGTACTTCTTAAACAATTAAGTCTTAATACTTTCGATAGGGAACCAATTTGACTAGATTGAATAAACGATAATCCGAAAATTTTGTAACATTGAGCAAAAATAACCCAGAAAACGAGTTTCATTTTAGGTGTGTTCCTATAAAATTTTGTCAGTTTCGTGTGAATATGGAATGAAGCAAGAATGAAAAGTCGCCAGAGTGAATCGTCTAATAACAGCTTTACAACAAAGATATGAAATAATGAAAAGAAATCAAATATCTTACTTACTTAAATAAAGAATGAACATCGAGACATAATATCACGCCTGTATTTCCCACTAGGGCAGGCAGAGGTGTACAGTACAATAGTACACCTTTTCGCTAACTAATTCTCATTATTTCTGAGCCCTACATCTAAGTATTGTTATAAATATATTTAGTTTCATACTCAGTAGACTATGTGCGACCGATTAATGATTAGCTGATTACATAATTGGTGTTTTATTTATTATCACTAGTGTGGATAGGAGAGTGACGGAGGCACATAGAAAATGTTCCTTTTTTATGTTGGCAGACAAAAGTTTTTGCACACGTTTTAATACAAAACTTGTCACAGATGTCAGTCTTAGTGTGTACAGAACTGCATGTATACATGACATAATATCAAGCCTGTAAACCCCGAAGGGTTAGGCAGAGGTGTACCTATACTACACCGACATTTCACTGGTTTTCCTTCACCGAAAAGCAAGTGATGATTATTGTATAATTATCATTTGCTTCAGCGAACGAAAACATCGTGAGAAAACCAGCATGCCTGAGAGGTAGAGGTAATTCTCGACGGCATGTAAAGCCAAGTCAGAGGCTCATAGGTGGCGTACAAACTCTGACACCAGGTTAGGCACTAACCACACAAAACCGAAAGAGAAGATTTCGCCTGTTATTTATTTATTTAAACTTCATGTACAATAATAGTGGTACATAGGCGGACTTAATGCCACAAGGCATTCTCTACCAGTCAACCTTTGGGTCAAATAGACAGCATTGTGGTAGAGTACAATATTTTTTTTCCTTAATAGAGGACATACCGTACCTTTTGCCAAAAAGTGGACCCACAAATCCAGATTCCAGGCTACTACTGACAAATTCCTGATGAAAAGCCCAATAACACCACCATACTTCCTGACAATGAGACCCAAGACCTCATGCTCGGCAAACGCTTGGAACCATTACACCATTACACAAGAGAGAGTTAAAGGAACAACTTCTGCAGCTAAATATAAGTATTGTAAGGCAATGCTATCCCCTCCAACCCACTTTTACAGGTGAACACGATATACAACGTTCTTAGAACTACTTCTAACTACTTCATAAGATGATATGAACACAACTATACTGGCGTGTTGTGTAGTACCTACATTAGATTAATTATTATCTGATACTGTGTATTTTACCTTACATGTCTTATTTAGTTAGCCGATACGGTACGAAGCTCGTGCATTATCGCATAGGGGCTCATTAAATGCGATTGTCGATTTTTAATTTTTGTTTGTAAGCTGACAAGTATGTTTGTATGCTCAAAATCGAAATCATAGTAGCTGAAGGGAGAGAAGTCTTTGACTGTCAGCAACATCACTATGAAGCCTGATGATATTTGCTTACGAAATAAGTCATGCTAAGGGAAAAACACTTTATTTACGTCTACATTAATTGGGTACTCATAAACTAAAGGGGGGAGGCTTGGTTAGAAACATACATAATTTAGTTAAAGGCGGATTTCTCTCCAAACATTTCATTAATTCAAACGAACTTACGTCGACGGACGAAGCACTTCGTATTTATAATAGAACTTCACTTCTTCGATTATAAATACGAAGTACTTCGTCCGAAAAGAAGATTAGTAGATATTCAACTGTAGGTAACGAGCACGTGTAGCCATAATAATCCTGCTGACCGTTTTTCGGTCACAGCGGCCAATCTCAGCGGAGATTAGCCTTCGGCGCCGGAGATACTATAGTGCGGGCGTGTGCGCGGGCGCAGCTGTACGCTCCCAGTGCGGCGACACGTGCGCCCCGCGGCGGGGTATCACACCGGCAAACCCCGGGCTGTTACTGAGAAATAATTCTTAATAGAATCCCACTAACAATTTTTGCCCAACCCGGGAATCGAACTCAAGAGCCCAGCAGTCGTGCTATCGCAAGCGTGACTGCGCGCGGTCTACGGGGCAGTTACCATAACTACACTTGCTTGTAGGTAGATTGATTTCATATATAAAAAATAACATAACTCAACTTTTGGGTTAGTCTTATAAAAGCTTCCTGTTACTTTTACAAAGTTCAATATCTTCTAATCTAGAAATAATAATAGATAATAATGGAATAATAGAAGATAGTAATTTTTTACAGACTACAATTATTGCTTCGACAACTACAAGTTCACAACGAATTGCAAGAATACATTTATAAACAAACAGTACATATCAATACACTGCAACCTTTTATTTCTAATAGAGAATTAATATACAGAATGGGCGACTATTATACCAAATAAGTTACTATGTATTTATCTGGTCATGGTAGCAAGGAGAACATAGCAAGCAAGAACGATTGAAGCGAGCTCGGGACTTGTGGCACCCCGACTCGGACAGGTTAGGTTCAAAAGGGGGAGTGACCGGACGCAGCGCCCAAACTTAGACCCCGGCATCCCCTTCGTGTTAGGTTACTTTGAACCTTGCAATTTGCAAGGTTCAAAGTAACCTAACCTACGTCGATTACGCCTTATCTACAATCTAGTGGTTAATAAGTTGTTTTAGTTTTTTTCTCCGAGTTTTTGAATTATTACACTGGTCGTATTGAATAACTAGTAACTCACATTTGTATTTTCAATTCGCTGCCACATTTGTATTCGTTCACGTTTGCTGCCCACTTAGTCTTTCAGTATATTCAGTATTTATGATACTTTTATTTTAAATTTATTTTCGCTCGTTTAAATACTACCCTTTCTAATATCCTTCACATAAGCCACTTTACATTGAACTTTTAACCGAAATGACCATTTACATACACTAGGTATTACACTTTTGGACGCAGGGAGTCGAAATCCCAACAGTGAAATAACATTTAACGCCGCGTGTTGTCTGCGGGCTCCGCTGCAAGTACCGCTGCCTTTCAAGTAAACGCGCTTAAAATCACTTCTCCGTGAACGCTCTCATACATCGTCACAATACATGACTGAATTTACTGCGGGCTGCGCCGCACAACGCGACGCGCTTCTCCGTTAAGCCTTTAGTAAGAATGGGCATAAGAGTTCAGAATAAGCTATTTTCCTTACGATATCTGCGAATTTTTCGTATTTCTAATGGTTGATTTTAGAGATGCCCAAATAAACCCAATCTTTTCAAGAATTCTTCCTAAACAATGCGGTGAGATAAGAAACCACAAGGACTAACGCAGAAACAAAAAAAACGGGCAATAAATTTCCTTAATTTTTGACAATCGGCACTTAATATGATCGTATAAATCAACATCTCACACGGTGTATTGTAACGACGCGCGGCGACGGAACGCACTGGCTACATCCGTATGGCTACACTTTAAATTAATTTAAATGTATAAACAAAAAGACGATCAATATCGCACTTTTTACTGAATCGATAAATCAAGTAAAATCGATTGTTAGAGAGAATTAAGCAAAAAACATCTCTCAGGTTTCGAACAAATTATACCCAAAACATTTACTTCTATTTTTGGATATGAAATGACTGATGTTCTTTGTAGACACCTTTAGACAGGCTTAGAATAGTGTTCCTTTGCTTTAATTCACGAATACAAATACTTAAGTTGCATTAGGCTTGTTTTTAATATCATGTAATTATAACAGAAGTCTTATTTCATATCAATATAAAAAATCATAATACATTATACAAATCTCAAATCGAAATAAGATTAGATTACACTCACAGAGTGCTTTTAAAGACAAAGAGAGACGCCGATATATCTCTCTATGCACGACATCATAAAATACTTAATTTCACAACAAAAAAAACGAGCACAGACATTACTTCAAAATTCTGGAACCATATTTTGACATTTCCATACAAATAATCATTGCGTGAAAACCTAAAAACATTATCTTTTTAACTTTCAAGATCTTCTCTCTCGCTCTTACCTATAAATATGTGTTCTACCTATTCTATATCCATCTCTTTCACACGTTATGTCAGTGTCCGTTGACTACGGAGACGGTCCCTTGTGTTTTCATTTCTGTCAGCTGGTCGTTGTATTCCGCGTACATTCTCTGCCAGCGCAGCTGACGAATTAGAAGGGATAGCATCTCTTCTAGGAGATCGTGTTTTTGAATACCCTGAAAAGAAGATAATTATCATAATTTATCACGCTTGTAAACCGGCAGGGGTATTGTTCCTACAGTGTAAAAACATATCATTCATGGGACTTCAACATTTGATTGACCTGTTGGTCTAGTGGTTAGTGACCCTGACTGCTAATAAAATCAAACTAAAGGGGACCCATAGTAACCAGAAAGCCAATTACAAATCCTCACGTATGGACTTATAATAAAAAATAATGGTGTGAGCAACACAGGAAACACACCACTTAAATCAAAGTAAGAAGAATATAAATACTTGGTTTGCAATTAAATAACTAAAATAAAATAATAGTGAAAATGGTAAAATAATAAAAACATAATACAATCTAACCAACATAATACTTGATACTTGAAAAAGTTGATCTTATAATACTGTTTTGTTTCCAGTATGATTTAACTTCATTGCGTCTAACCAACCGCCAGTACTGGTTTGGGGGTATGAAGTACAGGGTGTAAAGGTGTTATGTCTGGTGGGCTACTGCCCGACAGTTGTTGTCGTCCATAGTCCGTAGTCCTCCATATACTAAAATAAATAAATAATTATAAGCCACTTACCAATATCGTAGCCTGCCATTTCTTAGGTGTGGAGGTGCAGTGACTCGGTCCGAGCATGTCATCAAGTATTGACCTCAACTGATCTTCAGTGCCTGAAAAAAGAACCAAAGAAAAGACTAAAGATTCATATTCTTGATAGTAATTGTCGTTGTCTATCATCATCATCAGGAACGGCAGCTGGGAGGTCAACGAGTGCAGGTCGCAGTCTTAGGTACGTACGCCGCACATATCTTTACTGCAGAACTATTGTGAACCTCATCTTAACGTATTCGTAAGACCGCTCACACGGTCTCCCCAGAGTAGCAGAAAGCCGTCAAATCCATTTCGGCTGATGCGCATGCTACATTAATTGGTTCGATGTGTTGTAGTTGTTGTGTTGTTGGTAGTACTGTGTTTTATGTCATTTTTTGGTGTGGAAAAGTTTATGTCTGGTCATAAATATCAGCACCATGTCATTATGTCATCTGTCTCGAAATATGTCAACGAATATTTGATGAATTCATGTGAGTGGTTCTACTCACTTTTTTGTCGGTATTTGCTGTCTAGTTTTGATCAACGAAATCAACTTTTATTAACTACTAGCTTTTGCCCGCGGCTTGATCGCGTTAATTTAGAATTTGACAATCAATTCGGGTTGTAGGTACTCTGCTTATAATAATATAATTCAATCATGATTCGAAAGACACGTGGCGCCATCTATTATCAAAAGAACGTTATTGTTGTTTTCCTCGGGAACGGTACTGTTTTTTGGGATGAAAGGTGTATGTCCGTTTCTGTACACCTGACAACGTATATCGACTGCAAGCAAGCAATACCTCCTATCTGACTCCGGATGGATTTTAAAGGGGAACAATAAAACTTAATAAAAACCTTATTCCGAGGTATAATGAGATACTGAAAATCCAAGTTTTCTTTTTTTATGTATAGTATTGATTAATAAAGTTTTTTTGTTTTTATTTTGAGTCTAAGGGTAGTTTATGGTAGATACGAGTTATTGGTATGGAACTTTTAAACAAAAATGTCATATAGGAGGTATTGCTTGCTTGCAGTCGATATGCAAAATTTCAGGCTGACCGGTTCAGTGGTTTAGGCGTGAAAAGGTAACAAATAAACTTACTTTACTTCGCATTTATAATATTAGTAAGGAAGTAAGGATAAGGATGGTAAGGATTTCTTTATTAACTTATTAATTATGAGCATTAGTCATAGACATACGTACTTTTGAAGTAGTAACTACTCTAAGCCATACGTACTTTCCAAGTACTTACTACTTAGACACAATCACCGACTAACGGTGAAGAGAAATATTGTGAGGACACCCTGGACTTCGGTCTAAAATCGCCAACCCGCATAGAGCATTTTTTTTTTTCTATTCTAAAAAGCACTCATTTATGTATACACTTACACATAATATAACACAACAAAACAAAACAAATTAATAAAATATAATAATTAATACACGTAAATAAAATAATTTAATAACCGCATGATATTAATTAAAATAACTACATAAACCTAATACTATATAGTAATATTATTCCAAAATATTATTGTCCAATCTATTATGTTGCCGTGCCCTAACCGGGTTTCATGTTGGAACTTACATATATGTAACAACTAAATGTACACATGAATGCAATAAAGAGTTAGAGTTCTCTGTATGAGAAGTTGCTTTTGCCCGATATTCATTACAGGCCAAAAATAATAAGCATTAGTTACCATGGTTGACGAGGTGCGTGAAGAGCGCAGTGATCCAGTGCCGGTAGTCCTTCGCGAGCCGCAGGTGCAGGCACGACGCCACCTGCGCCTCCAGCCAACTGCGGGCCGCGCCGGCAGAGTAGCTACTGTTCAATAAAAACAGTATACTGTTAGACTATCTGGTCTCTCATCAAACGTTACCAAACGTTTAGTGTGCATCCTAAGAGATGTATGTCGGCGCACCGCAGATTCCGCATCCGAGGACATCAGGACGTATGCAGGGTCTAGATAGAGTGCTACAGAGCCGCTGTTACCGCATACACCTATGAGATAGCGATAGTCTTGGACAGTACTGTAACTTTATTTAGTCCTGTAATATTAGCACAGAAATCGTACCATGACAGTCATTTTGTTGGTCTCCAGTTGTTTGTTAACAACAGAGGCCTGAAAAGGGATCTTCTTGCCAAGGGTCAGGTTACGGATTTGAGGAGGACAGATAGGCAGTAGATCATATGAAATACTGGAATTCAGCTGCTTCCAGTTAGACTCGAAGCCAACCCCAACAAAGTTGGGAAAGGGATAGGCAGATGATGATGAAAAGAGTTACCTGTTAGCAAAAGAGTTGGGTCTGTTCTTGTTCATCCTAGCGAGTGGCGGGTACAGCGGAGCCTTGGGCACGCGCGTGCCGGTGGCCGCGCCGCTGCAGCGCCACACCGGGTCGCCCGCGTCTGCCCACACCACCCTGGAACGGCACAGCGGACACGACATTACAACTTGCTTTTGCCCGAGGATTTGCTCGCGTGGATATCGGAAGGCCACGAGAACGTACAACTGGAGGAAAAAATACCCTATATCTAGCCCAAAACCAGGTCATGGTGGATGTAAGTATATCCAATTTTATCGAGATCTGATCAGCCGTTAAGACGTGAAAGGACAGACAGACAGAGGTATGCTTTGGCATTTATTGACGACACCCGTTCGATCCCCGCACGGAACATTGGTATGACCTACATGTAGATATCCGGTTCTGGCTGTTTGTGTATGTGAGTTGAAATTTTTGTAAATGCACCATACAGGAGAAATTATTAGTGTGGGGTAAAGTTTTACAGAAAAAAAATATTAGCATGGAAGTATGGTTTTACACTGATTAAGGTACTAATAATATTTGCTAAAGTTGAATATGTAACCATTAATGTAAGATTTATTATTTTTATTGTAACAGATATTTATACACCTATTAAGGTAGGATATGGCTTAAAGAACTTCTGTTGTATGTATCACCTCATGTACCTACCCATATTCAAGCAAATAAATTATTAGATTTTTTTTATTGGAAGGTCTGAGAAAATATTTGTCATTTTTATAAAACACACACCGTACACGCGTACCCATTAACGTGTAAACTTCGTTAATAACAAATACCAGATTAGATATTTCCACTTTCGTGCGTTTTCTGCAAATAGTGAAGAAACGACGTACCATGCGCACAATCCCTTGCTGTAGATGTAACTCTTGCCGTTGCTCAGCGAGATCATAGGGTTGCCGTCGTCCAGCAGAGAACAGTTCGTCACCGTCACTGAAAAGGTATCAACACATATTTATATTTTCAACAAATATTGAACGTAATGCGGGTAATATTTAAACGAGCGAAAATAAATTCACAGGTAATTTAAAGGTGTCGAAAATACTGAATATGGGCTGTTGAAATACTAAGTTGGCGACAAATAGTGGGACATTTAAAATGGCGACTTGAAAATACCTGAGTAACTACTGTTACTAGTTGTTGAATACGATCAGTGTGATAATTCAAGGACTCGTAAAAAAACTAAAGCAAGCTTATTAGCTTCTAAATCATGGTTAAGGCGTATTCAACGTAGCCACTCTGCGCGGGGCTTATATTTCTGTTTGCAGGGTTTAAAGTAACCGTCGTCGGGGTGCCACAACTCCCGTGCTCGCTTCGCTCGCTCTTGCTTCTTATTTTATCCTTCCAATGAGCGGATAAATAGCCGCCCATTCAGTATATTAGTCGCCCATTAAATTTTTATTCGCCCTATTAATAATTTTCTTTATAGTATTAGTAACATAACAACATCACGCTTGTGTTTCCCCGAAGGTTTAGTCAGAGGTGTATACCCATAGTACATCCTTAATTCGCCAGTTATGTTCAAGTCACATGTAATAGGGGGCGAGCCTATTGCCATCAACCGGGCACCACTCCGTGGCTGCTACTGAGAAGTTCCTGAAGGAAAAACTCAAAAACTGTTTTAAGCTTTCACGGTTTAAAACTAAACGTATACTGCCACTTACGGGATATCTTGCGTGATTGTTCATGATTTTGAGCTCCCGATATTTCGACGCTGTTGCATCATGAACAATCACGGAAGATATCCAGTAAGTGACAGTATAAGTTTAGGAAAAACTCCATAACACTGCTTGACATGGGAATCGAACCCAGGACCTCATGCTCAGCAGTTGCACTTGCGACCACCAGAGCAACGATGCAGTTCAAAATAAAATGATTCTCGTTCTAATCGGATTGCACGGCTACACACACACACCACGGTCTCAGGGATCATCTTCTTTGGACATCGTATAATGATAGTGACGATTTTAATCAGTATCTTACCGCCGTGTGACAGTAACGCCCTGAAGCAGAGCGGTCGTATGACGCAGCTGGCTGAGCTGAGGTCCCACATGGCCAGCTCAGCGGATGTGCTGACGACTGCTAGAGTGTCGCCCGATAGCGTCAGCTTGGCCGCTTGGGACATTAGGGCTGTGGAACAGAAAATATGTCAAAACAAAAATCGGTACAAAAATACATTCGGTCATCGTCATCAGACCACAGCAGGCCACTGTTGGTCATAGGGCCTCTCCAATCGCACGCCACTTAGTTCGGTTCTCGGCAACTCTTCTCCAGCTCCTACCAGCCCCCCCTGCTCGTATCGACCCGTCCGAGGTTTGAGGGCGTCCTACCTTACTCTTGCCGATTCATGATCTCCACTTTAAAACACGTTTATCCCAACGGTCATCGGTTCTACGGCAAACATTGCCACTTCAGCTTGTTTATTTTTTCAAAAACGTTGCCCCACAACAGGAGTTTCTCCTGTATCGTGGGTGCGTTTACAAACATTTAAACTAACATACACAAACAGTCAGACCCGGAAAAACTGCCTGTAGGCCAGACAACTATTTGTTCCGTGCGGGAATCGAATCCGCGACACGCAGTGCAGCAGCCAATCGCTCAGCCACTGGGCCAATCATGTTGTCAAAAATAGTTATTGTATGAGCTATGTCGACAAGTCAGGTTGTCTGTGGCATGTCCAACGCACCGAGCGGCGGCAGCGCGCGGCCCGCGGTGTGGCGGCGCAGGCGCCAGGCGTGCAGCGTGCCGTCCGCGCACGCCACGCACGCCCAGCGCACGTCGCACGCGATGCACGTCACCGCCGACCCTGCAACACATACAACATCATACAGGTTTCTCCCAAGCTACACTACACAAGCTACAAGCTGCACTACACTCTGACCCAATACTCCCAAATCTATCTCTCTCGTAAAAGCATCAGGATAAGCCGCGACATTGAATTTTTTTAAGTGTTTTGGAACTTGCAGGTCAGTATTAGGCGGTTGCTTGATAAGGGACTGTTTAAGAGCACAAAAAATAAAATAAAAAGAATTTTGTGGGATACCCTGGCGCTTTCGCCTAACCTACAGTATTGAAACTAGAAACAAATGGTCAGAACCGGGTCACAAATGGTCAGAACCGGGTCACATATGGCAAACGTTGTAAACGTTTACACGTACACGAATTCTTAGCCTGCTCCAGGGCTGTCGCATTGAGACATGTGGTGGTTACGTTAAAACACACAATAATATAACAAACAGTTTAGTTGACAACTCTAACACACACCCACATTTGATTTCACAAAACGGTCCTAGTTGGTATGCATGATAAATAATAGGCATGTGAAATAAATAATACTGAAATAAAATAAAAGTATCTAATAATAAAACATGGTTGGTATTTACCTAAATAAGTCTCCCATACGGGATCACTGGACGCAGAGTTATTAGGTAGCAGCTGCAATCGCGATAATGTTCCGTATTGTGTGTTGCACGCCTTGTTTACTACCTGAAAGTAAACTTTATGTTTAACTATAATGTTAAAATAAATAATTTAAAAAAAGACAATAATCAATTTTGAAGATTTCTTTACATTATGGTATTTCTATCTGCAAACAGACAAGTCAATCAAAAGTCCATTCTTTATGAGCAGACACATGCAGAGAGCGACGGCCGTTAGGCTGATAAAATGCCGTACGGTCTCCTTCGAGGCGGTGTGCCTCTTGGCCAGATCACCATCGAAAAGCATGCCATATCCTTCTCAGTATTAAAAATTCCTACCGTCAATAATAACCTACCTGTAGTCTCAACTGTCCAGCGGCTCTAACAACGGGTCCAGCGGTCCCGAGCGCGGGCGCCGGCAGGGCGGCCACGTACTGCACGGCGGCGCCAGCCGTGCCGGCGGCGGCAGGCGTGCTGCCACACGGACGCTTGGCCGCCAGCTCGTCGGCGCGAGGACCTGGCAGGCAGGCGGCGCCGCGCTTGCGGAGGCGCTGGTCCAGGCCGCTGGAAACATAATAATGTTGGTAAGTAGCAGGTAAGAGCTGGCGGGTGCGCCGGCTGGCAAGGTACGCGGCGCTGGCGGGACGTACCGGGCACATGCAGCGCTGTGTCGGTGTGCCAGCCTCTCGGAATAACCTACTCCAGTTTATTAGTGTATTATTAATATTATTACATATATTTGGGCTAAACGAGGAGCTCGTGGCTAAATAATAACAGCCGCTCGGGTCGATCTTTAGGTTAAGCCGTGCTTGCCTAAGTTGGTCTGTGGATGGGTAACCACCCATTACATACCGAGTTTCCTTTGTGCTTCGGAAAGCACGTTAAGCAATTGGTCCCAGCTGTCATTTGTAGATCTTTGACAGTCTTTACAGGTAGTCAGTGGCCCAAAAAGTCTGACAACCAGTCTTACCAAGGATATCGTATTACCCAGTGCTAACTGGGTTGTGGAGGCCAGATAAGCAGTCATCCGGCTAGACTGGGAGCCGACCCCAAGATAGTTGAGAAAAGGCTAAGCAGATAATATTTGGGCTAAACCTGTCGAATGTTCGTACAAAGTGTTACCATAATAATATGCATTATTGCATTTAGCCCTAACAAAATCAATAAGTACATACTTATCACTGGCCCTGGAGTTATTATGCTGCGTGGACGTGGCGTGGTTGCTGACGTTGGGATGTATGACGATGTCGTCGCGCACCTCCACCTTGATGCGCGACTTGCTCTGCGACGACGTGCTGAAGCAGTTCTCCGTGCCGCCAGGCTGCGAGCCTAGAGATTCACTGGCAAAAAATATGCAAGGTAACAAAAAAAAAAATCAGGTTCTTTTAATAATCTTACAGTCATACATAATATCGTGCTGGTGGTTGACCAGGATGGGTAGGAAATGAGGTGTGGCATATCTTTCAGTCCTGCACACTCATATTGTATTTTATTTATTTCTTTAAACTTCATGTACAATAGTGGTACATAGGCGGACTTAATGCCACAAGGCATTCTCTACCAGTCAACCTTCAGTATTTCGGATAGGTCGAGGATACCCTATTTGACCAGATTATTTACGGCAGCCAATCTGGGCCCGCAATCGTTAAGAGATTTCCAGATTGGTCACTGCAGTTCGCGTTCAGGACGAAGATGTTCTGTTGGATTGAAACTCGAAGATTTGATACTCATATCAATCATTTGATGCGCATTCCATGGGCCACAAAATCGCGGAAAAACTGTGAAGAAAACTAGTTTTGTCTCCTCCTCAGATGGAGGCAAGGTTTTCAATAACACCTGGATCTTAGTCTGGCCTGGGTCTTACTTGGCATCAGCGTGTGTGAGCGGTATGAAGACGGGCGTGATGCGTCGCTTGCCGTCCGACGTGCGCGTCTCGATCTGCCGGTCCATCGGCCGCAGCGGGGTCGACAGCGGGCCGAGCGAACCCGCTGACGGGCTCAGCAGGCTCTTGGGCTGCAATAATAAATACTCATTTTAATAATGAACAAAATCAAAATCAAAATATTTTTATTTCACATAGGCCTACATGGGCACTTATGAAACGTCGACAAAATGGTGCACGGTTCGGGTTGGTCGTTTCCTATGGAGAAGAACCGGCAAGAAACTCCATGGTTACTCTTTTAAAATGATTAGTTTTACAATATTATCATGTTACAGCATTAGTACTCAAGTATGGGGGGACAGCATAGGCCCGACAATAAGTCGTTGCTTACTACACAAGAAAAACGGAAAACAAGATAAGAGGTTAACAAAAGTTAACACACATCTAGGAATCTACAAGGCCTACACTGTTCACACATTCACAAACAATCGTTAAAAAGAATCTATACAAAGGCAAGAAAATATTATAAAAGACTAAATTAAACAAGTGACAAAAATATTGTCATCAGTGCTGCAACTATTCTGAACAAAGGGTGTTTAAGTGATGTGATAACCATTGTAAAAAAAGAAAAAAAAAACAATTGTAAATTAAAATGAAAAGAAAAAATAAATTTGATTGAGAATAGTTAGAGACATCCACATATTTGTGCTGTTTATGAGCTACCAGGGAAGCCGCATGCGCAGAAGGAACTAAAGCCAAACCTCTTTATCTTCAACGTAGTCCTTGATTTTGTAATATGCTTTTTTAATAAGGACACGTTTAATGTAATTTTTGAACTTTCCATCGGTCAGTTCTATAACTGACTTAGGTAATTTGTTATAAAAACGTATACTGTTAATAAGAAAAGACTTACTAGTTTTTTTTAACCTGAATTTGGGTATTACAATTTCGTGTTTACTGCGTGTATTAATATTGTGGAAGTCGCTTCTAATTTTGAAAAGCCCTCGGTTTTTGCGGACATATAAAATACATTCTAGGATATAAAGGGAACATGAAACTAAGGACATAATACGTCGTATGTCTTATTTCCCTTAAAAAAGAACCGATCCTTCCGTCTCTTTTACACACGTGTAACTGTCAAAGTAGATATTTTACAAGGCTAATAACGATGGCAGTCCCTACCTGTGACTTATCACTCTTGGGCGTGGTCTCTTCTTTGGCGGCTTCTTTCTTAGCATCCTGTTTCTCCCTAGCGAGCAGGATCTCGGGACACTCCACCAACAAGTTGGCGGACAGATCGCCGCCCGACTCGTTGGCCAAACATTTGCCGTAGATCTTCTCGTAGAAAGCATTCTGGAAACCAATTGTCTTGGTTAGAGTGATGGAATAGGGAAAATTGTGGCATCATGGTTCCTGTTTTTGAAAATTAAATGACATTGTCATGGAATTGTTTTGAAAAAACAAGATGGTGCCGTTACTTCCGGTAACAATATTATCTGTACGTTACACGGGGTGGAACGGACGCAACCGCGAAGACGGTTACGTTTTCATTGCATTGGTAATTAAAATAAAAACCGCCGTTTCCTACAAAAGTGCAATAACTACACAGTCAAAATGTATGAAACAACTGTTTTTTTCTTTTAATAACCAATGAAAAATTTCTATGTGGGGGCGCTCAGAATGATGTACAGATTAAAAATAAAAAATCTGAATTAAATCGTTACTAGCTAATTGGTGATTGTTTGGCAAACATTTTAAATACAGGGTGGAAGGGACATCGACGCTCAAACGGTTACCACGTGTTCAGTACATAATTCTGACCCAATGAATAATTTTATTCTTCTTCTTCTTAGCGTATCGATGGCAGTCTAAATTGTATCAGCCCAAAACTGAGCTACTAGTTTGGCGCTTTCAGTTCCTGTAGCGAACAATCAATAGGACACGCAGGACACGATAAGTGCCCCATCGCTTGTAGAACAGCACCACATTTACACTCCAGGGCAGAGTCATTAATGAATAATTTGTATGTAGCGTATAGAAATTTTTCATAGGTTATTTAAAAAAAAAACAGATGTTTCCCACAAAACTGCAATACCTGTACGGTCATATGTATGAAATTTGTTCAATGTTCTGTTATATGGTTGAAGTTCCACAGTTCCAAACAAAGAGCTATGCTTCCACATTTATTGTGCAAACTGCCAGCTTCTCTTTTGCCTGATCATTATAATCTGGATGCAGTCTGGTATAAGAATATTTATATAACGCATAGACAACAAGCCATAGATAAAAAGTACCTTTTCATCAAAAGTAAGCGGTGTTCCGATCTCTTTGTTAGTGAACTGAATGCAAGCGACGGTGCCGTCCGAACTGCACGCCAGTAGGTTCAGACCTGAAAAAATGTTGAACAATATTAATGATAGTGAAAAAATGTATGAATGAATGAAAATAAATAAAATTAAGTGTCTGTTTGTAATTTCAAAATAACAGCTTTTTATTGAATATTTGTATATGAAAGTATATATGTATGTATATATAATTATGGTACTTATAAAAAAAACACACAACATTTTTTAAATCTTTGTCTGTTTTTCTGTTTGTTCCGGCTAACATCCGAAAGGACTGGACCTTTTTGTCGGGTCTTTTACTGGCAAATAGCTGATGTTATAAGGAGTAACTTGGCTACTTATATTTTAGGAAAAAAAAATCTAGTAATGTAACAAATATTTTTAACAGCAAGTATCGTTACGTAATGGATAACCAAGGTAACCATAAAAAGCCTTAAGAAAAGCTAAGGGTTAGTGTCAATCGTCACATTGTTGGTAGATGACTTATGGACCCGTAAACTTCTTGAGTGGAACTTCTTCTTTCTTGAATGGATTGACCACAAAAATGCAGCTAATTTTGGTTCTATGCTGAAAGCGCAGGACCCATTTGTCGTCTTGGCCATCATCTGCCTTTTCCTAATTATGTTGGAGTCGCCTTGGTACCAGTAATCTATACAGAGTGACTGCCTATCTGACCTCCACAATCCAGTTACTAGGAAATAC
Organism: Eurois occulta; assembly: GCA_950022335.1. NCBI lineage: Eukaryota > Metazoa > Arthropoda > Insecta > Lepidoptera > Noctuidae > Eurois > Eurois occulta. Next base: position 17,574,161 of record OX465489.1, read on the forward strand.
GGTACCCCTTGGCAAGACTGATTGTCAGACATCCGCGTTTCTGACTACCCATAACGATTGTCAAACATTTATAAATTACAGCCTGGACCAACAGCTTAATGTGCTTTCTGAGACAGAGGGAACTCGGTAAGTAATGGATGGTGGACCCATCCACGATCTGATCTCGAAAAAGGTTAATGATCTTTGAAGATCGACCAGTCCGTCTGTTATTATGTATGTGCATCAGTAAAAATTTAAATAAAACTTACCATCCGAGCTCCAGGACAGATCAAGCACGCTGTCACTGAACAGGTCGTGCACGACCACCAGGGGCCGCTTGAGAGACGTCAGCCAGATGCTGAGCGCGCGGTCCCGCGACCCAACTGCCGCGCAGCAACACTTCTTTCCTTCCTTCACGAATATGTTGCTGTTGAAGCGCTGGGGGCAGGAACGAATAAGGAATCATCATCATTACCTCACGCCGGAAATCCCCGAAGGTTTAGGCTTAGGGTGTACCTAATAGTACACCAGTAGCGAATGGTCAATTTTTGTAAGAGGTAAGCCGGAGTACATATCTTTAATGTGATTATATTATTTGTCTATAGAATAGTGACTGTGCCATTTTTCAAAGGGAAGCCGGTAGGAATCGAGTTGTATGGAACCTTCGCTACTGTAGTACACCCACAAAAGAAATGTGGATGTTATGTCATAATCTTTTAAATCAAATCAATCAAATCAAATCGTATATTTGTGATACATGGGTAACATGCAGGTGTTCATTACATAATTATATACTAATACAGTTCATTCTATGATCAGCCACTTGGACATACAAATTATTTAATAATATAATGAAAATATGATTCTAAAATTCTAATGATTCGATATAAATTCCATTTCAGATTAAATATAAATTCTATTATTACTATTAGTCATGCATGACAGAGACAAGACAATCTACATCAATAAATTATCGTCAAGCGGACATTAAACATTTAAAAAGTTCTAGTTGATAAAAATTCAGCAACAGAGTAGTAGTTAACAGAGCAGTAGTTTATCATACACTTTTGCTATTTAAAACTTACGGCACATGTGACAGCCTTCCTGTGTCCCACGAAGTCCTTGTCGCACCTCCATCCGTCTCGCTCTACCACTTGCGCAGTAGGACCGCCCCCGTTCATCGCGTGCGCAGACAGTACGTACTGGCCGTCGGGAGACCAGGACAGACGTAGCACGTGAGTTGTACCTGGAAGAGAGGCAACATGAAAAAAAAGGGCTTGGTCAAACGCCAAACTTAATATAATCGTATCAAGTTTGGCGCGGTGTCCAGAATCGCGTCGTCTCAACCAATACGACCTATTACGATGTACCTATAATTATGTATTTTTTTCATTTTTTTTTTTTTTGTAATCTTATCACAAATTCACAATGCTGTCCTATTGAAATCAGAACAGTAGGAGAAAAACACTTAAAAATTGTTAACTGTTTACATATTTTTGAGCTCATGACAGTACCACTATTGCTGCCCCGATGGTTTCGTGGACGCAAGCGCGACTGCTGAGCGTGGGGTCCTGGGTTCAATTCCCGGGTCGGGCAAAAGTGTTATTGGGTTTTTGGTTTTTTCATTAGAAATTTCTCAGTAGAAGCTTGGTGTTTGGAAGTATGATACCCTCGTGCCTCGGACAGCACGTTAAGCCGTTGGTCCTGCGCCTGATCTCTCCGGTCGTGTCGGATTGTCGTCCCATCGGACTATGCGAGTACCAGGAACAGTGATCGCACCTGCGTCTGCGCACGCTCATGCACTATAATATCTCACGCGCCGATGGCTAGTCTCCGCTAAGATTGCCCGCTGTGACCGAAAACGATCAGGAAGACTATACTCTTGTACATAAAGTTTAAATAAATAAAAAAAACATTACGCTCCTTCTGACGCAGTCGGGTAAAAATACGAGGCAAATAACGGCTTTCTCGCTTTTATTGCATGGAACTAAAGCTCTTTTTCATCCGCTCAAGCCTGCCGTATCAATAAGTTTGGTAACTCCCTTATAAACCAATAAGCGTAGTGAAACGTATACCCGCCGGACAAGCTGCGCACGCGGCTGGCACGTTTATCGATCATCTTAGCTTTAGTATTCATTTCTTTGCAAAAATAATCACTAGTTAATACATACCTCCACACTCCTCGAATGGTTCAGTAATCACAATCTCTGGCGCCCAGTCAGCTGTCTTCCACACCCTCAGTGACTTATCATCAGACTGTGAAGCTAGATATTTGCCCACCTGCCATATGTTATAACAAAAATAAAATAAAAATTCACCAGTAATTAATAAAATATCTGGTGTTTCCTACAAAAGTGCAATACATGGTCAAAATGTATGGAAGAACTGATTCCGTTTTTTAATTACCGACTAAAACGTGACGAGACTGTGTATTGTCTCTGCATCACCCCAAGGTAGATTTGGGACACCCTATAGTTTATTTGTGCATAAAGTTTTAATAAATAAATACATGATGACATGTTACACGTAAGTGCGTCGGTGGCCCTACCACCCTGTATGAGTGTTATAGTAGTAACTCAGGGGAGTATCATTGAAATAGATAATTAAATGTGTGTCATCTGTCAAGAATGGATAAATTAAAGGAAATGACAGGATCAATGAACACAACACTTTTTAAATTCTTTTATTTGTAGCAATCATCTGAGTCCAGACTTGACATTGGATTGCAAAAACAGGATCATAACTCTCGTTTTAATCAGCTATTTTTGGAAAATGCATCTTAATGGATACATAAATACTCAAAGATACTCACCGGGTCCCAAGCCACACCCTTCACAAGTCCGCTGTGCCCGTTCAACACACACACCATCTCTGGAAACTTCTCTGCATTCCAAATGATGATTGAGTTGTCCACACTACAGCTGGCTAGCCACTTGTCCAGCGGTGACCAGGCTAGATCTAACACATCACCTGTAAAGTAAGACAAGTGGTTTAAGATTCATCTTGAATGCGCATATAATGTTACAATTATTTGGATTACCAAGACTGACTTAGTTTATCATTTTTGCAATTCAGTTTATGTGCACATAGGTTACAATTATGCAATTGAGGATGCTTGTAAGAAAGAGGCAGTCCAAAGAAATCATTATCATTCTCCAGCCCTTATCCCAATTTATTTGGGGTCAGCGTAGCATGTCTTCTTCTTCCATACTTCTCTATTACTCGTTATCTCAGTAGTCACCATAAATAATACAGCAGTCACCTCCTTTCTAGCCATAGCAATCCAAAAAAATATATAAGGTCGGGGAAAAAGATTTTTTTCAAAGTTTAATTATTACATTTCATTAGAATATATATGTGTCATTTTGTTCAATAACGTGTTGCCATCTTGAAGTTAGTGACATAATCCCGTTGCTGTTGAAATCTATAAAAAAATGCGACAAGTAGTTTTGACAGTCCTCTCTTGATGTTAACCTAACACTACCCAAAGAATTCTGAAAAGGCCGAAACAGGTGATAATCTGAGGGTGCCAGGTCAGAACTATATGATGGATGCATTAACACATCCCAACCAAGCTCTCTCAATTTTTGATATGTGGCCAAAGGTGTGTGGTCTGGCGTTATCATGATGAAAGACCACTACTTTTCTGTTGATCAATTCCGGCCGTTTTTTCTCAATTTCTTGCTTGAGTCTCATTAGTTGTTGGCAGTAGAGATCCGAATCGATGGTTTTGCCCGGCGGTAAAAGCTCATAATGAACGATGCCCTACCAATCTCACCATACACACAGCATCTCCTGCGTGTTAATCCGGGTTTCGCTAGTGTGTGGAGCTTGACTACCCTTTAACCATGATCTTTTTCGCACGTTCTTGTCTTAGGTGGTCCACTTTTTATCACCAGTGATCAATCATTTCAAAAATGGTTCGGTTTCATTACGTTTCAGAAGAGAATCGTAAATGATTACACAATTCATTAGGTTTCTTTCAGTGAGCTCGTGGCAGGCTGGCACCTAAATATCGAAATATTTTTTATAGCCAGACTTTTTCAAATGGGTCATAATTGTTTTGTGGTCAATCCTCAGTTCCTCGATGTCGTAACTACTAATATGCCGATCTTGGTCCAGTTTTTAAAAAATGGCCTCGACTTTATCCGTATGAGGGCGAACAGAGCGAGCTGCACCTTCAACAAAATTCCCAGACTGAAAATGCTTAAATCAACTTTAGATTCATAAACGTATTTTGTTGAGTCGCATTTTTCCCTTTTTTGTAATAAAACTTCAGAATATATCAAAGAGGTTAGAATTAAATGGCTTCCGTTATTTTGAAAAAATATTTAAAAGTAGTGGCCAGGCATAAAACCTGTATCAATCGATAGCTGGCATTAATACAAACAAATTTTGTATGAGACAAAATGTTCTGGAGTGACACATTCCCGAGATATTAAGCTATCAAAGTAGTGCTGGTAGCGACCACAGTGACGACAATGAATAGACTTAAGACTAAAAATAAAAGAATGAATCGTGTATTTTATTTTACTTTAATATTTTGATTTCTAAATTAACAGATAAACTGTTGAGAAATGACAGGAAGTGTTTTTTACTTATTGTTTTTCTTATTGTCCAATATTTATTGCTATTAACACCAGCTAGATACAAACAGTACAACAAAAGAGATTTTTCTTCAATTTTATACATACAAAATACGAAAGGACTTTTTCCCCGACCTATTACATAAATGTAAATGTTATGGCTAACGATGGGTGTGAAAATAAACTTAAGATTAGCTGGCTAAATAAACTGTCACTGCGTTAAAAATATTGCCATCATATTGATTATTATTAAAACTTGTTCCAAAAGCTGTAAGCCATAAAGTCAAATGACACAGACCCGGCCGCAGTTTGGTTATTTGGTATAATACATCATGAGGGCATAACATCAATTCCAAAATACACATACCTGCATGTCCTCTCAATGTAGCCAAGCACCGCCAAGTCTCAGCCTTGTGCTTGCCAGGAGTACCCATAGCAGCCACACTGAGCCCCCACACCATGACCAATCGGTCATCACCACCCGATGCTAGGTATTTACCTCCGTTACTCCAACGCACACAGTTTACGCAGGCTGAAAACAAATTCCAACAAATTATTTAAATTTTTTCAATGGTTATAGTATATTTGTGGTGGAATTAATGGAAACTATTGTAAGTATTCCGTATTCCACAGGCATGACTTGGTGAAGACCGCTAGAATCATAGACTAGATAGGCAAGGAACAGGAAGAACTGGAATGGGTTAAAGGAGGCCTTTGCCAAACACACAGAGACTCAATACTGATATTATTGTTTAGAAATACAACTCTGAAAGAAAGCTATAAATCAATAAAATAAAATAATTGGAAATTCATTACATTTCAAATGCCATTTTTAGAGATAAGCTAGTGATAAGATAAAAAGCTATTGCGTTGCAAAATTATTTTATTGATGTGAAGATTTAATATTGTAATATTTTATAAACTCTGTACTCTTTATGTTATGTTATGACTGCTCTTTAATTGTTCTGAAATTATGCTTTAGTGGGTCTCCAGTTAGGACCTTTTTAAACCAATTACACATAAGAATAAAAATATGGACAAGCTTCAGTTATTGAAGTAGGTAATGCCCACAGCTACGAACCTAAGTGATTATCCATTTGACAAAGCATCTTGGGAACATTGGGGTCCACTTCAACTGCTTCGAACAAAACGGGGTTCAGGTTCCAAACCACGACCCGGCCGGAATCCCCGCCCTGACCCCCGGTCGCAAACCGCTTCCCCGTCGGATGTATATCCACGGAAAATATCGGTTTATCTGAAAAAATGCCACTCTTCAACAACAAATCCTTACTCTAACTTACGATACCTTTCAGCGAAAAAAGCAATAATATTTACCATCATGATTGACCCAACTGGGTTTTAACAGCTTCATTTATGATGTGTTGATTAAACTGAAAATAACAGCTAATAATCAAAATAAATTAAGATTTTCCCACTTTATTTATTTTATTGTACAAATGACACTGACAGCATCAACACCGCCCGCCGCCCGGCAATTTGAGGCGTGCGTTTCGAAACTATGAAAAATAAACCAAAACTTAGGGAAGGAAACTCTTTTCAACTTTGATACTAAAATAATGCTACACAAAGAATAATTAAAACTAAATATTTATAAAAATATGTTTGTAGAATAAACTGAGATTATTGCTCTGTATTTAAATAAAACCATTTATGTGAAGGTTGTGGCGAAATTTGGAACTAAATTAACATAGTGTTTATTATTTCCTTTACTAGCAGCGCCGCTATCAGAACTCGGTGTTGGCACCATGGACGCGTTCCAGATATCATTTTTTGTCTGGCACGAATTGTTTACGATAGAAAGAGCCATCTCAAACGTCAATCAAATGCAATATTGATAGCGTGAATTTGAAGAGGAAGTGGAACGCCCAGCGTTGCCAGACCGTACCAAAAAGTACGGTTTTCCGTACCATTCATCACACAATCGTACCACAACCGTACCTCAGTGTAGACGGTACCTTTTTCGTACCTTTTCTATACTAGTGATTTATTAAAATTAAATTACTTAAATGGAATTTTCTTAGTTCCTAAAACATTATTTTCATTTTTTTTTTGACAAACAACTGGTTTTCGCTGTAGAATATGAGTAGACTATAGCATTTTTCTAAATTCTAGCAAAACCGTACGGGTCGGAATCTGCAAGAACTAGATGTTTTTTTTCTTCGAGTTGCGATTGATTCGAACTTCGATTTATAGTCTTTTTAGACCTAAAAATGTCAAATTACATCTAAAATTTTTTACCGGTATTATAATTCAATTAAACAAAATTATTGTAATTTCGTTTCAAGTTTCTGACAGGTATGTAAACAACAGAATTTTGCACACTTGTATAAAAACAATAAAATAAAACAATACTTTTTGTTCCTTTAAATATAGAGAATAATATCGCTCCTTATCTGAACTTCCTCATTACATTATTCCTATGATAAATTATTATCAATTTTTTTTTTTATTCATTGCATCATTAAGGAATTTAACAACTTTACTTCATTCTATAATTGATTTACAAATGAATTTGTTCAATATTGGCAATCGGTAATAATGTTCTACTTTACCATATCCCTTTGAATATTCGATTCCCTATCGTTTTTTTTCCAACCTATGGTCGCAGACAGCCAACTCGAAGAAGAAAAAAACTGATCTAGTTCTTACAGAAGTATCCCGACCCAACCGTACCTTGAAGTTAAAAACCGTACCTTTTCAGAAAGACAACCGTCCTTTTTTGGGAAATCACACTGGCAACACTGGGAACGCCATTCGTGTGCACGTTTTGAAGTTTATGCCCTGCTTGTTTTTTGAGAAATTGAAAAAACTATTTATAAAAAAAGCGGTATGAGAGGAGCGGACACTCTGATACCGGCTAGATTCTTAACTTTAACTAGTCATTTATCAGCGGTAGTAACTTTACTATGGCAGAGCCAGGAGAGCACTCGACATTGTTTGCCGAGCCACTTTCACGACGATCATTTCGAAACTTATCATTACCGGTAAGCTTTCTTTACCTAGATTTCAGCCTGCAATTTTTAGAATAACTGTGAAAGTAATATTGCTAATAGAAGCTACTATAATTATGTTACTTTTTTGTCATCATTTTGCATTTTAAAATTATTAATGACCTATCGTACACGCACGCACGGCAAATAGCGAAAACAACACGATATGGGTGCGTAGGGCATTCAGCCAAAATTTAAATTGGGACAGTCATGCAGGTATAACTGCGGTATTATTTTAAACTGCGTAATTTCTTGAGGTTCTTCGCTAGTTCGCGCTCTATATTTTCAAACGCCTGAAGAAATTGGTATAGCAAGTTTGATACAATGTATGGTTATGGCTTGTTTTAATTCCTATTACTTACTGCCGCCCCTAAGATGACCTCAAACTCTTTTTATTTCATTTAGTTATTATTTCTATAATAAGTAAACAGAAAGACTAGGAATACCTATGATAGAAATGAAGGCTACATAACTTAAGTTAAAATTACTAAAATTATCACTAAACTACAACATTACATTAAAATAAAATAGTGGTACATTTTTTTTTGTACCACTATTTTATTTTAATTTATCCAATCTAATCAATATTACCAACACAAGTTATATCAATATTTGATTGCTATAACAACACCTAATCAATTTGTTTTGAAAACAATTAGTTAATGGCCTTTCTCAAGTAAACCCACATTAGTTTGAAACTCTGCTCAACCAATGTAAACATCCTGAAGTTTACATTTGCCTGGTACTTCAGCACGAGGCAAATAGAGAAACGCTATTGTTTATATTTTATGGTCTCTATGGCCAAAGCACAGCCAAAGTGCTTTGCCTATTTAGCTGTTGTAAACAAAATGGTGTTATTAAATACTCATTAGTTTCAAGTTGTAGTTGCTATGGAAGACTTATGAAACACTTGTTTATAATTTATGGTTTCTATGGCCAAGGTGTTATGGCCATGGAGCTGCTGTTGTAAACAAAATGGTGTTAATGAATACTTATTACTTTCAAGTTGTAGTTGTTATGGAAGACACCATTGTTCATTGTTTTTTTAACTTTTTTTTTTTAATAGCCCCTACTGTCCCTCTGCTGGGCAAAGACCTCTCCCAATTTCTTCCATGTACTATTTTCCAGCCCTCGCGGTACGCGTCCAGATTGTCTCGCCAGCTCTTTCTGAGTCGGCCTCGCGGCGCCGTCCGTCTTCGGGCACCCTACCTTTATCGTAAAAAAATATTTTACCACTGATTTGGCATCATAGTAAGCTTTATTTTCATTGAAATAAGGTTGTTGTTGGAGGTGGCTACTGTAGTGCTGTTAGAGGTAAAATAACTCACTACTAAAAAAAAAAAATTATGCCAGTAGTATTATTCTGTAATGGGTAGTTCTACTTTGAAGGATCTCTATAGTAAACAATGATCTTTACTGGACCTGTCATAGTTATTATCTTACCTCTGATTTGGCAGCACTCTTAAAATCAAAGTGAGCTTTATTCTCATTGCTCTAAGGTTGCCTCTTTAGCTGACGACTGTAATTAAAAAAAAATGCTCATTCATAGCTTAGATTTAAAAAATAATGTTAATTTAATTAATTAATATATTTTTTGAACTCCAATTAAGTTTATAAAAACTACAGAAATTATAAAAAAAAATCTCTTATCCAATTTCTGAAAGTATTGTACTTTTAACATCATAATTGTAGTATTTACAAAATCCACACACAAGTTCCTTTCTCATTTCCATACAGTCATACTTTTCTCTGAAATGAAAACAATAAGTATTGCACGTAATTCAAATCCAGGTGGGAAACGCTTCACAGTAAGAATTTCAACCAACTTGAACCGGTTCAATGGAGTATGTGTGTTTACACTACCTCTGTGTTTGGGATTAGTGAGCCTTTGTAGAACACTTATGTCAATGTGTGATGTACAGAGCCCGGTCGGAGTTGCGACGACTTAGGGCTGATCTTTTTTTTACCTTTACTGTCCCACTGCTGGGCAAAGGTCTCCCCCTCAAGCTTTTCTATTCTATTTTGCGCCGAATGTCGTGCGGTAAATGAGGCAAAAAGACGCGCCAGCGTTTTTAATGCTTGATTTGTGGCGACGCTGTCCCCCTTCTGACACCCACTGCGTGACCATATACAATAACGTATCATCATCGCGATTTAACCAGTAGCAAACAAAGGAGTTTGAAGTTTTTTCTTTTTGTACGAAAGCTGGACCTATATTGCTACCTTGGCCAGGTTTTACCTCCAAATACTTTACGTGGGCAATAATCAAAATGGAGATGAGATGCCACTTCGATTTATGTATGCACTTACCTGAATCCTCCATTTTCCTTCAAAGCCTTCAATAAATATATTTTTTATTAGTTGACTGTAAATTAACTGCACACCCACACACTTGTAGCAGTGTAGCAGTATAAAAAGCAAATATTTGAAAAGTTAAATCAAAGCATAAAACTTTAATAGCCCTCATTGTTTCTTATTTATCTAGGTAATGCGTTATTACCTTTCTGTAATCTTATTCAGTTTTATCAGTGTTTGTACTAGCTACTTGCACATTCAAGTACTTATTGAAGTACAATTATATAATTTCTAGTCATATAATTAATTTTATTGCACAAAAAGCTGATATGAAATGATGAAACAGATCCCTTATCTAGAGAAAAAGCAAACATCAAATTGAAAGAAGATAATTTCCGTCTTGTCACCCTTTTCAGTCCTGCCCTTCAAACTGTCCAGGATCCTTACGTTTTAATTTTTTAGCCGTTTTCAAGCATTAATGTGATCACGGAAGGAAATAGCTTTAAGTGGAAACACGGAAGGTCCCAGATTTTACGCCAACATCAAAGCTACTTGTTGGTACTGCAGATACGATCCGCACAGCACTGGCTCCCAAATTATTTTCGTCAAAGCTTCTGTGTCTCAACATGGTCGTAAGAAGCTGTTATTTGCTGTGTTGTTTCTCTCTCACCTCTCAAATCTCATCATAGAAATCTGCCCAGCTTCACAACTCAAAGAGCGTAAACATTTGGTCCTATCTATCTCGTGCCAGCCCTGAATGTCTTGACCTGTCTCAATATCCGATTATAAGCGGTTACAATAACCGGCTAACTAAAGTTTATAAAACACAAGGTGTAAGTCTCGTTTTGCCGGATACTGCGGTTGTAGTGCGCCCGCGCAGCTCCGCAGCGGTCAGGCGACCAATAGCGTGCACGTGAATAGTGACCGTGTAATTGTTCGTTTTTTAAATCAAGTTGGCTATATTGAGCTGTTTTATAACTTCAGATTTTATTATCAGCCAGATTTCAGTTTTTAAGTGTCCCCCAGTTAAATATATGGGGTCAACGGCCTCTAGCGAAGTAAGTTTTTTTTTCTTTTACTACACTATTACTGTACTTACTAATTACAGATATTATGTCGTGTTATCAAATTGTGTTATATTGGATTTCATGATGGTTTTGCTTGAGATTCAAACTTCGGCAGAAAGTATTATCCAATAGTTGAAAAATGCAACCTAGTGGGAACATTTGCGCCTGGATTTTTTTAAGTTCCGCTCTAGTTGCGACTGCGATTTGTGACTCAATATTCAAAGACCAGAAGACGGAAGGACCTTAAGCAAACATCCAATACTCTCTGGTTCTTAAAAAACTGTCTATCCTGGCCTGAAGTCTGGAAACAGTAAAGGACGAGATTAGATCCTATGCAAAAAACTCACCCCTGGACCATTAGTAGATCCGTCACCACATAATGATGCGCTAAATGCATTTCAGAGTACGCTATTAAATAACACCTAGCCTATCGTCGGCGTCAGTGCAGGACCAAAAAATAAACACAACACCAACACACACACAACACCATTTTATACAGGAGAAACTGAAAGCTGTCTTAAATTTCAACCGACAAGTCCTAGATTCGTCTATTTTACCGACCGTGCGTGCTGATTAGCTTTCTCAATGTTTTGCCGCTAATTATGGCAGGCTACTTAATTTATCCGATCATTGATGATAAAAAGGCATTTCGCAAAAAAAATTGGATACAAGATCCTGCACTGACGCCGACGATATCGTCCTGTAACTCTGGATCTTTTAGACTCCATAGTCTTCTATCTGTAACTAGTCATATGAACTCAGAAGGACCGATTAAGGGATCTAAGATATAAAAATATCTATCTTCTGTTGTCTTGAATAATTTCGCCATAAACGTTTCGTTCAGGTTGTCATTTTTTGTGCAGAAAAATGTTAAAAAGCTGACAGGTAGGTATGGGTATTAATTTTCCACTCATTATTCGTCTAAATTGCAAAGATCTCCCATAAATGTTCAATCAGACCAGACAGTTTCTCCACTGGCGTCATGGAGACGTGGCTCATCCGATGACCACTAGCTAGGGATTGTGCTCTCGTATACATATTTGTCTCTCAGTGAGCACAAAATTCACTTGGCCGCCTGTGCCTTACTGTCCTCTGTCAGCGACGCCCTGAGCCGAGGCTCGTACCCCGGGGGGTGCCATTATCGTGTTTTTAGGTTTTTCCTTTACATTCAAGGCCTACCCAGAGGGTAACCCCATTGAGCATCCGACCACCTTGGTTGACCTGCGATACGACATTAAAAAGAAAAAAAAACATAGTATTTTCTCTTTTCTTGTGCCAGCGAAAATGCTGTATGACTTACAAGAAGCCAAATTCCATGCCCCAGCTAAATTCCATGGTAATAAATACTAGTCACCAAGTCGTTAACGCGGCTGGGCTGTCCAAGATATACTAGGCGAATGCTTGGCACCGTCATTCATCGAGGCTCCATTGACTCTCCCAGAAAAGATACGGTCATTATGTAACGAACTCTGAATCTCAATGTCTTGAGGCAAATAATAAACAATAATTCTATGCTCAAAAGTCGAAATCGCGAGTAGAAACAAGAAACTCTGTCAGTCTTCGATCATATCGACACGAAGCTTCAAAGGTCGCTTGTACCCATCCACTATAGTTAAAAAAAAGATGGAGAACTGTCCGACGTAACAGCTCTGCTTTCTGACTTTCTCATGTCGTCATGCCTCAGAAATAATGGAACAATTTATCGGGCTGCTAAGATTACTAGCAGAGCAGTATTCCTGCCTTTATTCCAATTTATTTTTGGGTCGGCTAAATACTTCCCTTTCATCCATCTCAAGATTTGAATCCGTGATATTACATAAGTACCGTATACAGTCATCCAAGCTGTTTCGTAGCTTATTCATAAGAGCAGTAGAAACGGAGGAAGGGGCATTTCAATACGCTATCGTTTTCATCCTAATACATTTTTGAGGAACTCCTGGATAAAGAGTAACAGCTGCTCGGGTCGGTCTTCAGGTCAAGCCGCGCTTGACTAGGTTGGTCCGTAGGTGGGTGACGATCAATTAGGTTGTCCTGGCTGTTTGCCATTTGTAGATCTGGGAGAGTGTCTACAGGTAGTCAGTGGTCCGAAAGTCTGACAACCAGTCTTACCAAGGGGTATTGTATTGCCCAATACTAACTGGGTTGTGGTCAGTTAGGCAGTCTCTCCATGTAAAATACTGGTACCTATTCAGCTGTATCTAGTTAGACTAGAAGCCGTCCCCAACATAGTTCGGAAAAGGCTAGGCAGATGATGATGACAGTTTTCGATCGGGTTACTCCGCCCCTTTCTTCCATGATCCATCTCTATCAGTCCTTATCTGAGAAACATCTGTATCCGCCATTATGTCGTATAAAATTTTCCCAAATCCGTGAGCACTCGTGCAAGCTGTTTCGTAACTTGTTTGCAAGTTATGCCTCCGAACAGTTAGGAGAGTTCAAGGTTAGTTCCTCCGATCGCACGCGGTATCCGACTATTTACCTCATTCACGATTTGTCGCGCATTTACTTTGGTAGTGTTTATGTAACATTTAATGAAATAATCATGGTTCGGGAACATGGGGAGAAAAAGGTTGGCAACTAAAGAGTTTTTATTTATTTTTCGTTTTGTGTGATCAGTTGTGTTTTGGTCTGTGGTGTTTTATTCTTTCTAGTAATTTCTGTTTTTAAAAGTGGAATTTCCAAACGTGCTGTTAGTTATTGTTTGTGTTGAGCTTATGCTGTTTTACTAAAAGTATGTATGGATTGTTACTTTTTGGGTGATGGAAAATGTGATTTTACTTGTGTGGAAAACCATTTGACGAGGCTGCTGTTAAATTTAATTAATTTTCATAATGAATTAAACCAAATTAACTTGGCGGTTATTTCCTAACTGCGATGATTATTACAACTGGGTCGCAGCTGGTAAATAAAATAATAAAAAGAGGTATAGTTCATCGTTTGTGATTTCCTCGTACTGAATTAAAATAAACAGGAAAACATATTTGATTTTGTGGACAAAATGACCATTTTGAAACTATTTGACGAGACAGAACACGTCGTATTAAATCAAACTTTTTGGTCTCTGTAGATGTACTACAGAGGCCAAGCGCAGATAGTAGATTAATAAAACAAGTTCTGCGAGGCGGCTGCGGCCTGTTGATCTAAATCCCTTTTATCGCCGGCCTTGATAACTTAGGTACACATTATTAAGCAAACTTTAGGATAAGACGATAATAGCTTTAGGATAAGACGAGACAAATAGAGATTACAGAAGTAATACCCTTCGGATGTGTCCATACTCCGGACGGATCCTCTGAGATGTCGTCGAAATCTGAAATCAGAGGATTTTTTTTCATAGCTTACGATTCGCCATGGATTGCTATTCCAGAAAATCGAACCCAATTCCCAATACTTACGCCCAACAATCTAAACCTGAATCCCAATAGATCGAAAGCTTAACTCTTTAGTCGAATCGATCGAAAGCTTAAGTCTTTGCAGCCGAGTCAATCATGATTTCTTAAAAAAAAAAATGTTATTTAGTGTCCATTAGGTCAATCTACTTGGTATTTATTATTAAACACCTAGGAATGTGCCAGTACTATTAGATAAACTATAATTGTACCGGCACATTACTTAATAGTTCTACGTAATGTTTTCGTAATCGGTGCGGGTGCGCATATGTATATAATTCTTGAATGCAGAAAAGCACACCGGATCGGATGTGCAATATTATCAATATTATGAGTTTAGTTCAAGTACTGACAAGTGACAATGCGACAGCCGACCGGCCGCTCACGAAAGTATCTTATATTCCATACCCAAAAACGAAACCCTGAAAGAACGCCATCTCGAAACACTTTAGCCTGAACCCTGAATCAATCCTCTAATGTTACCCCGAATAACACCATACGACTTTACAATGAATCAGGCTTTACTTCGTGGATTGAAGAATAAGAGTCGTTTTGGAGATTCTGAAGAGCAGTTCATTTCTGGTAATTACAGCACAATGCAAAATACACATCATGAATACGGCACTCCGTCAATAAATAGTCAATTAAACAGACAATCTCAAACACACGATCTTTTGGAGTTAAGATCGTCTTCCGATGCTGTAACCGTTACTTTAAATGTTTTATAATTTCTGAATGAAAAACACACGGATTGGTTTGATTATATTATCATTGTCAATATTAGGATGTTTGGTACTAGCATTGTCAATGACAGAATCTCTCCCGAAGGGATCTTATGGTTTATTCCCAAAATGAAACCCTGAATAATAAATAAAAAAAAATGCTACCCCACATGTGTTGAAATTGAAGTAAGTATAAGAGTCGTTATGAAGATTCTGAAGAGCATCACATGATCACAGCACAATGCAGCCAATTATTTTGCTAAACGTGATGAATACGGTACTCCGTCAATTTACAGTCATACAATATGATGTCTATGAGAGTTCTTTTTAGCGGTTACTCGATTGTTCACTTTTAAAAGCCATGTTTCTCGTCGTGTGCTGAATTGTCACCTTGAGCATCAGTCATCTTGTCATCGCCATCGTCTTTGCATTAAAAATTTGTGTAAAAAAGGCATTTATGTAGATAATGTCAAATGACCTTTATGTACTTACGCTAAACGTCATCGCTTCTGAAATCTTGAATCGTGTCGATATGTCTGATACCCCGTTTGAGTATCCTATCAGTCAGACGGGTGTGTCGAAATTGAGTTACAAGACTGTTGGTTTGTCAATGATTATGAACTTGCATAGAGGTCTCTCATACCGCAAAAAGCGATCTCGATCTAGCGTTCTATATGAAGTACTTAATTTGAGATTAATCTTCTTCAATCGTACACCGTTTGAGCGAGATTTGCATATACATTCACCCGATAACTACCATCGAGCAGTAGCCCACCATATATAGCACCCGTCTAGTCGGAGGGTCCTAGGTTCTTATCCTACGACGGATAAGGAACTTCACCAAAGTCGTAACGGCATTGATGACCACCTTATCGTGTTACCAAGTGCACGTTACCTTTGTTCAGGTGATGTAAACACGCTTGTTTGAACGCACGAGTAACGTCCGTATCGACTCTTTGTTTTAGATCACGTGCCCGTAAATAAATCTTTCTTACAAGTACTTCACAATGAATTAACGAGATTATTTGGTGTCAAACCAGTCTAAATGTCGACTTTGGTTATTAGGGCCACCCTGAAAGCAAGAGTGAATAGAGATCATCTAGGCAGGTTAGGCAGAGGTGTTCCCTATAGTACACCGTCATTTCGCCAGTTATGTAATAGGGGGCGAGCCTATTGCCATCAACCGGGCAAATCCCCGTGGCCTCCAGGTTGAGGCCAGCATATGGCATTAAAGGAAATGCCCAATAGTAGAAAAAAGAGACAATTCCGGGCATATATTTTCAGTCGAGACTAGAGTAAATATACGAGCATTGAGATATTTTTTTTGTGTATTCTTATGAAAACTCATTCTTCTCAAATTGGCGTAATGCGAGTTTCCGATGTTGAGTGGGCCTCTAAGGCCCATTTTCAAATGTTTGATTGATGTTGATTAACCCTGTAAGGCCCATCTGTCACTGTTATCAGTTATGTCATAAATTTGCTTATAAAAACTGCATCTATCTTGCTCAAAACTTTCACAGAGTCTAGGAGAAAGAACAAAAGAGATATACTGCCTCTGTCCAAGTTATTTGAAAAGCACTCGTTAATCCGGAAAAATACCCACAAAGGGAAGCTCGCATTACTACAACATCGATTCTTAATGCAACTTCTGGGGAAAAAATGTTTTTTTTTTCGAAACATCGCCAAGGATCAGTCCTTAGGGCAGGTTTGCTAAATGGATTGGTAGTCGTTACCAAAAGACGATACTGTGGAAACGGCTCCCATCGTCTCGAAATAACTCTTTGGTCGACTTTAGAAACCATTGCCACACAAATGCTACATTTAGAACATGGCTGCCAAAACGATGTACCAATATCTAACAACATAATTGGAAGTAGTTAAAGGATCCAATCCCAACATGGTCGATAATGACTTAAGTACACCAAACTGATGCTAAATACTTATCGATAATAATATACCCACATGCATGTGGGTTGGTTGTAACGATAAAATATAACCTATTGTTTCGATATTTTGCATTAGTTTGGTGCATTTAAGCAATTTTTTCTCAATTGGATCCTTTTCACTTAACTACGGCTAATTTACGTTCCTCTATCTAACAAAGACATTGCGTTGAGCCTCTTTGCCAACCCTTAGTCACCTCTTCGCCCTCCACCACCCACCTCCGCCCATTGTGTCACCCTTTGCCCTTTGTGAAATGTTTTCTTTTATAACAATTGTTTGTATGGTGTATTGGTGTACTGGTGATACATAATATAGAATGTTACTAATATTATAAATGCGAAAGTTTGTGAGGGTGGATGGATGGATGGATGGATGTTTGTTACTCTTTCACGCGAAAACTACTGAAGAGATTTGGATGAAATTTGGTACATAGATGGTTTATAACCTGGATTAACATATAGGATACTTTTATCCTGGTAGTATGATCCTGTGGGACAGTTACCGACCTTCACGCGGGCATAAGCTAGTATTCTATTTATTAATATTCTAGGGTTGTTTACCGCTTGAAAGATAGTATTTGGACCCGATAGGTGGCGCCGCGCCGTGCGAAGCAGGGGTGGGCCACAACCGCTAGCAGCAGTATTAATAGTACTTATTTAGAAATAAACCTTTGTTTTAAGTATACATACCCACCTTCCTATTCATTGTAACTGCATAATTGACACTGTATGTACTGTGTGGCCTTTGTTGTGTTGGTTAAACACTCATACGATTGTACTCCTTGTCTTTCTGTTGTCCTAGTATATTTGCAATGCAGGAGATAAAATATAGATTAATAAATAGGTCATGTTACTAAGTACATTGTACATGTGGCGATTCTGTTCATGTCAGTCATTAGCGCACTTTTTTTGATAGTTATAATATGTATTTACGACTGAAGTTGGCAAACACTAAGAAGTATTTGTGCCCAAAACCCTATATTGAAAAGCAAGACTGCCTGCTTGCATTCGTTGTCCGCACGACGACCAGTCAAGTTATACAAAACCAGATGGGGATATCTCATTGTACGGAATATCTATGCAAAGCGAGTTATGCGAGGCTATGTTATATTGGAAATTCATAGCTTGATGTGTCGTCATGTGTTCCTTAGTTTCCTTTTTTTCTGTGTAGACACTAGAGATAATGCTTATAGTAGATGGTGCTTTTATGATAAGTAATTATACACTACTTAATTAAATTAGTTGACAGTTTGTGTTCAGTATAAAGGCATGCCGCATGATTGCAGGATGGTAGCTGGCTTCGGGTCATCGCTAGCCCTAATCCTGCTAGAGTACTTCACATTCCTGTCCGGACTAACCATGTTCTCCCCTGCAGCCTGTCTTATCTGTATCCTTTAATGTTTAGCTTTTATACTGTTTGGTTTTCCTTTCCTGTAGAATGTTGTATGTTGTTTAATCGTAATATCGAAAGGACCAAAAACTCTTATTTTTGGTCTTTCGTGTCTGACTCGCCGAAATGCTGGTCCGTTGGTACTCCTTATAATAATTAACAAAAATATTAGTTATAATACTTTTTTTTTAATGAAATGTACTACATTATTTAGTACTTCTTGTGTTGAGGAGGATGCGCTAAGGTAGCCCGCGGAATTCAAATTTTCTTATGTTTTTTTGCAATTTGCAGGTCAGTGGCAGGCTGTATGTTGAACAAATATGATTCGCGGTAGCAAATATGACTTTACACAGAGTTATAATCATTAAAATCATCAATACAACCCTCGAAGTACATTTAATCACATTGAATGAATATTTCATGAAAAATTAAATACATTTGTGTTACGATCATGATTCAAGTTTTGTTCAATCAACATAAAACCTGACACAGACCTGCAAATTGCACTATACGTCAGAAAATTAGAATTTTGGGGGCTACCCTGGAGCTTCCACCTTCAGAAACCCTCTTTAACTTGACATTAGTGACTTAGTTTGATATTATGTTTCGAAGCTCGCCTATTTCTGTATTTTTATGGTTTGGGGTCCCTAAGAGCCTGAATAACTATATGCACAGATACTATAATATCTAAATTACTGAACAGAATTCGGATTCGTCTGAAAAATAACGTAAAAATACTTGACGCACATTGCGTCATTCAGTCATACAATATGATGTAGATACTCATCTATTTGTCTACTACATTATGATAATGAAGCTATAAAATAAATATTATTCGAAGGTCAATGTCCATATCTTGGTATATTCCGTCATAAAACAATGGGTTTTGTAGCGATTATGAATTTTATTTACTAGCAAATTGTCTTGTCTTGCATGTTTTTTTCAATATACTTGCAAAATAACAGATGTAACCAACATGCTATCAAAACTTATGTTACATACACACCGACACACACATAACATCGCGGCTGTAATCTTCGAAGGGGTACCCATTTATGTATAAGTCCCATGTAATAGAGGGCGAGCCTATTGCCATCAACCGGGCACAAATTCAGACTCCGTTTCTGCTACTGCTTCCATTACTATTGTTTTATCGCAGTCTATATATGTACTTGGCCCAAAATTCGGCTATGATGGACATTTTAAAGGAACTGACGCGAATAACTGATCAACATGCATATACCTATGTTAAAACTAAAAAAAGTTATGAATTTCCAAAAATCATAAAACAAAAGTGGTTCAGCTTCGTAGTCCGAGACACCACACGCGAGGTCTTGCGTTTATCATGTTACACCCTGTATAGAGCTCATTACAAATAGAATAGTACATAAAGACCAGTTTCTCTAATCATGGTACAAAGTACAGACGCTAGCACATCAAGCTACTACAATCTGTCTTTCTTTAATAGGTTTTCAACTTTATCAGTAAAGCATTAGGTTTAAGGTTGATTTGAAAAATTTTGACAGTTTCGGGTAGCATGATTTGCTGTCTGTACATTCTAACAAGCCTTAGTCACTTTCTCGACTTTTACTTCACAAACTTGTTTTGTACTTGCAACACTTTCGAGTCGTCAAGCAACAACTACACCTAAACGCCTAGGAAATTATCTGATCACCGAATCACCTGATACGTTTTATGTTAGCTGATGATTGGTGAAACTGTGACGTAGTGTAAGTCTAATGTGTAGACGTAGACTTTTGAACACATCAAATTTGTTCATAAAAGTAAACATTTGTAATAGTTATCATGTTTATCTATGATATTCTATTTATAAACACAATTTAAATATTCAAAAAATATTTACGCCGTAAAGACGCAAAACTCTTTGCCGAAATTAAAAAAAACCAATTTGGATTTAGTGTAAGTAATACGGATAATCCGTGGACATTTTTATTTCCGCACACGTGATAAATGAAAAAAAAAACCACGCGTGTGAAATATATTGCATGTTGAAGTTGAACCTAACCGTAGTGCGATAAGAACCAGTTTTCGAGGAAGTGTATTGAAAAAGAATTAACAGTAGGTATGAATAAATGATGTTTATTTTGCAAATATGTAGATCAGACAAACCCGTTCACACGTCGTCCTTTTTAGGGTTCCGTACCCAAAGGGTAAAACGGGACCCTATTACTAAGACTTCGCTGTCTGTCTGTCTCCAGGCTGTATCTCATAAACCGTGATAGCTAGAAAGCTGAAATTTTCACAAATGATGTATTACTATTGCCGCTATAACAACAAATACTAAAAATTTCAAAAAAAATATTAAGGGGGGTATACAACAGATATGATTTTTTTTGCCGTTTTTATACATAATGGTACGGAGCCCTTCGTGCGCGAGTCCGACTCGCACTTGGCCGGTTTTTAAACTAGAAGAGGCAGATGTTTCGTCTCTGACTACTCTGAGAAGAAACAGCTGAAACAACTCACAGGCGGCCGAAACGAAGTCAGAGGTTCAATAACAAGATTTGTCATACAATACAGAATGACAATGCTTGAAGAAGATGATGAAGTCTACTAATAATTTATAGCAGACTTCGTGTGATGGATAGCAATATTTCTTGCCTTTGAAAAACTGCCACTGACTTGACTTCAAAAGATGTTAAATTAAATGATCAATTTATCATTAACATAAAAGGTCTTTGTACTACAAATAGTCGTAGTGGAATGTTCACCTATGGTTCACCTTATGCCTTTATTTAAATGATTATACTATCTACAATACACAATCATCGCTTATTTTTGTTATACAGGTGGAAGGGACACCGACTCCAAAACGGTTACACGTACTAAGTACATCATTCTAAACACCCGTACATCGAAATTTTTCAGCGGTAATTTAAAAAAAAAATGGGCGACTATTTAACAAGTAAGTAACTATTTATCCAGTTATGGCGGCAAGGAGAACATCGGTGTCCCTTCCACCCTGTAGGCCAATATCCCACGCACGTTTTACGAGCATTAGCGTCTCTGGAGACGCGACATGGGCGTCGCGAGTCTTGGCAAGCGTTAACGTCGCGCAACCATGCAAATGGCCGCCGGCCGTAATCCCCGCCTGCGCCCTCACGGATAGAGCGGGCGGCGATTTTACCTGTTGTCAAAAAACGCGACGTTAACGTTACGAAGTCGCAGCGCGAATGCTTGTCACTAGAGACTCGCGTCGTCAACGTCGCGTCTGCGTAGCGTTGTCGCTGCGACGACGTTGGAGAAACGCTTTAGAGCTTATACTAATTGTTATATCGAATAAAAAAAAAGCAATACGGAGTTTTGCTAGCTATTTTAATTTCACCCTGTAGTAGATAAAGGTATTAATTTAGCTTCAGTCACTAAACTGATAGCAAAACGATCCAGTAGCTTCATAGTAGCGCACTACGTTCTAACCAGTGAATGATAATTCATTCATTTAATTCACTATGTAATTAAGACTTCTCATTGTATAAAAGTGGGCTTTAAGGTTATCGGTAATCGATAACATTTTGCTTTTAAATTGACCTCATTTTACGCGTGCACCATGCCTTGACAGTAGACCCTTTTGTGTGCCGAGTCCGTTGTTATTTATTTGGTACATAATTATTTATTTTAATAATATGTACCATACCAACCAATTTCTTCGTTGGTCTAGTGGTCGCAAGTGCGACAGCAGAGCATGAAATCCTAAGCTCGATTGCCAGGTCGGGCTAAAAGCTATTAGGTTGTCCATCAGGAGTTTCTCAGTACCCACGGAGTCTGGATTTGTGCCCGGTTGATGGCAATAGGCTCGCCCCCTATTAAATGGGACTTAAAAACATAATAGGTGAAAATGTGGGTGTACTATTAAGTACACCTCTGCCTAACCCTTCGGGGATTACAGGCGTGATGTTATGTATAATTATAATGATGATAATTTTGACGAAAACAGGATAAATAAAAAAATATTTTTTCTTCAAGTCTTCACTAATGAATGAGATAAGATTCTCTGCTCTAGCTTTACCGCCGTGGGTCTCAATCAGATCATTGCCTTGACATTAGAAGTACACTCTATCCTTATGATGTAACAAATCATACAACAATTGACCAACAACACCCAACTGCACCAAGATCCTCAACACATCCTGTCTCTAAACAGAATCACGAGACTCCAAAAATAACACAGCGTAACAACAAAATTGCTCTATTCACAATAACTCTTTGACGATGAATAAAGGTCATAGCACACATCAAATCGGAAAGGGATCGTCACTGAATTACCTTTCGCCTCGCCGTCAAACAGGCATTAATCTAACGCAAGCACGTAACCAAAGCGGATCAGCAGCTCCGATACGGCGACGGTTAGGCGACGCCGCGCTTACGCTTCGCCGACCGCTGGTTGACCTGGCTGGCACCAGAACAGTTTGAATCCGAACGTTAAGTGCAGCGCAGGGTTATGTCTCGGTTCCCGACACGCGAGATGGCTATCATAGCCGTAGCACTGGACGAAGACGAAAAAGAACGTAGAAGAGACGTAAGCGCGGGGACGACGAGCCGTAAGCGCGGGAAATGCAAGTTGACCACGCACCGTGCCGCGGTTCGTGAGCTTGTCCAGAGGCGAGGCGATTACGTTACGATTCCGATTAGTGTGCGTTGCAGTAGGGAGTTCATACAAAGAATACTGCGTGGCTCGAGTTGATACGGTGACGATCCCTTTCCGAGTTGATATGTGTGCTGTGACCTTAAATAGAAGTCATTCTGTCTATCTAAATAAAAATATTACTACCCTATTTGAATCGGATTTTGTGAACAATTTCAAGGGTTTTAATTTTAACCCTAATCTCTTTTCTAAAATAAAACTCCTAAGTTACTCCTTATAACAAGAGCTATCTGCGAGTAAGTCGTAGTAGAGTAAGTAGAGTAAGAGTAAGTCCCGTCAAAATCCGTCTAGCAGTTTCGGAGATTAGCCGGAACAAACAGACAGATAGACAAACATTTGAAAATTGTTTTTTTTTTTTGTAATCAGTACCGCAAACTTTCATAATTATGCATTCAGTATAAAGCTGTTATTTTGAAATTACAAACAGACACTTCAATTTTATTTATTTTTATCGATTCGATGTAAAGTTCAACTATACTCGGAGTTGGGACTAAGGATACTTTTTGTACCGGTAGGTCGTTTCTGTGGCGTAATTTCAGATCTCCACGCGGGTGAAGCCGCGAGCATGCGCTAGTCATCTATATCCCACCTCAAACGGAATCACGGAACTCCCAAAATAACATAGCTTAACCATAGATTTAAATCATAGATTCGCCGCAACGTTCACATTTCTATTTCATTGACAATGAAATGGAATAGTATTGTCTCGCTCACTCATGCTGTACATCGTAACTGTCGTTTCATGCGGGATGTGAGACTTCGCTCATCTTAGTACGGTGAGGGCACATCTACGATTTAAATCTATGAGCTTAACAACAAAATTGCACCGTTCACTATAATCTCCTTGACGATGTATATCAGCGATCGCCGGCCACGGGGCAGCCTCAATATCACTCACATACTTCGTTATAGACGGTTGGCTGTGTGACTGGTACTGGCCGATATTCGTCCTCTGTAGTGTGGTCCCATCAGTCGTGGATGTGGCCACAGCCTTCCTGGCTATGTGCTCAGTGAAGTGGTGAAACTGGGGTGTACTGTATTTAGAGTAGTTTTTTAGGATAGTTTTTTTAGTGCTTGCAAGATGAAGCTGAAGGATTTTGTTAATATTTTTGTAAGTTGGTTTCTTTTTTACGTTATTCGATAAGTTTTTGTGGTTTTAATCAGATAGCTATAATAAGGTAAAATAAAACTCGTGAAAACTGTCTGGAATTGCACAATTTCTCTTCAGACAGTTCAAATCGTTGCGTTCAATCACCTTGAATTTATTATTAAAAAAAAATATGCAGTAGCAACATTATTATTCAAACACGCAGGTACTACAATATGCACTTATAATATTATATTTTTTACCTCGTTACGTCACGGACAAGCGTCTTGGGAAAGATAAGAGGGTTATATTTACGATAAAAGTCCTTTTCTAAATAAGCTTAAACATATTCATGCTTTTACTGCTAGACCACCAGCCTCCCCTGTGTGGGAAGCAGTGGGCTGCAATCCACAACGCTAGGCCCAGGGCGGGTTAATGGTCGTCACAAAACTATTTTTTTAGTACTAGGCTATACTGGTTTCCTCACAATGTTTTTCTTCACCGTTTGATGAGTGATGATGATGACTTAAAGTTTCTGGCCTGTCCATTCGTATCTACGATACGTACTTCCTAGTTCACTGATGATCTGAAACTTTTCACCCTTATACCCTAAGTAATAAGGTTGAAACGTGGCCGACCGTCAGTGAACTCTGTAGAACATCTGAGGCGATTCCACTGGGCCACGTATGCTGCTAAAATAAAGACCTATTATCCTTTTTATTTTATCATCGTCATGGGTTTAGTCCTCCTCTCTCTTTGGCCACGCCTCCCGGTTCCATGCGTCCCTCATCCAGGTTTTCCTCGCAAGTTTTGATTACGGACTCTGTAATAAACTAACAACCACTTTAACT
Organism: Eurois occulta; assembly: GCA_950022335.1. Lineage (NCBI taxonomy): Eukaryota > Metazoa > Arthropoda > Insecta > Lepidoptera > Noctuidae > Eurois > Eurois occulta. Next base: position 17,599,144 of record OX465489.1, read on the forward strand.
ACGATGGATGGAGATAGAGAGGAAGGCCAAAGAAACGATAGTTGGATTGTGTGAGGAATGATATATTATGCAAGAAAAAGCAGTAAATGATGGCGTGACGTCTGACAGGGGAGAATGGTAGAAGAATATGTGTTGCGCCGACCTTAAATAGAATGGGACAAGGGTAGGAAGATAACGAAACAACCATAGAAAAGTCTGTCCACTACACTACCACTAGGTGCCATACCGCACGTCCTCTAAAAACTGTCTTAACACAAAAATTGCAGTTTTGAGATATACGCATTTAGAGTTTTTTGTGTTCTTAATGATACTTAGCGTAAAACTTTCGCTTGTGTCATTCGGCGACTTATTTTTATATGCTTATGGCGGTTTTTTTTTTTCAGTTATAGAGCAAGGACAATAATTGAAGTTGAGTGGGGTATTATCTAAAAACCTACATATTTTGTGTTATGACAGTTTTTTAGAGGACGTGCGATACCATGACCGTGCTCACGGTGCTGGTAGGGTAGCCGCGAGACGCCTTTAACCTTATCATGGTTTTCCAGATAACCACCGAGCACCAACATCTAACCACATCGCACGACTACAAGGGGGGATGGTCCTTCTACTTGGTTCTTGCCGGGATAGTCACGACTCTGGGCTCTTCGCTACCTGTTGGATACAATATAGGCGTTGTTAATACGCCTGCTGACGTAAGTACTTGATTTAAGTCATTATTATTATAGCTAGCCCATATTGTTCCACTGCTGGGCAAACGCCTCCGTCCATTCCTTCTAACGGTCACGATTCTGTGCTACTTCTTTCCAATTCTCAAGGAAGACATATCCAGTTCGTGCCGCCATCTCCTTCGTGATCTGCCGCGACCCCGTGTCACTGTTTCAAGGCACCAATCCTGAGCTATACGGGCCCACAGAACTATTAGTTAATCTGTGCCCACAGCTCGTTCGGCATGCGACAGACATGTCATTTAAATCATTAATGCCCGTTTTTAAACAGACACTAACCGACACCTAAGTGAATGTGCCACTGCAAATTCATCTTCCCTTTTAGAGAAGGAACTTAAGTACTGATCACTACGTTTGCATTAACAAGTCTTACCTAGGTACTTAAAGACGTCACTTAAAATAATTGTACTTAACTTTAATAGATATTAGTATAGTTTATAGCGGTCTCCCTTTTCCGGTGTTTATCTTATCTATTTGCAAAAGCCAAATTGCGAAGTATGTTTTTCATAACCGCGACGGCACTTTTTCGAGCTCGTGAATTAAACTATTGTACAGACGCCAGCACATCGAGCCACTACAATCTGTCAAATTTTTTTTAATAGATTTTCAATTCAATTCATTTATTGCATCCAATATGGTAGGTACATGAAGTTCTTATATAAAATATTTAGTAACACACATTTGGCCAATAGATACCAATAGCATGCAATAGTACAAGTTAGCTTTCTCGTTAAAGCCTTAGGTTCAAGGTTGATTGGGAAAATTTGACAGTTTCGGGTAGCTTTATGTTCTGGCGTCTGTACATAAGCAAACGAAATGAAATATATTTAATAATATCTCTTAAATAGTCATTTAGTTCACAGTGGCCTCAGAATTTTGAAATATTATATATGGAGTATCTATTAAAAAAATAAAAAACCTAAAAACGCTCAGAGTTAACTGTAAACTTCTCCTTACTATGTATATTAATATTATAACGTAATATGTTTACCAGAAAAACCGTTAGTTCATAAAATAAAATTTCATATATATATTTTTTTTAAATGTACAAAATTTAAAATAAACGTAAAACATGACAATATGATATTGATTATTTCACAAAAAAAATATTAAATTTAGTCTTTCGTGTTTTTTGTATTGTTACTTTTTGAAAAAATAGTCCCAATCGTTTCGAGTTCGATGATCGAATTAATGGTATTCGGTTCCAGAACGACCTAAAAATAATGGTGTATACAATATATTTTTAAGTATCGTCATTGAGAGCAGCAGTTAAAGATTTTAGAGCTATAAAAGATGTAGTAAACAATTTACGTGCCGTGTAAATGTTTATGGTTTCACAAACACTGTGTTAAGTAAAAGTTGTGTAAGAGCAAAGCAACTCCCGTCGCGGATTCATTCGATTGCTTTCCTTTCATGTCTTATTACTTAGATAGGTAGCCTTACTAGTGTCATGGACATCTTCAATTTTGTATTTATTGCTATCTTTTTCGTACTAACTGGGTTGTGGAGGTCAGATAGGCAGTCGCTCCATGTAAAATAGTGGGAAGTGCTGTATCCGGCTAGACTGGAAGCCGACTCCAACATAATTGAGAAAAGGCTAGGCTGGTGACAGCTGTCTTTCTCGTACGGTCTATTGAACTAAATGGAAATCTTCTCGTATTGATATCAATATCTTAGCGTGTCGATGGCAATCATTCAGTCAGCTCAGAATTTGGCGACGAGTTTCGTGTCTCCAGTAGCGTCTATCGGTTCCAGAAATTTCCAACTTCTAATAAATTTAAAATCCTGAACATTGATCTCATTTTTGAATGGTGTTACAAAGATTGGTTTTCTAAATTACTTACGGATTCATTAAAAAAAACAAGCTGTTGTCAATTCTTAAAATTCTAGACAAATAAAGTCTTATGTACCATCACTATGTATCATCATTCATCATACCATACGAGAAAAGCATTGGTTTATTTCAAAATATTCTAGTCGATTTTAATCAGTTCATTTTCCATCGTCTGTTCGTTTTTTTATGCCCACCATGGTCACGTTCAAGCCGTAACAATTGATTAAGAATTGAAGGCTAAGGCTACGCATTCTCCGCATTTATAATAAAAATGGATTTAAATACAATGGCAAAGTAAATTACCTGTAAAACTTCACTGATTATTATGAATGGGTAGAAGCGATGCTGATAAATTAAATTAAAGTTAGTCCTTTTACATTCGCCTGGTCGCTTATGAACCAACGTTGTCTTATGACGTTCAAGGGGTCTTAGTAGGTTGCACAGAAAATTTACTCAGTACAAGACAAATATATTTTTGGTTCCGACTTAAAGGCATTATGATGAGGAACTCGGGGCTAACTGATAACAGCCGCTCGGGTCGACCTTCAGTTTAAGCCGCGCTTGCCTAGGTTGGTCCCTTGCATTGGTTACCACCCATTACATACCGAGTTTCCTGCGTGCCTCGGAAAGCACGTTAAGCCCTTGGTCCCGGCTGTCAATTGTAGATCTTTGACAGTCGAGTCTTACGAATGAAATTAGAAAGTAGGCAGTGGTATCGTATTGCCCAGTACTAACTGGGTTGTGGGGGACAGATAGGCAGTCGCTCTATGTATAATACTGGTATTCAGCTGCATGTGGTTAGACTGGAAACCGATCCCAACATATTTGGGAAAAGGCTAGGCAGATGATGTGACTCACAGGTATTAGTATTGCAAGACTAAACGAAACTATTCATTAATGAAGGTGAGTCCTAGCACCAATGACAATCAGAGTAAGAAAAAAAAACTGCATTGAAATCGACAATCGTGTGATCTTTACAAGTAAAACTTTTACCTCGGCACTGTACAAAATTAATCATTTCTAATTTTATTCGAATGCTACTCGTTAAAGCACTTGCTTAAATAAACATTTGTTTAGGTCATACATATTTATTTCACTCAAACACTTGACCCTGAACTCCGATACCGGTAATTTCACTGCCTTTCATTCGCGCTGGTAACTTATAATATGTTTGTATAAGAAATCATGGCCATTCTATTTACAATATTAGAAAAGCTATTTTATGGTCTGTCTTCAAAAATAAAAGTATGGAGCTGAATTTGTTTAATGTCTGTCCTCTACCAACAACTGTATATAAAAAAAACATGCATTTAAAATTTATTTATTTCAGATATAAGTACACTAGAGTTTCTCAGATTTTGTCTGGTCTGGGTCAAAAATCGCAATCAACATTTATTAAAACACTAGTTTTCCGCCCGCGGCTTCGCCCGCGTCGAGTTGGTTATATCGCGTTTCCAAGAGAACTCTTCAAAAGTCCGGGATATAAACTATCCTATGTTCTTTCTCAAGGTGTACTCTATCTCTGTACCAAATTTCATTAAAATCAGTTCAGTGGTTTAGACGTGAAAGCGTAACAGACAGACAGACAGACAGAGTTACTTTCGCATTTATAATATTATATATATAATATATTAATATATATATATATATATATATATATAATAATATAGTAGGGAATAGGGATTTTGAAAAACTACTGTTTTTTTTAAAGTTAATAAACACGCACAATGTGTAGATAAGCGTAGGTGATTGATACTCGTTCCTCCTTTGTTTAAAATCAGAACTTTGCCCTCCAATAGAATAAACAAACAATAAAAAACTGTTACGATATCTTCTTAGTAATAACCGGCCATATGCTTATAGTGACTAATGCTCGTTTTCACTAACATTCAGTGACACCGAAATGAATGCGCTCTGTTGAATTTTCAACGCACGATTCATCGACTAGAGTTCAAATTCCAATATTACAATTATTGTAATATTGGAATAATTGTCCTTTGTGTAAGAATATTACTGCAGTGAGACTGTAATAGGCTGGTGTTCTTTTTATTAGGCATTCATTTAGGCGTCGCTTAGTGTCAGCAACAACGGGCATTAGTAACAGATTTTTATGACGAATCAATTAGTCACTGATTGCCTTGACTAATTCCTTAACTTCTAACTAATAAGTTATTTTTCACACCACTTGCACGCAAATACCAAATTATATGTCATGGTAACCTAAAGTAAAGCAAGTCATTATTGCCCTAGGCTCTAGCCGGGCAGTAATACTGTACTGATTTTCATTACTGCCCGCTGGTCAATAATGTGGTTTGAATTTGGAACCTCAAATAAAAATTGAGTATGAAAACTTTTACCAAAGAGTTTTCACTTCATAGGTTTTAATTGACGTCGACGACCAATTTATTTAAATTACGCATATTATCACGTGGACTCAGTACATGGACTAACAAGAAACAGTAATGTAAATTTTACATTATTGTTTCTTATAAGTCCATGTAATTTACATTGTAAATTAATTAAATAAGCAAAACAAAAATAATTACAACATAAAAAAACAATTATTTTCATTAAATGGTTAAGTACCTAATTGACTCGCCCTAAGCTTGTTTTATATCTGTAGCGGTAATGGTGATAAGTCATCGCAACAGCTGATCGGCTGCTGTGGTGCGCACCGGCGCTCACGGTGATACGCGATGCCATTTTTCGAAAATTGAATTGGTTTTTTAAAAGTGTCTTCTTCTTGTGTGAGCTTAAATTTAAATCCCTCACTGTTCTTAGGATTCTAGTCTTAACTCCCTCGCTAAACTCAGGAGTTCGCTCAAAGCTCTTTGGCTCTGCTCGTGAGCTCCAGAATCCCTAAATGCGTTCGGAATTCAAAATAGCGCCCGTGATGTAAGACACTGTTTTACCCCCTTAGTGCATAATCTACTATTTATTTGTAACGTCTTCCAGGTAATAAAAAGCTTCTGCAACGAGAGTTTCATTACCCGATACGAAGTTGTCCTCGACGAAAAATGGCTGAACGTGCTGTGGTCTTCAGTGGTGTCGATCTTCATAGTCGGGGGATGCACCGGGTCTATCCTAGGTGCTGTACTCGCCAACAGTTTGGGCAGGTAAGAAGAACATCACGAATTCTCTCGTACCATGTTACTTGGGGTCGGCGCAGCACATTTTTTTCTTCCATTCTGTGTATCACTCGTTACTCATTCATTTACTCCTTTTTCTTCATATTGTCATTTCTCACCCTCACGCATAATTCTCTTATATTTTCACGAATTCACTAAACAACATTAATTCTAGACGCTTCATATGTTTCCATTGATTAAAAAAAACATAACGTAAGTCTATTGCTCCGGAGGATTTTTTAAACCGACGAAAAATGACTACGCTGGACTGGACTCTACGTAGACATTTTAATAATGTGTACCTTATAAAAACCGAATATGGGTAGAAATTGCTTCGGTCGACATGGTTATTCAACCGTGCCGAATCCAATATCCCGACCGGACACGAACAAGTGCAGCACTCCCAAGTCCCAACATAGACTACTCTCAAAACAAAGTTTTAGCCCTAGTATTTACACATTCAAGAATGAATTATTATGAAGACATTAGACAAGATCTTGTTTGTGTCATATACTTAATATGACACAAACAAGGATCGCATCATACTACCTAGATCCACAATGATAAGTCTCGGGTTAGTTTTGCATAACATTCAGTATTGATATTCAATACAAGGTATTCTGAACCGATAGGTTTTCCTTTATTTATAGGGAGTTGAAGAAAAATATCCTGTATGGATCCATTCTCTAATGCAGGAGACTTGCGGTTTTGCAAAAGTCAATAGGCCCTGCATTTTTCATATCGGTGTGGCCGTATTGCAATTCTCAATCCAGCTTGCTGCTTTCTTGTTGCTTGGTTGCTTATCCAACTTTGGGATTATCAGTATCGTTAAATGCGACTGTCGACTGTGAACTGTGACTGTGAACTGTGTGAACTTCTTTTCTTCTGTCTTGCCAAAACAATGTAGCATGTGCATCAGCCGAAATGGGTTTGATGGCTGCCTGCTACCCCGGGGAGACCGTTTAAGGGTCTTACGAAATACGTTAAGATGTGGATCACAATTTATAGTTGCGTACCTTAGACTGCGACCTGCACTCGTTGACCTTCCAGCTGCCGTTCCTGATGATGACGATGAATCTAATGGCTTAATCGAAGTTCTCTCGAGTCGAGCGCGTTGTTCGGAGATAAGACATGAAGTTTTTTTCTTCTCTCATTTTGAAAAAAATCAGTTTTTTAATCAAGATCTGGTATCGAAACAAACAATTTTTATATTACATAAAAAGTTTTAAGAATGCGAAAGTTTTAGCGATACTGATAATCCCAAAGGTGAGGAGCTCGTGGCTAAATAATAACAGCTGCTCGGATCAATCTTCAGGTCAAACCGCGCTTGCCTAGGTTGGTCTGTGGATAGGTGACCACCCATAACATACCGAGGTTCCTCCGTGCCTCGGAAAACATGTTAAACCATTGATCCCGGCTGCCATTTGTAGATCTTTGACAGTCGTTACAGTGGCCGGAAAGTCTGACTACCAGTCTAACCAAGGGGTATCGTATTACCCAGTACCAACTAGGTTGTGGAGGTCAGATAGACAGTTGCTCCATGTAAAATACTGGTATTCAGCTGCAATCGGTTAGACTGAAAGCCGACCTCAACTTAGTTGGGAAAAGGCTGGGCGGATGATATGATGATAATCCCAAAGTTGGGTAAACAGTATAAGTTTAGCCAGCTAGTGTCATTGGCAAGGGTAATATACTGCCACACTGATATATGAAAAATGCAAGGCTTATTGATATTGTGTTTTGTTTGTTTCAGAAAAATGGCCACAGTAGTAACGAATGTGCTGTCCATCGCCGGAGGAGTATTGTTTTTCTTGTGCCAAAAAGCTAACTCAGTTGAAATGCTTATTTTAGGAAGATTACTAGTCGGGTTGTCTGGAGGTGAGCACATCCAACTTGAAACATAATCTTTTTTTTTAATTACTCTATTTTGCACACTGATGAATTATTAGGATTTATCTCATAAATAAGATATCCAAGCCAAACCTTAAAAAATGTATACAATTAATGAAATAATTTATTATTGTTCTTTGATTAAGAAGGGAACAATTAACTGTAGGTACTAAAATGTTGCGTAGACATAAACCTACTTATGTATCTAGCAAAAGATCCTTGGAGTACTATATTTTTTCTGATGAGTGAAACTATAGGTGATTTATTTATATAACATAACTTAACGCCTGTAATTCCCGAAGAGTTAGGCAGAGGTGTACCATTAGGTACACCTCAGTTCACACGCATTTCGCCAGCTATGTTTTAAGTCCCATGTAATAAGGGATGAGCCTACTGCCATCACCCGGGAACGAATCCAGACTCCTTGGCTGTCTACTGAGAAAGTCCTGATGGAAAAACCCAATAACAAATTGCCTGACCCGGGAATCAAACCTAGGACCTCATGCAGCCTTAGCAGTCGCAATTGCGACCACTAGATCAATGATGACATTGAATGTTGTTTTGTTAGACATATATTTGGTTGTTCCCAGGCTTAACCACCAGCATAGTGCCCATGTACCTCACGGAGCTGGCGCCGGCGCGGCTCACGGGCGCGCTGGGCGTGGCGTGTCCCATGGGCGTCAACGTCGGCGTGCTGGTCGGACAGCTCATGGGCTTAGATTTTATATTGGGTAAGTAGAACAAGAAAACGTATTGCGCCGACCCCAAATAGAATGGGAGGAAGTAGAAAACTAAGCTACTGTTGTGAGGGAAAAGATGTGTAAGTAAAAATGGAAGAAAATCAAAACGCTAAGTCCGCTCTCTAGATTAGGTTGGTAATTCGGTGCCCATGTTCTTTTATGCGATCATTCTATTTAAGTTTTGTTTTAGCTGTAAGAGACAGACCACTGGAACAAGCCGAAGTAAAACTGTTCAGGGTCTGTGTTCCCGTATATGTGCCATAAAAGGCTGAAGTAGTGAGTTGTTTGATAAATGACAATAGGGTAGGGTCGCATCCCATTTTCTTTTTTTTTATTGTCACAACAGTTTTACTGTTTATAACTGTAAAGTAAACCTAGTGGTGTGGGACAGCCAAGTCATAGGTCTCGAGGTCAGACCCAAGACCTCTGATTTTTCAGATTCATGTGAGTATAGTATAAGTATCACTTGGTTTGGTTTTCTCACGATGTTTTCCTTCACCGAAAAACCAAACCAGCATGTCTGATGTGAGAGATATTATCGACGGCATGTAAAAGTCGGAGGCCCATGGGCGGCACAAAAACTCTGACACCAGGTTAGGCTCTAACCACGCGAAAACGAAAGAAGTGTAAGGTTTAAGCTAAGCACAAGTTAAACCAGAGATGACGCTAAATTCATTTTAAGTAGGTTTGTACCGAATCGTATGTGTTTTTGTTATTAAAATATGTGTTGTTATTGTTCCAGGTCGTGCTGCCGATTGGCCCTACCTTCTGTCCGTCTACGTGTTGCTAGTCATTATTTGTTTACCGTTGTTATTTTTACTGCCAGAGAGCCCAAAGTACTTATTCGTAGTTAAGAAAAATGAGGAGAGAGCTTTAAATGGTAAGAAAATTGACTTTTTAGAAAAATACTGAACCATTCGCAATGATTTTAGAAACATTTCGAATTAGATCTATGAGTTGAGCGGAAGAATTCGGTGCCTTCAAAGTCCTTAACGCGAATAGGACGGTGAATACGTGCTACGGTTTCAAATTAAATTAGCTAAGGATACTTCACAGATGTAAAGGGGCAAATGATAAAACAAGCACTTTTTTTTTTGGCGACTGACCGCTTATATTTTACTTGCTTCAAGTATGAGTTGAGAAAAAATCTGTATTTTTTAACATAACATAACATCGTATCTGTAAACCCCGAAGGGTTAGGCAGAGGTGTACCTAATAGTACACCCACATTTCGCCAGTTATGTTAAGCCACATGTAATAGGGGCGAGCCTATCAACTGGGCACAAATCCAGACTTTGTAGCTAGTAAGACATTCCTGATGGAAAATCCCAATAACACTTTGCCCGACCCGGAAACCGAACCCAGGACATCATGCTCAGTAGTCGTGTTTGCGACCACTTGACGAACGAGGCTGATCATGATATATTTTCATCAGTATTTTTGTTTGATCGTATTCGGATACCACCACACGTCTGTAGAGTTTTACTAGCTAATTTAATTTAAACTTTTATAGTTAGACATGCGTCGTCTCGCTCTCTCCTTTTATGACCACGAACACTAAACATTTTGCTCTTTAATCGTAAAATCCAACATCTTTTCCATCCAGAACTGAGTCGCCTCCGCGGCCTATCCCCAAGTCTACTCACTGATGACGTGGAAGTCCTCCGCGAGGAAGTCCGTTGCGGGGAGTCAGCAGTAAATGGAGACTCCTGGTCCATGCTCCGCGTGTTGAAGGATAAGCGTCTGCGACTGCCACTGCTGCTCACCTGCTCCATGCAAGCGGGGCAGCAGACCAGCGGGATCAATGCTGTAAGTTCTTTCAACCAGGGTAGCCCGCCAAATGAAAATTTTGTTACGTTTTTTTTGCAATTGATGATTTTGGAAGAAGTGTACAGTCACAAAAAAATGACAAACTATCATGTTTTTTATAAGGATCAATAAACCCAATTTGACCACCTGAGTTTTGAGTACTAGAAAAGTCAGAAAATACAAAAATTAGATGAATTACGGTTTTTTATCTAAATTAATTCATTATTTATCTCCAGGTATTCTACTACTCACAAACGATCTTCAAGCAAGCTGGTCTAACAGAGAAGAACTCCCAGTTCGCGACGATAGGCTGCGGCTTCATCAACGTGTGCACGGCGCTGCTGATGCTGCAGCTGCTGCCGCGCGTGGGCCGGCGCCGCCTGCTGCTCGCGTCCGTCGCCAGCGCCGCGCTGCTGCTGGCCGCGCTGGCGGCTTGCATGCGCTTTATGGTGGGTGTACCTTTCTGCAAACCTACAAATCTTCATGCAACTGAAATTGACGTGTTCTAAATAGCGCTAGTTGCTTAGACCATCAGGGCGTATGATACGCCCTGTTCACTCCTCTAACGAAAGTTCTCGTGGTCATCTTTGAATGGATTATAAAGGTCATACGATGGTTCTAGATATTAAATAGTGGTAGCCACGGAGTCTGGATTTGTGCCCGGTTGATGGCACATGGGGCTTAAAATGTAGTTGGCGAAATGTGTGTGTATTATTAGGTACACCTCTGCCTACCCGTACGGGGATTACAGGCGTGATTTTATGATTGTATGTTATGTACCAGCCGTACTTGCATTAGATTCATGTTTAGTTTACGACACTTGAAATGTAAAACCGATTACTATTGTTCTTGCTTGATTGGCTCCATAAATACTCGTAGTACCTAAAATATGTTAAATCGGGCTAAAAGCTGTTAGAAAGGCCGAAGCCAATTACACTATTTAAACCATATTTAAACATATAATTTATGTAACACAGTCATGCATTCTTCTCACAAAAATTCAAACATTCTGACAGGATCACCTTCCATTCATCCGCAAACATATCAGGATCTGTGTTTCAGTTCATACATCCTGACTAAAGAATTCACAATGAGATTTTGTTCCGATCACAGTTATCCGCCAGTTATGTATTAGCCGTATAAAAACTGTCAAAAATAGACAGTCCAAAGATCACGGATCCATTTTTAAATTCGGGGAGTTGTGGCCCTGTTCTACAGATTTTACTAGTTTTGCATTTAATAGCCTTTTTTGTTTGTTTCCAGGACCTGGTGTCGTGGATGCCCTACGTGTGTATGATGGCGGTCCTGTCGTATGTTCTAGTCTACGGGTTCGGACTCGGCCCAATACCTTACTTTATTGCCTCGGGTGAGTTCAACACTTGCAATAATGCTTTATATGTAGCATGTGACTTTTTGACCAAAAAAAATAAGTTCTAAAGCCAAAAATCAATAAAGTATGAATTAAAAAACGAAGAGGTGTGACTTGGGTTCTCCAATTAAACCCTAGTTCACTTCAATTAAACTCTATGTCTAATGACCAAGTAACACTTGATCGACCGTTAACAACGATCAATAGTTGCTTCTATTTTGATTTACCTTTATAGAGAACTGATAAGAGACCAAACAAAGTACACTTATTCTATGTATTTTAACTGGCTCTTGTGACGGTAAAAATATATAAATAAAGCTTAGACACAGATACAGCTCTGTTGCTCTTTGATTATAGAATTCTAAAAACCTTGTTACCCAAAGATATACAATGATTGTGTAGCTTAGATTAATTTTCCCCTTTATTTATTATACATTTTTAAATATTTTAAAAAACAAAAGTAAACAAAACATTTAAAAATATAAAAAATAATAATTTAATTATTAGTTTACGAGTATTTTTGTTTTGTTGACTTTGTTTTAACATGTAAATTTATAATGTTATATGCACTCTATTACAATAAATAAAATATATGTGTTCCACAGAGATGTTCGAGGTGGGTCCGCGTCCGGCGGGCATGGCGTGGGGCTCGCTGGCCAACTGGGGCGGGAACTTCCTGGTGGGCATGTCCTTCCCTAGCATGCGGGACTCCATCGGGCCCTACTCCTTCTTAGTATTCTCTGTCGTCACTGCTGCACTGTTTGTCTTCCAGAAGTAAGTAGACAACTTTTAAAATAAGCATTGTTTTGTTATTGCCCAAACCCGATTTCAGGCCAAAGAAACCATAGCACAAGCATAATCAGCCTATAATGTTCTTACTGCTGCGGCACTCGGCCTCCTCTATGAGAGGGAATGGGCTATAATACACCACGCGGGCCCAGTGCGGCTTGGTAGATGTCACATTTCTTCGAATTTTTGGTTCCGGGACACGCCGGTTTCCTCACGATGTTTTCCTTCACCGTTTTTGAGAGCAGTGGTGATGAAATAAATTACACAAATAATGCGCCTGCCTGGGTTCGAACCCACGACTTATTGTTCGTAAGTCGGGGCCTCCACCTCTGGGCCACCGCTGCTCTCAAGAAACCATGCTAGGGCTTAAATCGCAAAAAGTCGATCATGGGCACCCCAACTAAATGGGTAAATGTTGAGTTAGAATTGTGAACAACAGCGCGAGCCGTGGTAACGGTACATCTAGTTTGTCGCAGTGCAATTCCTTTTCTTGGGTTAGCATACTCTGACGCGTAATACGGGTAAACTGGTTTGGCCTACGACAAAGTGATATTGGGTTTTTCAATTCGAAATATCTCAGTAACAGCCACGGAGTCTGGAGTTGATGGCAATTGGCTCGCCGCTTATTGGAAAAATGTGGGTGTAGTATTAGGTATACCTCTGCCCAGTAGCGAAGGGTAAATTTTTGTAAGAGGTAAGCCGGAGTACATATCTTTAATGCGATTATATTATTTGTCTATAGAATACTGACTTTGCCATTTATCAAAGGGAATCCGGTAGGAATCGAGTTGTTTGGAACCTTCGCCACTGCCTCTGCCAAACCCTTCGGGAATTATATTTATAGGTGTAATGTTTTGTTTATATAAATGCAAAAGTTCTGTTATACATGAAAAAACTCGCCCTCCCTCCCCCCACATTTCTATTCCTACTTTAATTCCCAATTTTTTCTTCCGCAGGATCTACTTCCCAGAAACGAGAGGTAAGACACCCACGCAAGTGACCCAGATATGCAGCCGTGGTCTGAGGTCGAGACCTCTCTCCACTACCAACCTCTCCAGCGTATGACGACTATGCAAGTTACGATTTTTAAGCGTAATATGTAAGTTGACTGCTGTTTGATTTAGTGGTCGGTTTCGAAGTGAGAACTTGAGCGTTAAAACAACATTAAATTATCTAAAAACTATAAAATATATATATGTATATATATTGTGTTTCTAAACTGACATGGTCACTAACACTAAAAACGGGATAATTACCATGTTTACTATTAATTTTGAGTTGCCGATATTTCGGCGCTGTTGCGGCGACCATGATCAGTGATCACTGATAAACTGAAGTTATTGCTGGTGTTTATGAGCAGACAAATCGATCTACCCTCTTCCTTATACGTTTTACGCACTCGGTACCGCTACCATTGTCACTCACAACTCGATTGGTCATTGGTTGGATTGGTTCATTGTTCTTGTAGTCGCAACTCCTACTGCTGAGCACGATGTCCTGGCTTCGATACCCAGGGTAACTAGTAGCAGCTTGGAGTCAGTATTTGTGCCAAGTTGATGTCAATAAGCTGACCCCCTATTACATGTGACTAGAACAAGACTTGCGATATGTGGGTGTACTATACAAGGCGGAAGGGATACCGACGCACGAATGCTTGTACATAAATAGTACATAATTAATATTCCGTGAAGGAAAACATCTTTAGGAAACCAGTGTGCCTGAGAGATATTTCTCGACGGCATGTAAAGCCAAGTCAGAGGCCCATAGGCGGCATAAAAACTGACACCAGGCTAGGCACTGACCACACGAGAAAGAAAAAAGGTACATAATTCTGAATAATATATAAATCAGCTGTTCCGTACATTTTGACCGTGTAGATATTGTATATTTCTGGGAAACAGCCGATTTTTTAAAATTACACGGATCTAAAATTAATATGGAGGGGGAGGTGTGTTAAGAATAATGTACTGAATACGTGGTAACCGTTTGTGCGTCCATTCCACCCTGTTGGGGTTACAGGCGTCATGTTACGTAAATTGCTGTATATTGCTGTTGGTTGTACATTTGTCGTCATTGAAGTCTAACAAGGCCTGTATCCCGTTAAATAGGTTTTGTGATTCAATGTTCTCACTTCTACGGCCGACCAAGCTGATAAATGAGCTCAAATTGTTAATATTGCTGGTATAGAGAAAATACAGTAAGTACGTTGTAGGCAACTGATCAGTATCCGTATTAGAAAAATGGTAAAAAATGACGATTTGTTTCTAATGAGTATAGATTTGATAACTAATTCATAATATTATGGGGAGAAACTCAAATTGACTGTTCAACAGACGGATAATTGAAAATAGATGTTTGGTATAATAATATTTGTAAAATAACAAAAATAAATACGGGCTGGAAGGGACACCGACGCGAAAACGGTAACCTCGTATTCAGTACACCATTCTGAGCCCAACAAAAATCAGCTGTTCCATATATTTTGACCGTTTAGGTGCACTTTTGTAGGAAACAGCTGTTTTTTTTTTAATAACCGATAAATAATTTCTATGTAGGGGGGCTCAGAATGTTGTACTGAATACTTGGTAACCGTTTTCGAGTCGGTGTCCCTTCCACCCCGTATACCCTTAAATCGCTTCCAAATTACAATTAAAAATTGAACTTTTTGTTTGTGGTTTTAACTTACGTTTATACTAAGGCTGCATATAATTCTCCATCTTTCTAGCTTTGGATATTTAGCCAAATATCCAGATATATTTTTATACTAGTCGGCAAAGAGAATCGAATTCGTGTCCCATTTTGATGGAATCTCTAGAATAACAATAGTATGATTTTTATATATTTTTTTGTTATTTGAATATTTGTTTTTTATTATGAATTCAGATTACGCTCGATTGTAAGGAATAGTTTATTGCGGAAAGCTCAATTTGTAGTAGCGATTTATCTGAACTAAACTTAGAACCATCCCAATTTGTTACTTTTAATAGTGTTACTGTTGTGGTGTTCTTATTTTTTGTTGTATCTTAAACCTCTTTAAGGGGTCTTTTTTTTTTGGGGATAATATTATAATAATCATCAAATGACTCCTCCCGGTCTGGGCGGAAGGGAAGGGAGTGTCAGACTTTTACTGACTAAAAACCATCCATGTTCCTTCTTTTGCCCTTTAAAGGGGGTCTTAGTACTCCTCATTATGAACAACTTTTACTGTGAAACTAATTCTGAAAACATTAAAAAAACAGCTGTTTCCCATATTTTGTCATTCTTTCTGTCTCGTGGGGTTGTGCCTAACCTGGTGTCAGAGTTTTTATGCCGCCCATGGGCCTCTGACTTGGCTTTACAGGCCATCGAGAAATATTTCTCAGGCATGCTAGTTTGGATTCCTCACGATGTTTTCTTTCACCGAAGCAAGTGATGATTATACAATACGGACATGAATCCGAAAAATTAGAGGTCTTGCGTTCGATCTCGAGACCTATGACTTGGCAGTCCGACGGTCACACCACTGGCCTATCACTGCTGACAATAATAATGCTAAATTTAATCCTACATTTTGTGACGAATTATGCTAACACAAATGTATGGGGCAGCTGTTTTTTATTATTTTTATGAGCACAATGATCCCTTAAAAAGAACATTAGGGTAAACAAAACCCAAGCTTGTATATATTGGTTAGGTTAAATAATTTAAACATAATAACCATGCGCAGGCGCAGTAAACATATCAATCAGATAAATCGCTACGATTCGCGACCAAGTTTTTACAGATGTAAGAACATTATGTTAAACTTAATGCTATTGACTTGTGTGCTCGGTGCGTTGGTATTTTTATCAAGTATAGTATAATTTACTGTATAGTCTAAGTGCACTTTTTAACTATTTTCGATAGTATGCCAAGACTTTTAGTTAACTTCCAGCGTTTTTGTATTTTGGTCAATAATGTTACATTTACATTAGTGACTGCTAAAAGTGAATTTAGAGAAGTAAACTTTGAGTGGAATTCCCTGCCTGCGTCGGTGTTCCCAAGTTCATATGACCCCAATCTATGTAACTCGCGAGTCGGCGACCTCATCTCTGTCCTTAGGACAAGATTGAGGTAAAGAGTAGGCCCATTTAACCTTTTGACCGTCACTGTCACATTTACGTGACAAGCAAGCGCTTGCCCTGTACGCCAAACGACACAAATATGTGACAAAATGGTAGGTGACATTGTGGCTTGGCGTGGAGGGCACTGGCGTTCTAAAGGTTAATGGTCTTCGTCTGCCTTCAGTGATGTAAATGGAACATTATAAAGCTCTGGCCAAATTGAAGCGAAGCACGAAGGTTTTAGGGCAGAATTTGCAGTACAGTCGAAATGGGCAATTTCCAATTTCGTCAAGCGACGCACGTTTCGCCTCAGTGTGCCCAGAGCTTACACGGAGAACAAATTAGCTACTACTTTGAAGGAAATCGTTGTAATAGTTACCTCTTACTTAGTATCAGAGATCCACTGATCCATTCTGCTTGGTGCTTGCATGTTTTACGCCCACCGAAGTCCGAGTACCGGAATATCCAGAGTCAGTCAACTCGGTCGGAAAAGTTGTCATGGGGTGTTTCCATAAAGAAATTCTCAGCAGACCGGAGTCTAAATTAAGTGGCCGGGTGTGTAACGAGAAAAGGATAGGTAGGGTATATGGAAAAAAAAACTAGTACAATGTATATACGGATGGATATACATCCCTGCCGGCGCTTTCAGAGACGTGATGTATCGGTACCCAAGCTTCGGAACGGCGTCCGTCTTCAAGACGTCTTAAAGTACAAAATACTTAGTAACAATAAAATGGTTTCGTACCAACTTTGTAAGATAAGAATTTAATAATACAGATCTTCCATCCATATATCAAATTAACTTCGACGTTTAGTATGCTAGGTTATTATCTGCCATACTTAAACTTTCGTGGCAGGCGCGGTCATGAAACGTGGGAGCGAGATAGTGTTATATTAGGAATCCTGTAGTAAATATTCTCTGTCCTGCTCGCACGTTTTATGACCTCTACTGCTATGACTCATGGCTTAGCTTATTAAAGCATACTGGTGTGATAAATTCATGCTTCGTTAACCTAGTCTAAGATTGTATTGACGTTGGTACGGAACCTACAATTTGCTAGATAAGACTAGTACGTCAATTTTTTAATCAAATAGTTTTATCGAGTATTAACGTGTCTTCAATATCGCACAAATGTTTGCACTAAATACTTCCTTATTACGTCCATCAACATGTCTCCGAATTTTTTAAACTATTTTTAGTAGAACATCACTTTTAGCTCATAATTTATAACTAATTGTAATTAGAGAGAAGAATTATTTTGTTCTTTTTTTAATTGAATTAATTTGTTTAAATAATTATAAGTTTAAAGGAATTTAAACTCCAATTGTATGAGTAGAGCATATTTTATCGTGCATTTTTACAATAAACATTGAAGTACCATATATTTGTGTGTTTTATTTCTTCTGGAAAAGAAAGAAAGAAAAAGTATTTATTTGTCTCGCACAGGACAAAACAAAAAATGGTTAAATTAACAATAAAACAAGTGAGAGTTCGACTCGCGGGGAGAGGGTTCTCTAAATTCCGTAAGTTGATTTAAATGTAAGGTGTCATAGGTTTTCCTGTAATCTATAGGCAAAGAACTATTTTTTTTATTTTTTTCAAAATTTTATAATAAATATTAATTTAATTGATATTTATTTATTTATATTTGAGATGCTCACAGTGATCAATTGATATGTAACACGACATAGTTTGCAAATTTTTTGTTAAATTTTCTATTTTATCCCACAAAAGTGGCCCCCATGTTTAAAATTCAACAATACTTATTCACAAAATACAACAATGCGTGTTCACTGTTCAACGTTGAATCCAGCACCACCTATATATAAAAGTACTCTTTGATCCAGCACTAGATTGGTCGTCTACACGAATCAGTTGAACTAGAACGGGTCCGCTTGATTGAAAAGTAGACCACAAATCCAGTTATTGGACTGGATCTCTCACTGGATCCTAGTGAAGGTTTAGATTATTCCAGTTTCAATCCAGAGGTAGATTAGATCACTGTACTGGAATAACGTGAACCGGGCATAACATGGGCACTACAATGTTGCCACCAGATGTAGCAGTAGCTAACTATTATATTTATATTGATCTTTCACACCCGTAAGTATCTATAAAAAAGTCGACCTGTTTACTTAAGTAAAAGTCATTATTAAGTACTAAACTAAAAAGTAATAGTAAGTTAGTAGGTAATTGCTTGAAGTTAGAACTGTCAAAAGCTAAAATTCTTAGCATTGCTTTCTTTGATGGTTCTTACTTCGTTTAAATTCTTTTCGATTGCATTAAAAAAAAATGCAATGTATTTATTTAAATTCTTTATTTTTATTTTTTATTGAAAGGAACAGCAAACAGTTACATTTTAAGAACTTAAAACTAGTTTAACAAAATATCAATTTGGTTATAACGTAACCCACAGCGCTGTCCACAAGTAGACAGAGTAGTTTAAAAGAAAGACTGAAAGAGTTAATCGCTAGGAGCATTAATAGCAGTACCTGTAGCAATTACTTAAAATTAAAAGATGGTATAATAACGACTATTAGAAAATTTGTTCAAAATGAAAGTATTGACTTTGGAGAAAATTTTAAGAGATAGATCAAAGGCGCCAAGATAGAGCGAAGCGAGCGGTCTGGACAGGTCAGAATTGTTTTGACCCTAAATACAGGAGTTACTATTGTTCGACGTACAGATCAAGTCAAGATTCAAGAGGAAGTAGGCTGTAAGAGCGAGCGAAGCGAACTCGATTTGTTTTTTACACACAGCCTTGGGCGACTTCAAGAAGTAAACTCGGAACTTCAGTTCAATATTTTACATGTTACACAATCGTGTATTTTAATACATACACATAATTGTCGCCGTCTCAATTTTAATACATATATATTTTTTAATATAAGTGCATCGCGCTCGGCTGCTTGCAGCGTATTGAGCGACGAAGCGCACGTATTCATAAATTATTGCCCCCAAATTATTATACGTATATAAGTAACTGTTCATACACATTTTAACACAAACTACCAAAACTGTTTACGTCCGTCTAGTCACTACCTCACAACAACAGGCAACACCAACAACAACAACTGCCAGGCAACTATGCCTGGCAGTTTGCTGAACAGGGCCTATTTGGCGCAGCCGTGAGACACACAGTATTATTATTTACTTTTTTTTTATTATTTCTTTTATTGTTATTTAGATTTAAGTTTTTTTTTCTGTTATTGCTTATTGTGTGTTTTTGTGGCATGTGCCAAATAAATATGTTTTCTTTCTTTCTTTCTTTCAACTTTATGGCTCTCCTTATACAACTTCTAAAATGGTAATGTTCTCATAACGCACAGGCTTATTTTAGAGTAACAGCTGACCAGAGCTGTCCAGGTTGCTAGGCTATGCTAATCGAGAAGAAGAAGGGTAACAATCTCACAAGAAAATATTAGGTTATAGTGGAATGATTTCTATCAATATACATATAGATATGTTTTTTTACAATAACTACCGGTCTTATGAAGCTAATTCAATATCTCCCGCGTGAGGCACTGATTTGACGTAATAAAAACATAGACAATCCAGTACAAAAATTATGACTTATAAACTAGTCACTACACCCCGAGTCAGTAAAATTAGAAACAATAAAAGTATTACAAACAATAAAATATAAAAAAACATGAGATTAAAGAAAGCATTATTTAAATAGTTACGCTTAAAAAATCTACGACTTCGATATAATAAAATCAATAAAATTCAAGACGTTAGACGTATAACGTGGACATAAGGTTTAAATTATAATAATCGTTGTGCACTCGTGCATTGCAACAATGTTTAATGTAAGACTATTTCTGCGTTGATCCAAACCCAAAGATTTTGATTTAACGGGGTCAGCTGAGGAGGTACTCGTCTATTTCCTTTAGTTTGTCCCAACAAACAAGTAGGAGTACTGTATGTGGTCCTAGCCTTAAGTAGTTAGCTCCTACGCCTTTGTATAAGGATAGCGGTCCTTCGAGCCGGATCATTTTTAATCCGCAGTCTATCATGCCTTTGTAGAGTTTTCCTTTGTTTTGGGCGTCGACAGCTGAAATAGAAACAATTTAATAAGTAGGTAAACAGAACAATGTTTGCTACAGAAAACGTCCGCTGGTTTAGTGGTCGTAAATCGCAAGCTCCAATACAGAGCATGAGGACCTGGGTTTCATTTCCAGGTTGAACAGTGTTATTGGGCTTTCCCATCAGGAATTTCTTAGTCACAACAAATGTTCTGACAAATAAATGATGATTTGATTTGATTTGACAACCCGAAACCTAGTATTGTTCGGATGATGGATAAGACTTAAATATGACTGGCGAAATGTGGGCTCTGCCTTATCCTTCGGGAGATTATAGGTGCGATATTATGATGCTATCATCCTCAAAGTGGGCTCTTACTTAAACCCATGTATTATTTTTTTCAAACAAGGAATGGCAAGACTGCATTTAAGGATATGGATCAGAATTCTTTGTAGTTTAGTTGACTTACGTTGATTACACAGCCTAGTCGCGATAACATCGAAGGGGTTCAAGCACAGCGTCATGACGACTCCTCCGAGGTTGGCGCCGAAGAACGACAGAAGAAGCGGGTATCCGGTGAACCAGCCGTTTTCACGCAGCCAGTCTTTAGCGTAAGTGAAGCTTAGGATCTGGGAGGCGCTGCCTGCCATGCCGCGTGGGATTTGAGGACCCACGCCTCGGAACAGACCTGGAAGCGACCAGTGGAGTGATTAAAAGAGTGTGAACTTTGAATCAGATCGAATATGACTCAAATTTGTGTGAAAATCAATCGAATCATTTGATTTCGATACGTTTGATTGAAAATTTGAAGATTTTGAGATTTAGCTTTCTGGTATTCAAATATATCGTTATACAATTTTTGTGATTAGGCGGACTCAGGGAAATTTATTTGTATGTTTTCAGTTTAACGAGTGGCCTTCAAAGTCAGTGTGGTCTCTAAAGCGTTTTTTTTATTTATTTTTACTAAGGATCACTCTTAAGCAAAATAATGCTTCCCTCCATTTTATGATGTTCCTGTGCTAAGCCTTTCCAGTATTTTAATACAATATCGTACCTTTAACACCTTCGTTCCTAAATATATCAATGAGTGCGCTCATGGTGCCCTTGCATTTATGCTGATGTCCCACAGCTATAGCCTTGGCGGCCTGGGACTGCAGTCTGACCTTCACCAGGTAGAATGGAGTCCCGGCTATGGAGCCCAGGGCTCCGCCGACACCCGCAACGCCTGCGCCCCTTAACAACGATGTAGTACCCGTTGAATCTTTTAGAATGCCTCTTCTTTCGGCTATTCTGAAGGAGCCTAATCTGGAAATTAATAAAATAAGATCATTTCTTACATTCTGTGACTGAAATCGGCTACCTACTTTAGCCATGCTGGGTTTTGGTTCTTCGAGCCGGATTGATAGTAAACAACGCTTTTCTTTACTAATCCGGCTCGAAGGACCCAAAATAATGAAGGGTGTTCATGTTAAAGACAGCATGTTAAATAGAAAAGTAGTGTTTTTTTAAAGCATATGCTTAGTTAGCAGATACAAAATAATACTTCAGTTAAAATATTTTTAATCTTACCTAAAAATATTCAAAAAGAACTGAAACCCAAGCATAGCTGTCAGTCCACTCTGTAGGGCTCGTAGTCCTTCGTTCTTGCCCACAACATAGATGCCATGGGGTACATTATTGTAGAAGACAGCGTGTTGTCCCCGCGCCTTTAACTCTCCTTGCAATTGGAGCCTGACCTTCACGACTTCTATAGGGTTTGTGAAGAGGGTTGCAAACATTGCTGATACACCACCCATCAGCAAGTCGTTCATGTCACGACCAACCCCATGTTTTTTAAATCGCGGCTCTTTTTTTTTCGTCATCTTGTCTATAATTCTGTGGAAGATCAGACATTTTTGTTGGTTTGTCTCTAAAATTTTAACTTTTAAGAAAGATAGGTATTGCATAATTATGTCTGAAAATCATGACTACACTGTCTCACTCAGGCGTACAGTCACGAGCAGCGATTGCAACTTGGAGATAGGATTTTTTTCATAAAAATATGCGTTCAATACTATGTTCGTAACAACATGAAATTTTAATCAGAACAGGAGGCGAAAAAACTTTTAAAAAGTTGCTAAGTGTTTACATATTGGTACTCGTGACTGTACATACAAGTAAAAGGGCTTTGAATTATTTGACGTGCCTAACTTTCGACATTTTATTTTGCAGCCACGCATTAGTCTTGTATTAATCAATAGCTAGCACCCGTACAAACAAGTTTTTTATGAGACCAAGTCTTGTAGAGCGTCACGGTTCAGAGATTTAGCGATCAAAGTTACAATCTTCGCCATCAGTACAACTTTATTTTTTTTAGCCAGTGGCTAAAAAATAAATTTTCCGGCCGTCAAAAAGCCGGAACTATTCCGTGACATCGTTAATTTTGAACTTTTACCACCAAACACTCTAAAAAAAAAAATCTAGGTAAATCTTAGGTTTACATCAGAGACACGGTAAATGTTGTGAGCATTTAGTGGATGGGGCGGTGAATGACTATGAGCGACTACAAATCGTGAAGACGGCGCGCTTGAAATACGCATCCAACTTGGATGTTAGCGCTCGCCGGCCGCTGCTAAGGCACCGCTCGCGCGCGTTTGTTCACAGTTCTAACCTAACCTAACCCATTTGGTCGGTCAGTTTAGTATTGTTATTATGCTTATGTCACCACTAATCGGCAGATGTTTAAGTAATAGTCATTGTTTTACTTCCAAAACCAATACATTTACCAACTGTCATTGGTAAAACCTAGCATGTCCAGTAAAAGCCAGAATTCTCTTCTTTATAAAATCTTTTCGTTTACCAACTCATGTTGTAAATCTTAAAATTTACCAATACGCGGGCTTTTACAATTTATACATGACTAGTTTTCCGCCCGCGTCGAGTTCGGTTATATCGCGTTTCCAAAAGAATTCTTCAAAAGTCCGGGATAAAAACTATCCTATGTTCTTTATCAAGGTCAACTCTATCTCTGTACCAAATTTCATTAAAATCAGTTCAGTGGTTTAGACATGAAAGCGTAACAGACAGACAGACAGAGTTACTTTCGCATATAATATTAGTAGGGATTATTTAAAAATAACCAGTGAGCAAATTTTGACAAAATAAACTAGAAAATGAATTAAATAAACACGTATTTTTGAAACTATCTCGTTAGTCTTGCTTGTTTTTGGACAATTAATCAATTAATTTATTGCCAAAAGCCCATCATTCATTTCAGCCGAAAGACGTCTACTGCTGGACATAGGCCTCCTCCAAGTGTCGTCACATTGAACGGTCCCCTGCGACTCGCATTCAGCGGATCCCCGCAACCTTCACCAGGTCAATGGTCCACCTAGTGGCAGGCCTTCCAACGCAACGTCTTCCGGTTCGCGGTCGCCACTCCAGAACTTTTTGGCCCCATCGGCCATTCGTTCTGCGAACAATGTACCCACCCCACTGGTCATAAGACTTTCGTCTTAAGACACTGGGGTAAGTTGGACGAGAAGATACCACGTAACTTCCCGAACGCCCTCTTTCTCGAAGTTAGACCTACCCAACTGGACCGTTTGCCCCTTTTTTTTTTTTTTTTTTTTTTTGGAGGGTGGGAAATCATCAAATGACTCCTCCCGCTCTGGGCGGAGCGGAAGGGAGTGTCAGACTCTTACTGACTAAAAACCACCCATGTTCCTTCATTGGCCCTTTATGTTCCAGGGCCGCGGTATCTCTTTCGAACAGTCCCGCAGCCCTGGCAGACCTGGCAGGACCGTTTGCCCCCAGGTAGACATAATCGTCTACAACTTGAAGTAGAGTGTAGTCTCCGATCTTGATAGGAGTGGGTGTTACATGGGAATTCGATATGACTTTGGTTTTGTCCATGTTCATTTTAAGACCAACTCTTTCGGAAGCTCTATTGAGGTCATCGAGCATTGTACTGAGGTCCTCCAT
Source organism: Eurois occulta (assembly GCA_950022335.1). Lineage (NCBI taxonomy): Eukaryota > Metazoa > Arthropoda > Insecta > Lepidoptera > Noctuidae > Eurois > Eurois occulta. The sequence goes on from OX465489.1 coordinate 17,623,503, forward strand.
GGTCTCAGTCATGACCACTATATCGTCGGCAAACCGAAGGTGAGAGATTACTCGCCATTGACGTTGATGCCTAGCCCTCTTCAGTCCAGAACCTTGAAGACATCCAGTGCAGCGGTGAACAGTTTTGGAAATATGACGTCTCCCTGCCTCACACCTCGCTTTAGAAGGATAGGTTCCGAGGTCTGGTCCGGAAGTCAGACTGACTTGGTGGCGTTTTAGTGCGAACACTTCAACACCTCGATGTACCGATAGTCGATTTGGCACCGTTGGCGAGACTGCAGTACAGCCCAAGTCTCAATCGAATCGAAGGCTTTCTCGTAGTCCACAAAAGCTAAACAGAGAGGCAGGTTATACTCTTCGGTCTTCTGTATAACCTGCCGCTGCGTATGGATGTTTTCTACGGTGCTAAAACCTTTTCGGAATCCGGCTTGTTCGGGAGGCTGAAAATCGCCAAACCAGCGCGCGAGATGATTCGTGACGACTCTTGTAGACATGGCTTCTTCAGCCGGGCTTTGTCGCCCTTTTTGAAGAAGAGTACCACTACACCCCTCACCATGCCTGTAACGTTTTCCCCTCGAGTATGACGGAATCAAACAGCTTCTGAAGGGCCTTAAATACCGGTTTTCCTCCCACCTTCAGGAGTTCGGCCGTAATTCTGTCATCAACCGGTGCCTTGTTGTTTTTAAGTTGTTTCAGAGCCATCCCAATCTCGTACAGGCTGACATCCGGGATGTCTTCGGTATAGTGTCGGGTCAGTCTAGCTCTTGGGCCGTTTGCTAGATTTACAACGGGTTGACGTATACTACTGCCCATACAATCTCTTGATCTCCCTCAGCAGCTCCTGTTTGGCGGATATGATCCTGCCATCATCAGTCTTCAGTTTCGTGAGATGGTTCTGCCTAATAGCCAGATCTCTTGCAAATACCTTGGAGTCTTACGCTCGGTATTAAAGCGGCGGAGGTCGCATTTCAAGGATTTAAAGATCGGTCTATTGAGCTGCCGGTATTTCCACCCCGCGTCTGAGGACTGCAGGATCATCTCACGCCGCTCCTTCATGAGGTTGAGAGTGTGATCAGTGAGTTTTTTGTTCTTATGTGCACGACGTGTCTTCAAGAACTTAGACCCAGTCGTATGGACAGTTTCTACGAACCCATCGTTGTATTCGTCCACTGAGCTTCCTAGGCACTTGAAACGATTTTGGAGTTCAAGCTGAAAGCTCTCGAGGTTTTGGATTTGGATCTGTGCTGGACGGAGCGTAGACATCATCAGTCGAGACCCTTCAAGCTTGATATTGATGTTTGTTCTTACCATGCAGTGATCGCTCCCGGTTTTCCCGAATTGATCACAGAGACATCATTGAACATTTGCTTCTTGGTTGACATGATGAAGTCAATCTCATTTTTGGTTACACCATCGGGGCTCTGCCAGGTCCATTTCCTGTGCTCACGCTTTCTGAACAAAAGCCCATCATTAAGGGAAATAAATAAATGATTAAAAGAAAAATCAAGCAAATGAAACACCGCCATCAATTTAAAACTTTATTGCTACTCACATAAAGCTCAACTTTCGATAGCACTATTCAACATGATTGTACATTTTTCTACTATTTACACAAAAAAAAAACATTAAAGGCACTGAAATTTGTTTAACAAAGGAGATTTCAACATTGTACAGGATATTTTAGTAAAAGATGATTTTTCTAGGAGAAAAACGTACCCATACTTTTTATCCGATTTAGAAATATAAATGTCTTTGGTTCCGTAAAAGTAGTAGCTTACACTATCAAGCTATCCAGTATATATTAAGTCATCAACCACAATATTTTGTAAAAATAACTATCTGACTAATAAACTAGACAAAAACCAAGGTTTGGCTATAAAAATAATAACATTTTAACAAAATTATTAGTCACATTGTTTTGGCTAAGATTTCATACATTCCGTGACATTTTAGTCGTCTTACAACGGCAGCCCACTTCATGTATCCAATGACTACCAAACATTAATAAAAAAAAATAGGTATTTATGAGACTTAATTAAAAAAATATATTATTCATGATGCATGACGTAGTTAAAACACCCTGTTGCGAGCGATGAACTACTCGACGAAGGTTTCTCTTCAAAGCAACTAGAAATTGAATTGTTTTTAGAAAAAACAAAGATTGAAATTGTTTGTTTCACTGAGCATTGGTTAAAAGATTATGAAATGCTAATTAATTACGCAAATTACAGTGTGGGCAGTTGCTTTAACCGGAAAGCTAAGATTCGTGGGGGTTCATTAATCTTAGTTAAAAATTGTATTAAATTTAAGACTCGTAGTGATATTGTTGATCTATCGGTTGAACATAATATTGAGCTGTCTTGTGTTGAGCTGGATAGGCATGTTATAGTGTGCGTTTACAGACCCCCAAATTATCAAAACTACTCTATTTTTGAATCGGTAATGGAAGATACTTTAGGAAAGCTTGCAACTGGTAATAAATCACTGGTAATCTGTGGTGACTTTAATGTTAATATTTTAGATCAAAATTCAAATAGCAGTAGATTATTACATCTTTTTAAATCATTTAATTTGTTAAACGTGTTTTCGGAACCAACCCGAATTACTACAAATACTGCAACATGTATTGATAATGTTTTTTGTTGCTGCGACTACTTGGATAAATCAATTGTAAATTACCTTCCTTCTGATCATAGCGGCCAAACCGTTGTTTTCGAGTCCTACACACCATTACAAAAAATTCAGATAAAGTCCAGACAAATGACACCCAGTAATTTAAATAAATTTAATAATAACTTAATTAGTAATTTAGGTATTCCGGACCATATTATTGAAAATGTAAATCACTTTTATGAGGAATTCTTTTCGGTAGTTTACACCGAGTTTAATAATACATTAAAAATGAAAACTAAATCTATTTGCCCAAAGTTTATGTTCAGTGACTGGGCAACTAAGGGTATTAGGAAAAGTAGGGAGCGATTGTTTGAACTGTACGGCCTTAAGCCTTACATCAACTCAGAAACTTTTAATAAATATGTTGCAACTTACTCTAAAATTTTTAAAAACACTTGTAAGGTTGCTAAAGCCTTATTCATTAGCAACAAGATTAAATCCGCCGATAATAAAATAAAGACGGTTTGGAAAATTATCAATAGTGAAACTAATAGACATAAAAAATATAATAATGATATCACACTAGATACTTCACGTGGTCTTATAAGCTCTAAAAACGAAGTTGCTCAAGAATTTGTAGATTTCTTCACTAGTATCCCACTTAAAACTACTAAAACCTTAAATTCCTCACCCTTGGTTTCTATTGATTTGTTGAGAGCGAACGTTTCAGCCTGTCCGGTTGAGTTTCAATTTAAGCATATAAACCCCATCACAGTCGTTAAAGCTTTTAAGGAAATCAAAATCAAATTAACTGAAGATCTTTGGGGAATGTCCATTAAAGTTTGTCAAGCTATTATTGAGACTATAGCACCGTTTTTAGCCTTAATATTTAATTTATGTGTGGACCAAGGAGTCTTCCCGGACCTTATGAAATACAGCAAGGTAATACCACTTTTCAAATCCGGGGACAGTAAAGACACCAATAACTATAGACCCGTATCCGTGTTGCCGGTTTTCAGCAAGGTGTTTGAAAAGGTAATGCTTAATCAAATGCTCACACACTTTAACACCAATAAAATCTTACATGAGAAACAATATGGTTTCACCAAAGGACGTTGCACGACTGACGCCGGTGTCACCTTATTAAAACACATATTTACGGCGTGGGAAGAGGCACAAGATGCCATAGGAATCTTCTGTGACCTCTCGAAAGCATTTGATTGCGTAAACCACGAAACCCTACTCTTGAAACTTGAACATTACGGTTTAGGGAAACTTGCGCTCAGTTTAGTTAAATCGTATTTAAACGATAGACATCAGCAAGTACAAATAAATGGTGTCAATTCAATGGGTTTAAAAGTAAGTATGGGTGTACCGCAAGGTTCGATATTAGGTCCTTTCCTCTTTTTAGTCTATATAAATGATCTACCCCATTTATTTAAAAACCAACCACAAATGGTGTTGTTTGCTGACGATACCTCTTTAATATTTAAGACAAACAGACGTGCCACAAATCTTGACGACGTAAATAACGCCCTATTGCTGGTCCATAATTGGTTCACCGCGAATAATTTAGTATTAAATGGGAAAAAAACGAAGTGTATAAGATTTGCTCTACCGAATGTCAAAAGTAGTGATAGTGACATAGTATTGAATCAAGAGAAACTAGAATTCGTCGAAAAAACTGTTTTCTTGGGGATCACGCTCGATTCAAGGCTTCAATGGGGTCCGCATATAACTTCTCTTGCAGGACGGCTGAGTTCAGCAGCATATGCTGTTAGAAAAATCCGTCAATTTACTGATGTAGATACCGCGAGGCTAGTCTATTTTAGTTATTTTCATAGTATTATGTCATACGGTATTTTACTATGGGGACGGGCTGCAGACATTGAGTCTATATTTATTCTGCAGAAAAGAGCTATCAGAGCCTTATATGATCTACGTAGACGCGATTCTCTAAGAGAACTGTTTAAGGAAATTAACATCATGACAGTACCTTGTCAATACATCTATGAAAACATCATGTACGTTAGGAAAAATTTGCATTTATTTAGTAAAAGAGGTGACCGACACCACTATCATACTAGAAATAGGGACCAACTAACTCAACCAGGTTTCAGGCTAGCTAAAGTAGACTCATCTTTCATGGGGTACTGTTTAAAATGTTACAATAAAATACCTCCCCACATTCTACAACTGAATGAGACGAAATTTAAATCTTGTATAAAACGCACACTATGTAGGCAAGCATATTATAAGTTGGGGGATTACATTGATGATAAAAATGCTTGGCTCAATGCTGGTCCTGCTCCACAACCATAGGGGCAAACTAATTGGTTGCCATGTGAAGTTATTGTGGAAGCTGCAGAAGATTGTAAAAATATCTTTGAATTGTATAGATTCAATCTCTTAGTATTATATAATCGCATAGCACATGTGTGAGTACTATGTACGGTAAAGCTACCATTTACATTTAGTTATCTTCATTGACTTGAATGTGCCCTGGTAGCTGAGAGAATGTCATGCTCACACAAATGTCTCGCTGATGGTGGCGGGTGTGTCGGGTCATTTAGTTCCCTTCAATGTGGTTGAGTTGAATGGCGCTGATCCATGCGTCATGTTCGTGAACGGGCGCTGTCAGTTGGGACAGGTCATCTCTTAGCTGTCACGGTTTATTTTAATTACTTTATTTTTAAATTGTTAGTTTAATCTTTTACTCTGGACGCTCTTAATGTGCACGTCTTTGTACATCGTTCTCACATACTTATATGTATAATCTCAACATGAATGATGTAACCAAGATTTTGTAACAATATTTTGATTAAAAAGAGTGTCCATGGAGTTTCTTGCCCATTCTTCTCCATAGAGATCTACGATTTGGAATGTGCAACTACAGTACTTTCGCAAGTTATTATGCCTTGTGAATGTGACTGTAGCTTAGCTTTTTTGTTTTTGACTTTCAAAAGTGCCTGTAATGGTCTAATTGAAATAAATGCTTTGAGTTTGAGTTTGAGTTTGAGTTCGACTCGTGACGTAAACATTATAAACAGAATATTTCATAATTCTAATGTTTTGTTTTTATATAAAAAAAAAATGGGCCTAGACGTATTTTATGTCGGATACATTGAGTGGATCATGGTCCATTATGATCCACTTTTCACACAACCTTTGTAAGACGACTAATAAGTCACGGTGTATATATATAAGGGGGGATTCCCGTATAAAATAACATTAACTAATTGACTTGAGGACAACACAGAAAATGGTACTTTAATTCGATTAAAATACAGTGCTGCAACCAGACGAGGGTGTGGTTGGTAAACATTTGTGAAAATGTCTTTGAAGAGGGTTCGAAGATTTTTGTATGAAGCGTGGCCTGCCTAAGGGGGTATCCATTAATTACGCGGAGAGAGGGGGGGGGGGGGTCTCGGCAAATATCACGTTTTTTTTCCGCAAGAAACAGTGTAAAATTGCGAGAAATCTGGGTCTAATTAAGTAACATGTTTCTTTATCACTAAAATATGCCTAGCTCCACAGCTTAAATCTTAAACAATAATACTTAATAATAAATAGTCAAAAAAAAATATTGAGCAAATTTTTAAATAAATCCAATGCAATCAAACACAGATTAACACAGGTACGCATTTTGTAAAATCTCACGTACGATCAGGGGGTCGACAGAAGTAATTAACGGACGCCCCCTAACTTCCGCCATTTTACTTAATTTACAAAATAACGGCCACGCATAAAACCTGTTTAATACAAACAGTCGTGTTTTTGGTGAAGATTGTAACTTTGATGGCTTACTAGATTTTGTCGCATACAAAACATGTTTAAAATATTAAAATACCAGTTATTGATTAATAAAAGTTTTATGCGTGAACGCTATTATGAAAATAAATAAAATTGCGAAAGTTAGGCAGGCCAGGCTTCATAAAAAATCTTCCAACTCCTTTTTTATGGATATTTTAATTGAAAAAACAATATGGCGGCGTTAGTTCCAATTAAGGCCACGCGCCTCAACAACCAGGCAGCACTATAGTATTTTTATATCAATTTCTACTTCAGTTAAATGCTATTATTTAAAAGAAATACTAATTAATTAAATTAAAATGCTTAGAATAAGGTATTCGTTTGCAATAATACTGAGATAGACACAGGGTTTGGGTATTATTAATAATGATATATGATCAGGTACTAACACGAACGTAAAACTAATATGTATCAACAGCATTTTCAACTTAAAATTAGTAATAATGGCTGCTTAATGCAGCTTATATGGTATAAGTGTAACGTGCATCGTCTTGCAATCTGTTCTCATGAATTCTGGCCATGGTCTTTTATTAAAAAGAAATCAGTTTTTCTAGCTACTGAATTCATGGTACTTAAAAATAACTAGTGAAATGTGGGTGTAGTACCTATTATGTACACCTCTGCCCAATCCTTCGGGGATTACAGGCGTGTAATTTTACGTTATGAATTCATGGTAACAGCTTCACGTCGATGTTCCTTACAAGGTATAAGGGTATATAACAAAATAAATTATGTTTTACACCATTAAAATATACCTAATTTATTTTGGTAAACCATTTTTCTAAAGTTACTATCTTAACGGAAGACTTTTCTGATAAGCGTTTACTTGATTAAAGCGGAAATGTAAATACATGTATTGCGTAAATACATACCTATGTTCCAGTTAGATAATATCACTAGTGATAAAATTTTAACTAAGTCAAAACTAACATCAAATAAATATCCTCAACTCAAGGCCGTAACGCAACTGACGTATACTGACGACATTTTCTGAATACAATATCAATATTTTATCAAACGTGTTTCTCGCGTTATCATCTTGATTTATTACATTCGTGATATATTTATGTAACATTTAGTTCATATCTTTGTGTAACATTTTTTCAACTAAAACAGTATAAAAAATGGGATAAAAATCAATTTTAAATTATACCTACTTAAAACTTAATAAAAAAAAAAACATGTCGAATACAAAGTAAAGACGATCTTAAATCAGAATAAATATAAATCTCACTTTTCTATGACAAACTTCGAATCGAAGGCACACGCTTTTCGGCAAGGCATAAACAATTTATCTACAAAATTAAATAATAAAAACTACGTGTGCAATTCAATACTTTTTTGCAGATCTTTGAGCATATCCCAGAACACTAATAGTAGAACCGTGTGTGGTGCTTGTCGCAAGTACGATGGGCCCATACCTTTGCAAAAGGCTAAGAGGCCTTCTGCCTTGACGATTTTTCTTGCGCAGTCACTGATGCCGGCGTACATAATGCCTTTACCGTTTGCGTCAACAGCTGCAAGTAAAATTATTGGGTTAGATTTGGCTATGTGTGTCGATTTTTAAAACGTTACAGAAAAATCATTGACTTCGCAATGAAAACAAGACAACAGATTTTTTGATAAAAAAAAACATTTCAGTCTGAGTTATTTTTTTTGTTTGTTATGCAAAAAAAAAAATAAACGACTCATTTGCCGCGTAAAGATCGTTATTTTGTAATGAAGCCAAAATACACAGTTTTGATAAGACATATTTTATTCGGTAGTCATTCAAGCGCTTATGCTATATGGCTTGCTTCAGTTGCTAAGGCACATTTACTTATTCATAGTAGATACAAAATAAGCCCATAGCGTTCCCACTGCTGGGACATTGGACTCTCTTTGATATCATAGGAATATTTATTTCCTCATCGAGAATATCAGCCAAGAAATGAGCCCAGATAAGAAAGCCACCTTTACGCAGACGCTTATAGAAGGATGCTCCCATTTACCTTGGTTATAAAGCCTTGTCATGATGACATCCATGGGGTTCAGGAATACAGTCTTCACCAGCGCTCCAATGTTGCTTGCTATGAACGCAGACAAATACTTGGACTGTTGAAAAACGTCGTTGTTGTCCATCCATTCTTTACACCTGAAAAATAAAATAAAACTATCGGTTATAGAGGCTCTATTAGTTTGAACACCAGTCCTGAATGGGTTTCAATTTATTTTACCATCAAATGTTCAAAATAACTTAGATAATAATTGGTTAGTGTTATTTTTGGTGAAAAATTTACGGAGATTTCATTCCTCAAGTGCCTGCTAAGTGAGAGAGAAGATGTTTGCTAAACGAATCTATTAGTACAGACGCCAGCACATGAAGCTACTACAATCTGTCAAATGTTTAATAGATGTTCAACTTTGTCCCTGAAGCTTTAGCTGCAAGGTTTATTGGGAAAATATGACAGTTTCGGGTAGCTTGGTGTGCTGGCTGGCGTCTGTACCTACATATTCAGAATTGGACTCACATAAAAACATGTTGATGAGCTTAAAGATTTCGACTACCTAAGAGAAGAATTCGAGATTTGACATGTTTTATGAGAATGTCTCCAGTTGGTAACGCATTATTTGCTAACTGTGGACCTGTGTAGTATGGGTGAATGTGTGTAAGGTCTATAGTTTGATAGCAGAGGTGTAACATATCTACGCTGTTAACAACCGGTCCTGTTGCTAAGTTATCGTAAATAGGGCGCGTGCAAAGCAGCATCAGTATACAAGGTCTAATTAAATTGTTTAACGTTAAGTACTTCGTAATCGTGATAATCGAGATAACAACCACGTTATGGCCAGGGGACCTAAAAGCGTCGTTTTAGCAGACTCATAATATGATAGTAATATCAATTACAATAGTCACTACAATAATATCAATCACACATAATATTAACTGCGTCTGCGACTGTTTTCCGTACACCGAATTCTCACGTACTACTTAATATTATAAATGCGAACATTTGTGAGTACCTATGGATGGATGAATGTTTGTTACTGTTTCAAGCAAAAACTACTGACCGGATTTGGATGAAATTTTGCACACAGATAGTTTATAGCCTGTATGAACACAAAGGATACTGTTTTTCCTGTAGTACAATCCCTTGGGGCAATTACGGAACTCCACGCGGGCGAAACCGCGGGCATAAGCTAGTTATTTTTATTATCCTATTATGATTCTGCTAAAGCGCCATTTTTAGGCCCGCAGGTCCTAACATATTGGAAAAACCTGACCTAGTCTATTGCCATGAAAAGAAGACATTCTTCTTTTGGGTTAGCTCGTTCCATCGTCGACCTCATCTCTGTCCTTAGGACTAGATTGAGGTCAAGAGTAGGCCCATTTAATATAAAAAAACATTACCGTAGGCCTTCAGTTCTTAACCAATATGTTTTAATCACTAACGTAACGGGGGTATCTCTGACTCTCTGACGCAAGAAGAAGGCGGTGACATAGCGATAGGTCGAGATGATAAATTATACGCTACTCAAACAGCATCAGTTTCATCAGCTGACTCTTGCAACATACTACGTATCTCTTTCTTATCATTGTTTTCTTTTCAATCAGCTACTTTTAACTTTGGTTTTTGGAACACCGGCCTTTTTGGAAGTGGTACGTTGGTTGCCATCAATTAGAATGACTGTCTCCAATTAGCAACACAATCGTTTCATCTAGGTTGATACTGAAATTCTACTCAGGGAGTGTCGTCCGACCTTGGACACATAATTATTGGGAAACCAGTATTACATCCTAAGAAAAGAATATACTTATGTTAACTTAGTATATATTCAAGCATCTTAGGGTCTTCTAAATCGACATCCGCAAATATATGACATTTTTTGGTCTTTTGATACAAAATAAGCAAAAAAAAAAAACTTACACAGTAAATGAAGCTATTTGCGCCGCTGATCCAATGGAGTTTCTCATCATCATTCCATGAGCACCTCTCCACAATCCTAAAATACCATTTTTGGTGTAAATCTTCTGCATTGCATCTATCATGCCTGGATGAGCATGCTGGGTCCCCACGGCTATCTTTTGTGAGGAGTATGACATAAGCTGGGTCTTCACCAGCTGGAGGGGACTCCCGCAAAGACCTCCACACATCCCTGATATGCAGCCGAAGAAAAGACTGTTCGTGAATTTAGTTTTGTTGTCCTTGTCTCGCAGGAGGCCATAGTCATCAGCATGCTGGTAGATTCCTAACCTACAATGAAATTACTTATCAGTGAAAATTTTGAGATTTAGTTATGTTATGATTTTTTCATCGGTATTCTTATTATATAATTTTTTTTTGCAGGTCCACATTATTATGGTTTTTAGTTTTACATCTTTTAAATATATAACAGCATCTGTCTTTTACTGTTGTACAGGCACATATTGTTTAAGGGCTAGAATAATTATACACCAATGCAAAACAAAAAATTAAAAAAAAGCAAACAATTCTGTTATTTCAATAGGAATTAACCTGCAACTCAAATTCAACCAAACCAAACATAAAAACACACAAATGAACAAAACCAAAAACAGCTTACCTTACCCCGTTTACTACAAGTTGGAACCACAACGCAGGTGCAAGTCCCTTCTGCAACGCGGCAACTCCATCATGCTTCACAATGTTCACCATTGCATGGGGTACGTTTTTATAGTGGACAGCGTGCTGTCCCCGAGCCCTGAGCTCCCCTTGCAACTGCATGCGGGTCTTGACAACGTCGAATGGGTTGCTGAAGAACCCAGCACCCACACCCGCCAAACCTCCCACAATGAAGTCCATTTTACTACGGAAAGTATGTTTTTTACAGCCCAAAATTTTTGGTAAAACTACCGTTATGTATGCCCAGATTCTGAGACAGATTTCATTCTTAAGATAACATTCTTTGTAAAACAATATTAATATTTTTAAGAGAACCACCATGCAATATTTTGTTTCACAAGTATTAGTGTTCAAAACAGTATCATAATCATCCATAGCCTGCATTCACCCACTACTGAGTATAGGCCTCTCTTTTCTTCTGCCAATCTTCACGTTCTTGTGCCAGCCTCATCCAGATTCTGCCACCGATGGCAACTATGTCGTCTGCCCATCTCGCCGCCGAACGACCCACATTTCTTTTCCCCGTTTTTGGACGACATTCGGTGGCAGCCTAAGTCCACCTGTCATCACTGTGCTTTGTTAGGTGTCCTGCACAACTCCATTCAGTAACGCGATTTTCAATATCGAAAACCTTCGTACGTCTTCAGATTTCGACATTAGGAATTCAATCTACCAGCTTTATGCCGAGCATGGAATGCTCCATGGCTCTCTGTGCAACTCTAAGTCTATACACAGGCTCCTGTGTGAGCGTCCATGTTTCAGCACCGTACGTCATGGTGGACAAAACAAAACAAAAAAACAGTATAAAACTAAGCAAATAGGATTGTGTCCTAATGACATATTTAAAACATAGTCATTTAACATTGGCTCTTGTTTCTATATCTTAGTTATTTTACCATTGATATTTCACTTGTCACTTAAAACATTGCTTCAACGTGTGTCCTAGTATTTGATGAATCAATCAAAATGTTTTGTTGATTTACATCATTACTTATGCAGGGTTCTTAATTTAACATTGTGCCTGCATTCCGGAAGGGTTTAATTTGTTTTTCAAAATAGTGGAAAGAGTGTAAAAATCTAATTTGAATCTTTATATTATTCAGTTTGGTCAAGCCGAGGTGCAATTGAGCAGATTTGGACAGCGATAACTTTGACAATTTCTTAAAATATAAGATTTTATAGCAGTAAGCAAAAAAAATAAAAAATTCAAACACATTTTGCATTATTACACATAAGTTCAATTCTTGTACTTAATAATTTTAACTATTTTTCTGATCAAACTTTTTTAGCATATAGGCATTTAAAAAAAAAATGGTTTGCATAACTCACAGGATAGACAGGCAGCCAGATATTATTTATTTATTTATTATATTATTTATTTACAAATCATAATTACACTCTAAGAGCTTCACAATAATAGAATTTGAATTTGTTCACCACATACAGTCTGTTACAGTTACTTATAGTTAATTTTTTTTTCATATCTTATTGTGATAGTTTTCTTTTCATCCCAAGACATTAAACTGTTTCTATTATGAGTAACGAGTAATTCTATTTAATTTAAGAGTAAGTTTCCGAATTTCACACGGTACTTTCTGTTGTGGTCACAGAGCATCGTATACTTATATTACTGGTAGTTGTGGTGGACTGGTGGTACTTCTTAGTCACGTGTGAATTGGATCGCAAAAATTCACAAACTATGATGTAATAACAGTTAATTTACTCTATTTTATCAGACATGCGTCACTCAAAACACTATGAGACGAATCATCAATATTTTATTTAGAAAAATATTTGGATTTTTAACAACACTTACCTATAAATTCACTTTCGGTGAAAATATGTTGAAGTCATCTATTGTATTCTATTAATGATATATGGGTCAACATCATGGGCCGCCGTAAAGTCGATTACGCCACGGAAAACTTATTGGAAAATGTTATAATTATATTTCTACGATTTCGTAATACACAAGGATTTTTCGTATGTCAAACAAACGGCTGGCTGAGACAGGAGACAGCGACAGACTTGTCAAATCTGAAATTGACAGATTTGACAGAAGAAATCAGCTGATAAAAAGTGCGTTCATTACATTATTGTAATCCGCTGTGTTAATCCGTATCACTATCACAGCAAGGCTGTAGCTAGGGTAGGGCAGCGGCTATTAAAGTTAGAGCAAAAGTAATCATTTTAGTTGTTTTTGTGTGTGTGTTTGTGTTGTGTTGGTGTGTGTGTTGTGTGTGTGTGTTTGTTGTGTTGTTGTGTGTGTGTGTGTTGTGTTGTTGTGTTGTGTTGTTGTTGTTGTGTGTTGTCTGTGGTTATCTTTTTGATCGGCGGTGACTATCAAGCTTCAGTTGTACACCGAACTTTGATGGTAACTGACAATGTCATAACATTGGTATTGCGTTGCGTATCACATTGAGTGGATATCACGTTACGGTGACAGACCGGGTATGGTGCTCTTCGTCTCAGTACTTGACGCCTCTATTTTTTATCGACTATTATGCGGCTTAGTTGAGCAGCGCCCTATGAGCGATACAATACTTTTTTTTAGGGAACATTTTACAGTTAGCGGTTTATATGACACGTGACACGTGAAATTGCTATCGTAAATTATTTTGTGTTGTCAGTGTTTGCTTCTGAATAACTTCTTTAAATAAAGGTACTTAAAATATGTTAGGTTATAAACGTTTAAAAAAATCAGTTTCTAAGTTTTAACTCCATCTTAATTGAATAAAAATAAGTTTTTAAACTGTCATGGTCACTAACATTATCATTAACACTAGAAAAGGTATATTTACCATGTTAAATATCCCGTTTCTAGTGTTAATGATAATTAATAAAAATAGGGTACTATAATATAAAAAGTTAATTATATTTTTTTATACCTAGATTTAGTATTCTAATGGTGTTGAATATCCACTTTTATGATGCCTGCACTAAGAAGAAAAGTAACATAGTATAATGTAGGCCCCTACTGTGGGTCAAAAAGTTAACTAATTTGTATTTATGTATAATACATTAAAATAATACAAATAAAAAAAAAATGTTTGTACAGCATTATAATTAATTGTCTTTTTTTCAACATGTTTCACAAAACAAAAATACTTATATTATGTAGAAAAGTGAAGTTAGAGTAAAAGTATTACGAGCTATTTATAAAACTACCTATCTTTAATTAATCAAGCCTTTTACAAGGATCTTTTGGCGCATGGCTGAAATCAGAACTAACGATACCATTCCAGAAATTCAGATTTTATTCACATAAAATAATCAATAAAAAAACTTATAGTAATACAAAAAAATAAACATTTTAGAAAATCACAAGCTATTTAACACAATAGAATATTATAAATTATCTCTAGCAATCCATAATCGCGTAGGCAGCGCGGCATCTCTCAATTCACAGACGACTTCGGCTTCACTCTTCTTCAGCAAATCCCAGCATTATTATACGTACCATACTTCACCACGAATATAAATAACAATAAAACAAGAAGAGACGCAATATTAACATTTAATACCGGCTTCGGTGTTCATCACTGAACTTGAAAAATACTAGGTACCTATGAGTAGTGTCTTTCACGAAAGCCACTTCATACTAAGTGATCATCAATTTGATATCCACTATGCTTACACAATCGCAATAATGTAAGTATCGATACAAAACCGTCTATCAAAATGAGTTACGGTGACCATCAGCGATGATGGACACCAATGACGTCATACTTGATGGTCACTGGTCATAGCCATACGAAACTAATCTTTTGACAGTTAATTGATAAACACTTAGCCAAGTGATCATTACTAGGAACTGTCTACAGAGATACGCAATAGCCCTGCAGCTCGATTTTTGTCGCACTTAACTTGTGAGGGAGTAGGTACATACCTAATGAGGGTACCTTTTTGAGCACACCAGTTGCCGCCACTGACGAGTAAAGTCCAGTCATTAATTCTATTTCACACTTTAAAGTACCAATAATTTCATCAAAAGTTCATTTTAATACGTCAACATATGGTCAACATAGTGTAAACTTCAGATACCTACATATTTACAATATTACCTACCTACCCCTAAAATTAGCAAGCATGAAACATTTCAAAATAATCTCTTCCTCCAAGTATGAACTAACAAATTAGATTCTAACTTAAAATCTTCAAGTCAAAATTAATCAGGAATTGCTCAATCTCGACCACAATCATGAATATTAATAAAAATATAGGTACTATGATTAAACAGCGCGCAAAGTAGACTATACTAAACTCATCTTTCATGGGGTACTGTTTAAAATGTTACAATAAAATACCTCCCCACATTCTACAACTGAATGAGACGAAATTTAAATCTTGTATAAAACGCACACTATGTAGGCAAGTATAAATAGGGGGTTTACATTGATGATAAAAATGCTTGGCTCAATGCTGGTCCTGCTCCACAACCATAGGGGCAAACTAATTGATTACCATGTGAAGTTATTGTGGAAGCTGCAGAAGATTGTAAAAATATCTTTGCATTGTATATGTTACGGCTAAAGATGGGTGTGCACATAAACTTAAGATTAGCCGGCTAAACTTTGCGCGGGGATCCGTCGACCTGCTGACGGAAACGCTAACCCTAGACGGTCGACGTCAGGGGCACCCCGAGGTTCGGTTAGTTAGGTTCCTGTAAACCTTGCAGACAGAAATAGGAGCCCCGCGCAGCGGGGATCCGTCGACCTGCTGACGGAAACACTAACCCTAGACGGTCGACGTCAGGACCTAAGTTTAACCGGCTAATCTTAAGTTTATGTTCACACCATCTTAAGTTTAGCCGGCTAATCTTAAGTTTATGTACACACCCATCTTTAGCCGTAACATATACATTCAATCTCTTAGTATTATATAATCGCATAGCACATGTGTGAGTACTATGTACTGTAAAGCTACCATTTACATTTAGTTTTCTTTCATTGACTTGAATGTGCTCTAGTGGCTGAGAGAATGTCATGCTCACTCAAATGTCTCGCTGATGGTGGCGGGTGTGTCGGGTCATTTAGTTCTAGTTCCCTTCAATATGGTTGAGCTGAAAGGGGCTGATACATGCGTCATGTTCGTTCAACGGGTGCTGTCAGTTGTGACTGGAGATCTCTACGGTTTATTTTAATTACTTTATTTTTAAATTGTTGGTTTTATCTTTTACTCTGCTCTTATTTTGCACGTCTTTCTATATCGTTCTCACATATATGTCATGATGATGATGTAACCAAGATTTTGTAACAATATTTTGATTTCAAAGAGTGTTCATGTAGTTTCTTGCCCATTCTTCTCCATAGAGATCTACGCTTTGGAATGTGCAACTGCAGTACTTTCTCAAGTTATTATGCCTTGTGACTGGGACTGTAGCTTCGCTTTTTTTAGTTTATTTTTGACATTCAAAAGTGCCGTAATGGTCCAATTGAAATAAATGCTTTGAGTTTGGGTTTGCAACGCTCAAACACTATTACATCTGGCATTTCTGAAGACCTTTCTGTACACGAACGCCTCTAGCGGAGAATTCATGCCCCATTGTCGGGTGTGGTTTTTGCACAACAGGCGCCCAGGCTTAGATTTGCGCCTGCAGAATTTAGGAGATACTTTTGCATCCTTAATTGAGGCTCTCATTTTATTGGGTTTTTTTGAGTAGTTTATTTCTAAATGTTTAATGCCAGGCACCCCTTTGCAAGCGCCTGGCGTTGTTCCTCTATACTAGGCGAAAGCAGCACTCCTCGGAGAGCTTGAAGATTCATAAAAAAAAATCTTGTCTTGCAAAAAATAATAAATAATAAAAAACGCAGGATATAAGAGCGCACAACCACACTTAACACTTTTTTGAGGTAGGCCATTGCCCAACAATGCCCTGCTACAGCTCTATACCACGGTCTAATAAGAAATAGACAACGCCACATATTATAAATATTTAAAAAGACCAAAACATAATGAAACATCTCGATCGTCTAGCCATGAGAAAAAGAGTAAGAGAGAAGTTTTGAAGAAGAAGACCTACTGCGCTGATGTCAATAAATTGGGATAAGGGCAAGAGAATGATGAGAATTTAATCGATAGTCTATTCAACCTCAGATCCTTAAGCAGCTATGGTTTAAGTTAGTTATAAGCCTAGCCAAGCCTAGGCTAAAGTAAGTAACAATTGCTGTTTTTCTTGTCACGAAAAATTCCAGTGTGGAGGTCGCAATCGTAATATCTAATGCACCTGGCTGAAATTTATAGAAAAAACTTATCGTAAAAATACCATCAAATTATGTAAACAATTATTAACGTTTGACAGTATAAATAATAAAAAATAAGAAGTTTCTGCTATTAAATTATAGTTTACACTATAATGTAATTTACATTCCACATTTTTGAATAAAATTTATAAAGCACAAAAATAAACTAGAAACATGTCGACGCCGATGGTAAGAACTGCAATGTTCCTATTTGAGGTGGTGGTTGAAAAAGTACAGGGTGTGCATGTGGCAGACACTCGAGGCTTTGTTATAAAATCTGATTTTGCAAACATTTTCTCACTGGAACTTAAAGATCCGAAACAAATGCATATAGTTATGCCAGAACCGCTCCCTCTGCCGCCCGAGCCAGTGGGGAAAAAAGGCAAAAAAAAGAAAAAGAAGAAGCCAAAACCAAAGAAAAAAGGAAAAAAAGGGAAAAAGGGTAAAGTAGAGGAACCGCCACCAGAACCATTGATACAATCTGGCCAGTCTGTGTTATTTTCAAGTAGCGCAGAGATATTAATACAAAATATGAAGAACTGCCCTATGGAACTGTCGTTATGGAGCAAGGAAGATAAATTAGTCTTTATTGGCACAACTACCATTCCTTGGGACCCGATATTTTTGACTTATTTATCAGAGATAGTTAACTGTGGGGATCCTCCTCCCGTGACCTTAAAAGATGAGTATAATATATTTGAGGAAGGCAAAGGGAAAGTGTTAGCGAAAATAGCAATTCAAATAAAACTGTCATTCTTGAGCGATAAGCTTACAACGTCATTTCGAACACTTTCAGAGGATCCTTCTATCAGAAAGTTTCTCTACACTGGAATTAATTCCAAAACGACGTCTTACATGTGTACTTTGAAGTCGACGGATGAAGATTTCGAGGCAAATTGTAAGAAGATAGAAAACCAATTTATTGTAGACAAGCCAAAGCCTACTAAAATGGTCTTTGCGGACTATAAAAATGCACCTGGAGCAAATCTGGCCTTCTTTAATGAAAAAGAGTATTGTTGTATGGGTCATGCGGATAAACCTCCCGAATCGATTTACAAATCACCTGAGACTTGTCCGGACATCGATTTTATTATTGACTACGTAAGAAAGATCATTGTGTCCTGTAATGATAATTTGAGAATGTTAACACCACGACCAACAATAAGTCCGAGAATAAAAGCTACCGATATTGATAGACTTTGTTACTGTCGAGAGACAAAATGGCCTGAGGGACCATTGGCTGAACGATTTAAGAGTGAAGCAGTACAGGACCCGTGCCCACTTTGTATCGATACGGGCAAAAAGCCCAAAGGATCTAGAGCCGCTACTTTCGACATTGCTAATATCCGAGGTCCATGTGGTAAACCAGAATGTAAAATTGCGAGAGATATTAGGGCTTACATAGAAAACCTTGTAGAAGAAGACCAAACAGAATTTAAAATCGATGATCTTATAGGGCCATGTGGAAGCAAAGACTGTACATTGGCTGCTACAATTCAAGACTTTTTGCGGCATGAAGGCGTCTTCTCTCACGGGGCAACGCGCGAAGGTTTGTCTACTCAATGCGCTTGCATAGAAAAGATGAAAGCTTCACTGACCAAGAGAGAGTCATGTGAATCTATTTGTAGTAAAGACTGTGAAAATGCATCATCGAGCGGAGGGAGTGTCTGTGAAGGATTAGGGTGCCCTTATAAAAAGCCCGAACCGAAAGTGTATAATGTGTATTATTTCACAGTAGAATATAATTTCGAAAATAAATCTAAGAGTTCATCGCCAACACCTGGCTCCGGTTCAAGAACTTCTGGAACCAGTAAATCTGGCCCTGGGTCCGGTTCAAAAAGTTCTGGAAAATCTGATGCTAAGTCTAAAGTTTGTCATCCTGAATGCCCCACTGGGGTAGATCCGGACCCGATGCCATGCTCTCCATACGTGTGCAATTACGACATTGATAATGATAATGAGCCTTCGACGTGTGTTGCACCAGTATGTCCTACTCGTCTTGAATCACCTCCCAGTCCTGCGGACAATGACGTAGAAATGCGACTCGACGAAATTCACAACATGTGTTGCGTAAAGTCATGTGACACAGCCGCAAAGATTAAAGAATTTATCGCTGATGGGGTATCAACGAAAAAAATAACCAAAGAAAACGAAGGAGATGATCCATGCTTCTGCGACTGTGTATGCACATTTAAATTTTCAAAAAAAACTACTTACTGTGGGGTTTGCGGAGGCTACGAGTGTCTCGGAGACGACATGCGATATCAGCCTGAGCATATTAAGCCTCATCCATGTCCAGTGTACCACAAACTGTACGATAGGAATTACATCAAAGTTGATAGTGCATGGCCAGAAGAAGAACAGAACGAAAATTTAAGTACAAAGAGCTCAAAGCTTGTGAAACCTAAAGCAACTAAAAGTACTATTGATAAAAAGAACAAAGAACAAGCGCCTCCTGAAAAAAGAAAGAGCACGGATATTAAAAAAGAAGATAAGCCTCAAGCACCTGCTGAAGAAAATAAAGCTAATAAGGGAGAAGGTGACAAGGGAAAAAAGAAGAAACCTGAAAAGGCTCAAGCCAATGCGCAAACAGGCGTAAAGCAAGGTAAGTGTCCGGTTATTAGGCTAGTCAACAAATTCAAAAACGTGTTTATTCTTGATAAAGCTCCAAAAAACTAGTCTAGTCTAGAAAAATGTATCGAGAGTATGTATTAGCACATAAAAACAAATTAAGATGAAAAAAAGATGGCATTTAATTTTCGTTAATAACTCAAAAACTATTAAGATTTAAAGAATATTGATAAGAGATTCTTAAAGTGCAGGAAATTTCCAATAAAAAGTTTTAACTCTCGGAACTCTATTTTGGGGGTATGATAAACAGGGTGTCAAGATCTTCATCCCCCATAGAAAAGGGAGGATCCTCCGACCAGAAGGGTGTTATGTCTGGTGGGCTACTACCCGACAGTTATTGTCGGGTTCTTCATTTTACTTGCGCGATGTAGTATTTCGATGTTTAGTTCATTATCTGCGTCATAGATGGCGCTGTAGTACTTTGTGTTGTATGTTGCTGTAGTACTTTTTGTAGTGCCGCTACATCACTATCTCGTGTTATTTATAATTTTAATTAAAAGCCGAAAATAGGGCTCCGCCCAGCCGTAACGACATGGGCGCACTGCCGCTACAGACAGGTTACCACATAAAATATATTTTTTTAGTAACAATTATTACTTAAAAATCTATACATATAATAAATCTGTAGACTTGGCGTTTCTGTACATTGAAAATATTTACAAAAAAAGTAGTAGGGGTGTTAAAGGAGCACTAACAGAACCCATTTCTACCATTTTTAGAATTTTTGTCTGTTTGTCGGTTTGTCTGTTTGTCTGTATGTTTGTGCGCGCATCACGTAAAAATCCCTCATTATATTCAAAATCGAAATATTGAAACATAAGAAGCATTGTTCCGAGTAACATTTAGTGTTTATTTCATCAAAATCGACCAACAGACGCAAAAGATATTAATGTTTAAAATTTAGTTAGTAATCTCAACACGCGATTTCTATGATAATTTTAATTATTTATGTAAATAGGTTTTAGTCGAAGTGTAGTCGGAATGGCTGATAATGAATTTGGTTTTATTTTTCCTTTTGTGTTTACTCTTTGCATGGAAGTAATAAGTACTACGTACAACCCATTACGAAAAATCTCTAAAAATTAAAACAAAATTAAAATTTGATAAAATCCACGACGTTGTGTGTGTGCAGCGCCGCAGTCAATTGCTCAGCCACTTCGCAAACCGTGCCGTCACATAACTGTGGTTGTGACTGCGTCGGGCATTGATGCAACTTTGCTTAAGGGTGGCCGGACTGCACATTCAATTTTCAAATTGCCGCTGAATCTTGCAAGCGAAGATACTCCAACATGCAACATCACCAAAAACGGGGGAGTCTTTTTGCAGCAGTGGAAGTTAAGCCTATAGGACGAGTGCACAATGTCGCAGTAGCATGCATTAGAGGCGTTGAACCGCAGCTTGCATGACATCCGCGGCAACCAGGCGCTGATGGGTGGTGTCGTTCGGCCGCTTTAGACCCTGTGGACGGTGAGTAATGGGCTAGCTCGCCGTCCGACTGTCTTATGACGACAGAACACTGACACACTAGACACTGTGATGTCTAATGACGATAGTACTGCCTACCCCGTTGAATTTCTCAACTCCGTGGAGTTAAAAGGCGAGGCGTCCCATCAGCTGGAGCTTAAAGTTGTCGTTCCAGTTCTGGTGATGCGAAACCTTGATGCAACCGATCAACAGATCCGAGGGCCAAACTAAAAAACCGTGAAAAAGTGACCGGCATTCAATTGTGCACTCCATGCTTTTCAGACGGTCAATTATGTGTTGGTTGTTCAGTGCCCAAAATTTGCACGTGCATGCGGAAAATAATAAGTCATTTAATGTTGTATACAAAACGGTTCTAGAATAAATAGTGCCCAACAAGGCGTGTGATGGTTCACTTTGAAAATAAAGTTGTATAGCGCTAAAATAAACGGTTTTTAATTTTGTTTGGGACTTCTTTTTGTAGTCATCACCCACATTATCACATTTTGATCAGCCAGTCAGTTCTCACACATCACGCCATGTAATCCCCAAAGGTTTGGGCAGAAGTGTACCTAATCGTGCAGCCACATTTCGCCAGTTATGTTGAACTCCCATGTGATAGGGGCCGAGCCTATTTCCACCAACTGGGTACAAATCCAGATTCCGTGGCTGCTATTGCAAAATTCCTGATGGAATAACCCAATAACACTATTATTTATAGTATTTTTTTCAATTGCATACATTGTTTAATGTTAAGTGGAAGAGCGGAGTCACACAAGCATCGCCTTGCTTAAAAGGTGATTTCTAAATAATGTGCGAAATAGCTTTATGTAATTAAAATAAAAAATAAATTTATCACAGGACCTCATGCTTAATAGTCGTACTTGCGACCACTCGAGTCACTCGACCAACGAGGCAGTCTCTCACATACATACAAAATTTTCACGCGAACGAAGTCGCGGGCAACAGCTAGTTTTGAATAAATTATGGTATCATCCACTTGACACTTGAAAGAATAAATCCCCGTTGGAAAAAAAGTAAATTTTTCAATAAGTTATACTATTGTTTTTTGCCATTCTCGGTTATTTTAAATGACTACATAAAAGTTTAAATAATGTACCTATACATTTTTGGCTTCGTGGAGCCCTTCTTATACATATACTTAACAAGATCGCGCGATAAAAGTTAATTAAAGTTCATTGTTTATTTATAGTTTTTTTTTTTAATTTAGCAAAACAAATAAATATACCTCTAAAATAATGAGCCATCGCTTATATTTTTAGGAGCTTTATCAAGAATTAACACGTTTTTGAACTTGTTGACTAGCCTCTTTAAGGTGAATACGACCAACCAACCCGCGAAATTCCCCACGTTTCGAATGCTTTATTTTTACTTTGATGTATTTCAGTTGTGGCGAAAGTGCCTGTCAAAAAAGAAGACTTGAAAAAAAAGTATCGTTATCCTCCCGTTCCCGGTTATATGGGTTGGAATTGGGTAGCTGAAGACATACCGGGAATGAAAGTAAGACATTTTATGCGTTTTTAAGAAAAAAAAAAAACTAAAAAAATTATTTATTTGAAAGTATATATTAACTACACGTTATGGTATGACATCTAATGCATGGTATTATACTATGTCAACTTACCCGAAACTGTCAGATTTTCCCAACCAACCTTGAACCTAATTCTTTAGAGATAAAGTTGAAAATCTATTAAAGTAATTTGACAAATTGTAGTAGCTTGATGTGCTGGCATCTTTACATAAAAATAATCAATAAAAAATATAATAATACAAATCTATTGACAGAAAATACGTATTTTTTGAGAGCAAAAACCGAGATATTTGAAGATATTATCGTAATATCACACAAGTAGTAGTAGTGTGTGTGTTAAATTTTTACGGAACTTTAGCACCTGAAATGGCTGTCAATGTCGGCGCAAGCTAAATGCATACATTTATAGTATATACTAACACTACTCGATTTCGCAAATTTTGTTACTTAGGAAAAAAGTAAGATCTGGCGGTCCTGAGATCTTGAACCATTTTTGTGAGTAAGCGTTTGATACAAACAGTAATGTTAAGATTAACCTCAATCTTATAAAGTAGGTTTACATTTATTGGAAACGCTTACTTTGCTAAGTACACTAAAAAAACTTGTTCTCAATTACCTGCACCCTAAGCAGTCAGCCTCTAGCCATTTTATTAAATGACTAATATTTGTACCGCAACATGAACAATAATCTGTTCTTATAAAACAGAAGCTCATTTAATATTTTAAAAAGAATAAGCAAAACAACCTAGAACTATTTATTTTTAACAAATCACAAAATCAACACAATCACAAAAACCGTTAGATACAGAAATAATAATTTAAAAAAACTAGTTCACGTTCGTCCGTCACTTCCGAGCTCCCGAGCAAAAGTGTCTGCGCTCCGAGAGCGCACCGCTTATGATACGTCGCCCCCTCCACTCGCTGTGTCACCACGATCGCACGATGTCCCCGCCCTTTCGGCTGACGAATCCTCTAAGACTGTGTAATAAGCAGCCTGATCTTACTTCGAGGCGCCCAGGTAGGCGCGTCACTTTGTGCTTTTTATTTCATTCTTACTGCCCTCAAAATGGCGAAGGAAAACATCATGAGTGAATATATAATATCCTAGAACTAAAAATTCGAATACAAATGTAGCATCTACCAAACCGCACTGCCCTGGCCCGCTTGATGGATTACAGCTCACTCTCTGTCATGGAGAGTACCAGCCTGTTTCCCAGCAGTACAGAAAATAATGAACCCAACATTATCTAGAGTGGTTTTGCTGTATTAATCATTGAAATTAGCGCCGAAATGCAAGAAGAACAAGAGCCGAAGAGTTTCTAGCTTCTATAGCGATTATGTGCAGCGAAAACGAGGAGGCATTTTATTCTCACCAAGGTAAATGCAGCTATTACTGATCCTAAAACGTGAAGTGGTAGATAAATCAGTCAAGTCAGCCTATCATAATTAGCTGGGCAGGAATCTGTCAAACTGCGTCAGTACGCCCCGCTATCTGCATCCAGCCTGATCCAGCCATCTTTTTAAAGACGTCGGTCCATGAGGGGGCGTACCACGCTTTGCTTGCCCGTACACGGTCTCCAGGACTCGTTTGCTTTAATAGCCATCGGAAGGAAACTAAGAATTTCATCTACTTCGATTTAAGAATAATGTGCGAGTTGCGCACTAACCTATACATACATACTTCAGCAGCTGCACCTCCTGCAAGCTGTAATACCCACAGAATGCATTTGTTTTTGTTTTATTTTTTATGATATCTGGCGGAGACCTGCCTTTTAAAGGCAGAAGTATGTCTACCGATTTTACGAACCTTTTTTATTAAACTTTATTTTACTAAAACTAATTTTATTTATTATTTCATTTGTACGTTTTGATAACAAGTTGGAATACATGATAATTATGATGTTATCATTAACACTAGAAACTATTTTCTGTTTGTTTTGAATTCCCGATATTTCGGCGCTGTTGCAAGCACCATGATCACGGTCACGGATAAACTTAAATGATAAAAACTTATGTGATATGATACAATTATTTAATCAAATAATCAATACTTTTTCATGTAATTTGCACTTATTATTAGCGTAATTGTACCTCTCTATTTTTTTAGACCAGGCCAAACTGGAAGCCAGGCGCTGCCAACGCAATCTTGGTGAGAAGGTACAGGGCGCAGAGAGGAGAGGGCGAGGACAGCTTGAAAAAGAAGAAGCGAGCCCTGTTGCAGCGCAAGAAGAAAATCGAAATGAAGCCTACATTAGTCGTCTCAAAACGTGACGGAGAGTACACCGTCCAAATGGAAGTTTTCAAGAAATTCTCTAAAGAACGACTCCAGTTTCAATATCCGTACGATGAAAAACCACCTCTTATGTACACAATAGGAAAGACGGCAGAAGAGGTTCGCAAAATTCAGAGGCAACGTGATAGGAGAGAACGTAGAGAGACAAGGAGAAAGAGTAGACTATTGCAGTCTTCATTCAGGGACAGGTGTCAAGAGATTTGTTTAAAGGCGTACAATCAAGCGATAGGGATACTGCCTTTACCAGATCCTAACTCACCAGATTGCCCTTGCGCCGGCAAACCTATAAGTGCAGAGCCCCCTATTGTAGACTCTTGTTCGTGCTCTGATGACGCTAGTACCATTGAGACCAGCGATACGGATAATGATGAGTGGGTCATAGAATTCACCCCACCTTCAGCAAGATGGAATGTTAAAGCTAAACATCCACACGTACTGCATGACAATGAAACTAACTACACATATTTAGATTATAAAATTAAAGTAGTCGATAGGAATGGTAACCAAGTGCCAAGGTTCTTCAAGGGTCCCGATGGTAAACAGGAATGCAGCGATTTAGGCGGCTTCTGGAGTATGGTTAATAATGCAAAGGTTTGGTTGGAGATAAATAAAGATGGTTATATAGGACCGGATGAACGGTGGGTACCACAGAACTTTACAGGACATGACGGATTCATATATTCATCAGATGAAGGTGTTTTCACAGACACCCTTGGGCAGGTGTGGAAAATAGGTGTAGACGGATATGTAGACAAGGATGGTAAGTGGGTATTCTATTGTAAGAAGAAAGCACCTGGATCTCCGTCAAGACATACAAAGTCAACTGTTTCAACAGATGGCAAGAAAGGGGCGAAAGTTTTTCAGAAAGGGAGCCCAACTAAAGCTAAGTGTGCTGATAGCAAAGCCAAAAAAGAAACCGCAACTACAAAGAAAGAAGCCCAAACAGTAAAAGATAATAATAAGAATAAAATAAAATCAAATATTCCAAAACCTGCCCCTGTACTGAAACTATCAAAAAATATAGAAAATGCTAAGAAATCGTCTCAAAATGAGGAAACTAAACCTACTGTAATAATGGCCGTTTCCACAAACTTTGAAAGGAAGCATATACCACGTGTCGCACGGGTGGACCATAAACCGTACATGAACCAGAAAGCAATCGCAAAGTATCGTGAAATAATAGAAGAACTAAGAGCATACGACGATATGGGAGAACTAAAGCCTCCTCCAAAGACCAATAGAGCTTCGAATACGCCGCTGTCTCAGTTATCTAACTTCACAATGCAAGCCCGCATTTTGAGTAAGATGATGCCATCATTTTCGACGGATAGGTCTAACGGATTCGGAACATCAACTACTTTGTCGGGCGCTGATTCACACCTAATGGCTAAATTAAATTTAGATGACGATGATAATACAATACCGTAAAATCGTACAAAGCTCAGATTCCTTGCGATTTTTGATTCCACTTTGAATATTTAAAAAAATAATATTACTTTTAATGTGTGATTGTGCTACACGATAGTTAAATGTATTGTCCTTTATATTAAATATGTTATAATATCAAGAAAATTTATGTAGAGGACCGACCCGAGTGGCTCGTGGCTAAATACGAGCCACTCGAGTCGATCTTTAGGTTAAGCCGTGCTTAGCTAGGTTGGTCCGTGGATGGGTGACCACCCATTACATACCGAGTTTCCTCCGTGCCTCGGAAAGCACGTTAAGCCGTTGGTCCCGGCTGTCATTTGTAGATCTTTAACAGTCGTTAGTAGTAGTTAGTGGCCCGAAAGTCTGACAACCAGTCTTACCGAGGGGTATCGTATTACCTAGCACTAACTGGGTTGTGGGGGTCAGATAGGCAGTCGCTTCATGTAAAATACTGGTATTCAGCTGCATCGGGTTAGACTGGCAGCCGACCCCAACATAGTTGGGAAAAAGCTAGGCAGATGATAATGATGATCAAGAAAATGTATGTTTATGTGCTAAAACCGTCAATTTAGACAGCGGGCCAAATGTGTAGCACTTTTTACAAGTTTGCCCATTATGCCGAAACTTTCGTAATTTTTGTACCTTAATACATAAGAAGATAGACATAAGATTTAGGGACCATTATAAAAAAGTAATCAATCTATCATAGGACCTTTATACTAAACGTTAAAACAACATTTTTATCACATGTATTGATGAATTATTGTAATACTTTGCCAAGTCGGCCGATGGGCGGCATAACAACTCTGACACCAGGTTTGGCACTAACCACACGATATAAAGAAAGATAAATACTTTGTAGACTCTTATTTTAACAACATTACAGTAGACCCGTAACGAATGTAAATCAAAGTACCTGCATAAATCAGATGTAATTTGACATTGAGATGGCAACCCTAACGGTAACATTTTGGTGGGCAAAGACGTAAAAACTATACTCAATAGTCAAACTTTATTTGCATTCCACAATGTGTACTTAGATGGTAAAGTGAAAAATTGTGATCATTATGGACCCTGTCGGGCACAGCAAAAACAAATATAGTAGGAGAAAGGAAGCTTAAACAGTCAAAGTTATTTTCAAACTAAATCCAATAATACCGACCAGAACTGTCCCCACATCGTCTTCTTCATCCTCGACTCCGAGTTGAGGAGTTCTGCATATTAGGGATTTTTTATACTACGTAGTATTCCTTATACTTACATTTTATCGTAATAAATATAGTATAATCCAATTATAGTAATAAATATTCGCTTGTTACTTTAATAGCATTTTTTTTTTGTTAAAAATTGTTTTAGTTTTTTTATAACTAAGTATGTTTATGTTCTCATCTTTTTTTTACTAATTCCGGTAGTTTGTTATAATATATTTTTATGGACAATACATAGGGGTTTGTTGAATGTATTTTTAGCCGAGAATGTGGAATGTTTAATCTTGATTTGTGTCGAAGTGTGTAACGTGATTGTATAAAATTCTTGACATTTGCGAACAAATTTTCAGGTTTCTAATATGTATATACTGGGGAGTGTTATAATATAATAGTTCTTTTTTTGGGTAAATAGTGTTGGTTCATCTGTGCTATTTCCCCAAAGGGTAACACCGTAGCTTAGCCATGCATAAGCATACGTATAATAGGTGGTGAGCGCTGTTTGAAGATTGGTGGTTTTTTTTTATTCACGGAGAGCATATGAAAATCTCTTCTGAAAAACTAATTTGATATTGCCCATCATCATATTTTCGAATTTGAGAGAAATTTCGTTTTGTATATTCGATCTTTCTTGTGTATTTATAACAAATTAACAGTGGTTTAAAATTTACTTACCTGCTGTAATTAAAATCGAGTTTTAATGAAACTTTTTCACACGAGTTTTGGCCCGCAAATTGGACCACCAATTTCGACACGGTTTTACAGCCGACATAAGTGGCATTAGGAAGAGTCCGTTATGTAGTGTTGCCAGACTTATTCCAAATTCTTCTTAAGATTAAATAATAAGCGCAACTAAAAACTGTTGCCGACTTTTTAATTTTTTGTGAAAAGCAAGGTATTGCTGGGCAAACTCAAGAGTTATTTAGGTAATCTTGTACGGTTTTACGGTACTCCAAAATAATTAATTATTTTTTAAGTACTTTAAATTTGTAAATCCAAATAAAAGATTATTATCTATCAGATATATACGTTTAATTTTTTTATGTTATAAATAAATAAGTTATTAAATGCTTGTTTCTTTGTAGTTTTCGTTTATCATCTTTTCATCAGTTTGCTTCATCTGCCTCGGATTCTACGGCTCCATTACTGACTGTAAGAGTAATGGTACGTAACTCACCGTATATTTCATGTGCCTATTGGTAGTATGACCACTTGAGTCCAAGGTAGCGCGACTAGTCAAGAAAAACTGCATCAATGTGCCAAACTTGTTACGTTTATTTTGGTTCCGCGTTTTCCCGCCTGCACAGATAAGTTGGCAGAAGTGGAATTATAATGTGAACACTTTCAAGTCATTCGCCATCGTAATCTTCATCCTTAACCTGGTGTCGAAATTTTATGCCGCCCAAGGGCCTCTGACTTGGCTTGGCCACCTTACTGATCCCAATTTAAAAGAAAAGTTCACACTAATTCCAAGTGCTTCCAGA
Source organism: Eurois occulta (assembly GCA_950022335.1). Taxonomy (NCBI): domain Eukaryota; kingdom Metazoa; phylum Arthropoda; class Insecta; order Lepidoptera; family Noctuidae; genus Eurois; species Eurois occulta. The sequence goes on from OX465489.1 coordinate 17,652,847, forward strand.
GCTATTGTCAATATTTCTAGAAGCTAGGTGTTTGAGTGGTTAAGTTGGTAGCCAGCAGTAAACAAAGCTTTTTGTTTCTGGTGCACAAGATTGGTAATTTGTGTAGATGTTGAGTAGCGTCGTTCACCTCCTGCTCTTGCTGTTTTTGAGGTGCACTTTGACACGGGCGCTTGTTCAAGGTTGGTTTTGTGAAATCGTTGATCTTTAACAGGTCCAGTGGCGAAGGTTCCATACAACTCGATTCCTACCAGCTTCCCTTTGAAAAATGGCGCAGTCAGTATTCTATACACAAATAATATAATCACATGAACGATATGTACTCCGGCTTACCGCTTACAAAAATTGACTCTTCGCTACTGAACAGGTCTCTTCTGTTGTTGACCGTGGCTCGATGCAGACTGGCCAAGAAATACAACACCTGTCACGTTATTCAACGAACTTATCTGAGCATGCGGGAAAACACAGAACTAAAATAAATGTACCAAGTTTGACATATCGATGCAAATTTTCTTGACGAGCAACGCCACCTTGAACTGCACACTTAAAGTGGTTATACTATACACGGCTGGCCAGGCCTGAAACCACCTTGTTCAGCAAAAATGAGATTCAATGTCAGGTGTGAGGCAGTTCAGAAGGAGCCTGTCAAAAACCTTAAACTTAAACGTGTGGCAAAGTAAGGAAATTAGTAGGTAGTTCTTAATTTAATGTAGGTATGTATTCAATTCAGACGCTAGATCCATAAAGTGTAAGTATAATCTTGAACTATTGTTAGTATGTCTGTGCGCACAATATGTCTAACCTGCCCAGTGCTTGATAAATGGCCCATCATTTTGTCCGCCAGTGTAGCTAGAATATTGTATAATTTGTATATCACTCTTCGGTTTGGGATTTTCTTTTCTTTAAGGCAAGATTTTAATAAGGATAAAATCGAGGATATGGCTTCTGGTTCGAGGTTTTAGTGTTGCTAGCTATTGATTAATGCAGTTTCAATGCTTGGTAAATAAAATCAAGGTTGTACTGAAGATGCCACCAGTGAATATATTCAAACTTTGATTACCTCCTTTGCCCAATTTAAAAGAATCACTTTGTATAGTCTTCAGACGGAATTCCACTGTGCCCATCAAACATGGTGCTACTAAACTTATCGTGTACTGCCTTATAAAAAAAAACAAACCTACATTGTACGGTCGAACTTTTTGCATAAAAATAGTTCATTTCAATGCATGGCTGGTTCGATTGATGCCTTCAAAATTTAGAAAATGAATTCCAAAATTCATGACAACCAGTTTTTGGAAAAGTGTTAAATTGAAAACATTTCGAAAGCAAAATTTTACAGTTATTCGTTTAATTTCCGAAATGTTGGGTTTAGAAAGGCATTTAAAATAGATACTAATCAAGTCGGTTAAACAACTTAAATAATTAAAAATGGCTCTTACGGATACAATGTTCTTTTTCGAGGTAATGGTGGAAGAATTGAAAACTTTTATAAATTGCAGTGATTTTTGCATTAAAGGTGAATTTTCAAATATATTTAGTGTTTATCTGAAGGATCCCAATATATTAGAACGGTTCTCATCAAAGCATACCCGGCCACTGAAAAGTAAGCGAAAAGTGAACAGCGGAAAAAGCGTGGAGCAAGTGTCAACGGCGCCTACAGTGCAGACGGGGCAAACTATCTTATTTGCGATTAATGTCGACACTCTGATATCAAACATGAAGCAGTACCCCTTGGAATTGTCGCTGTGGAGTAAGGATGTACCAGACTATAAAATAGGATCGACTCAGATTCCATGGAGTGCGCAGTATTTCGAATATTTGAATTTGCTCTCCACGGAGCAAGGACAGGAGCCGATCTGCGTAAGAGGCGATTACGCTATATTTGAAGAAACTACTTCGAAACGTATGGCCATAATTAAACTGAGCGTAAAATTGAGGCCCTTTATAGATAAAATTACTACTCAGTGTAGGTCTCCATCTCAGGTTCCCCAACAAACTGAAATGAACATTCACATAAATTCTAAGCCAGGTAGCGTGTTAAGCACAAAAGTTAAAGATAGACCAATTAATTTCACTGAAGAAACTGGTATTATAAAGACTATTTATAGTGGTGACAAACGTAAACCTATCCGCGCCAAAAAGAAAAGTCTTAAAAAGAAACCAACTAAGAGTATTGACCGCGTTGGTAGCGAGAAGTGCGTCGCTCAAGTCGAACCTGCTGAAGTGGATACACCCGTTAGAACATTAAATAGTGGAGTTATTCATTTTGTAAGAAGTGAAAGTAACTTGGATAAAAATCCAACTTTAACTGTAATAAAATCCAAATCTTGTTCATCAATTGTACCAAAAAGAAATATAGATATTTTAAATGATTACATCTTTGGGGCAGGGGCCGGGCCATTTGGTAACCAAGTCTACTGCGTTCGTTACTTTACAGTAGAAAATGACAAGTCTGACCCAAGCAGTCCAAAGACTCCTTCTGGAAAGTCTCCTTCTGGAAAGTCTCAAGTATCTGGGAATACCTCTGAGGAATTTGAGAAAGATAAAGATAGGTACAAATTTAGAATATGTAAGAGTGAATGTCTTAAATTTGCCCCAGCCAGCCGCACACAAAGTACGTGTTCTTTGGACATAACAAAAAAAGCTGAACATCTAATCACAGTGAAAAAATGTGACGACGTGAAATGTACTTTTGAAAAAATGAGGGAACTTCCTACACCACCAGATGATCGCATTTTGTTAGACCTGACTTCTTGCGAACGCACCGAGGAAGTGGTGGCGGGGATGAAAGCAAAGATGATATTTGGTAGCCACCCTTGTTATTGTGAATGCGAATGTCACTTTGACTTCATGAAAAAAACAACGTTTTGTAACATATGTGGCGGCTACGAAAAGTTTGGTGAAGACTATGGAAAAGTACCTGGATACAAGCTGCCTTTTCCCTGTCCCATATTCCATAAAATGACCAAAATAAAGACGAGTTCGTCTAAAGAGGGAAGCGAAACTAAGAAGAAACCAGCAACAACAGCTACAGCACCAGCACCAGCAACAGCAACAGTGACAGCAACAGAAAAAGAGTCGAAGGAAAAGGCAAAGCAAATTGCGAGTGAAGAATCAACATCGTCAAAAAAGGTGAAAAAGAAAAAAACTGACGAGAGATTCAAGTTTAACTACGGCTATACAGGTATTCGTACGTATTTTTATTTTATTTTATTTTATTTATTTTTATCTTCTCGGTACTTACTGTTTTTTGTTGAAAAAATATTTTTGACATTTTATCGTTTTATTTATAGCGCCTCATATTGGCCACAGTCGCTGCGCACTGCCTTGTGTTGGCACTTTGGGTGCGGTACCCAAGGGCATGGGTTGGCTTTGGACTTGTGAGAACGTACCTGGCTTGAAGGTACGTAACAAACCCTATACAACATGCTTTATTGGAAGTAGTGAAGATTTTTATTTTATTTTTTTTGTTTATAGTTCCGTCCGTCGTATAAGCCTGGTGCGGCTAATAAGCATGTGGTGAGATTACTTAAGATTGCCAAGAATCCTGATGAAGTGTTTACTAAAAAGAGAAAGAAAGTTGCCGGAAAGCCAAAGAGACCGCTAAAACGGCCGTTACTTACTGTGCATAAGAAAGATGGTGAATATACTGTGACTATGGAAACCATGAGATCTTTCACAAAAACGAGGACTTTTAATCAATACCCGTATGAAGACAAGCCCTTGGTGACTTACACCATCGGGAGGACATCTGAAGAAAACCTACAAAGAAAGATAAAGAAAGAACGTGCGAAAAGACGGCTGGAGAGACTTCAACGAGACTTCGTTCAGAGCGCATTCAGAGATATGTGCCAGGAGATCTGTCTGAAGACATATCAACAAGCGCTTGGTTTACTACCTGATGCTGAGAAACCCGACTGTACTTGTCTCCCAGCACTCCCTGGTCCTGATGATGTAGACCTGGATCACTCCTGCTCATGTGATGAAGACAAGAGTTTGTCTGAATCTGACACTGACTCTGATGAATGGATTGTTGAATTTACTCCCCCTACAGCTAGGTTTGATCCAACGTACAAATCTAAGAAATTAGTAACTACAGACAATGCAACTCAATATACGTACATGGACTACAAAGTAAAACTTTTAGATAGGTTAGGAAATCCCGTGCCAAGATTCTTTAAAGGTCCTGATGGTAAACAAGAATGCAGCGATTTGGGAGGATTTTGGAGCGCAGACCGTAAATGGCAAGAGATTAATGTGGACGGGTTTATAGGACCTGACGGGAGATGGGCCCCGCACAGCTTCCTTGGACCTAATGATGAGCCGGTCGATGGTGAGCCTGGTAAATTCCAAGCCATGAATGGTACATGGTTGGTTATTGGAGTTGATGGATATGTTGAACATGGAAAGTGGAAGAACTACTGTAAGCCAAGAACTCCACCATCAAAGAAGCACCGGCCCTTTAAGAAAACCGGTGGGCCGGGCGGTGGCGCTGGCCCGAAGGACAAGAAACCGGACGAAACTTGGAGTTGCTTCGCCAGTGTAACTCCGAAACAGTTATCCAAAATGGGGATTGTGGGTCATGGACACGATAGGAAGTTATTATATTCAAAATTAAAAGACTTGAAGGCGCGTGGAGAAAATATAAACATTCCGGAGCCTTCAACAGTACCGCGGTCAAACAGGCCAAAAGGAAAACGAGGCAGTTCTCGAACACGGTCTTTTATTATGAGAACAGAATGTAAACACGCTACGCCTTCTGATAAAGGAATAGTGGCTGTAGATCGGAGTGGGAATAAGAAATACTTTAGAATGAAAGATTTTGATAATAAGAGGCCCCAAGATCGGATGAGCTCGGTTACAGGTCAAGGTATTAGTGTAAGCTCATTCCATGTGCCATGTTACCATTCATTCATTGGCGTTGAAGAGATGAAAACGCAGCAGTATGACCGCCTGGTAGCGCTCGCTGAAGCCCGGGGAGGAGGTGGCACTCATAGCCCACGCAGTAGGGGCCGAAGCACTCCATCCACAGTTGCTGACTATACTGGTGTCTACGTAGTATAAGTAACTCCCGGTTCTGAGTGTATGTATGTAAAACAATTTGGTGTAGGAATTTGTAACGTTTAGACAATCGAAGTTTTAAGTTAATTTATTTGGTGTACGTCCTAAGTGAAATTTTGTAACGTTATGGTAACTTGTAAGATAAATGAATTATTTATTCGTATTGGTGTTTCATATTTTTAAGATTACCGTTTTTAAGACATATCACAGAAATATATCGGCGCATAACGTCCATAATGGCCCACTCAGCACAACCAATCTAATGTCTTATTACTACAAATACTCTACTAAGATTGGAATGGGGCCAAAGGGCATACAAAAGACATATTATTTGAAACATGAAATTCATCATTATTCTCCTGCCCCTATACTTTTTTTTTTTTGGGATCGGCGCATCATTTCTTCTTCCATTCTTCTCTGTTACTCGTCATCTCAGCTGTCACCTCCCTCTACACCGTTGAAAGATGTTTAATTCAAGAGCTAAGTATTTTATTTATTTTATTGTTTTTTTTTTCATTCGGTGCCAATGTGAGTGCACTTACAGACTTGAACTGTTATGCATATCGTTTTTTTTTTTCATTTAAAACCTTCAATCGTAGTGAGTATACATTGATATATTTTCTAATTTCAGATATCCAAGGGTTGGAAACCTGGTGCGATATCCAACCGTCTTCTCAAGCAATTGAACAAAGCGAAACAGCAAACGCGGCCAGAGCAAGGCGTGAAACCAAAAAAGAAGACAAATAAGAAGAAGGTTGAGGATAAACCGACCCTCATCATTTGCAAGAGGAACGGGGAGTACCGTGTCGAGATGCAGGTGTCTCCTGAGGACAGTGACGCCAACATAGACCAGTGCGATCCACTGGTATACAGGATCAGCAGAGAAGACAATGAGGAAAGGATTCAGAAACGGTTGAGGAAACGCAACCGACTTGTCAAAGAAGCCGTCGAAAAAGTTTGGGTGGATCCCTATCATCCCGAAATTTGTGAGAAGACTTGTCTTAGGGCCTATAAAGAGGCGGTAGGGTTAGCCGTTCCTAACAATACCGAGTGCACACGCACCATAGAAGAGGAAGAAGATACAGTATGTAGTTGTTGTAATGGCGAAGAGGAGGACGATGACAGCTCTGAATGTAGCTCCATGGATCTCGATTGGGAGATACACTTTTCTCCACCAATCGCGTCTCAAGCTTGCTAATTTTTTGCAGTCCTTTATTTCTTGTTTTTCAAGAGTTTTGAGGTGAAATTAAACAAGAGTTTAAGCGACGACTTTACTGTCAATTTTACTTTTGGCCAGGAGGTTGTTGAGCATGTCCCATATGACGAGTGAGAGGGTAGTGTGAGGTGCTATCCTCAAGTAGAGTGGTCCTAATCCTTTGTAGAGACCGTGAAGGCCTTCGGTCCTGTATATTTTGCTCAGGCAGTCGAGTACTCCAGTGTATAGGACGGCACCGGTAGCTGCAGATCCTGGAAATTGAGTAAGGTAAGAAATTAGCCGTAATAAATATTATGTTATTCTAAAGATGACAATCAAAGCTACTAAGAGGAGGGTAGTAAATAGGAAAGTAGTTATCGAAGATTTTCAATACATGATACACCAAGTAAGATACATGGAATAGACGTAGTCTTAAAACTGCTACCATTCCTATACTAAAAATTATTTATAGACGAAAGCGAGGAAAATAAATGAAACTGAAATACATAATACTAAACATATAAACATTAGCCCGGACTGAAGTATTACCGGAAGATCTTTCATCTACACCTTAGGCTTAAAATACACATACATAAATCTACAGACAAGAAACATTGAAAGCATTTCACTTGACCATAAGCCTGATCATGCACCAGAGAGCACCCGACCACCAATAAGCAGCGACAACGTTACCCTGGTTATAAAGCCGCGTATTCACAACATCCATCGGCGTTTCGATAACCACAACGATCACACCGCACACGAGGCTCGCGACGAAAGACAAAGTCAATGGCGAATCTTCAAAGTACCCTCGAGCAAGCAGACTTTCCTTGAATCTGAAAAAAACTTGAGAATGTAGTGTACGAACCCTGGTTGTATAAACGGACGGTGGTGACATCGAAGGGGCAAATGGCCAGGGCTACTACCACCCCGCTTACGGCGCTGGCTCCGAAGGCAAGTCCCAGCGGAGAGTTTGTGAAAAAGCCGTGGGACAGCAACTCTTCTTTTGCTCTGTAGTGGAAAATATTAGTAGAGTGTTTGGTTCTAATATTTTCCCCGTCTAATTTTAGGCAGTGTTTTAAACACTGGCTGTGTTTTGACACTTGGTACATTTAATACATTAATATCATTCTTGGTTCATATTTTATGTGAGTCTATTGTTAACTCTGTCCGAACGAGTCTTTTAACAATAAATTAGCATTGTCCTCAAATCATGGGACGCAGTCTTCGACAAAACAAATTGTAGATGTGCAAAGGTCGTCTTTGCAGATGACTCGCCTTCTAGAAGCAGGTAAAACAAAAATTTTTAAAGTCCCTTTGTCGGATTCAAGCAGAGCAATTCTGATTAAGATTAGTTGCAAATGTACTTGGTTCTCTTCGTGTTTTAACCGGCATGTCAATATTGCTTCCCATAAAAATAGACTTTTCCTGCAGTTAGCCATCAGCGGTAAAACTCTCTTACTTGGAAAACGTGGTGAGTTGTGCAGCACTGCCTATTGCCAGCCTCGTGCAGGTCGCGGAGACTCCTGCGAAGAACCCTCGAATGCCTTCAGTCTTGTAAATCGTGACTATACCGTCACACATTCCTGAAACGTTGAGACAAAGTGATGAAACGGTTGTCTTTCTTGGTCAGGGCGATTAATTTAGTTCTGTGGAAATGAGACATTGCATCGTCATTTTCCTGCCCTTGTCCCATGTTACTTGGGGTGGGCAGAATACCTTTTGCCTACATTTTCCTCTGTTAACGGTCATGCTTTCTTTCACTCCCGTTCAATCTGCAGGGATGGATCGAATTTAGGCATAATTTTGTAGGTTCCGTAGCCGAATGGAAAAAAAAACAGAACCGTTACAGATTCGTCTTGTCTGTCTGTCTGTCTGTCCCGTGTGTCACAGACACTTTATTCCGAAACTATTAGGGTTATACAGTTGACATTTGGTAAATAGATGTATTCTGTGAACCGCTTTATGATTTATATACAAAAATAAAAGATTAAGGGGAGCCCCCTCCATACATAGTACTGAAACTAAAAAAAAAATCATCAAACCTATTCGTGCGGGGTGCCTATAATAGATAGGTCTTTAAAAACGACATTAAGGTTTCTAAAACCATTTTTTCTTTCTCCCCAAAGTCAATCGTCTGAAAGAACATACTAGAACTCTGCCTAACTCAGAGATTACAGGCCTGAATGATATGATATCTCATGCATTATTAAACACATCAAAGACACTTCTAAAGTGGTAAAATGTGTCTCCCCCCCTCTAATTTCTAACCTGTGTGCGTATTAGTACGACTCGCACTTGGCCGGTTTTTTTAACAATAACATCAGACCCTTTTGGCCCTTGATTAATCATCAACTTGCCTATTCATGGCAATCTTGGATTTCCCCAGTTTCGTTTTATTCATTTTGGAGGTCTGTCAACATCAAAATGACCATTAGTTGGGTTGTGATAAGGTTGCAGGTAGGCTGCTGCTACCAGAGGAAAATAACTAAGAAATTACTATAAGACCTGAAATTACCTTTATACTTATGCTGCCTTCCAACAGCTATGCTAGGGTGCGCGCCCGCCTGAATCCTGGTCTTCACAACGGACGCAGGGTTGCCAGTAACACCGCTCATGACGCCACTTACGCTTGACCAGAATATCGCCTTCTCTATGCTTATTTCGCCATCTTTGTTTTTAGTCCAGCCATTGACCTCTGCGACGTGGTACATACCTAGCCTGAAAGATGTGATTGTGTTTTTTTATCAAAATGTGGGTAGATCCTGTCTTCATCACTGACTAGTTCAGCGATGCCTTGTCATTGCCGTTCTGCCCCTATTCTTGTGAGTCAATGCAGCATGTTCTCTCAATATATTACATTACATTTTTTTTTATCTAATGTTTCTATAGCTCCTCCCCTCAGTTTTGCCATACTAGTGGCATACTACAAGTTACTTTTATAGAAAATGGGTCTTGAAAATCACATGGAAGGCTTTCCAAAACTATGGCATGGCAAACCTACAAGTAATAATTTAACTTACGTAAGGTACATAAAAATGGATATCCTACCTCACAGAATTCATAGTGAACCCCAACACCATAGCCGGCGCCAGGCCTTTCTGCAGCGCCATCGCGCCATCGGCCCTGGCTATCACATACAGGGCATGAAAGATCCCTCTATACCGCGTGTTCGCCTCCGTGCGCGCGCGCAGCTCCCCTTGCAACTGCAGTCGAGTCTTCACCACGTCCATCGGGTTTGTGAAAATGGTGGCCCCGGCGCCAGCAAGGCCGCCAATTATGAAGTCCATTTTTTAGTTACTGTAAAGGGCAGAAATATACGTTTGTTTAAAAATATATACAACGATTAGGTACGCGTGGAAGTAGTGTGAGGTACCAACTAGGATCATAAAATATTATTAGTTACAGCGTTACGGGCGTTGGAGCAGCGGTGGCCCAGTGGTGGCGGCCCCGACTTACGAACAGTAAGTCGTGGGTTTGAAACCCAGGCAGGCGCATTACTTTGTGTAATTTATTTCATCACGACTGCTCTCAAAACAGTGAAGGAAAACATCGTGAGGAAACCGGCATGTCCTTGAACCAAAAATTCGAAGACATGTGACATCTACCAACCCGCACTGGGCCCGCGTGGTGGATTATTGTGGTGGCCCATTCCCTCTCATAGAGAGGAGGCCGTGTGTCCCAGCAGTGGGAACATTATAGGCTGATTATGCTTATGCTACAGCGTTACGGTGAGAATAAGGGCATTAAACCTTAGATCTCAGAAATATGGTTAAAATTGTATTAATTGGGAAATAAAGTTGCGTAACACTGTTTCAGCGATACATATTCCTGTGATGGTCGGTGGGGAAATATGATCCATGAGCATGACATGTTGCGCGTTTGTTGCTCTATGTTGTTTCCGATATACAGGTTTCAAAGTCTCTCAATTTTGTAATTTTGCCTAAAAAAATCGCCGCATTTCTCTTTCTACTAAGATGTTGGATGGTGGTCCGAACCTCTTTGGTGCGCAGTTTTTCATGTAAATTTTGGTGTTTTTGTGTTATTAATTGAGCTTTAGTTCCTCCGTATATTCTGTATAATACTGAAATTCCAGCATAGATTGTACTTTGTGAAAGCTTTGTTCATGGTTAATTGTCCTCCACTACGTGTGATATTTGAGGAATAATATAAAGAATTACCTACTGTAAAGAACCGGTATCTACCTAAATCTAGCCAAAAGCCCAGCCAGGCAGTCCAGCTCACCTACCAGTCTAGCCTCTCTGACTTCGTGTCCGCAACCTTATATTTAAACCGTGAGAAGACGATCCTGGTTGCAGTATAAGAGCATGATAGAAATCATCTTTATCTATCAAACTTGAAGGTGTATACAAAGTTTTGTGTCCGTGCTACTAACCGTTGAAGAGTTTTCTCTTGAGAAGACGATCCTGGCTGCAGGATTAAGGAACGTCTGTCATAATAATGTATTGTCACCAAAACCAAAGGTGTGTGCAAAAGTTCAGCTCAATCGGTTGAAGATATCTGCCTCAAAATTGAGTTACAAGATTCCACCTGAACAAACAAAAGTTACATACCTTCATCCCCCTTTTTAACTCTTCGGTAGTAGAACTATCAAAAACGCTGGGACACGTACCTAATAAATTATTTTTCAATTGTCAGCCTAAACACAAAATTTGAAGATCCTAACTTCAAAACCCACGGCTTTTCATATAAACTTGCATTCCCTATTTTACCCCTTTAGGGGTGGAATTCCTAAAAATCTTTTCTTAGTGGATACTTACTTACTCTTCATAAAGAACATACCCTCCAAGTTTCATGTCTCTAGGACCAGCGGTTTGGGCTGTGTGTTGATAATTATATCACCCAGTCAGGCAGTCAGTCAGTTTACCATTTTATATTTATAGATGAAACACACTGTCACTCCAATGTTACATATCCTCATAAACTTCAAGTGCATATTATCTCTGCGTGACTACAATAGGTTTCTCTATTGATGACGCGTTTTGATAACATATCGTGGACAATATGACGTTATTCATTATCAGGAAATCTCGTCTGGAGCCTACAATTGAATATCTCGTGAGCCCAGTGATTATGGTGACATGCAATCAAATTGATGAACGTACAGTTTCCGACGCACGTGTCAAGGATAGAACGAAGTGATAGTTTTTTTTTAAGGAATTTAGTAGAATTAGCATTTTTTTTTTAAATTTTAACCAAACAATTATTAGGGACTTGTACATATTTATTTCTATTATAATTTTGTAGTTAGTAAATAATTAATATGTGAAAAAATGAGTAAAAACAATTATTTAATTTAATGTCTATATTTTAAATAATCGAAAGAAAACCTGTAAAATAAATGCCAATTCGCAGCTTAGTCGCATATCAACACAAATACATATTATTTTCAACCTTATTCCCGATCCAAAGTGGTGACAATAGTTTACGCGGTCTAGTAGCGATTAAAATCGTAGACTTTTTTTGGTGAGAATATAATTAAAAATCTTCATAGTAGAAACGACAGGGGCTACAATGGCCGCTTTAGCAGAATCATAATAGGATAGTAATATGAATTACGTTACAATTCGTAAAATGGTCACAAAGTGTGTGTGTGCATTTTTAAGAATTTTAACGTGATTCATATTATTATCCTATTATTTTTCTGCTAAAACGGTCATTTTAGACCCTCGAGAGTGTGCGAGGTACGCTACCACGGGTCTACGATTTCATTTCGTGTGACAATTGAGTTCATACAAAGTCCTTGTATTTAAGATTTAATTATTCCATGAAACAGAGAATTATTGTGTTGCAGTTTATGCTACAGTGATTATTTAATGTGATTTTTAAGTTCATGAGGTACCTGAAGTGAAAAAAATTAAATTTCATCTTTCATGTGCATCAGTCATAAAATACAAAATACACCCAATAATATATATTATAAATAAGGCTTATAATTTATTCATCTGGTTTAAAACAGTCTCGTCCATGTTTTCTATTCAACATCAATGCCACTGCATTGCGGACATAAGTAGCGGTCTTATTACGTACTCGTCAGTGGTCATAATGTATACTTCTATAGATACATATACTTATAAATAAATAATAATATTTGTATACATAAATGTCTATACAAATAAATAAAATTGAAGTGTCTGTTTGTAACATCAAAATAACGGCTTTTTACCGAATTCATATGAAAATATATACGGCACTTTTGTCTGTCAGTCGGTCTGTCTGTCTGTTTATTCCGGCTAATCTCAAACGACGGCTAATCGAAACGGCTGGACCAATTTTGACGGGACTTTTACTGGCAGAGAGTACTTTTAATTTAAATTAGTACTTTTAATTTAGAAAAAAATAGGGTTCCGTACAAAAAAAAATAAAACCCTTGAAATTAGTAACAAACTTCGATTCATAAAGGGAAGTAATATTTTTTATATAATAATTTAACGCGAACGAAGGTCGCAGACAAGAGCTAGTATATAAATAAATAAATAAATATTAAATTGATTTTTAAACGGATTGCTGCCGTTATCCCTGGATCGCACGAACTGGCAGTTATGGAGAACCCTTAACCCAGTTGTTTATGGCCTGCTCCTGGCTTACTATCACTATAATCAGTAGGTAGCATTGTCTTGTACTTGATTACATTGTCCTATTTTTTACGAAATTGTGAACAAATCTATAATTATTAATCAGCAACAGAATTGCCAATTATATCTTTAGTGGGGGCCTCCCACTGATTAACATAAATAATGATAACTAACAATTGAAAGGTAAAGAGACATATTAAAAAGAAAAAAAAACTCACCTGCTACTAAAATAGTAATAAGCGTTATTTTATATCACAATCAATAAATTAATTATCTACTAAAATAAATATAAACAGGCACCACATGAATATTACATCGTCCAAAAACACTATTACAGTACCTATAAACTAAAGCGAAACGAGACACTAAACGTTATCAATCACGTGTGACATTGAAAAATACAGGTACATGTAGGCGTAAGATACACTCGTATTTTAATCTCAAACGATTATAGTTACTATTTTTATGATTTTAAAGTAACAAATCAAATTAAAACCATTTGACAGCTGTTGAAAGACCACGTGTATTGTCTATGTCGTGTTAGTAAATGACGTATGACTGACGTAACAAATAATTTTGGCGCGCGAATGCGGAAGTTTGTCGCGTTACGTAACTCAGTCGACGGCTCGACTGTTGAGCGAATACTGGCGAGATTGCACGGGGTATCATGGCCAAGTTCGAGCGTGGTTGAATGAACGATTTTGTTGCCAGAAACGGCAAGGCCTTCGGGGCTTTATGGGGAAATTCACTTTGTTTATGAATGACTTTTAATGTATTGTGCTAATTAATTCATCGCCTTCTGATTATAAGTAGTATGCGTAGAGAATAATAACTAACCCGACTCGAAGGAACAACAACGGACGCAGACAGAATGAAGACCTTCAATACAGAGGCCTATGACATTACCCAATCAATAGACACATTAGCGTACTCCTTTTTCCCATTGGGGTTAGCGGAAACTACAGATAGAACGCCACAAGCTAAGATCACTACATACTCCTTTTACTTCGTCCATGTTCATTCTCGTACGCCAGTTGCCAGTACTACTCAATATAGGTACATTACATTATTATATAATTTAATTACAAGCATTAATTATATCATAGTCTGCAAAACAGGTTTGTAATATTCCTACATAATATCAAGTTAATCCATTCCATCCTCAGTCGATTCAAGAAAATCAGGTCACTGTATTTCTGGGTCACCAGATTCGTGGTAAAATGGGTTAGTATGTCAACCGTCTTATAAGGTCGTTGCGTTGGCAAGAAAAGGAAAATGTTTGTTTTTCCTTGTTTATGGCACATGGTTATAAAGGCAATGGAGATTTTGTATGTACAATGATGCAGATTTCAGTTAGTAAACTGAATGCTTTTCCTGCACGTGCAAAGAAACGAAGTATGTCCTTAGTACTTAGCAGTTGAGTATACAGTTAGTTTATACAAGGGATATTATTTAAGAGCGTTATACTCAATAAAATAAACTACTTTTTAAGCTTTTAAATTGATACGGTCACTAGAATTATCATTAACACTGAAAACGGGATATTAATATCCCGTTTTCAGTGTTAATGATAATTATACTATAAAAACAAATAAAGAAAAAAGAAATGAACATGGTAAATATCCCGTTTTCAGTGATAATGAAAATGAACAACTTTTAATAAAAGACAAAACACGAAATCGTAAAAACAATATCAGCTGCTCCATACATTTATGGTTTTGAATCGAAAATACAATTATCATAATTATAGGTAGTATTTTAGAAAGAAGCACTTATTCGTATCATTTATAGGTATGAGTACATTTTTAAAATTATGAAAATATTGCATGTGAAACAAGAATTTTTAAATTTAAAATTGACGTATTTATGTTGCCTCTGAACTGCTGATTTATTTATCATCTTTTCAGAGTTAGTTCCATAATAAAAGTTGACTCACATTTATGTATTTTACTCCTTTATAGAATGTACCTCGTTTAAGTTATCACCCAGGGTAAGGATCTACCGACTCCCTACTCATTTCTTCTATACAATGTGTCTAACAGTGGGGACAACCATGACAACAGGCTAATTTTAATGTTGTCATATTTGTAGATAGGTTCGTAGTATGCCAGTTGTGTGTTTTAATTGATAACAGTTATCGCCTCTAACTAGGTACGCACTTTGATAACAATTAATGACAATTTATTATTGTGTAATACTCCAGATTCGTACTATAAACTCTCGGGTGGTAAAGATAATCGTCAGAATTTCTTCTCGTATTATTTTAACATATTCAATATAAATATCTAAATATTTAAATCAAAATTACGTATCTACTATCTTTTTTTTAATGGTACTGTGCACTATGTGCACTATGTTGAGATAGGGGTCTTTTGTTTTTGGCATTTAATTATTTTATGTTTACTTTTTCATGAAGTTTCGTGCTTGTGCGATCAATCGCGTTTTATTATTTCCCATCTCTCAGTTGTGGGCCAGCACTTGCGCGTAACAGGAATGTGATTATTAGTGCAGTAAATTTCTCACCAAAAACGTAATTATCACCTTGGGTGGCACGGGGGACAAGAATTCATCGTCGACCTCATCTCTGTGCTCAGGACTAGATTGAGGTCAAGAGTAGGCCAATTTAATATAAAAAAAAAAACATTTTTATTGGATCGATTTACTGTTGATTTTAAAGTGTTACTATTATTGTTTGACGGCACGGTTGGCGCAGTGGTCAAGCGATTGACTGCTGCGCTGCATGTCGCGGGTTCGATTCCCGTACGGAACAAATATTTGTATGACCTACAAGTAGTTGTTCCGGGTCTGGGTGTTTTTCTATCTATAATATGTATGTATTTACAAAAAAAAATGTATTTATGTAGTTTATCAACCGGGTCCAAGCTACCGGCAGTCAGGGCTCCAGAGAGAGGAACCTCCTAACAATACGAGCCGTGTCCAGGAGTACCGCTTTCTGAATCAAGCCCTTGATCCAGCTGCCTAACGAGAGCCTCCTGAGATGTTGGTCGAGGCTCTTGGCAATTAAGCCATGGGCTGACACGACTATCGGCACAATGATCGCTGAGTCCACATCCCACATGTCGACAACCTCGCGAGCCAAGTCAAGATACTTGATTTGCTTATCTTTCTCGGCTTTCACGAGGTTCTCGTCATGCGGGACGGTTATGTCAACAATCATTGCGCGCCGCTCTGATCGATCCACCATCACTATATCAGGCTTATTGGCTACAATAGTCCTGTCAGTGATGATGGATTGATCCCAGTACAGTGTGATATTGCCATTTTCGAGAACTGGGTCGGGCACATACCTATAGTACGGAACTTCCGATTCCACAAGGTTGTATTTTAGAGCAAGTTGCTGATGGATAATCCTGGCTACAAGGTTGTGTCTATGCAAGTACTCTCCGTTAGCCAGACGAGAACACCCGGAGATAATGTGACGAATGGATTCGCCTGGACGGTGGCATGCCCGACATATGTCAACCGTGCCGTCTTTCACAATAAATCTCCGGTAGTTATTCGTCATCATAACTTCATCCATAATTGCACAGACAAAACCTTCAGTTTCCCCGAAAAGGTCCCCGGAACGTAGCCAGGCTACGGACGCTGATAGGTCTACATCAGGCCCATGCAGGGCCCGGAAAAAGCGTCCGTGAAGCTCCTTACTCTGCCATACCTCCCTGCGGTCGTAAGTATTAAGTACTACAGGTTTGCGCCAGTTCTCTTTAGCCAAGGAGAGCGGGGTGAGGCCCTTGTCCATCGCGACCACATCTCGATGCATCCCCACGTCGGTTTCTAGGAAATATTCCCTGAGACTGCATATCTCGCGATTGTGGAGTGTCTTAGCGTTTAAAAAACCTCGACCCCCACACCTCCGCGGGATATACAGTCTCATAACCGAAGAACGCGGGTGATGCATTCGATATGCCGTCAACAATGTACGGACCCTCCTATCCAGGGCGTCTAGTTCTGTTTGAGTCCATTTGAGTATGCCGAAAGAGTACATCAAAACCGGCATGACCCAACCGTTGAAGGCACGCACCTTATTTCCGCCTGATAAAAGACTATTAAATACTTTTTTCAGGCGGCCAAAGAAGCGCTCCTTCAACGATTGCTTCATGTCAGCAACATTGATGCCCAGCGCTTCCGACATACCCAAATACTTGTAGGTTTCGGTTGCTGAGAGGGATCTAAGATTTATGGAATCCGAGAGCTGGGTTCCCACAGACTCCACAATCTCCCCTCGCTTTACATGCATGACCGCACATTTGTCCACACCGAATTCCATCCTGATGGCGCTACTGAAAGTCTCAGTTACCTTCAGTAGCTCCATCAATTGCAAATCGTTGGGGGCAAAGAGTTTCAGGTCATCCATGTAAAGGAGGTGAGATATAACTTGACCACCTCTCCTCAACCGATAGCCTAGACCTGAATCCTCCAGCAGCGTGCTAAGAGGATTCAAGGCTAAGCAGAACCAAAGTGGACTCAAACTATCACCCTGAAATATACCTCGCTCTATCCTTATGGGCTCGCTATTCCTCTGGATTTGCCGACATCCTGGATAGCGAAGGACTGTCCTCCATTGCCCCATACATGACATCAGGAAGGTGCGCAGAGTTGCATCAACTTTATACAGCTCTAGCACCCTCATGAGCCATGTATGTGGCACAGAGTCATAGGCCTTCTTATAGTCTATCCAACATGTCGACAGATCCCTTCGGGAACGACGAGCCTGTTGACTAATGGCCATATCAATGAGGAGTAGCTCCTTAGTACCACGGGACCCGTTCCTACATCCATTTTGAGAAGCGGACATGATAGAATTGTCATCAATGTGTTTGCTAATTTTAGCTCTCAAAATGGATGTAAGAACTTTATATACTGTCGGGAGACAGGTAATAGGTCTATAGTTGTTGGGTTCCGCAGTACTACCCGATTTATGGAGCAGGTGGGTTATACCTGTTGTTAGGAACTCGGGCAGCGACCCTGACTCTAAGGCTGACTGGAACAGGGTCGCCAGGCGAGCATGCGACCTAGTAAACCATTTAATCCAGAAGTTGTGCAGCCCATCCGGCCCTGGGGATTTCCAGTTAGGTAACGGACGGACTGCACGAACTACGTCTTGGGGGCTGATAGTGATTGCCCCCATTTCTGGTACCGGATCGCACGCTCGCTCAACCTCCCGGGTCCATTCACCCTCGGTATGGCTAACAGGCACCGACCAGATGCTGCGCCAGAACGAACATATGGCATCATCATCCGGCAGGTGCGCGTCAGCCACACCTTGGTCCGGTCGCTCCCAAGCCCTATAAACCCACCTTTCATCTCTTTGGAATGTGCGATTCTGAGTGTATCGATCTACCCGCCGCTTATACCTACGAATACGGTTTGCCCATGCATACACTTTCTGCTTCAGGAAGTCGATGCGCTCTGTGACACGGGACATGTAGTCTCGAGGACTGATATCAGTACCCGAGAACGCCCGCCTCACAAAACGCATCACTCTAGGGCGAGTATTGCCCTCCCTGAAGCAGATTAGTTTGCCGATGAGTGCTCTGGCCCCATCAATACGTCGTTCAATCCTGTACTGCCATGCCGGTACGGCTGGTTTAGGTCGTGTAGCTCTGTCATCAGAAAATTTTACATGAGCTACACGACATGCCGCAACAGCCGCACAATACAGGATTGAGTGAGCATCGGTGAGGTCTTCGCAGTTGTCAAAATAGTTTGACAACAGAACTGTTACTGTTTATTATTCTTATTATTAAAAATAGTAAGCTACATATTATAAGTAGCTAATGATTTTAGGTTACGCAGAAATCAGTGATATTAAATTAATTTTAACATAAAACCCTTATTTTTAAAGATTTGTTTATGCCTGGTTCCAATTTTGGTGGCGTTTTCACGCCACCTGCAAGTGGGGCAATTTAGGGTTGGACGTTGGGACCACCGGGGTCACCAACTGGCTAGACTTTTATGGAGAAGGAGGGCCTGTATGTAAGTGATGAACTCCTTTAGAAATCGTGAGCACAGGAAGTGGAACTAGCAGAGCGCCGACGGTGAAACTAAAAATGAGATTGACTTCATCATGTCAACCAAGAAGCAAATGTTCAATGCTGTCTCTGTGATCAATTCGTTGAAAACCGGGAGCGATCACCGCATGGTAAGAGGCACATTGAACATCAACAGCAAGGTTGAAACGTCTCTACTGATGAAGTCTACGCTCCGCCCAGCACGGAACCAAAACATCACGAATCGTCTCGCGGGCATGTTTGACGATTTTCAGCCTACCGAGCCAGCCGGATTCCAAAAAAGCTTTAGCACTGTAGACCACATACATACGCTGCGGCAGGTTATACAGAAGACCGAAGAGCTGCCTCTCTGTTTAGCGTTTGTGGACTACGAGAAAGCCATCGATTCGATCGAGACTTGGGCTGTACTGCAGTCTTTCCAATGGTGCCAAATCGACTACTGGTACATCGAGGTGTTAAAAGGTTTGTACAAAAACGCCACCATGTGAGCCCAACTTCAGGACCAGATCTCAGAATTTATCCTTGTTCTTTACTGTTCACCGTTGCACTGGAGAATGTCTTCAAGGTTCTGTAATGGAGAGGGCTAGCCATCAACGTCAATGCCGAGTACATCACTCACCTTCGGTTTGCCGATGATATAGTGGTCATGGCTGTGACCATGGAGGACCTCAGTAGGTAAATACTTGACTATCTCGTCTGGTGATTAGCACCTAAATATTGGGTTAAGGTTATTTAGTGAACTGAAATTTGTAACTAGAGCGTTGGTGATATGGTGATGATCTGTTTGCTATTTCACTGTGTCTCGCCTTGGATTTAATATTGTATTTTTGTTATTGCTTTTTAGGGTTCCGTACCCAAAGGGTAAAACGGGACCCTATTACTAACACTCCGCTGTCTGTCTGTCTGTCGGTCTGTCTGTCTGTCTGTCTGTCTGTCTCCAGGCTGTATCTCATAAACCGTGATAGCTAGAAAGCTGAAATTTTCACAAATGATGTATTACTATTGCCGCTATAACAACAAATACTAAAAATGAAAAAAAAAATTAAGGGGGGCTCCCATACAACAGGTATGATTTTTTTGCCGTTTTTATAGATAATGGTACGGAACCCCTTCGTGCGCGAGTCCGACTCGCACTTGGCCGATTTTTTTTTCAAACATGTTTTATTTTAGGGTTAATTATGTTTAGTTTGGTTTGGGAAACTTTTGTCGGTAGTTGTTGGCAAGTAATTTTGTTTACAAGAAAAAGATTTTTTTTTTGTTTTCGTGTTTTTGTGTCATACATACATAACCATAACGATAGCAGATAAATATATATTTTTTTAAACGATGGAGACTTTAATTAACCGATGGAAGTTATTGATACTTCCCGAGTATTTCTGAGATTAGGCACATTGAGCTTTATTAGTGAGATTGAATTTTGTTACAGAGAAATCCAATTTTGGTGCCACTGATTTTCAATTTTGATGGGCACTTTCAATTTTGGTGGGCGATTTTCAGTTTTAGTGGCCACACTGACTAGACTCTGAACTTTAATATCTCAAAAAATTCTGAGACCTCTTGAAGATTCTTCTAGCATGGAATATTTTTAATTTTCACGAAAACTGAAGAAGAAAAGTTACCAAAATTGACAAAAAAATAATTTAGTTGATATTGACAATACTTCAGCTTGCTGACTTTGCTTGCAACCCAAGCTATGTCGGTTACAATTTTTCTGTCGGATCTTAATTTGTTCATTTATTGTCAATTCGGTGTTTCAGTTAGTGCCGCAAAAAAATACTGAAAAGGGCTGAGGAGCGGAAACACCTCGTTTTCTGTTGCAAATGTAACAGAACTATGCGAAAATATTCAATAGTAAGAAACTTGGAACTCTCAAGAAAGTATAAGCAAGGCATGGGTACAGATTTGGTTACAATGTTATTAACGGATATTAATTTGGTGTACCAAACTAACAGTTCCACACCAATTAGTATAGTACTCGTACGTTTTGATATAAGTGGGAAAACTTTGTTATTGCATTCAAAGCGGAATTCACAACCGAGCCGCAGGCAAGGTTGTTATGGCCGAGAATCGTTTTTTTCCGCGCTTTGTTTTCGCCTGGTCGAAGAAGAAAGCAAAGGTATGAAGCCGCCAAACAAAACCAAAAGTAAATATTTTTTTAATTAATCATAAATATTAAACATAAATTATATAATCATAAATAGTAAAAATTATAATAATCTACCTACCTAAAATATTTTTGAATGTTATAAATTCAAAAATACTTTAGGTAGCTGTCACAGAATAAATGTATCAATGTTGTTAAAACAATACGTGTAATTGCATTAATTGAACTGAAAAGTAATTAGTATCGAAGCGTTATCAGAATACAAACAAGTAATGATGATAAACACTTTCGTTAAATTGTCACATCGACCTTCACACAACGGAAACTCGACATTATTGCAATATTTGAGCTGTAATTTATATTACAGTTTAAATAATATATATATTTTTTTTAATTTTTGTTTTAATCATACATTGCCACTGAAGAGTAGTGATAGCCCAGTGGTAACCGCCCCGGAATCACCCACTGCTGGAACTAGAGCTCTCTTTGCTTGTGCCAAGCTTCACTTTCATCTGCCAGTATTATCCAGGTTATACCAGCAATAGCAACAATTGTGTTGAAGATCGTCGGTCAAAGTACCATAAAAATTCTATCAAAAGGTTTTTTTAACGACTACCAAAGGTCCGATTCCTAGATTATTAAACAAACTGTAAGGCATACATCAAAACTTATTTTCAAAAATGAAATATAAGTACTATAATTAAATTTCAATCAGTCGAGTCGAATACTCGGGCACATCTCTAGAAAAAAAATCCTTTCGATACCGGTAACCGTCGGTTTTCTCAATAATCTTGGAGGTCGTAAAGTTCCAAAAAGTTATTCTTAATTTTACAAGTATCGAATTTTTTATTCATTTTCCAAGATTTATGACATAGGGGGATTTTGGTTTCCGCACTTAGTCCTTAAAGTGGACCATTGTGCGTGTATTTATGACATAATTGTTATATATGAACAATAATATAAATCAATAGAACTAATATCTACCTATCGGAGCAATATTTATGATACCTAAAGTCTTAACCTTGAACTTGGCAGGTCATAAACTCTAGGACTTTGAACTCTTGAGGAGGGAACGATATGTCAACGGAAATCACCCTCATTAGTATCTACATTGTTTATCTTTTATTTTGTTACAACCCTAACATAAAATGACGATTCGTAGGGGCAGCGTATATGCGACGTAGGTGCTTCGTAGTGTATTCGTAGCACCTTCGGTATAATATTAGCGCAGGTGCAGCGGTTAAACATTGTTTAAGAACCGCAGAGACCGTAGACTCTTCATGTGGGTAACGTAGACGCCTCGTAGGCGTATCGTAGGTACTACGTAGGGGATGGAGGATAATACGTAGCCAAAACAGAGACGTTTCGTAGCCACATCGTAGACGTTTCGCAGGTGCATCGTGTACACTGGACCCCGCTTAAGTACGATATTTTATGGCTCTTCATTTGTTTTGCATACGCTACGGGTTTATGTGATTATTGTGGCAATAGTGTGATGGTTGGTAAATGTTGTGATCAGCGTTTTATAAAACTTAACGGTTGGTATCCTAAATGATTAAAAGTGTTCAAATTTTTTTAAAGATTTGTTTTTTAAAAGAGGCGCGTATGGCTCCGTATGAATATTGCGCGTATACATGAATATTGATTAATTAAAATACTTACAAGAATAAATCCTGTGCGAAATGCTTACGCTAAAAGTGTACCGTTCACTTAACAAAAGAAAATTCAACTGACCATTGGAACAAAATCATATCTATCAGGTTGAAAATATTAATTAAAACACGTCAGTAACACAAACCCTGTCAGTCATTTTATTAATAAATGCCGTTGTTCCAACTACGATCGATAACATTTATATAGATAGGTACTGTACGGAAAAAGTTAATTGTCACAGAAATATTATGTTAATTACGCTATCGTTTCTTACGCATCCATTAGAGCATTGACTTGGTTGTATGTGACGCCTAATGCCCTTTTTACGGCCTGGGGCGATGCGACTTGCGACAAACGACGCGCGACTAACTTACTTCGCCAGTTCGTCGCTTTTCGCGGAAATTCGTGTAGTCCTCAAAGCAATATCTTTTATTTGTTTTTTCCGAAGTCACTGTTTCGCCTGGCGCCATATTTATGTAGGTAGATAGACATTACACACACAGAGGACACATATACCACATATCAGGTGAATTGAAAGAGAAATATTACGGTTCTGACGTGCATTAACTGCTGTTTCATGTCAATTATGCTATTGTGTCTCTCGTTTCCATTAGAGCGTTAACTCGATTACATGATGGCGCCTAAAGCTACGATCACGGCCTCGGATAATGTGAGTTGCAGCGGACGACACCTGAACGTGTCACTTACCTATGTTTTCTTCGCGTGACTACCCACACGGCGTGGTGACAGGGCCGTGGCATGCGCTAAGAGCAGTTTCAGACCAGCGTGTTTTTCTGTGCGTGTAAGCTCTCAGCGACAGGCGCCTATACGGGTCTACGCGTGTAAAAATAAGCTTACACGCGCCAAAAATATGCTAATCTGAAACGGCCCTAATCAATTTCATTCATTTGATTTCTCCACATTGGCTGTCGCAACTCGCGTGTGGTTTGATAGTTTAGGTAGGCGCGTAGATTGTGGACTTGTGGCCAATGAGCTAACTATGTAGGTAGGTACTCTTTAAATCAGGTAATTTGAAAGAGAAGTATACCTAATACTTATTATGGTTCCAAATTTTGAAAACATACAAAAAATACTTTCTTTGCCTGTAGACTACAGGAAAACCTATAAGAAATATTAGATTTAAAACAACTTACGAAATTTATATAATTAACGTACGGAACGCTCTTCACGCGAATTGAACTCGCACTTGTCCGGTTTGCATCTATTGTACCTTTCTTGAGCGGGAAAATAATCGACAGCTCGTGGCTTTCTCATGGGCGGTGGTGACAAATGGCCCATGCATGAGGACAGGTATGTATCGAGTAGGACATGGACTGGAAACTTAAGAGGACTACAAGAGCCAACTGATGCACGCACACATTAACGCACGTCCGTATAGTAACAGGCGTTGATTGGATTAAAAAACTAAAACAGTATTATGTTAGTGTGTTGTTTGTTGAATGTTTTGTCAAAAAATCAGAACGATCGTATGTATTTTAATATGGTTTTTGTTCGTTAAAAGATTTTTTTAGAGGTATCTTTGTGATTTTTTTCTATCAATTAAAATTAGTTTTATTATGTTTTCAGCACACTACTTAACTAGACTATATCCTGAAGAATAACATATATTTTTTTGATTGTTTTAACTGCAGTGAATCATATATTTTTAAGCATTATAAAACTCGCGTTTAGCTCTTGTAGTCCCCTTAAGTGAGTGTTTTACGTTAAAAGTACCAAAAAATAATCATCGCGGAGCGCACAGACGTATATGCATCAAATGCCATACCACACCTGTCTTAACTTCATTGCTAGATTAATTCATAACACAACATCACGCCTGTGTAATCCTCGAAGGGTTAGGCAGAAGTGTGTACCTAATAATAGAACATCATTTCGCCAGTTATGTTTAAGTCTCATGTAATAGGGGGCGAGCCTATGGCCATGAATCGGGCACAAATCTAGACACCGTGGCTCCTACTGAGAAATTCCTGATGAAAAAACCGAAGCGAACCACTATCAACCAACGAGGGTTCCGTACCATTATGTATAAAAACGGCAAAAAAAAATACTATCTCTGTTGTACTTACATATTTTTTATTCTGTTTTAGTATTTGTTGTTATAGCGGCAACAGAAATACATCATCTGTGAAATTTCAACTATCTATCTTTCACGGTTCATGAGATACAGCTTGGTGATAGACGGACAGACAGACAGACAGCGGAGTCTTAGTAACAGGGCCCCGTTTTACCCTTTGGGTACAGAACCCTAAAAATAAAAAATAACAATACAACAACAACAACAACATACACAACAACAACATTTATTTTTATTGTTATTTTTTATTAATTAATTAATTTATTTATTTATTAGTAATTTGAATTCACTATTATATAATAATAGTAAAGGACAATGACCAAAGTTGGTACCAAAAAGTCTCGCGCCTCAAAACCAAAATATTATAGTAATTAGTTTCATATTTTTTTACGGCATTACGCGTCGGGGATTTGATTTTTGAACTGGAAATATACTTTTCGAGTTTAAAAGTACGAATATTGTTTTACTCCCTTTATATGACGTTCCGTTTCAACTGAATATAAATGACGTTCCGTTTCAATTGAACAAACCCTTGTCTGTCGAGCGGACTCTAAAATTAATTACAATTAAGTAAGATCAGTACACCAAATCGATTTAGTTTGGTTTATTGCTATCTGCAACAAAATAGATTTTCTCAGCCTAAAGATTTTGATTTATCGATTACATCCCTAAATCCCGACTAGTTTATAGCACTTACTATACTCTATGGTTTATGGTTATCTTATCTGTGGCATCTGACATTTGTACTGTACTGACTGACTATTGGCAATGTAAAGGTCTAAAATAAAATCGAGTTTCAGTCAAGCATACTGTGGATGTTACTTTAACTCGTAATTCTTACTAATATTAGTGTATTACGCTGTTTTTAGAGCAATAATGTAATGTATGTGTGTTAAAATACGTCGTTGGTAGCGTCGAAAAAATAGACCTACTTTTTAGGTTAGTTTCGATTTTATAAAATAACTCTGAAACGCGGGTTTTTTTTTTCAAAAATAATTTTTGTAGGAGTTAATACGATCAGTGTAGTCTATAAAAAACAAGGTTTGATTTTGATGCAGCATGGTACGGGATTCCATACTTCCATGAGCATTCTCTTTTTATAATCAATCTTTAACCTTTTCCACTATGGGTCATACTTTCCCGCAACTAAATCTAAAGTGCGTAGCAGATTTCCAGATAACCCCAAAAAGGTGTGACGCATCAATTTTATACTTATTGTATTTCCATGCAAATTCTTAGAGATATCTCAGTCTGAAATCGCTAAACATGAAGGAATTACTCAGACTCGTCTCCGGACTACACGCGAAGGTCAGAAGGTCACCCACTCATGATGAAAGTCAAGGTCAATGTCATAGTTTAATGTTTCAAGGTCAACCCAACCAGCAATTTTGCCCTATAACCAAACCTTATATCTCAAAAAAGCTAGGTAAACGATGTATAAAGGTTTTGGCGGTGATTGACTGTTGTGTAAAAGCGTTTGACAATACATTTTGGCTCTATAAGTTTATACAGCAAAAACGACCTGTTAGGAATTGATGTAAAGGTTTACTTCCCGACTTTGTATAGCTGTTATAGTAAGGCGTTATAGCAACCTCCAATGTGACTAGTATACAACGATAGAACTTTATAACAGTGTTGACTGTACCCCTAATGCGCCTGATTTACGCAATAAAGGTTCTGAAAGAACTTTAATGGGTGCTTCGTTATAATAGAGATGAAAACTCAAGAATAGGGCGATATTGAGGTATAGTGGGTTTTTACATCGTCGTTACAGTACATAATACTATAGTGGGCACAAGAAGTCTACAACAGAGTGATTTGGAGATATAGCTGAGTGTCAAATTACATTTACGTAGCTTATATTGTCATATAAAGGTTTGTTAACGCTCGTTATAGGCGTGGTGATAAACTTATCACAAAGACACTTTTTTAGAACAGGATTATTTTTTATAACTGTTATAGTCCCTCTATTACACAATAGTACTTTATCGGACATCCTTTCTCTTTTAAAACATAATTACAGTTTATAAAGATAGGCATACGATACAAAACTGAATTATCATATAGAAGCATTGCTAGCTTCTATATGATAATTCAGTTTTGTAAAGGCATTTCTATCGCTCTTATTTCTAACAACAACGTCGTCAAGAAGCATTCAAATCACCAATGATCTATCAAATCAAGTTGAAGACGCAATTAAGTATACAATATGGTTCCGTACAATATACATTTTACGTTAATGAAGAAATGGAGGATTATTTAAATATGGACAATGATTCCAGGTGTGACAGTATTTTA
Organism: Eurois occulta; assembly: GCA_950022335.1. Classification (NCBI taxonomy): domain Eukaryota; kingdom Metazoa; phylum Arthropoda; class Insecta; order Lepidoptera; family Noctuidae; genus Eurois; species Eurois occulta. The sequence continues at coordinate 17,679,878 of OX465489.1, forward strand.
GATTGTTTAAGCTGTTCAACTGAAGAAAAAAAACCAGCAACTACGAGATGGTGTGAAGATTTGGGCTGTTTATTATGATATTTCGCATTAAGCAATAAAAAGTTTGATTGTACTAATAAACGATCGAAAACCACAATTAATACAGTTTGTAGTAAACAGAAAAGGAAAATCAGCAACTTTATCACAAAACTCAGTGTTAATAAATAATAACTAATAAGTATCACTGACGTAGTCTCTTAGAGCTGATTTACCCATATTTTCTGATGTGGTATTTTTATAAGTTTAATCAAATATATTCATCACATTTATGCCACAAGGACAAGCTCAAACAAAAGGAACCCTAATTTCATATAATGGTGGTTGTAATCTGTCATGACGAGTGCTATAGTAGAGTTCAGGAAGCTGGAAGTATGTTTATGACTTAAAATTCATAACTTTTTTAGGAAAAGCTCAATAATCCGAGGGGGGCATTCAAATATTGACGTAAACCCGTACATAGTTTATCCGTAAAATTACAGTCGCACATCGTTTACCCCTTAAAAGACGAATAATTTAATTACAAAATAATATCTGGCACCACGATATTCTCGTATTCCTTTCATTATCTTTTTCTCTTCAAAAACAATGAGAGACTGCAGCGGCGTGAACGAATGTAAATTGAACGAATGATGAATTATTAGTGAAGTAATGGAATCATGAACTCTTTTAAAGTACCTAAAAAACCTTTAGTAGCGTTGCGGTGGCTTGTATGACATCAAATAGAGATTGCGTTATACTGTTACATCAACTGTAATAGGCCAAAATTGTCATGCCCGATACCGCTACAGTTGTACTTTAAAACTGAATAGAGATATAATTGCGCCACTTTCTTTGTAGGTGCACCTTCTTAGGCCTTTTATTTCACCACCGAATAGTTTTTACAAAACGTTCTATGGTCTTCTATACAACTAACTTTTGCTAGTTGGGAAGTACTGTTGACTAATACATTCGAGTTCAAGATTAATTGACTAAGTGTACTTCTAGTGTTAGTGTGGTGTATATATGAGTCATCCAAACAACATAACACGTGTGTGTGTTGCGTGTTCATAATCGGCCAATAATAAGTCTTCTACTGGATGGGTGACCGCCCATTTCATACCGAGTTTCTTCCGTGCCTAGGAAAGCACGTTAAAAGCAGTTGGTCCCGGCTGTCATTTGTAGATCTTTGACAGTCATTACAGGTAGTCAGTGGCCCGAAAGACTGACAACCAGTCTTACCAAGGGGTATCGTATTACCCAGTACTAACTGGGTAGTGGAGGTCAGATAGGCAGTCGCTCCATGTAAAATACTGGTATTTAGCTGCATCCGGTTAGACTGGAAGGCGACCCTAACATAGTTGGGAAAAGGCTAAGCAGATGATGAAAAGGTTTTCTACGGCCTGGAACATAGACTTCCTCTTGGTAAGAAGCGAGTGGGTTATAAATGTCGTTATCCACCACGCGGTGGTGGGTGCCCATGTTTTCAAAATATCATTCTAGGAGATGCCAGTTTTATCACTTTGTTTTCCTTCACCGTAATGAAACCAGTGGTGATGAAATGATTACCTATCATCACAAAGTAGCGATTGCCTGTGATTGAGCCATCGATCTACAGCTCGTAAGTCACGGCCGTTTCCACTGGTTCCCACAAATGGTGTTCTGGTTGACAAAATTATTTGATTTGTTCATTGAGGGACGAACTGGATAGACTCTATCAGAATTGGAGAGAGGACGCGCGGGTTCGCGAGACGTGTAAGGAATGGTGGCTGCCTGCTCTGTCCCACTCCTGGGCAAAGGAGTGAGACAGAAGAAAAAAGTGAGATTACAAAGACCATCGTCATCAGCATTCAGTTGTTTGAGATCGCCACACCTGGCTGCCCAACCGCAAATAATTTTACTAGACCCTCGACTATCAGTGATTTTGCTGCTACAGGACTGAACTAATCGGCTCTTTTACTCGAATCTTGGCTACATACAGTCACCTCGCTTTTACTAGCGACCCTAGGGAGATCGGCACTCCATCCAGAATGAGTATTTCCTTTCGTTTGGTGATTCGTAGTTTTCCCTCAAGAACTTCTATTTCAATGGTTACTTAAAACCGACAAGTTCTCGTCATCATCGTGATGAGCTGATAGAAGTGCACCACTGCTAGATAAAAGCACGCCAACATGTAACTTTATCCTCAGTTAGTCTCATAATAATAGACGCTTCACTATTCCTCAGTTATACGTATGTATAACTCGACTAGAAATTGCGTTCTTTTATTTATCGATCAGGTAGTTACTACACTTTAACAATGACCATTATTTAAAAACCTGTCATTTCCACCGTGTTTCTACTTTCTACCCCATACCTACCAAAATAGACACATGGCTGAAGTAATAATTGTAAACACGTTTCTATAGACTACCCACTATATTCATAATAATATTACAAATGTGAAACTACCTGTGTCTGTCTGTTACATTTTCACACGATACAGACTTAACGGGTTTGGATGATGAGCAAACGAATGTACTATTACTGACTATCACCTTGGTATGCATCATGCTCCTGGCCTTATCCCAATTTGTTTGGGGTTGGCGAGCATGTCTTCTTCCATACTTCTCTATTACTCGTCATCCCAGTAGGCACCTCTTGCCATATGATCCTTCACACAGTCCATCCATCGTTTCTTTGGTCTTCCTCTACTCTTATAGCCATCCCATTGGGGACTTTTAGGGCAGATAGCTGATGTTATAAGGAGTAAATAAGGTTAATTTTATTTCAGAAATAAGAATTAGGGTTCTGTGCGATAAAAGTTAAAACCCTTGAAATTGTTAACAAAATCGGATTCAAAAAGGGAAGTAATATTTTTTATAATAATTTCACACGTACGAAGGTCGTGGGCAATACTTAGTACTTAACATAAAATAAATTTACGCTTTTTTCCCATTACATTTTTCATCGGTTTTAAAAATAATTAATCAGCTGTTCCATACATTGTGACCGTGTAGGTTGCACTTTTGTAGAAAACAGCTGTTTCTTTTTTAATAACCGATGAAAAATTTCTACATGCGGGGCTCAGAATGATGTACTGATTACGTGGTAACCGTTTTCGTGTCGACGTCCCTTCCACCCTGTAGATCGTTGTAGATAGAAACATGTATAAAGGATCCGATACATTTTTGATTCGGAACATAACCCGTCCTCGACACTACCCGAACTTGACCCGAATTGGACGTATCTACTATCTATGGTCGATTTCATTGAGCTTCCTAATAACTATAACGTCAGCGAGCTCTAAAAAGACTTGTCCATGTGACTAAACAACAAACAAACAAACAAAGATAACAAACAAAGACAACAACAAAACACCAAACAAAGATGTGTAACAAAGATTCCCTGTGCGACAAAATCAGAAATTTAATTGAAATCGGTTGGTTGGTTTCCGGAGATTAGCATGTACGAACGTACATACGTGATTTTTATAAATTAAGAAGAATAAGAAGACGTAGCTGGTCTTCGCGACTTCGACGCGGTTGAAAATTACCCCAGGACAACGTACTACTGTGATATAAAGTATCCCATGTATGTCCTGACTCTAGGCCCAGCTCAAAAGTCCTGTGTTCCAAAGATCTAATTCCGTCGTTCAGCCGTTTAGTGGTAACGATTCCTCAATCCCACTGCTGGTAGTGGTAGGTACACAGTGTTCCTCTATCAGAGAGGAAGTCACAATAGGCTGCAAGCTACCAAACGGAGGCAGCGCGTGGATATGCGTTTTCCCTCACGATTTTACAATATTTTGACGCTTTCATTTACGCTAGCAAGGCTGTTCAACTTATTTTGAAGGCAGGCCAAAGTTTCAATTCCGTGTCAACCAGCCGGGCCATTTATTAAATAATGGCAGTTTTTTTTAACCAATTTCTGATGACTTTTCAGGCTGTAAATCGACTTTCACAAAAAAAAAGTGATTTTTGGAATATATTGGCCAACTGAGGTTGGGTTTTTAGGGAGAAACAATTTGTTTTCGATCTTTGAAATCATGAAATCTGTTTTCAAAAGACTATCGTCACTTAAACACTGTTGGCGGGCCCATTCAAATGCGTTGGCAGGCCATATTGTTTCTTACTTATTGCTATCAAATTATACCAATAAGTTCAGAGTTGGAATCTTATCTTAAATCTTTAGGTTAAGCCGTGCTTGCCTAGGTTGATCTGTGGATGGGTGACCACCCATTACATACCGAGTTTCCTCCGTGTCTTGGAAAGCACGATAAGCCGTTGGTCCCGGCTGTCATTTGTAGATCTTTGACAGTCGTTACAGGTAGTCAGTGGCCCGAAAGTTTTACAACCAGTCTTAGTAAAGATATCGTATTACCTAGTACTAACTGGGTTGTGGAGGTCAGATAGGCAGTCGCTCCTTGTAAAATACTGGTATTCACCTGCATCCGGTTAGACTGGGAGCCGACCCCAAGATAGTTGGGAAAAGGCAGGCAGATGATGAAGTTCAGAGTTGGAATTAACTGGAAAAAAGCCTACTTTTATTGCGTTTAGTGACTAGTTGTCCTTGGTACCCACTCATTTATAATTCAGTATAGTTTTAATCGAAGGAAGCGTATTAGCGTATTAGCTGCAATTTGTGACCAATCATGTGAAAATTTTCCCACCGATTATACACTGTTTCCACACGATATTCAACCTTATAGCCAGTGTAATAAGTTAACTTTTGATGGGAATGTCGGTTTAAATGGCCAGGTTGATAAATTTCGTATCTATATTGTTTTTTTTTTCTACTTATTTAAAAATAAAAAATAGCAATGCGTCTACAAATCTTGTATTTTTTTTTCCTCTTTTATTTATTATTAGGGACTTTTATACACTTCTTTTATATAGATGTAGGTACCTTCATGCCAGTTCCATCGGACCATAAGTAATGTAAAATGTAATTCAATTAATTCTTGTCAATTAATTCTAGTTAGCCAGCTCCCACTCTTTCCTCATTAAATTGGATTTTGAAAGGGTAGCTAGTAATAGATAATGTTTAAACTATAATAAGTCATTCGATGATTCCACTATTAAGATAATCAGCATCCCAGTCACAAATAGGATCTTAACGGAATCTATGTTAGGGATTTTGGTTTCCGCACTTAGTCCTTAAAGTGGACCATTGTGCGTGTTCTTAACGGAAATACGTAATCCTACATAGGTTTGGACTTTGTCTGCCTGTGCAGCAACGGAATCAACACAATATATTTTCACGACGTATCATTAAGGAAGTAAACATAAGACCACGCCTCTAATCCCCGAAGGGTTAGGCAGAAGTGTACCTAATAGTACACACACATTTCGCCAGTTTAAGTCCCGTGTAACTGGGCACGGATCCAGACTCCGTGGCTGCTACTGAGAAATTCCTAATGGAAAAACCTAATAACACTTTGTCCGACATGAGTATCGAACTCAGAACCTCATGCTCAGCAGTCGCGTTTGCAACCAATAGACCAACGCAGTCGGAAGTAAATTCCAGTGTAAATGAATTGCCGAAGGGGCGCATGGTACTTATAAGCTGCTTCGTTTCATGTTTTTACTTAACGCCTTTGTTATAACTTTAAGCGCTACGCAGATGTCCTATCACAATTACGCCAGTTATGTTTTAATCCCATGAAATGGGAGTTTCTTATTACAAATATTATATAAGTAGGTACCTTATTTTGTGTATACAAAAGAAAGTATGTATTATTATGTGATACCCTGCATATAAAATAATGAAAGTACTATTACATGCATACTACGTCTAACTTTAATATGAATAACGAGTATGATAAAATCGTGGTCATCAGTGGACAAAATACACTCGAGAGCAATGAATCCGGGTCACTTAAAGAATGTTAAAAATCTCGGAAACTAAAAATGATAGGTTAATGCAATAAATTGTATTTAATAGACAATGTAATACTCCTTAAATGAAAGTAAAAAAAATATGAGTCGCCATACATTTTATTAACACAAAATTACATAAAGAAAAAAACTGCTGATCTCTCCTTAAAACAAAAATAGGAAACATGAAATTTTTGAACTTTATTACGATTTTCTTGAATTTTAATACTTCGTATTGCCTCCTCGTGCTTCCATTACTGCGTTTACGCGGTTTGGCATGCTGTACACCAAGTTCCTTATACGATTTTGGGGAATATTCTCCCATTCCTCTGTGAGAGCAATTTTGAGCTCACGAAGCGTTATTGGGGGAGGGTTTCGTTGTTTTACGCATCTGCCTAGCTCGTCCCAAGCATGCTCGATCGGGTTGATATCCGGGCTGCGCGCTGGCCACTCCATACGAGTAATGTTCATCTCTTGAAGGTAGTCATTCACAATCCTACCTGTATGAGGTCGGGCATTGTCATGCATAAATATAGCATCCTCACCTAAATTGACCATAAATGGACCAACGTGATCATTGAGGATTTCTTCCACATATCTTACGCTAGTTAAAGAGCCGTTTTCTATGATCACCAGCTCTGTGCGACTTTCAGAAGAAATTCCGGCCCACACAAGTACAGACCCACCACCGTAGGCTACTTTTTCTTCGATGCATGCTTGCTTGAATCTTTCCCCTGGTCTTCGATACACTCTGTGTCTTCCATCCAACATAACTTTTGACCAATCTTCAATACTCCAATTTACGTGGCTCTGGGCATATCTTAGTCTTGAAATACGATGCCCACGCTCCAGTTTAGGGCCGTTTGCAGGTCTAAGGGGTTTTAAGTTAGATTCAGCAAGCCGACATCTTACTGTCCATGCACTTGGGTTACTTCCTCCAAGGCGTCGAAACTGATTTGTGAGTTCAGTTCCTGTGAGAAAGCGATTTCGAAGCATGGTGTTCACCAAGTATCGGTCTTCTGGTGCTGTGGTACACCTGGTTCTGCCCGTTCCTGGTCTGCGTAGGTTAGAACCAGTTTCTTCGTAACGTCGGAGAACTCTTTGTACTGTTGACAGCGATACACCGACAGTCCTGGCTGTATCGCCCTGACTCCGGCCGGTTTCCAGCATTGTAAGTATTCTGGTGCATTCTTCAGGCGTAAGCGACATAATTTCAGCTTGAATAATGAATATAGAGCACTATCAACATGGTTTATGTACCCACATAAATGACAGATTACAAACAAAAGCAAAACCAAATGCTGTAATTTCGTAGTTCCATCTTCGAAAGTGGCCCTTTTTCAAATTTGTTTTTTTTATGATATAACTTTACAATAACTAAGAAGTTTTAATACCTTCATTTAAGGAGTATTACATTGTCTATTAAATACAATTTATTGCATTAACCTAGCATTTTTAGTTTCCGAGATTTTTAGGATTCTTTAAGTGACCCGGATTCATTGCTCTCGAGTGTATATCGACGAAGTTTCAAGGGCAATAACATTGTGTTCAATACGTTGACCTTAGTTACTTCACGTGTGTAATGATGACAGAAAATTATACCTTTTTCATGTTAGGGACGGTGATCAAAGCTTCCTTCAATATGATAGGGAAGGTAGTAGACTTGGAAGAGGAAGAAACATCCTAATCCCTACTTCCCCACTAATATTAAAAATGCGAAAGTAACTCTGTCTGTCTGTCTGTTACGCTTTCACGTCTAAACCACTGAACTGATTTTAATGAAATTTGGTACAGAGATAGAGTTGACCTTGAGAAAGAACATAGGATAGTTTTTATTCCAGACTTTTGAAGAGTTCTCTTGGAAACGCGATGTAACCGAACTCGACGCGGGCGAAGCCGCGGGCGGTAAACTAGTCTATTATAAATGTGAAAGTAAGTTTGTTTGTTTGTTACCTTTTCACTCCTAAACCACTGAACCGATCATCCTGAAATTTTGCATATACGTTGTCAGGTATACAGAAACGGACATAGGGTACCTTTCATCCCGAAAAAAAATACTGTTCCCGAGGAAAACAACAATAACGTTCTTATGATAATAAATGGCGCCACATGTCTTTCGAATCATGATTGAATTATATTATTATAGAAACTTTATTAGTGCAAATTGATTGTCAAATTCTAAATTAACGCGAGCGAAGCCGCGGCCAAAAACTGGTATAAAATAAATTTAAAAAATTGGCACTTTTTCGGTTTTTACACAGCTGAACCACCGGATTCCATGCTCTCGACAGTTGAAATCTATCCTCCCGGTTGAAGTTCCTATATTTGTAATCTTAATAGCTTCTCTAACCAGTCTAGGAATATAGTGGCGTTCTGTAAACATGGTAAATATCCGGTTTCTAGTGTTAATGCCTAGTGCTAGTAAAAGCAATGCAGACCAACCCACTTCGTTGTTTTTAATGTCAATCTGTTATCCTGGTACTAGTTATGTAGCTTGCCCATTTCCACTTCAGTGTCATGGCTTGTTGCAGTGCATCCGTGAGTTTTGTTTTGTTGCGTATGTCAGCATTTCGTGTTCTATCTATTCTTCTTAGTTTCAGGATACTTCTTTCCATGGGGTGCTGGCACGAGAGGATTTTAGTTCTTAGTCTTGTAAGTGAAAGTCCAAGTTTGACTTGCGTGTGTTAAAGAGGGCAAGATACATGAATCCATTACGCTCTTTTTTAACTTCAGACTGGAATTTCCTTTTTTTTGTTGTGTATATTCTTCTGTCTACTTCATTCTTGTTTCTGTTGGTGTTAAAATAGTATAATACTATTTTCTTTTTCTTTTTTTTTTTCGGCTCCATGACACCCTCGCCTGCAGGCGAGGGTGTTATGTAGCCGACAAGTGCAGTAACAAATCCCCACGCGTATCAAACAAAGTTTTTCAATACACTTTCGAAGAAATAAAATTTAGAACGGAAAGTATTTTTGTCAGGAATTATTGGGAAATTATGATTTACTTTGCTTTTTTTCCCGCGCGGTATGATGCGGCTAAACAGCCTAATATGCAAAATAGAAAATTCATTTTTTTCTAAAATAAATGTTAATTTGTTCATAAAAGTAAATATTTGGTTTAAATAATCATGTTTATGTATGATATTCTATTTACAAACACAATATAAATACTCAAAAAATATTTACGCCGTAAAGACACATAATATCTCTTTGACGACATTTAAAAAAAAAAACTATCACCGCGGACTGTTAGTCATTGAACCCTTTGGACTTAGTATAAGACAAGTATAGTTCTAGTTCTAGTGTATATCTGAGGTAATTTTCATTTCAGCACGTGTGCGGAAAAATATAAAAAAATCACGCGTGTGAAATACATTGCATGTTGAACCATAATTATCGTAGTGCGATGAGAACCAGTTTTCGAGAAAGTGTATTGAAAAAGTATTAAACTCTCCCGATTTTTTTTCCGTTACTGTTCTTCAGCTTAAAATCACGTGTCATTCCTACCAGTGTCATTGGCTATCGGTTGCGTGTCCAACTCCCACAACCACTTTTTTATTTACTACCTTCAATCATTTCCATACGATTTGTCCCTATCAATTTCAAATCAATTACAACGAAAGCTGTTTGTACACACGCGTGTGGCAGGACTGGGAGGTGACAAACATATTTTTTTCCGACATGTCCGTCCCAAGGTCATCGCAGTGGATCGATGGTGGTAATAATGGTCATTACTGTTCGTCCCGCAGTCCTACCAGCCCGCTGGCTCGCCCAGCTTGACGACGTTAAGGCGTGACAGGTCGTAAGTACCCGATACTAATCCTTTTTCGTCACGGTTACTGAAGAAGGTTGAACATTACAAAGTAGTGGTCTGATGTCGCTTGCGCCGTTTTGTACATTTCTAAAGATATAATTCGGAGTCATTATTCTCTTAGAGACTTCTTCGTGAGTGTCTTGCATTTACGGTAGTAGGTTATGCAAGCTGGATTGCTTAGTTGAGAAGTCTTAGGTTCAATCCCCGGTTCGAACAATGTCTGATTGAATTTTTCTATCTCGATATTTTTTTTAGTCTGGAAATGTGTCCGATAAATCGCATAAATGCTTGAAATGCGTTAAGAAGAAATTATTTTTCCAGTAACCAATTAATTAAAGTCTGGTTATAGGTAAAAACTTTTGTATGGCTAGCAAAAGTTTTCACTTTTGTTACCCGGTTAACCGGAATATCAGCAGGTAATCGAATGTTTGCGAATTGTTACTTGTTTTTTTTTTTGTTTTTTCGTTATTTTGAAGGTACCTAAGGATTTTAAAACTGATTTAATTATTTGTACCTAAGGATATTAAAACTGACTGTGCGTAATTTTACTTATTTTAGTACAAGAGTACAGGAAGGGCTTACACAAAAATATAATACTAATACTGGCCACTTTCAAAACTCCGTGACATTATCTTTGACAATTAATTTTGGAAAAATACTCCTCATGAAACAAATATTTTTATGGAAATGCAAATAAATCTATAATTTTCTCGAAAACTGGGAAACTGCAGCGGTCTCTGACCCTTGAGGGTACGGTTACATGGTGCGGTCAGTGTTGTTGCAGTGGGGTGGTAGTGTGCGCACGTGGTCAAGCGAGGGGCAGCGCGCGTGAGGGGGTGGACACAGGGAGGGGCGACGGCAACCAAGGTCGGGCGCGGCTGTCGGCGGCCAGGCTCGCGCGCCTCCGCACGCCCCATGCTGCCCGCTCCACTCGCACCTCTCGACCCGCACAAAACGCGCGCGCTCACCACGATCTACGCGCCGCGGAAACTCAACTCACGGAAGAACAAAACGGCACAAATGAGAATGCTCGACAACGACATTCAAATCAAACCGTCGTTATCTCCTTTCCATCCTCTCCCAGCCATCGGACAGAAACTCGAGAGGTCCAAAACAAAAGTAATCGTGTTTGATCTGAACAAGAACGAATCCGGCACTTTGGATCGCTCCGTCAAAATCCGCGACGTGCTAAAACCTCTGACTCCGCTGCGGATACACGGGTTCACGAGGAAAAGTTCCCTGGACCAGCTGGACGCGAGGAAGCCGCAACAGTTGCTCAGAGAGAACACTTACGATGTTATAAAGCCGATATTCGTGACTGCAGAAAATGTTAAAGTGAGTAAGGATGACATATCCATTACAAATGAAACGCAGTTGAAACAGTCGCCGCCAAGTTCAGAAGAAAAGAAGGTGGAAGAGCCAAAAGTTTCGCCGAAGACCAGGTTTAAGAAGGCAGCTCTACAAGTAGCGAAGATGTCGACGATGCCGGAGACGGGGAAGCTGCTGTGTTTAAGAGAGAGACAGACGTACAGGGTCTGTAGAGTAGAAGAGGACAAGACTATATGCAAACTGCAGGAGTTGCCGCAGAGTCCAGCGCAGAACCTGGACAAGCTGTCGGAGATATTCCAGAGCCTAGAAATGAAAGGTCGTCACAGATATAAGATGAAAAAGGAGAACAGTTGGTTCTAACGCTGACTTAGGTTAAGAGAGTGTAATAGTCTACTTGAATATGTGAACATACGTTGACAATTCTGTGTTAAGTTACCATGTTAAAAATAAGAGTTTATTTTTGTTAACGTTGAATGTATACGAAGATATTGATATTGCTCAAGTGTAGTGTTGTGTCCGTCTCGATATTTTATTAAAGTGTGTCGAACTTTCTAATGGGGGGTCTTATTCATCCATGGAGGAGTAATTTCTATAATTTTTCCAGCATCAATAATAGATGTGTGAGAAAGCTCATGTGTACCGTAGATTCAATGTCGTGACCTTGTGAATGAGTTTGTCAACAAGTGGTGGCTTGCGTGTTATTCCGCCAGTTCTTAACGAACCACCAACATAATCACCAATGTTGGCTCTTTTTCAACATCCATTGAAGAATTATTAACAAGTTTGATCAAGCTACTGTAAACAAAAACAGCGATGGATATCAAATTGACAAACAGTGTGGGATAGGTACTAAAAGGTCGATGTTATCGGTTCGTTATGTGCTGAATCATTTTTCCAGCAAATTATTCATTCCTGTGGTTATTTGTCGAATAGCCATGATCGATGTAAAAACGGAATAGAACTTTTCAGTGACGTAGACTGTTTCGTGTAGATAGACACAGGTGTAAATAAGAGTTACTACCTAGGGTATTCACAGTTCTATATTTTTTTTTTGCCCCACTATGAATTTCTCCTGTATCGTGGGTGCATTTACAAACATTTAAACTAACATACACAAACAGCCAGACCCGGAACAACTATCTGTAGGCCATACAAATATTTGTTCCGTGCGGGGATCGAACCCGCGACACGCAACGCAGAAGTCAATCGCTCAGCCACTGCGCCAAACGTGCCGTCCGTCCGTATTGAGGTACAGTTCACTAGCACGCACAACACAGAACACAACAGTCGAAGAAGAGAACAATACAATTAGATGAGCAAACACACAGTCCCAACAGTACAGATACAGATACGTCTCGTCGGAGGATCCTCCCTTTTCTATGGGGGAGACCCTGTTCTTCATTTATCCCTACACTGGTGACCCCGACGTGATCTGCCACCTTAGCCAATGCCTCCAAGGTGCTGTGCCAATGATTCATTTATGACGATAAGCATATTCATTCGAACTACAAAACCTAGTTTTTAGGGTTACGTACCTCAAAAGGAAAAAGGAACCTTTATAGGATCACTTCGTTGTTCGTCTGTCTGTCAAAACCTTTTTATCAGGAACGCGTAGAGGTACCGGGCAAAACGGGGTGAATAGAAACGCAGGGTCGAATCGAGACAAAACTTTGAAAGGGATTTTAACATTGAATTAAAATGATATGAGACTTGTTGGTACAAGTAACCTTTTTCTTAATTTTACTTTATTATTTAGTGACCTTTTTGGCAACATTTCATACTAATTCAACGTTAAAATCCCTCAAAGTTTTGTCTCGATTCACCCCTGCGTTTACAAATACTCGGGCCTACGGACTCAGCTGTGATAAAATCATACTTGTATGTCAATGCGATCAAAAGAAATGATCGTTTAATTTTGCGATGTCGTAAGGTTTTCACTATAAATACAATAAATATTGTGATTTGGAATCAGAAAGTTGCACTCCCTCGTAGCGTAGCGTCTCAATCGTAGCACTTTGCGTAGCCCGTAGCGAACACTCGTAGCACAGCATCTCATGCGTAGCGGCTCATTTGTAAACGCTCGGTTTTGTGGCTATCGAGTCTTACAAATAACGACAGGACTTTTCTTCACTTTGACTGTGATGTTACAATTAGATCATTCATCATTATCGCTGCCCTTATCACAGCGGCGCAGCCTATGTCTTCTTTTTCTCTACTTGACTATTACTCTACATCTTATCAGACCTCTTTTCTAACCATATCATGCTTCTCACAGTCCATTCATAGTTTCTTTGGTCTTCCCCTACTCATATAGCCATCAAAACTTTCCTCATGACGTCATCCTCATTAAAGTATGTCATTCTCATGATTATTTACGTGCGTTGTTCGTTTTTTATTATTATTTTATAATCCAATCAAGACATTGTACAGATTGTACTTTAATAACGTGAAGGTTAAAAGATAAAACCTGTGGATAAACGTGTGTTTGTCGAACATTGAAAGTTTTTAGGCAAGTGCCCTTGCGTTAGCCTTGGATGTGCTATCCCTACATAACGCTGGACTGTAAATTGGCTACATTAACATCGAGGCATGCGGGCGATAAGTTAACGTTACAACATTTCACCTTGTTACACTTGTTTTGAAGCAGATAACTTATTTTGGTTACTCAATTTTCTGGGTAACAGAAATGTTTCGCGTTACCGCCATATTCCTTGTGGCAATCTTGCGAAAATATTTAACTTATCACTTAGGTATGCGTAGGATCCATAGTTTCCTGTTAATATGTTAACTTTTTTTTAAATACGAAATTAGGTTGTGTTTAGCCGCAACTCGCCTGATGTGGAGCACGCTTGCCTAGAAGAAGCCTATTTTTTTTAATTATTATTATTCACTCGAACTTCGAATAGATCCAGAATATAATGATCACTTCAGGGCACAAAGAAGCCGGCAGTGAATTCCATAGACTGACGGTTAGTATATATATGTGGAAGTATAGCGCTTATTGTTCGGGTTCGAGGAACTTCAACCATATAACGGTGACGCTTTGCCGTATTTCTGCTCGTCCGATATGATAGAATGGGGATGGGGGAATTAGATTGTGAACTGCAAAAGTATCTCGCTATCTGGCTCTGTTCACCTCAACTTTTGGGCCCAACGGATTTGATATTTGATACAGAAGTAAACCATAACCTGAGGACCCAGAATTTTTGCGTTGCTGGTACGTTCCCGGAGTAATTAATATAATTTCGGACTCCCACTCTGTTGTCTCTGGTGAGACCCTCACCTCTGACTGGCTATATAACCTAACTAACAAAATACCTTCACATTTTAAAATGATCTAGATTAGATTTTTTAATGTGAAGGTTTTGTATTAATCGACGAGTGAAGGCCCAGACTGGCTTTGAAGTTAGGGTTTAAGGTTTACCTAGATTGACCTTTTAAATTAGAGTGCATTGGTTTGAAGCCACCTGGGCATGCGTTGCCGTGGCCGACTTGAAAATCTTTAAACAGACTTCGAACCCTGGTCGGCCGGAGCAAAGACAATCTCTGCAGATGGGGTTCATGGACGGCTCAGACCTCAAGTGCGTATGCGACGTCTCCCCACCAGGACACAATGGCCCACCATCCATACATTTTAACCGTGTACGTATTGCAATTTTGTAGGAAATAGCTGTTTTTTTTTTTAATAACCGTTGAAAAATTTCTATATGGGAGGGCTCAGAATGATGTACTGAATACGTGGTAACCGTTTTCGCGTCGGTGTCCCTTCCATCTGAATCTGATCCCACCGCATAGTATATATTTTCATCGGTACTTAAAAAAAATCTGCTGGTTCCTATAAAAGTGCAATACCTACACGGTCAATATGTATAGGACAGCAGATGTTTTTTGGAAGTACCGATTAAAAAATTATTTGTTAGGGGAGAGGGTTCGGGATGATGCACGGAATGCGTGTGCGTCGATGTCCCTTTCACACCGTATACTAATTAATCGTGCGAATATGGTTAACTGCTTGCGCGGAGTAGGATCTTGGGTGATGCCAGGTCCAGGCCACACCGCCAGCTAGCCAGCGAGCCGGGCTGGCCTCTTCATACCTCGTTTCGGCACTTAGTTCGCGGTGTGAACCAAAGTAGGGGTGAAAAGATGCCTCGCTCGCTCGCAGTTTTGTTTTGTGTGGTTTAAATCACTGTGGCGGTCCACATTGACTTAAATAAAATGCAATTTTATTTACTCCTTAAAAATTGTGTCGAGCTTATGACAATTTAAACACCAATATAAAATGTACGCAACGGTTGCTGCCACTATTTAATTTCGCTGAATAAAATATAGGTACCTTAATCCTATCATTTAACACAACTAACTAGGCCTCGTTATAACTGCAGCAATTTAACACCATATCCCTAGAATTTCGTTGACTATCTACCTAGCTAATAACTAGCGTGATAGCCATACAATAGATAAGTGCATGTGTTCATGTCAGCCTGTTCACGCGATTTGTCGAACGGTGCTCTTTACATAACCTAGATTGGCGTTTGTTGACCAAATTAAATGGTTTAAAGACTCCATTGTTCGGGAACTTTTGATTATCGATCGTAAATTGGTTAAACAAGGGTCAAGTTTGCTCCCTCCACTGAATTAAATATATTTATGACTCGTCTATATGTAATAGCGGTGCAGACTGCAGAGCACTATTATAATATTTTGCGTCTTGTGTAGGTATGTAAGTTTAGGTAGGCACCTAGTTACTAGTTAGCTATATTTATCATTACACCAGCACTTTAGAGGACTGCTTCGTTGGTCTAGTGGTCTCAAGCGCGACTGCTGAGCCTGAGGTCCTGGGTTCGATTCCTGGGTCGGGTAAAGTGTTATTGATTTTCCATCAGGAATTTCTCAGTAGCAGCCACGGAGTCTGGATTTGTGCCCGGCGGCCCGGCAATAGGCTCGCCCCTTATTTAATGGGGCTTAAACATAACTAGCAAAATGTGGGTTTACTTGTTAGGTACAGCAGACCTGCACCTAACAAGTACACCTAATCTTTCGAGGATTACAAGGCAGGATGTTATGTTTTAGAGGACTTCAGAATCGCTTCTGACGCCGCAATTAACGTAGCCACCCATTAATTGGACCCCGCAGGTCCAATTAATTTGTTAAGACGAAAGAAGAAGTTAGCTGTCACTGAAGAGATTTTTATGAGCGAGATCTAATGGTATAGCGTTCGTAAACTCATCTGTTGAGCATGGCATTCGGGTTAGATTCCCAGGAGCAGTGAAGCATGACAACAACCACACCGCCTGTTACAAATATGTGGCAAAATTTGGGTGCACCAAGGGATTGTGTGTACCTATACCTACTAGGGACTAGGGATACACTTTTGCCTAGCCCTGTGGGCATTACCGGCGTGATGATGAATAGTTACATATCACCAAATAGCCGTAGAATGCTATTTCAGTTGTGTTGGTAAACTTGACGGAAAAAGTCCATTAATGTAATAACTCTTTTGTTGTGTTCGACTGTTCGTATTTGAATGCATCGCGGCATGTTTTCATCGATGTGGGTCAATTCTATGCCAATGTCTATTGAATCAGGTAGTTCAATGTTCTGAGGTTTCAAATCAATATAGGTTTGTAAAATTAGCTTGTTTTAACCGCCTTCTAAAAAAAGGAGGTTCTCAATTGGGTTGTATTTTTTTAAATGTTTGTTGACTCATAACTCCGTGATTACTTTTCTGATTTACGTGATTCTTTTTTCATTTGGTAGAGGAAGCTCGCACGGGCGCCTCATAAAGGAAGACAATTTTATTCACATTACTAGGGTAGTTTATGAGCTATCTATATAGTTATATAAAATGGTAAACTGACTGACTGACGGGGTGATATACTGGGTGGTGTGCTGTGTTGATACACACAGCTCAAACCGCTGGTCCTAGAGACTTGAAACTTGGAGGGTGTATTCTTTGTGAAGAATAACTTTTTTGCAAAAAATAACCGACTTTCAAAAACTTCCACTTTTTGTATTTTTTTTCAATAGCTTTACATGTTCTGCGATAAATAGGCAGCGTTTTTCCAAACCTATCTAGGAATAGGTAGGAAAAGATATACTTACTTATGATGCTGTGTGGGTAGGATACCTGATAGGAACGAAGCTATTTTCACTTTTCTACCTTTAAGTTATAGCAAATACTTAGCATAAACGTTTTCGACATCGTTATCCTATAGGTACAGCTTTAATAGCAATATACAATGATATTATAACTTACAATATCATTGGCAATATAACAATGACTTATTTTTAAATACACATCAAAAAACTTATCACCCGTCAATTTATTTACATCAATTTAATATTTTTAACATCAAAAATACTGATTGAACATCAAATATAGGTACCTGAGCGTACGTACAAACGTAATACTCACATTGTATAACAAAATATTTTTTCAACATGTTTTCATCGTAAAAAAGGCATTACGGCAAGGACAACATTGCAAGAGCGAGCGAAGCGAGCACGGGACTTGTGGCACCCCGATTCGGCTCTCGCATACTTCATGTTAGGTTACTTTAAACCCTGCAGACATCCCTAGAGTATCTATATATGTTCCTTGCTGCAGACAGAAATAGGAGCCCCGCAGCGGGGTGCTACGCTGACTTGGTTTCACTTAAATAAATTGCCATGTACGTTAAAAAATAGAAGCTTTTTTTTAACAAAAATGAATTACAAAGTTTATTGTGCGTTACGTATTATTAGATCACCGTTCATAAAAAGCTCCGCTTTTCAATTAATAACGATGCGACACGAACTCAAATTGTTGCTAAAATAATATTATTTTGTTGCGCAATTAGGATTGGGATTATTTATATAACAAAGGAAACATTTTGATTTACATCCTATATTTAAATACTAGCTCATAACAATCATATTTTTGGGAAGTTCAATAATGTAGAGCCTGCATTATTACATTATTAGGTACAGGTAGAGTTTATTCATTATAGTACCCTGTTGACGTCACTACAATTCGATTTAGGTACTTTAACCAACGTCCCTAGAGACCAATTTCTACCTGTTTATGACATAGTCATTCCAAATAATCGCCGTAAATTCAGTCTGAGTAAAGTTCATAACTGCTGAGTACCTATTATATCGCTAGAGCGACAAAGGCCACGCGTGGGAGTACCTAACCACGACCTGCAATACATGAGTAACTAAGGGCTTTGAATGTGAAGGGCGAGCCCCGGAATAGCAGATTGCATGATTCATAAATGGTTCCGAAAGTAATGACTGGGCTTTCGGAACCATTTATGAATCATGCACATAAAGAACAGACCAGACTAGAAAATGTAGGTAAATGTTGGCAAAAGCCATAATCTCTCGGCGGTATTCCTCGAAGAATTAGGCAGTCTCTTCAATTCCCAGTGTCACTTGTAGTTGTAGCTGGCAGAAGTTAAATGTTTTTTTTTATTTCTACCTAAAGAATAATAAAAATCATGATCGTGTGATTTTATTATTCTGTAAAAATTAAAAAAAAAACCTTGTGGTACAAAAACATCATTAGGTAGACTTCTGCCACCTACAAGACGTGACACTGGGAATTGAAGAGTTAATGATACCGGGTAAAAACCGACCCTTCAACCACGCATTCTGTTCTTTCTTACACTAAACTAAATAAAACTGCGCTGAAATTATTGTTGGGAAACTACCTACTATGTTTTTGGTTTGAAAAATCACGGTTTACGGTTGAAGTCGTGTAACGCACTCAAAACATTATGCTGATGGGAGTATTGAATAGTACAGGGGACATGGTAAAGTTAAATAACTTTAAAACGTGTGAAAATGTTGTAACTTTGACCTTCAATATCTCCATAAATAGAAGGTACCCAGGTGTGGTCCAGAAAAAAAGAAAGATTCACAATGACCGCAAGCACATTATGTGCCGATGACAAGAAAAACAGGCGATCCTATTAAAAGTTGGTGTAGTACATTTCACCAGATAGAGGACCATCATAGTAGCTAAGTTTCGTATACCTACGCAATAGAGGGCATCAAGATTCCGGGCAACTACCTACTTGGAATTGAACCCAAGCCCCCATGCTTAGCAGTGCTTGCGACTACTACACTTACGGGGCAATCGCTCCAAATGTCATGGGAGTCTTGGCCAGTAGTTAATACTTATACAATGAACTATAGGCATAGGCATACCATAGCTGAATCAATTTTTGCGACGTAGGACTTCAGCGGAACTGGTAATCGATATTATTATGAAAAATAGCTAAACCACTTATAAAGAAGACATAGTCTAGAATAGCAATCTTGATGTATAAACTCTACATTAATAAATTGGTACTATTTCACATTTACTTACAAATATTTGCTGCACTTACAGTTTGCACCAAAGCTTGCAGCAAGCCAACAGCATAACATTAACTAGAAAAATTGTATGCAATCATTAAGCATAGCTTTCAGCATCCGGTTCCTGACCAATCAGGGCGTTTAGTAGAAAAATGATGCGGAGGAATGTAGAAAATGTCGTGAGGAAAGTTTTGAGTATGACTGTGGATGGGTATTAGAGTAGAGGAAGACCAAAGAAAAGATGGATGGACTGTGTGAAGAATGATATGGCACGAAAAGAGGTGTCTGATGAGATGACGAGTAATAGAGAAGTATGGAAGAAGAAGACATGCTGCGCCGACCCCAAATGAATTGGGACAAGGGCAAGAGAATGATGAATGTTTTAATAAAAGCTTGTATTTTTGGAACGAAGTTCCTTATCGCGCGTTGCGAAAGGGGGCTAGACGGAAAAAATCAGACGAAAAGTTGTACCGACACTTTTTACCCGACTGCGCGACGCAAAGGAGGGTAATGTGTTTTTGCTATAGTAAGCTATTGTAAGTGCGCATGTTTCTCTGTCTGTCTCTCTCTCTCTCTTATAGAAAGCAAGCCAGATATTTTCGTTTCATCTTTGGTCTGTGGATGGGTGATCAAGGTTAAGTAACGACTGCCAAGGTCTGTCTGTGGATGGGTGATCCAAGTTAAGCAACGGTTGCCGAGGTCTGTTTGTGGATGGGTGATTCAAGTTAAGCAACGGTTGCCGAGGTCTGTCTGTGGATGGGTGATCAAGGTTAAGCAACGACTGCCAAGGTCTGTCTGTGGATGGGTGATCAAGGTTAAGCAACGACTGCCAAGGTCTGTCTGTAGATGGGTGATCCAAGTTAAGCAACGGTTGCCAAGGTTGGTCTGTGGATGGGTAATCAAGGTTAAGCAACGACTGCCAAGGTTTTCTTTTTTTCACTAATTAATCGAAATGAACTTCGTTCCATCCGGGTGTCCCTTGACACCTCTCATTTTTATTTTTTGAAGAAGTGCTATTTATTTCCAAACTAATGAATCAACACATCGATAACGTTAATTGTATTTGCGCCACCACCGCCTTGGTTAGGGCACGGGGTTTTACCGACGCATCCACCTTTTGCATAGATTCTAGTTCCCATGTTATAAAATCGAGTATTTGGCCATTCACCGGGCTCAGTTCACTTAAAATTCCTAGAAACTAACTAAGGCCTGACTAAGGAATCAAACTCAAAACCTTACGCTCACAGCAACCAAATTTACGACCACTAAACCAAACGAGACTTATTTTTGTTTACGTTCTGAAATAAATAAATTACATTACCTACCATTCATATCTCCTTTGACGTAATACAAATTTCGTTTGACATCCATAGTTGATAACTTTGATAAGTTGCCATTGTGTTGTGAGTGAGTGTGGATCGATAGTGGGTACCAAAACAAACTAATATTGTATTGTACCTAAAAATAGCGTTATGAAGTCTCTGTGACGACTGGTTTATGATGGCCAGTGGAGTAGAGGTTAACTGGTTAAGGACAGCCTCATTAACGAACATACTAGTAGAAAAACCGTGACGTTGTTTTGGTTTTTGAAAGGTGTAATGAAAATCGGGCAGTTTTGTCTATATTTTCAAAATACAGGGTGGAAGGGACAGCGACTCTAAAACGGTTACCATATATGTATTCAGTACATCATTCTGAACCCCCTACATATAAATTTTTCATCGGTAATTTGAAAAAAAACAGCTTTTCCATACATTTTGACTGTTCCATACTTTTTTTTGGTGAAACGTTTTACGGTAGGACTCAATGTAACGAACAGAAAACATTGTGCTGGCCGATGGATTGAACAGTACCTACAGGTGTCGTGGAGGAGTTTAAAGTAAAAATCTTACATTAAAAACATGTATTTAAAAAAAAAAACTTGTGAAAAAGTTGGAACTTTGACCCCAATATCTCCGTAACTAGAAGTTTCCCAGGTATGGTCTAGGGTATTGTTACACCCTTTATTAAAACATCTCCACTGCTTTGGCGGGCATTAATATGGCGGATTGGCTTTGGCGGGCTGCATGTTGGCTGTCGTTACGTCCGTTACAATGCTAACACTATTAGTTTCGTCCCAGTCTACCAACTGAATAAACACCCCAGTATTTATTAAAAGCGGGCTTTTGTATTTAATACATATTTGATGGAGTTTTAGGGTGGAATCTTATCTGGCAGCACGGAATCGCACTTTTCAGCCAGAACCGTCATTTGGTCGAGCGAGAAACAAACCGGGAATGCTATCGCACGCGGCAGCATCGACGATGCGGTCGGCAGCACGGCCAGGTGAGGTTTCACAAATTTTTCCAGAAGCATAATTTGCAATAAACATGATAATTATTCATACTTTTTCAGTCGTGTTTTACAAGATCACTCAATTGAAAATTGTCCACTCTGAGCGATCCATACAAACCGTTATAAATCTTAATCGTGGCTTTGAAACGAATCGAAATTTTGTTTAGCAGCTTTCACAAACCCTTCACAATTAATTAAAATGCAAGTTATAAACACATAGGCAGTATAGTCTTGGATACGCGTTATGGCTTTTTCTTCAGTTGTCCAGATTGAGAGATCCAGTTAATGAGTTCTAACTTTCTTTGTTTAGGTTTCACAAATTTTATACCTTACCATGAAGTTTTCACAATTATTTCCTAAATCCTCTTATAATTTGGTTGGGATTGGAAGAGTTTTTCGAAAAGATCTCTCAATCCACACGCACATGCGTTTCCACCAGTCATGTGCGAGAATGTACAGCGAGAGATGTGCATAAACTAACCAATCACATAGCTACCTTATCTCAAAATGTGAAAAAGTAGCTTTACTATTGGTTAGGTCCACACACATCCCTCGCTACGCATCCTAGCACATCTTATGTAGAAACGCAGCGTTATACTGTCTTATTGCTGGGAGTGGTAGGTTACGGTAGTGATTTCCGATTTATTCTAGAATCGAACCTAGGACGAGAAACAGGTAGGAGTAAAAAAAGGGGATTAGGTACACATCTAGCTTTATTTATCTTAAATTTAATCATCACTTACGAGTATACAACTCTCAGTCCCTAATATTCATTCCAGCACCAGCACCTGATGTAAACTTTCAAAAACCTTACATTTCTTACCATTTTTGGATATAAAACTTAGATTTGCTAAGTTTTAAATACCTGATGTTTATTACCCTTTCTCAGTCTTCTTTCCAGTAAATTTCGACGTATACAATTTGGTACTTTACAAAATTCGAGCTCACATAATTATATTATGCAATTTTAAGTAAGTACAATTTCGAGGGCGACGGCAGACCGCAAGCGTCGGCGCGGTAGCGACAATGTCGCTGCGGCAGAGGGATGTCGCTGTTTCTTATTCAGTAAAAAAACGTCTTGTCGCTGTATTTATAACAGCCTATAACGGCACTACTGGTTTGATGGTCTGCGGTCGCCGGTCACTGTCGTCATTCACGCAAGCGCATACATATGGAGTCACTTAGAAACCTTTGTCGCTGCAGTTTGCTGCTGCGGTCGAAAGTGTACCTTTATAATTATTATTATGTCAAATTCACCTTACATCTAAAATCTACGTACAGATATATTCATATTCGTTAAAATTAGACCCGGGTCGATAATTTTTAAGACCAAAAAAAATAATAGTAGGATGAAACCCATTAGAAAAGGAGGGGAATATTATAAAAATGAAAGGAAAAATAATTTACGGGCGATCTGAGGTCGGGAAGGGGATGGGGGTGAGTTTTTAAGCGTAAAAAACGGTTTTTCTCGATTTCCGGCAAAACTAAAAGTCCTATCGAAAAAAGTTAAATGGCAAAGTTGTAGGTAATAAAAAGATCTAAAACTTTTATATTGACAATTTTTTCACATAACCTCAAAATGTATGTGAAAAATTCAAAAAACCAAGTTTTTGGTTTTTTATTTTTATCTTTTACAAAAATTTGTTTTTTTTAACGAAATTTGGTGAAAACGTACCTTTTCATGTCGCAAATACGCTGTAATTTATTTGATTAAAAATATTTATTTTTTCACCTCATTTTGAATTAATATCGAAAAAGCATCCTAATTTTCAATCGAAAATTCACCCGTCAAAATATCAGCTTTTTTCAAAAAGTTGGTATGTTTTCTGTTCGTTGAAATCTCTACTTTCCGATGGTGAAAAAAAAAATATATGTTACCATAGTAAATCTTCTCAGAAAATGCAAAAATCGAAAAAAACTCGAATTCGATTTTTTTTTTTAAGTTATTATAAATAATTTTGAGCTATTTATTAAAATTTACACTTTAATTACTCGAAAAACGTTAGATTACATGCTACATTAATAAAAAAAAATTGCAAATCAAAATATACTACTATAATTAACAAACAAATAAGTTAATAAAATTAATATTTAATAAGACATCTACAATATTTGGAGAAAGTTGTCGAATCTTTTTTAAATTATATGCGTAGATGCCTATTTATAACTATTTTAAAATAAATTATATACTAACTATTGAAAAAAAAATATTTCAAAATACATAAAAAATATATTAAAAATCTATAAAAAATATACAAAATATATATCGTAAATATATTTTTTTTTATATTTTTAGCTATGTTTTTTATGTCTTTTAAGATATATTTTGAATGTATCTAAAATATATTTAAAAGATATGAAATATACATGATCTTCAAGAAACTCAGCGTGCACGTGTATTTTTATAAACGATGTTGTATACTGTACTGTATTTCGAATACTGGCTAGGCTAACGGTTGCAAAAGCTGCTACGAAATAGTAGGTATGTATGTAGTAAGACCCAGACCCGCCTAGCCCCTTCCCCACTTCTCCATGAAATACCTTTTGATGGGCTACAATTTTTCGTGGGTCACTCAGGTATATAATTTATTTTAAAATAGTTATAAATAGGCATCTACGCATATAATTTAAAAAAGATTCGACAACTTTCTCCAAATATTGTAGATGTCTTATTAAATATTAATTTTATTAACTTATTTGTTTGTTAATTATAGTAGTATATTTTGATTTGCAATTTTTTTTTATTAATGTAGCATGTAATCTAACGTTTTTCGAGTAATTAAAGTGTAAATTTTAATAAATAGCTCAAAATTATTTATAATAACTTAAAAAAAATTCGAATTCGAGTTTTTTTCGATTTTTGCATTTTCTGAGAAGATTTACTATGGTAACATATATTTTTTTTTCACCATCGGAAAGTAGAGATTTCAACGAACAGAAAACATACCAACTTTTTGAAAAAAGCTGATATTTTGACGGGTGAATTTTCGATTGAAAATTAGGGTGCTTTTTCGATATTAATTCAAAATGAGGTGAAAACATAAATATTTTTAATCAAATAAATTACAGCGTATTTGCGACATGAAAAGGTACGTTTTCACCAAATTTCGTTAAAAAAAACAAATTTTTGTAAAAGATAAAAATAAAAAACCAAAAACTTGGTTTTTTGAATTTTTCACATACATTTTGAGGTTATGTGAAAAAATTGTCAATATAAAAGTTTTAGATCTTTTTATTACCTACAACTTTGCCATTTAACTTTTTTCGATAGGACTTTTAGTTTTGCCGGAAATCGAGAAAAACCGTTTTTTACCCTTAAAAACTCACCCCCATCCCCTTCCCGACCTCAGATCGCCCGTAAATTATTTTTCCTTTCATTTTTATAATATTCCCCTCCTTTTCTAATGGGTTGCATCCTACTATTATTTTTTTTCACTTTTCATTATTTTTAAAGGCTTCTACCCTGGTCTAAATAGCATGAAAGAGCTTTATATATTTTTTATCAGAACGACACTAAAAGCTTGTGATAATAATGAGAGGGTATGCATTCCTACAGTTTATACTAAAGACACTACCAGAACATATTTGTGAGTACTTACGATATGCTTATCGAAATTATGAGCATCAAATAAATTGCTTAATCACCCTAAGGGACACTAAAACCACATTAGACTTAATTAAGAAAATGCATTGTGGCTGTGAAGCCAATCTTCTACCACAAGACTACCGCTTAATTGAGATGGTGTCTGAGGGAACTGCGCGGGGCGAGAGGGGTGTGGTGACGTGTGACGTACAGTATTTCAACTAGGAACAAATGGCCGGAATAGCCTCAACCGCTAGCGTTTTGTCATATACTAATTCTGAGCATGCTTCAGGCAACAAGTTACTTGTGAGTGAGTCGGGGGTGTCGCATCGTGACAAATTGTTTCGTGTGATGTCGTCCTTAGCCCAATTTATTTGGGGTCGGCGCACCATGTCTTGAGAGCAGCGGTGGCCCAGTGGTGGCGGCCCGACTTACGAACAGTAAGTCGTGGGTTCGAACCCAGGCAGACGCATTACTTTGTGTAATTTATTTCATCACCACTGCTCTCAAAAACGGTGAAGGAAAACATCGTGAGGAAACATGGCATGTCCTAGAACCAAAAATTCGAAGACATGTGACATCTACCAACCCGCACTGGGCCCGCATGGTGGATTATAGCCCATTCCCTCTCTAGAGAGGAGACCGTGTGTCCCAGCAGTGGGAACATTACAGGCTGATTATGCTATGATTATGCACCATGTCTTCTTCTTCCATACTTATCTATTACTCGTCATCTCACCAGACACCTCCTTTCGTGCCATATCATCCTTTACACAGTCCATCCAGTTTCTTTGGTCTTCCTCTACTCTGCTACCCGTAAAATGTCATGAGGAAAGTTTTGAGTAGGTACCTATGTATGTGGATACATTCAAACCCAAAACTTTCCTCACGACATTTTCCTCATTCCTCCGCATCACATGCCCATACCAAGCCAACCGATTACCACACAACTTTTCAGTCACCGGCGCCATTTTCAGACTTTATTACTTAGGGTAAAACCCGGATAGATGCCGCAGTTGGATAGGTGCCCCATTTTCTAAAAACCTAACTTCCCAAAATCGCAACACAGATTTAATAGTCTAAAAATAGAGCGCACGTGCCCCACACCTATGTGCCCTGCAGACCATCGCACGGGATTGACGTGTTTAGCTGGTGCATGCGATTATCTCCGCGACGAACAGGACGAACGCTTCAAAGTTTCAAACGTAAGAATTTACTGTTACATATCTTTTTAACTAGTAATAAATTCTGTTCTATTTTAATTATATCCATACATTGGTTAGTTAACTTTATAACTATATAATAATAATTGCACTTTTGTATTTAGATACGTCAAAAAATAAAAGGGCATCTATCCATAGCAAAAAGGATAGTCGCCCCGATTTTTTGCAGTATAGGTGCCCTTAGGGGCGTCTATCCCCCATATGCTGTATGCCTGTTAGCATATTTTTAAAATGATTATTTTTATTTTGATAAAAATTTTATTATTGCATAGAATGCTTTGATAACTATCAAAATACGAAGTCAAAATCTGGATTCGGTGCATATCATGCCAGAAGTGGCTGCACGAAGTATGTACCCTTTTTAGAAATTATTGCTCAAGATGTGGCAAACTGAAAGCACTTTCCAATTCAACCTAAAATAAGGACAACATTTAATTGTGGTTGTTTTTTGAAAAAATTAAAAATTGGTATCTTGCCTGCCATACCTATTATGTTCAATTAGTTACGATTATGCACATTAAAATTTAGAAGTTATTTTTTGTTAAACAAATTAATGTTTAAGTTTAATTAATAATTTTTAAGAGTACCGTTAATACTATTACCTAAAGATTACAAATAATACATATCAAAACTATGTAAGTATTGTACTTATTTTAATCTATAGGGCGTCTATCCTACATCACAGGCATCTATCCTCCTTAGCATTTTCATAGTGAGGCATCTATCCATATAGGTAGGCATCTATCCTCAAAAAAAAGGGTTTGCAAAAACTCAATTTATGCAGAATCAAATAATGTTAGATCAACAAAAACGAGTCGTATTGCTAGTACAAAGACCAAACTAATTACATTCATGGAAATTCTTCATGAAAAACGTACAGTTTGAAAATTAGGAGGATTTTTCAAAAAGTGGGGCATCTATCCTGGTTTTACCCTAATGGTTGTTCGTGATCCTAAAGGATGAAAGTTTGTCACCGCTATACTGGGCCTTGCCAGAGACATAAATACTAAATGTATAGTAAATTCAAAGTATTTAAAGCCAAATTTGACAAAACTTTGCATAGAAATATTAAGAATTATAATAGCACAGCTAGATCAAAGAAAAGCTTTTGTATGGTACAACAAGTTTGGTTAAAAAAGGATCCAAATGAAAATGAATGGTCAGAAGGCAAAATTGTTAAAAGTAATGGGTTTAGATCATATGATTTAATAGATAAGGATAATGTACAGTCACGAAGCACCAAAATGGTCTTTCCTTAATTTAAAAGCAATTCTCGTGTCAAAATAATGATTGTAACTTTGAGATAGGATCTTTTCCATAAAAATATGACTTCCAGAATACTATGTTCGTAAAAACATGATAATCAGAACATTAAGAGAAAAACACTTAAAAGTTGTTAAGTGTTTACATATTGGTGCTCGTGACTGTACAATATACTAGAACCTCTTTTCAAATTCGATCAGCTTAGGGCTTTGTGGTCCACTGGGGTCGTCCCTACTGGTTGATAGACTGACTTTATGGTTGTTACTATTTTTGACGTGACAACGTCTAATAAATCGATGAACGCCGGCTGCATGCACGAAAAAGGATGACTCATTGTCCCGTTACGCTCACTGTACGCTTGCGCCGCATGCAAGTTTGCAATCATTTCATCAATGTTTTGTTATGACGTTGTTACGTTAAACTATCGCCCTTAAACCAACTTTACAGACAACCAATTTTTTATAAAAGGGAGATAAAAATCAAACCTCATGTAAAGTAGGAACATTAGTGATCCTTAGTGATGACAGATTGTCACCGCTATACTGGCCCTTGCCAGAGACATAATTACTTATCCAGGTAAAGATGGTAAACTCAGAGTTAGAGTAAGGTTTTCAAATTATGTGGTTTTTTTTTAATGGTCTTATCATGTCTGGTACTGTGGGCCTTAAGGGGTGTTCATTAATTATAGCAGAGTAGCCCGACATGAGGACCACCCTTATAATTATATATTTTAATATCAAGACGGACTGAAGTAACAGTTCCGCGAAGTTATATTAAAACCCGGTGATAATTACAAAAATAAAACCACTGAAGACTTCAACAATCTTTCATTTAAATATTACCACTCCTGTGTACTCATTTCTTATAATTAACACTAGAAACGGGATATTTACCATGTCCACAAACAACAAGAACAGTGACAACAGTGGATATGGTAAATATCCCGTTTCTAGTGTTAATTATAATGTTAGTGACCATGACAGTTTAAAAACTTATTCCTCATTTCTTATTTTATCCTTTCGCGTAACACCACACATCCCCTTAGCATTCTCATCTCAGCCACATGCAAATGCCTTTCATTTATCCCTCTTGTGGTCCACCATTCTGATCCATACAGGCATACAAGACAGCAGGTAGTTTCGTTTTATATGTGTACTTAGAAAAAACTTAAGTAGACTAAATATCCTCGTTTTATTTCACAAAAAAAATACCTACTGTTGGTTTACTGGTAATCTTAATACTTTGACACTGTAAAAGACCTTCCGCATCACGCAGCTACCTCAGCAAATGTCTCAATTAAACGGCAGGCTTTTTAATAAATTCACAATTAAATCATATATTATATTAATACAGTTTTATATTATTCATTCTTACTTAAAATAACTTAAATCCCGGTCAACATACTGCCGCTTGCACTGTTCTGTAGCTTGGCTATTTCGTCCTTAAACTTTGAGATGGTTTCCTTAGCCAAGTGCAGCTTGTCCTTGAGGTCTGATATCTCTGTGCGGACTTTCGTCTGAGCTGCCACTATCGTTTGTAGTGTTTTATCTTTCTTGTTTTCAACTGTAAAAAAAAGAGCTGGATGAATCACTACAAATTGGATGTATCAGGTCCAATTGACAATCAGCGTCGGGCTTTAGCTAGGGCGCAAACTGAGGGAATATATTTTAATGAAAAGTATCTTATTATATGAAACTTACAATCAGTATCATGGTTCCAGGGTCCATTGGTGATGGGCTTCACATTGTTGAGCAGATGCTGCATCAGCTGCGTCGGCTCTTGGAAAACTATCTCCTCATAGGACTCGCTGACGAGGTTCCGGCCTACAGTGGGCTGGGCACTAGCGCCCTCTGTTGCAGGTGATTGGAACAACTTCAGAATGTGGTATAGGGTTACCTGTAATAAGTTGTTTTATTAGTTTTATAACACAAACTTGTATTTGGCTGATTAGCAAGCAAACCATTCGTTTAAAGCATTCAGTGAAGAACTGACATGGTCACTAACATTATCATTAACACTGAAAAAGGGATATTTAACATACAAACAACACACACAATGACTTACAACAACAACAACTTTTTTTAACATAGTAAATATCCCGTTTTCAGTGTTAATGATAATGATGAAATATACACTTCTCATCAAAAAAATCGAAACACCTCGCAGTTTATGATTTGATAAGGATTATCAGAAAAATGTGTATATTTAGGAATAAATGTAAAATGTCATTTAATAGTGAGTAGTATGAGGTTTTTAAATCCTAATGTTATTGTTCTAAATTCAAATTAAGTCTTCATAGGTTTCGTATTTTGTATAATGAGTAATTTTTACCCTGTATGGAATATGAAGGAAATGGGTAAAACAACACGCGTAAATGAAAAAAAAATGTAAGAAACGTTTATTTAATAACTTGTACTCCCTCCGCGAGCTCTTATTACTGCTTCCATACGGTTCTTCATCGATCGCATGAGAGTCACGATCACATGTTGTGGTATATTATCCCATTCCTCTTGGATTGCATTTTGCAGCTGGCTAAGTGTTTCTGGGGCTGGATCTCTTGCTCGAATTCGTCTCTTTAATTCATCCCATAGATGTTCAATGGGATTCATGTCCGGGCTTCTTGCTGGCCATACCATAATGGAGATACCGACTTCGGTAAGATAATCTCGTACGACGCCCGCGGTGTGAGCTCTAGCATTGTCGTGCATGAATATGAAGTCGTTGCCAATAAAATGTGCATAGGGCATCACATGAGGTTCAAGACACTGTTCGATGTACCGATGAGAGTTTAGTGCAGGCAGCCGTGGCCCAGACACAAAGGCAAGTTCTGTCTTACCGTCGGCGCTGATTCCTCCCCAAACCGTCCACGAACCGCCACCATAGCTGACCTTTTCTTCAATGCAGCATTGTGCAAAGCGTTCTCCATCTCTTCTGTAGACCTTGTTCCTTCCGTCGTTACCATACAGCATAATTTTACACTCATCAGAAAACAGTACTTTGCTCCACTGAAGGTATGACCAAGTTAGGTGCTCGCGTGCAAAGTTAAGGCGCGCTCTTCGATGGTCTGCAGTTAATTTCGGCCCATTCGCTGGCTTATGCGGTGCCAATCCGCGTTCCTTCAACCTTCTTCTTATTGTAGAGTCACTTACAGCTACTCTTCGTACAACGCGAAGCTGCTGCTGCAGTTGAAAAGCGTTAAGGCGTCGATTTCGTAAAGAAGTTGTTACAATAAATCGATCATCTCGCTCAGAAGTGACCCGATTCCTGCCAGATCCTGAACGGCGCGTGAACGAACCAGTCTCCCGATAGCGTTTGTAGACTCTATGAACAGATGATAAGCTTAGATGCAATCTTGCAGCCACAACACGCTGACTAAGTCCAGAATCCAGCAATGCCACCACTTGGGCGGCTTCTGCGGGCGAAGTATCCATATGTTTTAGAAAAAAAAGTTTTTTCAGACGTCCCAAAGTCACAGTAAATGAAATAAGAAACAAAAAGTTTAAAGACAAGCGCTAATTTATAGTTTTTAAACGAGAAACGTACTCCAACCCTAAATACACATTTGTCTCAAAACAGTGATTAATTTCATTTATAGGATAAACAAATGAAATTCTAATTTCGAATTTTGATTTTTTTCTTCTTACTGTAATGACCAAACTGCCAGCTACACAATAATGTTTTTTTTTTCATGGAATTAATTCTCTTTTGTAAAAAATTAGGACAAAAACAATAAAAACGAAAGTGTTTCGATTTTTTTGATGAGAAGTGTAGTTTGAAACAATTGCAATTAATCAAAGGGGAGGAATATATTGGTTTCTTTTATAACACAAGGAAGTGGCGAAGGAATTGAATAAATGACTTTTGATTAAAAGCCTTTATGAAAGTAATAAAACTTAATTATGAAAAATAAATTATTTACCAAGCAAGTCTGTCATAATTATGTAGTTCGGTCTTAAACTTAACTTGCTAGATGGCATAAAAATTCTTTGTAGGTACCTTCATACCGAGTGTTATCAGACTAGTTACAGACAGTTATGATACAGAAATGATTTTTTATTGATTTCACTTTAAGGTGAAAACAGTAAAAAAAAATTGAATTAATTAAAATTAATTAAAAGTAAAAATTCAGTTTATAAGGAGTGGAATTCTCTGCCACGTCGATGTTCCCCAGTTCATATGACCCCAATCTATTTAGTCGGGAGTTAATAGCGTTCTTTTGGGTTAGTTCGTTCGAGGTTAAGAGTAGGCCCATTTAATATAAAAAAGTTAAATATATTTTTCCCTGTGAGAAAAAAACGTGAGTATGTATCTCAGGAACTACTGGTTCGAATTGGATAATTATTTTAATGTTGGATAGACCATTTATCGAGGAAGACTATCTTCTATAATATAAAAATGAATCGCAAAATGTGTTGGTAAGCGAATAACTCAACAACGCCTGGACCAATTTGGCCAATTCTTTTTTTAAAATGTTCGTTGAAGTTCAAGGATGGTTTTTACGGCGAGAAAAATTTAAAAAATGGCCTGTATAAGTCTAAAAACAACACTAGGATACTTTTTTTTTGGTAGGAGTAGGGTAGGAGTAGTGTAGGAGAAGGTTAGGAGTAGGGTAGGAGTAGTGCAGGAGTAGGTTAGGAGTAGGGTAGGAGTAGTGTAGGAGTAGTGTAGGAGTAGGGTAGGAGTAGGGTAGGAGTAGTGTAGGAGTAGGGTAGGAGTAGGTTAGGAGTAGGGTAGGAGTAGTGTAGGAGTAAGGTAGGAGTAGGGTAGGGTAAGGGGTAGGACACCACGCGAACGAAGTAGCGCTGCACGCTGGGCAGCTAGTAGACTATAAAACATCACGCTAAGACGAAAAGGAACGGAGCGTCAATGAAATGTTGCAAAAACGGGGAAAATTTCATACGCAGACGAAGTTGCGCGGGTCAGCTATTATAAGTATATTTTAAACTAGCTCATGCTCGCGGCTTCACCCACGTAAGTTCGGTAATTGTCCCACGGGATCGTGCTACTAGAATAAAAGTATCCTACATGTTAATCCAGGTCATAAACTAGCTGTGTGCTAAATTACATCCAAATCCGGTCAGTAGATTTGCATGAAAGAGTAACAAACATCCATCCATCCATACTCACAAACTTTCGCATTTATAATATTATAAGTAGGAAGATACTCACAGGCCTCTCATTTGAATCATGGAAATATATTTTGATGACAATCTCAAACTCTCCCCAACCAGTCTCCGTCAACTCATACGGAGGCTTCGTTATTATCCTGTTGGGGTTAGCGTAGCTCTCGTGTAGTTTGAAGTGAATCTTTTTGACATACGCTGACATGTCCTCATTTGCATACGGCTTCACATATACTGTCCATTGATGGGTATGGCCATCCTCTTCACGTTTCTTGCCGAAGTATCTTGCTATGTTCCCAAACACAATGGGTTTTACGATCACTAGACCCTGTTCGGTGTGAAGTATATTCATTACATTTTGCGATAATACAGGGTGTAAGGGACAGCCCTCTGCAGACTGATGGGTAAATTCAGTATATCATACTAAGATGACCGGTACAAGAAATTATCTCAGGAACGTTATGGGAATCCAATAAATTTGATTTGTTTTATTTCCCCATACGCAATGTATCGTTATCATGGGTAAACGCACATAGCGAACGGCAAGCGCGACGACGAGTTCAATTAACTCTGTAGCTAGGCAGAAAGTGAACAGCTGATTTCCAGTGTCGTTTGTTAGAGTATTTAAAGATCCATTGTTGTTTTTTTATTTTAGCTGTATTATTTACATAAATGGAGTGTTGCGTACAGAGAATGTAATTTTACATTTAAATGAAGGAAGAGTAACTGAAAAAACGATAAAAAAAATATTCCTGAGAAAACTTCCGGTGGAATATAATTCAAAATAAGAAGCTGAATGCACCCTGTCAGTTTGCGGAGAGCATTCCCTTACACCCTGTATAGCACAGAAAAGTATGTTGCATGTTGGGGTAGCCGAGTAATCCTTTAACCTTTTGATCACCATTGTCACATATACGTGACAAGCAAGTATGTGCCCTGTATGCCAAACAACAGAAATATGTGACAAGCAAGTATGTGCTCTGTATGCCAAACGACAGAAATATGTGACAAACTGGTAGGTGAAATTGTGGCTTGGCGTGGAGGGCACGCACATGCGTTTATGCTCTGGCTTTCAAAAGGATAATTACAATAATATAGTCGCTCGTTAAATATTTTAATATTTAATTGTCAATGAAAATCGGGCAGATCAGGCTATATTTATTACTGAAACATGGCTCTTAAGATTCAAAGATATTAGCATTGAACCTACACTAGATCAGCCGAGATTACACTGTGATTACATTGTGTAATTTTATTTTACACATTTAATTTTATACTTTTTGCTGTGCCCTACAGGGTCCGTAATTTTACCTTAGCTTTAAGCTCATTGTAAGATCTTCACACATTATGGAATACAAATAAAGATATGAATATGATGGTTGTTCCGGTACTTATTTTAGTGTAGGTAAATATACTGTGATTACAGAAATATAAGAATCAATGCAGATTTCTTCGGTTTAATGTAGCGACATTCGGGATATAAATATATTCAGCAAGGAAACCGGCTATTTAGTATCATGATTAGCTGTCTATTTACTAATAAGAATGTCAACAAGAGTTCTTCGAAAAACTATATCATATTATATATATTATAACATAGTTAGGGTAACATACCTTGACTCTTCCACCCGAGTCAGGGCCAAAGTCTGTTTGCAAGCTCATATCCAAATCTATTTTGGCCGACAGCTTGGAAACGGTAATTTTAGCTCTTTTTTGTATATAAATATAACCTCACTTTTGTGGGAACTTCGTACAACTGTCACTTTGACACTACGTTTTTTTTTAATTGCTTGAATACGTGTATTTTAATCACCAGAATTGTTTTTTATTTTTTTTTTTATATTAAGACTGGAGACTGGACTAAAACACTGGGACAATTATACCGATTAAGAGTGAATCTACACTGCTCCATTGCGTTGTGACGTCGCAGCGCAAGATAATTCGTTCGACAACGCAACGGGGAAGTGTGGATTCACTCTTAATCGGTATAATTGTCCCAGTGTTTTAGTCCAGTCTCCAGTCTTACTTGACCTTCAAATAGAAGCTTAAAAAAAATACATATAGATACAGTCACGAGCACTAATATGTGTACGTTACCCCAGCAGGAAAGTGGCTCCTAGAGTGTTATGAGTTGAACGCATATTAGTATAATCTGTTGTGCACCACAAAAAAAAATTGGTGCGTTTTGTCGGAGACTTTTTTCGCCGATTTCGATGTTTATTCTACAGGCGCACATGCAATGGTTTTAGAGGAACACGATTCTGCAAAACGTTATTCCAGCAGGAAATGCAATAATATCTCGAAAACCTGAAGACGCACAAGTTACATTTTCGCTGCACTTTTTTACACAAATATAAGCTCTCGGGCTATGCACAATATTTCTCTCTCCGATCATTTGTTTAGAATTTTCCTGCTGGAAAAACGTTACTCTAGCTGAAATCGTTTTTTCCGTTTTTTTTTTTTCAAAACGACAAAGCGTACCAAATTTTTATGTGGTGTGTGGCGTTCCACTCAAAGCTATCACTCTAGGAGCCAGTTTCCTGCTGGGGTAACGTACACCGCTAATATGTAAATACTCAGCAAAATTCCAAATCAATTTCTCGTGAAATAAAGGTTTCTATTTTGATAAAAGATCTATTTCCTAATAATGTAGTATGGCTACCAAAACGTTTACCATTTTCTCAAACTTAGTGACGTTTGAGAAAATGGAAAACGTTAGCCAATACAGTAAGAGAAAATCACTTTTAAAAGTGATTCGTGCACTTTGTGCTCACGTTTAAAAATTGATATAAAATGTCCCTGTACAATAAGCCTGTTACCGGGCAGGCGGGCACTCTGTAGGTACTTGAAAATATAAGGTAAGATATTGACAGAAAAATATCGACGATACTTCCTAGAAGAATAAATAAATAAAATGAAAATCTCTGCTCTCCAGCCGTTGAAGCACTTAGTACTTACTTAAGTATTTCATAATCGGATTAAAACGTTCATAAGACTACCCCAGCAGTATCAAAATGTACCTTGTTTATTGTTAAATAGAATATTAAGCTCTAACAAGTGGAACGCTGTTCCGAGAACTGGATGTTGTTGTTGATGATGTTGCTTTGTCTGAGCGACGGCGATATTTTTAAAGAACTTTATCTATAATATAAAAAAGAATCGTGAATGTGTTGCTAGGCGCTAATTCTTTTTTTAGAATATTCCTTGAAGTACGAGGATGGTTCTTACGGAGAGAAAAAAATATATCGCACTGCTAACACAAGACTGTTTCAACTCAAAATGAAGCTTTTTTCAGAAATGATGGAAAACTGATTACTAGTTTCCTGTAAACGATTGTAAAAAAGTGAACAGTGTTTTAAAATAAGTGATAAAATTAAGGGGTTTCTTTAATTATGAGTAATCTCTGAGATTGCGGGTTATCAAGTTATTTCCAAATTTGGAGTTAATACAGTATTGTGTGAGAAAAAAAAAAAAAAAAAAAGAATTATTTTTAGTTGCGCAGTTATAAGTGATATAATTTTGACTTCCTACAATTTATTTTACTTACGATAAAGCCTTCGATTCGATCGAGACTTGGACTGTACTGCAGTCTCTCCAATGATGCCAGATCGATATCGGTACATCGAGGTGCTGAAGCGTTTGTACAGAAACATCGTCGACCTCATCTCTGTCCTCAGGACTAGATTGAGGTCAAGAGTATACCCATTTAATATTAAAAAAAAAAGAAACGCCACCATGTCAGTTCGGCTTCAGGACCAGACCCCGGAACCTATCCCTCTGCAGCGAGGTGTGAGACAGGGAGACGTCATATCTCCGAAACTGTTCACTGCTGCCACGGGAGGATGTCTTCAAGGTTCTGGACTGGAGAGGGCTAGGCATCAACGTCAAAGGCGAGTACATCTCTCACAATCGGGGTACCGACGATATTGTGGTCATGGCTGAGACCATGGAGGCCTCAGTACAATGCTCGATGACCTCAGTAGAGCTTCCCAAAAGAGTGGGTCTTAAAATGAACATGGACAAATCCAAGGTGATGTTGAATGCCCATGTATCACCTACTCCTATCAAGATCGGAGACTCTACACTCGAAGTTGTAGACGATTATGTCTACCTGGGATAAACGGTCCAGTTAGGAAGATCTAACTTCGAGAAAGAGGTCATTCGTCGAATCCGACCGGCTGGGCAGCGTTCGGGAAGTTGCGCGGTATCTTCTCGTCCAACTTTCCGCAGTGTCTCAAGACAAAAGTCTATGAGCAGTGTGTGTTGCCAGTGACTACATACGGGACCGAAACGTTGTATTGTTGTATTTATAATATTTGATGCGCTTTATGATTATTGTTTTTTTTTTTTTTTGTATGCACGTCATGTCCAGCTGCGACAAATAAATATTTTTTCTTTCTTCTTTCTTTGCTTATAAACGTGGTCGCTCACAATGTGCCTCATCAGAAGGCTTAAAGTCACCCAAAAGGCAATGAAGAGGGCTATGCCCGGGGTGTTCTTGCGTGATCGAATCAGAAATGAAGACATCACAAAAGACAAGACGAGACAAGAGAGCCAAGGTTACCGACGTACCCCGAAGAATTCCCAAACTTAACTGGTAGTGGGCAGGGCACATTGCTCGCAGAACGGATGGCCGATGGGGCCGAAAAGTTCTGGTTTGGCGACCGCGAACCGGTAGACGTTGCGTTGAAAGCCATCCCGCTAGGTGGACTGATGACCTGGTAAAGGTTGCGGGGATCCGCTGGATGCGAGACGCACGGGACCGGTCAATGTGGTGACACTTGGGGGAGTCCTATGTCCAGCAGTGTACATCTTTAGACTGAAATGATAATATAAATAAATAAATAAAAAGCCTTTATTGTTGAACATAATTTACCTACATTAAATCTATGTGCCTAACTCAAAATTCACACTAAATCAAAATTCGAAATTAGAATTTCATTTGTTTATCCTATAAATGAAATTAATCACTGTTTTGAGACAAATGTGTATTTAGGGTTGGAGTACGTTTCTCGTTTAAAAACTAAAAATTAGCGCTTGTCTTTAAACTTTTTGTTTCTTATTTCATTTACTGTGACTTTGGGACGTCTGAAAAAACTTTTTTTTCTAAAACATATGGATACTTCGCCCGCAGAAGCCGCCCAAGTGGTGGCATTGCTGGATTCTGGACTTAGTCAGCGTGTTGTGGCTGTAAGATTGCATCTAAGCTTATCATCTGTTCATAGAGTCTACAAACGCTATCGGGAGACTGGTTCGTTCACGCGCCGTTCAGGATCTGGCCACTTCGGGTCACTTCTGAGCGAGATGATCGATTTATTGTAACAACTTCTTTACGAAATCGACGCCTTAACGCTTTTCAACTGCAGCAGCAGCTTCGCGTTGTACGAAGAGTAGCTGTAAGTGACTCTACAATAAGAAGAAGGTTGAAGGAACGCGGATTGGCACCGCATAAGCCAGCGAATGGGCCGAAATTCTGCAGACCATCGAAGAGCGCGCCTTAACTTTGCACGCGAGCACCTAACTTGGTCATACCTTCAGTGGAGCAAAGTACTGTTTTCTGATGAGTGTAAAATTATGCTGTATGGTAACGACGGAAGGAACAAGGTCTACAGAAGAGATGGAGAACGCTTTGCACAATGCTGCATTGAAGAAAAGGTCAGCTATGGTGGCGGTTCGTGGACGGTTTGGGGAGGAATCAGCGCCGACGGTAAGACAGAACTTGCCTTTGTGTCTGGGCCACGGCTGCCTGCACTAAACTCTCATCGGTACATCGAACAGTGTCTTGAACCTCATGTGATGCCCTATGCACATTTTATTGGCAACGACTTCATATTCATGCACGACAATGCTAGAGCTCACACCGCGGGCGTCGTACGAGATTATCTTACCGAAGTCGGTATCTCCATTATGGTATGGCCAGCAAGAAGCCCGGACATGAATCCCATTGAACATCTATGGGATGAATTAAAGAGACGAATTCGAGCAAGAGATCCAGCCCCAGAAACACTTAGCCAGCTGCAAAATGCAATCCAAGAGGAATGGGATAATATACCACAACATGTGATCGTGACTCTCATCCGATCGATGAAGAACCGTATGGAAGCAGTAATAAGAGCTCGCGGAGGGAATACAAGTTATTAAATAAACGTTTCTTACATTTTTTTTTCATTTACGCGTGTTGTTTTACCCATTTCCTTCATATTCCATACAGGGTAAAAATTACTCATTATACAAAATACGAAACCTATGAAGACTTAATTTGAATTTAGAACAATAACATTAGGATTTAAAAACCTCATACTACTCACTATTAAATGACATTTTACATTTATTCCTAAATATACAAATTTTTCTGATAATCCTTATCAAATCATAAACTGCGAGGTGTTTCGATTTTTTTGATGAGAAGTGTATTATTAACTAAATAAACTTTAAACATCTGTTTTAGTGGTCGGCAAACGAAATGATAATACGCCAAATTAAAGGCCTGTATAGAAAATAAAATGAGTGATTAACATAGAAAACTTTAAAATCCTTCAGTGAAAACAGGAATCATCTGAAAAATGCATACATAACGCAACAAATGAGCACACAAACATGCACACAATTCGAACAAAAGTCGGTCCACCAAGGCTTTTAGACGCATTTATACAATACGCGGAGCTCGGTGCGCGAACTCCAGGGTTGGCGTGTGGCGTACTGGCGTGCCATGCATCGTTGACTGGAATGCGAGATATATAAAAATATTTCTTATCATAACGTCGTTTTACTCGCTTTTCTTTTGCGAGGATATACTCCGGGTGCGATCTTAATAAAAATAGCTTGTGGCCCTTGCGGGTTTAATGTTTTCCAAGGTGTTGTGGTGGTAAGCGTAAAATGAAACATTTACACAAGGTTTAAAAGTGTTGATTGATGTGTGGGTATTAAAATTGGTAAATATTGAAACATTCATGGTCGCTGACCCGATCGAAAGAAAATGTTTTAGGCTGATTTTATAGTCACGCGTTTCAGCAGCGCCGTCGGGAGCGCGCGCGCTCGGATATGTATTGGGGTAGTAGTAGCGTTTCAAATTCGCGCGCTTGAGCAGCGCCGTTCGGTGTTCCTGTTCAACAGCGCGCTGCCCAACGGCGCGTCTAGCGGCGTGACTATAAAACCAGCCTTATGCATTTTCATGCTGCAACCTATTCATGAATGAATGAAATGAATAGGTTGCAGCATATTTAAGTTGGTGGTTGGGTTTGTAGCGGCACTACAAAGAGTACTACAGCAACATAGAACAAAAAGTACTACAGCGCCATCTATGACATAGATGATAAACTAAAAATCGAAATACATCTAAATCCTACATCACGTAAGTAAAGTTATCTGCGACTATAGACTATATGAAGAACCCGACAACAACTGTCGGGCAGTACTTAGCTCACCAGACATAACACCTGTCTGGTCGGAGGATCCTCTCTTTTCTATGGGCGATGAAGACTTTTACATCCTGTTCTTCTTACCCCTAAACTGGTGACCCCGAAATGGACGTCAGCGCAGCCTTCGAGCAACGTGACGTCATCGAGATCACTTCCTCAAGCTTTCGAGCAGCGAGTCATATAGCCAGCCAGCTTCAAATTGGTATCCCTGACCACTGTTGAATGTTACTTTTTTGGTGTACACAATAAAGAACATTCTATCTATTCTATCTATTCTATTCTATTCATGACTAGGTTATGCCCGGGGCTTTGCCCACATAGAATTCGGTAATGTCCTAAGGGAACGTTCTACCGGGATAAAAAGTCCTGTGTTGATCCAGGTTATAAACTATCTGTCATATCCATCCATCCTCATAAAATTTCGCATTTATAACGTCGCCGCGTCGTTGTCGTCGTCATTGTTACTAACATAGTTTAAAAATAGTACATTGTATTACTAACGTCATAAGGATCAAGGTCTGAAATAAAGTTCTTTTTTTATAATATTAGTAGTAGTTAATTATTATCTTCAGGAACTTTTCATGTTTTACAATGTAAAATGAACGCATAGAAAATATTTGTATAGGATATTGCCACTAAAAATGAAACAATAAAAAAACTTTTTGCAAAAAATAAAACCGACATCAAAATCACAAAAAAGTGAAAATTAAGAAGATTTTTGAATCTACGATTTTAATCGTAGATTCAAGAATTCCATTTACAAACCCCTTTGGTTTTTATATTTTGGCCAGGCCAGGCTTTATTCAATTATGTTCCAACACTTTTTGTGTGGCTTGCTCTTGCGGACGAGCCAGCCCAGAAGATGCCAGTTAACTCTTACTTACTTTGCTTCTTTCTTGAAGTCTGACGGAGTTTAAGTGCTAGAGAACACATTGGAACATGTTGGCTGATGGGACACAGGCCTTGTCTGGACTGCAGGCCTATAACGTGTTTGTGTCTCACACGTCTTCGTATTTCTTCCTACCTCATGTTTACTTCACCGTTTTGAGAGAAGTAAATAACTAAGGAGCTGTGCGTGCATATTTACCAACTTAATTATTTAACCTACCTTGAAATAGTTGGTGTAATTCTGCAGCCTATTGTCACACAGCGTAGATTTCGCGTAAGACAGTATGGAAGAGATTTTCACATCAGACTCTTCAATGACTTCTTTCATGAGACCAATATCGTAGTCTGCGAGGCCTTTGCCGTCTCTTACTGCCCTTTCTAAAGCGGGTAAGGTCTCTTTGAGCACGATTGAAATTTCTGGGGCGAAGGTGCAGTCATGGACCTGTAGGAGAAAAAAATTGGAAAAAATTAGTAAGGCTTTAATTAGGCCCGAAGCTATAAATGGTTTAAAACAAAGAGTACTTCAACATTGATTAGAATAACGCAAAGATCCGATGAAGTACGAGTCCGGATTACCTCTTAAAAGAGCCGTTTGGAGTGACTCTTGAGAAAGACTGTTCCAACAAAATTCGTGCCAGCACAAAGAAGAATAAAATATCGATCAAATTTACAGACGGTAGACGTAGACACAGATGTATATGCTAAAAAAAACCGGCCAAGTGCGAGTCGGACTCACGCACGAAGGGTCCCGTACAAAGACATTCAAATATTACGAGCAAGTATTTTTAATCTCTTTGGTCCCGTACCATTATTTATAAAAACGGCAAAAAAATCATATCTGTTGTATGGGAGCCCCCTTAATAGTTTTTTTTTTAATTTTTAGTATTTGTTGTTATAGCGGCAATAGTAATACATCATTTGTGAAAATTTCAGCTTTCTAGCTATCACGGTTTATGAGATACAGCCTGGAGACAGACAGACAGACAGACAGCGAAGTCTTAGTAATAGGGTCCCGTTTTACCCTTTGGGTACGGAACCCTAAAAACGAAATATAAAACACTTGAAGTAAGGAATTAACTACGTCAATTTTTTCTGAGAAAACCAGTAAATTAAAGTTACAGAATTATAATCATTAAAATCATCAATACAACTCTCTACGTTCATTTAACCCCATTGAATGTACTGTATAGATTCGAGTGGGCTCAATGAGATCATCTACATCTACGAGCTAGTGGTTAGCATTACATTTCACATTGACATTGTAAGTAATATTGCTGGGAATATACTTTTATATTGATAGTTCTTTAAATAAAACACGCGGTTTATTTCTCATATTTATTATTACATCTTATTAGAAGGCAAGTGAACAATGGTCCAACAAGCTCTTTTCTTAATTGCGATATTATAATTGAATAATTAACATTAAAACTAACTACATAATTGCATAGGCTCTAAGATATAATGAGCACAGTAAACAATCACAACATTAAGAATTGAATGTGTTGTCGTCACACGCCGGCTACGGTGGGGGTTCGCTGTTTAGGCCGTTTGGCAAAAAGAACACCGATATTAAAATCTTACGCTAATACATGCATCTATTAACATCAAAGGGATTACAATCAAGGGTCCGATGAGAGCACATTTATATAAAGTAAAATTATAATAAGCAATCATTTAGCCTCGTGTGACATTTAAAACTTGTGGTCCGTGCGTGTGTTTTCTAAATCTGCCAGTAGTGGATCGCTCTCCTCTTCGAACTTTGACGATCGTGATCCATGTCGCGACGCTGATACCCTCTGCGTGAACGTGAGGAGAGTAGGCACAAGAGAACTGCATGGTGTGGCTGGTGCAGAGCGCGATGAAGTTCGAGTTCCGGGTGAAATTCGTGAAGTCCTAACGGGGTAAGCGACCGATAATGGCATGTATAAGCTCGTTTTTCTTTGCCTTGGCGTTTTTTTTACGCATTCAAGGCGTCTATGACGACGTTCGTCACTTGTCCTCCTCAACGTAGAATCCCTGGATGTCTGTGTGGGGCTGGTTGGCTGCGGCGGCGACTCGGGTGTGTCAGGTTTACCGGTGTAGTATTGCCGCAAGCTGCCGTAGGCCTCGTGCATGTACATATTGTTGTCGTCATCTTCATCATGATTCTGCTGGATTGGTGGAGATGAACCGAGTCTTGGTTTGCACCCTCCATCGCAGTACATCTCACAATCAATAAGCTCCAATTCAAGGTCAAAGTTAGACTCCTGAAAAGATAGAAAAATGTGACTTTACAATTTGACCGTTTGTTATTATTACTTCTTTAGAAAGAAACCATTTTCCGATTAGGTATTGTTTGAAGATCTTCTAATCTTTTTAACGTAAACTGTGCCTACAAATCAGAACTCATTATGGTGGCTGCTAGGTATACTTACGCTACTTTTATTCTTATTCTTATTCTTTATTGCACACAAAATAATAAAGGATACAAATTGCAATAATATAGCTTATGTACAATGGCGAGTTTAACCCAGAATTGGGTTTTCTTACAGCAAACCAAATTTTGACTGCGAGATTTGCAGAAGAGGGTACACTTATGGTGCAATAACATTAACAAAATTAATTAATTTTATAAACTAAACTACATACCTACAATATAATATACGTAATACATACAATACATACGCATATACATACCTATAAAATGCTATATATATATATATACATACATATTTATCACAAAATTTCAACAATAAATTTACGCAAATTAAGCAATCCTTACCAGGGGTTGGACTGGCGATGTGATAAGGTTATCCCGGAAGGCGGCGGGTGGTTCACGGGGCCTGGTTGGCGTGGGTTCGGTGCGGGAGCGTTGTGGGGCGGAGGCGGTGGTGGCGCGCTGCTCTGTCAGCGAGGACAGGGATCGTAGCAGCGGTCCGCACCCCACGCTGCACTCCTCGTAGTTGCTCGCGCACGAGTACGGTGGTGGAATGATTGAATTTGCCTGAAGATAGATAGAATTCCATTATTTCGGTGCTAGTGTCTCTTAAGCAGTCACAGTGATGTGATATGTGTGATACGTTCTATTCAAATGAAAAGGTTCGTTCGTAATCAAATTCAAATTGTTTTCACATTAACCTAACATGGGTACTTCCGTTTGGTATAAATATTTTACTCTTTGGGCACTATGCACTATGGTACCTATGTCAGAAGTTGTGTCGATGGTTCGAATAAAATTGCCTATGGGGAAAAACTGCTTGTGTATCAGTAAAATATCGCAACTGCACATTATTTCATTTTCCAGCTCGTTAGAAGATGCCATTTATACATTAGTAGATGAAGACTGAAGCCCCACGATGACAACTACTAGTATGTATGCAACTAGATTACCTAACCTACTAACAAGTTTTTTCTAGTTTCTGTGATACACTTACGCTAAT
Organism: Eurois occulta; assembly: GCA_950022335.1. Taxonomy (NCBI): domain Eukaryota; kingdom Metazoa; phylum Arthropoda; class Insecta; order Lepidoptera; family Noctuidae; genus Eurois; species Eurois occulta. Next base: position 17,724,487 of record OX465489.1, read on the forward strand.
GGGGTAGGCAGCTCACCCTTTCGTATGAGACTTTGATGGATGAAGATAAATTACCTGTCTAAAGTTGATGCACATGTCACCATAAAATGCATGATGGGCCATCATTCATCATGCATTTTGTCCAGGAGTGATAGGTCTCAGGCCAATAAATGTATAAATGTATTGAGTTATGGATTCAATATGTACCTCATTTGCCGCATTGCATATGAAACTGGAGTTGAGAGATTCTGCAGTACTCGTCGCTGATAGAGAGCCTGAAATTATGAAAAAAAAAATTAAAACACACACTGCTCTTTTGATTTTTTATGCTTCGTATTTGGTCAATCTTGGATAGGTACTGACTGTAGTAACGTTGAGTTTGGCAAGCCTCAACATTCCTTCACGTTTTTTAAAAGCCTTTTTTACGGGATCTAACATTCTTGAACATTGCAACCGTTTTAACCGATACACGACTTAACAGCCACTGTTTAGAATGCAGCGGAGCTACAACATATTACTAAGTGAACGTCTAATTCAATTAGGTTGAAAACTGGTTGCCCTCTCCGTCTCGTCGGTATAAGCCCCCAAGCCGATTAAATGCAGATCGCTTGGGTGGACATTTTAATAGTTATAGGTACTAAAAACAAATACATCTGTTGGAATATCTGACCAGGCGCGGTCCCAAGCAAATATTTGGGGTCACACAGGGCCGGAAACAGGAAGATATTTATTAGTGAGTGAAGCAAGCTGGACAATTTTAGCACTTCTCCTTGGTTATAAGAGCGACCCGGGGTGTACTAATAAAATGCAAGAGAGAGAGAAGAGAGCTTCAAAATTTCAGTAGCCCGCCTCCGCCCCGTATATTAGATTCTTTTTGTCCATTCATACAGAGACGAGAATTAAAGTACCTCGGTCAACTTATTAAGAACTTAAAAAGAATAGGATGCATTAGCGAGCGAAGTGATTTTAGTATTCTGCCTCAGAAAGGTTAGTTTCTCTTGTTGAACGATTAAGGGAGCATTCAAGTATTACGTAACGCAATTTTTGAAGATTTTAGACTCCCCCTCTCCCCCTTGTAACGCACCGTAACGTTTTTCTGTACCCCCCCTCCCCCTCTCTAAACGTTACGTAACACTCAAGTGACCATTTTTACCCTAAAGGCGCTAAAAGTTATGTTATAGTTTTTGTCCTCGGTATAGTTTTAATTGCTTTTGCGGTAATCCCCGTAAAACGTAAACGAAAAGGGTTGCCAATTTAGGAGTTTTAATTCCCTAAATTTTTATTAAAAAAAAGAAACAATGTTACGTAACGTCTTGTAAGAAAGACCCCCTCCCGCCCCTGTAACGCATCGTAACGATTTACGAGACCCCCCTCCCCCCCAAATTGCGTTACGTAATACTTGAATGCTAAGCAGAAAGTTAACAATTTATAAAATTTCCGAAAAATAGCTATATTAAGAAGATTTTGGTGGGGTTATGACCCCGGTGACACCGCTCCCCCCTAGGACCGCGCCTGAATGTGACTGACCTAAAGGAAAGGTGCTGACTACAATTGACTACGAAATTAATTAAAGAAAATAAAATAAATAAACACTAAAGGGGCTCTTTGTTATAAATTATTTGACAACTGTGAGATTTACAAGAATATGCTTAAATCCTCGAATCATTCCCTGGGTTTCAGGTCAGGGAATGATTAAGTATTTATCACGTCTGTATTTATTACCCGGCGCGCGAATTACGTAGTTTCTGAAGTAGTGAACCATAAGATAGTTCCCGGCTTTACCGTCGCCTTCCCCGCAAGTGATAACTAGCGGGTAAAGATCAGGCTTTGATGCAACCTGCGACAACAGAAGATAAGGTTAAAATCATAAATAAAGAAAGTTTTTAAAATGACTGAAAATACACTTAAAACTACTGAAAAAAGCATTTTAAACTCTTATCATTCTCAATATTGAGGAATTTAGAACATCAGCAGAATCAACATAAAAACATGCAAACATCGAAAACAACAAAGCAGCCCAATATTAATTTTTCAAAAAATAATAAGTAGGTACTTGGTATCATGAAAAAAGAAAACTGGCGAAAATAAATAAACCTCCAACTGTAGTAGTTTCACAATAAATCACTTCAGAATATGGCGGTGGTGCCTGATGGAAGGATCCACAGCGGCTGTAGCGAGGTGGCGGATACACCGACCCGGCTGAGTCGTGCTCAGAGGTCGGCCGACGAACGCAGCACGCCATCGAACACATGTACACCCCATGACCAGTTCTCTTGAAGACCAGACACCAGATGCAGCAAAGCAAAATACCTCCCAAGGTTCCCAGAAGAAAAAGCACGGGCCTGTGAAAATAAATGATAAATTACAGAGTATTTTTGAAACTCAAAGAATTAATTAAGTACAAAAACCAGTCCGTTCACACGCACTGTTGAAAAGTTGGACTGTTAAAAAATAGATGAAGCCCTACAGCTCCTTTTAAGAAACAACGCATTCACTATTCCGGTAAATATCAAAGTCTGCGCAAACAATGAACTCTAAACTTTTCAAAGAATAAAAAAATTGTTTACCTATTCGTAAACTGGGTATTTCTTACAACATGGGAGCACCAAGCATGATTTTACTCAAACGAAGCACGGGAAATAACTGCATTATGCCAAAAGCATGGAATTCTAATGTACTATCATACAACGCCTAAAGATCTTTTCAACATTCTTTATCTTGCATTATCCCAAAGCTAGACAAAGGTAGGAAACCTTTGTCTAGCTTTCGGATAGGTCTAGTTCTTTCAATCCAAGGCTATTGTGGACATTCGCTTGTTGGATTTATCCAGCTCGTACTGCCATCACAAGAAAAAATATTCTAAATATTATTCATTTGAAACCCTCACCACTGCGCATACCAAGCATTTGAGAATAGTAAGCTATGCTCTTTGAGCGGCGGGTCGTCAGCATCTCGCGGTAGCGGCGCGTTCGGCGTGTTGTTAAGATGCAGCTGCGTTACATTGTAGCGCCGCGGCTGCACCATGCCTGTGCTGAGCTCGCAACAGCCGAAGTCGCAGCAGATCCAGTGTTCCGGACATAGTTGCTGCTCCCTGCATTCCGCTTCTGATACACACTGGAATAAAATATGCTTGTTAGATCTTCCTTAAAGATTCGTTGTAATGTGGCTCTGGAAGAAGTAACGTCGGTAATGGCTTCGACTTGCGAGTTATGCATTACTTTGTGTAATTTATTTGATAGCAACTGATTTGTGACCGGCATGTCCTAGAACCAAAAATTTGAAGTCACGTGACATCCTCCATCCCACATTGGGTTCCGCGTGGTGGACGACGAGAGGATGTGACTTGCATAGTTGACTTGTGCCCAAGCAGTAGGGACATAACGTACAAGCTGATTGTGCTCTAGTTCTGTGACATTCTTTGGATGTAAACTCTTCACTGCAAAGTTATAGCGTGGCTTGACCCCATTATTAGACATATCCAAGCAAGACGTTACCGTCAGTTCAATCATAATTCCGTTTGTCCTCAAATAATATGTACCTACCTGTCTACCTAAATGTGATCAGACGTGGCTGCAATTATATTCTATAAACAAAAACCAATAATATGGTATCTATATCGCGAAAATGCCAGCGGTAACCTTTAATATAACAAAAACCGTTAAAACCTGTGACCCTGTGTCCAAAAGCCAGACACTGCGTCATTCCTGTTCTATTTCCGAACAAACCATCCAAGTTACAAATTGCATCAAAATCAAAATAAAATACGCCCTAAACGCATTTCAGAAAACCGAATTTGTGTTATCTGTTTATCCCAATTTCAAATTCAAATTCAAATTTATTTATTTTAGGACAACTAGATCCAAAGGTTAGTAATACAAGACTTAAAACTATTGTTAGTACTTAAATTAAAAAAGGACAACGCTCATCATAATTATAGGCCAATTCCCCGCGCCATTTTTATTTCAATTCAATGTCGATCTTTCAACGGAAATGAGTTGGAAAATGCGGCGAACCTTCTTACATTGAAAGCTTTTAGTTCACTGGAAAGCTCTAAAAATAGGCCATCATGTGAATGTAACTTGTTGTATACGACAGAATGCAGACTGGCTTTTCGTATTGAAAGCTATGCATTTTCTAAACGGTGCTTCAAGAGGCTGACTTCTTTTTGAGAGGCGCTCTTCGTGTGAACCAAAAGATTGTGTTCGTTTTCTCATCTGTGTCTTGTTTACTTTTCTTGGTTATTTCGGTACTTATTTCTTTTTTACGGTGACGTCAATCTAGGCGCCTTTAATATAGCGTTTATTTAACGTTTAATAATGAAGATACTCTTTATATGTTGTCCCAATGATGTCCTTCAGCAGTTTGAGAAATAAGCGGTGGTAAAAAAGACGCTTAACTAAGCCGAGAGTAGATAATTTTTTTTTCTAGCTAGACCATATCTGGTAAAACAGAAAACTGGGAACCTTCTGGTTACGGAGATATTGATGGTATGTACCGACTTTTTACAAACTATATTACGAAAGCAGGTTGTTAAAACTTAGGCCCTTTTTCAGTACCAACCATTAAGCGGCACTTAATTGAATATCTAAAGTGATATTTAGATATTCAATTAAGTGCCGCTTAATGGTTGCACTGTTATATCTTCAAGTCTCGCGCTCCACATTTCGCCCGATATGATTAAGTCCCATGTAATAGAGGGCGAGCCTATTGCCATCAACCGGTTATAAATCTAGACTCCGTGGCTGCTACTGATAAATTCCTGTTGGATAGAGCACACTTTCCCCGACCCGGGAATCAAACCCAGGACTTCATGCTCAGCAATCGCGCCTTTAACTACTAGATGGGGGTTACCATGACCTCCTGTAAAATCCGTATTTAAGTAGTTGTGCAGCAATAAACATAAGTGGTTCAAATATTATATCATAAAACATCAAAGGCGTATGAAGGTATGAGCAGAAGTTAAAGCGAACAGTATCGGTTGATCATAGTAATGCCGCAGAGGGTTAGCCGACATTCCTCTGCTTACATCCACCCTAACGCGCGCATTGTCCTTGTTTATTTTAGTTTCTATGGTGAAAAGCTGCTAAACTCGATAACATGATACACGTTTTAAATAAAAGGTATAATAAAAGTTGTTATTTAATTTAAAAAATATTCAATTTAAAAAAAAAAACCTCAAATCAATCAAACTTGGTTTAGAACGGCGACATGATAGAACGTCTCAAATCTCTTTCGATCGAGGGGCTACAAGAACAAGTCCCGGCGTACACGCGCTATGGACAACACAACCCCTTTCTTTTCGCAACTAGAGTAGGTGAAATTGAATACATTAATAAAAAGGATAGGGACAAGCCGCTCTTCAAACGTCTGGCCCCCTTCCGACAGCGTAGGCTCTGACAGTAGAGTCACTCAATAAATTAATAAGCGGCCTGCCGCTGGGGCTAATCCCCATTGCTTTATCGTTATCCTCACGTTCAATTATATAAGCACTAGTAATAGAGGAAACGACCAGGATAGGTTTCAAAAGCTCCTACTCTACGGACAAAATGAAACACGTAATTGTAAAATGAGATATTTAAGTGATATGTAATATTGAAACTAGAGAAATAAAATAAATTCTGATTCTGATTCTGATTGGTTTAGAAAATGTAATCTATCTCATCAGTTTTATGTCGCTTCTGTAAAACCATAAGGTAAGTAGGTAAGTATTAATGTCATCATATGCCTAGCTTTTTCAATACTGCTCAGGGTCTGCTCTCAGTCTAACCGGATGCAGTATGTACAGTATTTTACATAATGACTGAGGTATCAATTAATGTAATGTTTATAAATAAACGAAAACTCAAACTCAAATCATTTATTTCAACTAGACCATTACAGGCACTTTTGAAAGTCAAAAAAAAGCTAAGCTACAGTCACAGTCACAAGGCATAATAACTTGCGAAAGTACTGTAGTTGCACATTCCAAAAGCGTAGATCTCTATGGAGAAGAATGGGCAAGAAACTCCATGGACACTCTTTTAAATCAAAATATATTGTTAAAAATCTTGGTACATCATTCATGTTGAGATTAGGTATACATATATATGTGAGAACGATGTACAAAGACGTACACATTACGAAATAATTCAAAACAAATGTTACCTTGGTTGGACTTTAACATTAGGGAGCATTATAGCAGGGGTGACTATGGTAGCCATGGCAACCCCTGTTTGTTTATACTTAGTTATAATGGCCACTGTTTTGTTGAAATATTTATCAAATCTTAACAAATGCGTAACTTAAAATTAAACGTAATATCGTCCCCGTAGCGCGAAAAGTCACTAAGTCCGAAAATAGCCAAAATGAGTTATCAATGTCATTACAATCGCATTATTTTCTCTAAATATCTGTCATACCGTCATTGTTGTAGCTGCTCTCGTTTTTTATTTACGTAATGTGAGCAAGTCTACCCTTGGGACCCCAGAGCGTAATGACAGAATTAACTAATTTTGTTAATTATTTTTATATTTATCTTAATTATACAAAACTCCGAACTAAACCGACTTAATTACTTTTTCTTTTGAATTAGTAATGCATGAAAATACCTTTTGGTATCGTAAACATCACTAAAATGATTTAGTGAGATTTTTAAAATTAATAGTTTGCTAAAAACACACGAATGCGAAAATTAACTAACTCGACATAGTGATTACTCACTCTAGTTATATTTCTTTTTAATAACTTAGACCTGAGAGAAAACTCACTAACTACAGTCGAAAATTCACTAATTTACAACCAAGTCAGAGAATTTTTAGTAAACAACTAAATAAGTTCTTTTTTCTCAAATACTAGAAGTTTTACATGTGTGCATTTATATTATAAACATTATTTTATTATCTTTAAAACAAAGCTAAGAACATAAAGATATGTAATGACAAGCCGAAGTCATGAATATTTATATTTTCAAAAACTTTAACTCTCGATATCTCAAAACAAGGTTTTTCGACTTACTGACTTTTCGGGCTACGGGGACAATATGGCCATCTAAGATCCTGAGTCAAATTACATGCATGTTTTTTTTTTTCAATTAGTGTTATAAGTATCCAAAATTTGTATGCCTAATAAGTTAAACATAGCGATCCTGACATCGGAATTAGACCTTATTACATTGTACCTATGTTTCACAAATAAATAATTTGAATTTGAATGATGCTTTCATTCGAAGTGACAGGCACATGTAGACTCATGTATAGTTTCATCTAGAATATTCAATCCGCCCACGTTCAACTCTCCATACAATAAAGGTCACAGTTCAGCAGCCATAAATCAATAGTCCGTTGCATCCTTGTTAATAATACAGGTGATCGATCAGTGATGAAAATAGATTGGACGTGGGTAGTTTTAGCGGGAAACGGGGCTGGCTGCAACGCGCATGATTTCTACCGATCGATCCGACTATCACGCCGGTAGCAGACAGCTACAAGTGCTTCTATACAACCTTGTTACCTAGATCTGAGCTAAAATTAGCGTCTATTTCATTTATTATGTATTTTGAGGAAATATGATGGCTTAGAAACTGTCTTTGGTTGAGGAAAAACTGGATGCTGGGAGAATCTGTTTCATTATATTTTGTTAGAAAGTGTAAAATCTTGAATATACTGCGCTCCAGACATCGTATTTATATTCTACTTAGAACTCATAAAATTACATTCTTGACAACCGAACTTACTGATATTCACAAAAAAAACATAGGTAAGAATAAAAAAATCAAAATAAGTACTTACACGAGCAGGTCTAGTCATAAAAATCGCGACCACAGCAAAAGCATAAAAGACGAAAATCATTGTGAGTACAATGACAAGCAATTTTCGGGTCGACATGGGGTTATAAATCACATCATTAGTTAAAACGAACGAAAGTGCAGTGTGCACTGTCTCCACGTCACGGGATGGTATAAAGACTATATCTTGGCAGCCATTTTGACATCTGCTCACAACGACGGCGCGCGTGCCACTGGCGCGCTCTCTCTGCCGCTATGCCGAAGCCAGAACACGTAAAATGCAGAGGTGGAGAAGGCTAAGTCTAACCAATGTCGGTTTTGGTTTCTTGACTTATTTCTGTAGCACACACAATACAGCAAAACAGAATTAATTAATTATGTACTTTTCCTAACAAGCTGCGCCGACCCCAAAATAAATTGGGATAAGGGCAGGGGAATAATGATAGTGACGACGATTTTTCCTAACTGATTAACTAAATCAAGTTTTAACTAACAGAAAACTAAGTTAGTTTTCATTTAATGAACTTAACTCTTTTACTCACTGTGACGAATTTAAAACCAGTTTCAAACGACAAACAATCACAAATTACCCATCAGTTCACTTTCCGGGGTAATGAGCACGTTTCTCTATTACTTGCCCTTCTGTTTCCATTTACGAGTGGTTCATAACACCCCCTTCTACCCCTTTGTAAATATAGATGGTACCGCGAACAAGCTCGGATCTCTTGCACTGGACATTCGGTTTGTCTCGACCAACATACATTTGCGGCTGAGAAGAGAAAAGTTTACTCAAACGGACGGAGAAATTGTTAGAAACATGTTCGATATGTACGAGTGAGATAGCTATTCGGGCTGTATTATGACTTTGAAGGTACCAGGCATCCAGAAAATGGTAGGCAATAAATTGGTGTGTTCAGTACTGATACGGCGTAAGGAGGTTTTGCAAGGTATGAAGGTGGAAAGAGGACGCATTACGAGAGTCGTAAGGGATGGAATTACCTACAAACAACCGAACTCAAATTACATAACAGTGTATGTGGTATTTTGTTTTTATCGTGTTATCAGAAAGTACGATACGTGGAGATTTTATTTTATTAAGTTTCTTTGGGGAAAAAGCTTAAAGCTTATATTTATTTATTTCTCTAAAGCGTATTGAATATCTAATCTGGTAAAAATATCCTATCCTTCCAATCGCACCAATAATATAAATGCAAAAGTTTGTGAGGATGTGTGGATGTCTGAATGTATGTTTGTTACTCTTTCGCGCAAAAACTACTGAACGGATTTAGATGAAATTTAGCACACACATAGTTTATAACCTGTACTAACACATATGATACTTTTTATCCCCGTGGTGTGATCCCATGGCACAATTATCGAACTCCACGCGGGCGAAGCCGCGGGCATAAGCTAGTATATAATAAAAAAACTTACATTATATTTAGCGAAATGTGGATACCTCCTATAGATACAGCTCCGTCTAACCGTTCGAGTAGACTGATCGAGTATCTTCACTAATGTATTAACAGTATCATTTCGTTGGTTTAAATGCAATTGGAAAGGAACGGGAGAGGTCTTTGCCCAGCAGTGGGATAGAATAGGCTAAACAAAAACAAAATATGTTGGTTCGATGAGCAAACATTTTTTGTTCTTCTTCGTCGCTCGTAGTCGCGCAAACGGGATTTTTTGGATGAGTTGGGACCCGCTATGGCGTTCGTTTCGCTTCAAAAGGCTGTATACAATGTATGTGCTCTTGAGACACTCCAGCAAATCTACTTCTCCGTTGCGTCGATGATTTCTATATTCAATGAGTTTCGGTCAGAATTCTGCCACATTGAAAGTGGCTTCGGACAGGTGCTGCAGGCAAAGTGCTGATACGCACAAAGAGCAGGACAAGATTTATTTATAGTAGTTTATTCCCACAAAACGGCACGGAAGAGACAAACATCGAGGAGTCGAGTCCGCGTTTTCAACGGAGATACCATGGCTTGTCAGAGTGAAATAGCGCTAGCTCTGTGCCACTAGCAAATCTTCGTACAGCAGGTAATGCAAGGGCAGCAGCATCCGCCAGGGCTGCGGGACTGTTCGAAAGAGATACCGCGGCCCTGGAACACAAAGGGCAAAAGAAGGAACATGGATGGGTTTTAGTCAGAAAAAGTCTGAAATTCCCTTTCGCTCCGCCCAGAGTGGGAGGGGTAATTTGATGATTACCCATCCCAAAAAAAGGGTAGCAGCATCTACCGTAATATATTATTAGTTCCATATTATTAATGATATGGCACTGAACCCACATTGGCTAGTCCCAGTTCCAGTCGTGTCCATTTCGCTCAGTTGTTTTGCAAGGTACGCAATCGGTTAAATGTTTTCCATTTAGTAGACCAATACAGTTAAAATTCAGTTGCCAAATTTTCCTACACTTTCAAGAAGTCAGATGGGAGAGTAGCTGTTCTTCCCCCGGTTTGCTTCTCTTAGCGTGTAGATGGCAATCTAAATTGTGTCGACCCAGAACTGAGCTACTAGTTTGACACCTTTTTTTTGTGGATGGGAAATCATCAAATGACTCCTCCCGCTCTGGGCGAAGGGAGAGTCAGACTTTTACTGACTAAAAACCATCCATGTTCCTGCTTTTGCCCTTTATGTTCCAGGGCCATGGTATCTCTTTCGAACAGTCCCGCAGCCCTGAACTAGTTTAACACCTTCAGTAGCGTTTATCAGTTCCTGTTATGAACAAACAACAGATACAATAATATATTAAGTGCCCCATCGTTTGTTGGCTAATTATCTTTTTATCAATAGTTGTGTACGCAACCTTATACAGCGTGTAACAGAGAGGTGTGGTCATATTAAGGATGTTGTTCAGACCATCTAACTGGTTAACTTTTGCCTCGATTTCAACATCATCAAAAAAAAAACTACTGTCCCATATATTAGGGTCGAGCACTGATCAGTCATTGAATTTGTGTATAGGACAACTGATAATATGTCAACTGAAGAATATGTGTTAGAAATGTTTCTAACACATATTCTTCATTTGTGCGATTTCCATGTTTGAATAAGTTTTTAAACTATCATGGTCACTGGGAAAAGGCTAGGCAGATAATGATGGTCACTAAAATTTTCATTAACACTAGAAACGCCTAAATATCGGGAACTCAAAACAAACAATGGACATGGTAAATAACCCGTTTCTAGTGTTAGGTAATGATAATGTTTAAATAAACTAAAACCAGTCAGTTATTTGAACAAATGCAAATGAAACAATCGCTAATAACACGCAGAAACATACACAATGCATAAATTCACTTTCCAAGTATGCTGTCATAAAATGTCCTCGTGCTATTCCAGTTGTCTGCAAACTTAGCCTTGACCCCTGCTAGACCCAGATTAAAATTGGCGCAATGAAAGTCGTATAAAAGACATAAAATATATTATTGAGACGCCGCGCTGGCTACGACGTAGCGATGTCGTAGCTCGTAGCACCGTAGGCCCGTTCCGTAGCACCGTAGTAAACGGACTGAATAAGTTATTCAATAAGTAGTTTGTAGGAAAAAATATGTTCAAAGTAGAATTGGCAATTCCCTGGAGATGTAAGGTTGGGTTGTTAGAGGAAATTGGGGTTGCCATGTATGTTTTGTGGACCTATTTGTATTCAATTGCTTATTTCTTAGTTATGACTTGTATGTAGGTCAATTATTTCATTACCATTGCTTACACGGTAAAGGAAGACATTGTAAATAAAGAAGTTGACGAAAGAAGCTAGAAAAAGAAAAAAAAATGGCTGAAACCAACGAGTTGCATATTTGGTGGCGATGTGCAGTGTGCGTGTACTGTAATTAGGATCTGTAACTTTAAAGATGAGTAGCTAAATAAATAACAATCTAATTACTATTATAAATGAGAAAGTTTGTGAGGACGGATGTTTGTTACTCTTTCACGCAGAAACTACTGAACGGATTTGGATGAAATTGGGAACACTGAGAGTTTATAATCTAGGTAAAGTATCCCATATTTAGGATAATTTTTATCGCGGCAGTACGACCCCTGGGACAATTACCGAACTTGGGGCGAAGCCGCGGGCATAAGCTAGTACACTATAAAATGTCACATCAAGCTTTCTTAACCAGTATAACCAGACTTCGCTTTGTATGAGCTTACCGTACAATGAGAGATCAGCTTAATTAGGTTTTTCATAGCTTGATTGGCCCCCGTGCGTACATACATACGTAAACTCACGCCTTTTTACAATGGGGGTAGGCAGATACCACAATGTCACTGGCTACGATCCTTACATACTCCATAATCTATACTAATATTATAAAGAGGGATTGTAAGTTTGTATGTAGGTAATCTCCGGAACGAATGATCCAGTTCTAAAAATTCTCTCACTGGTAGAAAGCTAAATTATTCATGGGTTCTATAGGCTATATATACAGGGTTATTTGTAAAACACCAGTAACCTCTTAAGAGGTCATGGTACTCATCATTATGAACAACTTTTAATATAGGACCAAACCTAAAATCGCGAAAAAAAAACAGCTGTTCCCTACATTTATGGTCGATTAACTCGTCAAAATGTAGGAAACAGCTGATTTTTTTTTCGCGATTTCAGGTTTGGTCCCATAGTAAAAGTTGTTCATAATGATGAGTACAATGACCTCTTAAGAGGTTACTGGTGTTTTACAAATAACCCTGTACATCATCATCTGCCTAGCCTTTTCCCAACTACGTTGAGGTCGGCTTCCAGTCTAATCGGATAAATAAATCGGATGCAGCTAAATACCAGTATTTTACATGGAGCGACTGCTTATCTGACCTCCACAACCCAGTTAGTGCCAGGCAATATGATACCCCTTGGTAAGACTGGTTGTCAGACTTTCGGGACACTGAGTACCTGTAACGACTGCCAAAGATGTACAAATGACAGCCGGGACCAACAGCTTAACGTGCTTTCCGAGGCACGGAGGAAACTCGGTATGTAATGGGTGGTCACCCATCCACGGACCAACCTAGGTAAGCACGGCTTAACCTAAAGATCGACCCGAGCGGCTGTTCTTATTTAGCCACGAGCTCCTTGCATAGACATATATGTTATGGGTCTTTGTTACCTGAAATAAATGATATATTATTATTATAGACTATACATATAATTATATTTATATCATGCATATTAATCGAGTCATCAAAATATTTGCCAAAGAAGTCGCGGACGAAGTGCTTGTCATTTATAAGCCATATTGGCGTACCATAAATACTCACATATAAATAGATGTAATACATATTCACGAGGTCTACGAGCCTCGGACCATAGATTCTGGCGCATCCTCGTTATTTTTTCCAAAGGGATGACTCGCTTATCAGCGTCTTCTAACTCATTACCTTTTACGAGCTCAGCAGCTATCGACATGTACTTATAACCACTTGGGTTATCATGTTTAGAATTTATGGTTAATCAATAAACGAGTTGGAGAGCAGCGCTGGCCAGTGGTGGTGGCCTCAAATTACGCACAGTTAGTCGTGGGAACCTAGGCAGGCGCATTACTTTATGTAATTCATTTCATCACTACTGCTCTCAAAACGGTGAAGGAAAACATCGTGAGGATACCGGCATGTCGTAGAATCAAAAAATTCGAAGACATGTGACATCTACCAACCCGCACTGGCCCTTGTGGTGGATTATAACCCATTCCCTCTCATAGAGAGGAGGCCGGGTGTCCCAGCAGTGGGAACATTATAGGTTGATTATGCAATAAGCGGGTTGTAATAACGCAGTGTTTTTATTCAATACTAGCTTCTGCCCGTGACCTTCGGCATCGTGAATTTTTCATTTTTCATAGCCTGTGTGCCACTGCTGGGCAAAGACTTCCCCTTTCTCCTTCTAAACCTCTCTGTTTTGAAATTATTATAAAAATATGACTTCCCTATTTGAATCGGATTTTGTTAACAATTTCAAGGTTTTTAATTTTTTTGCACGGATCTCCAATTTTTTTAATGAAAAAAAATAGATGTAGCTTAAAATACTCCTTATAACAGCCAACTGCCAGTAAAAATCCCGTCAAAATTGGTCCAGTCGTTTCCGAACAAACAGACAGGCAGATAAAAATTCAAAATATAATTTTTCTATTATAAGTACTACCATATATTCTTTCATACGCATTCAGTAAAAAGCTGTTTTAAAATTAGAAACAGACACTTCATTTTTATTTATTTGTATAGAAAAGATCTTCTTGATAAAACTCTTTAGTTCATTCACGAAATTGGACAAAACTGAGCATTCGGAAGAGATTTTAAAAACTCGTTAACTATACATAGTGGTCCACAAGCAAGTTACGTTAAGTTAACTTGATTATTTTGCACTTTTGAAGGCATTTTTTTCTAATCCGACTAATGGTTTTAAAAAATATCACACCCATTTCGCTTGCCAACGCGCTAGATAGTCCATCTAGCGTCGTTAAGAAAAACAACTACAGCCAATTATTTCCTAATGCTTATAATAAGCATGACGTAACAGATGTGCTTTAAAATAATAATATTATATACTAGCTTTTGCCCGCGGCTTAGCACGCGTTAATTTAGATTTTGACAATCAATTCGGGTTGTACTCAGCTTGTAATAATATAATTCAATCATCATTCGAAAGACATGTAACGCCATGTATTATCATAAGAACATTATTGTTGTTTTCCTCGAGTACTTTTTTTCGGGAAGTAAGGTACCCTTAATGTATCTGTACACCTGAAAACGTATATGTAAAATTTCAGGATGATCGGTGCAGAGGTTTAGGCATGAAAAGATAACAAACAAACAAACAAATAAACAAATTTACTTTCGCATTTATAATATTAGTTAGGATTAAGCTATTCTACATTCACACAGAAAAGTCTTGCGTCGTCGTCCGTCAGAAAAGCAACCTCAACGAAAGTGTCTATTTGCTACGCATCTCGTAGCATCAGTGCTACGGCGTAGCAACATATATATTTTTTATTTGTTACCAGCCTATTTTGTTCCACACCGGGGCAAAGGCCTCTCCTATTCCAACTCTCCCGGTGTTTTGCTTTTCGCCAATCAGCGTTGGGGATGCCTCGGTGACGATGACCGTCTTCAGGGTCTTCATGGCCCAAAATGGATTTTGGCCCATCACATTATATATCTACAAAAAAATATATGCTCAATTTGCATGCCTCAAATATCTTGCGTCTGTGTTCAAAAAAGCTACCAGCAAATTAGTCTGTTTGCTACGCCTGGCGTAGCCCTTTTGCTACGGCGTAGCAACACATCTTTTCAACTTGCCCATGACACTATAAAAAATATATGTGGTATAAAATGCGGTATATTACGGTATATTATTATCCATGTTTTTTATTTCAATTTAGTTTATAATTTAAACTTGTCATTCGATATGGATACGTTAATTTGTGAGTGAAAAAGAAATTATATCAGATGTTATAAAATATGTCCAGAGTGGAGTTAATTTATCGCAAGTTACGTTGCGCACTACATAAACACACATACATACACATGAACTCACACCTTTTCCCATGGAGGTAAGCAGAAACCACAGGTCGCCACCTGCTACGACCCTTACATATTCCTCTTGCCTCGTCCACGTTCATACATCTGGTCATACACGCACGCCCCGGTCGCGAGTACTACGCACCTGACCTTTCTGGCCGTTGCGCACTTCTATGTAATAAAACATTATTATGATTTTATTAAATAACAAACTTGAATTGTCTTCAAGGTTTGATTTACAGCCGTCCGTCCGTCGTATGACGACGGGCAGGCCGTGTCGACGGCGCGTTCGTGTTCCACGCGCGCCTCAAAGAGTTGTCAGCAACGGGAGGGGCCCGCAAGGGCCGGTGCCTGCCAGGGCTGCGGGACTGTTCGAAAGAGATACCGCGGCCCTGGAACATAAAGGGCCAATGAAGGAACATGGGTGGTTTTTAGTTAGTAAGAGTCTGACACTCCCTTCCGCTCCGCCCAGAGCGGGAGGAGTCATTTGATGATTTCCCACCCTCCAAAAAAAAAAAAAAAGGTTTCATTTACAAGAAACCTCCATTACTTTTGGTGACAGTCAATTGGGCTCGTAAATAAAGGAGTAAAAATAAAACAACATTGTTTTTTGTGTACTTTATTGAGATGAAAGTTCTACAATACTGATTATGAGTTAACATTCACTTAATAATTAAACTTCTGTTTGACATTGACACTGATTTCCTTGATCTTAAATGCTTGATTTTCAACGAGATTGGTAGTTCGTTAATTACGGTACATTGATATTACTTACATCTAAACATTCATACTTTCAAAATGCCTGTTGGCTTACCTAAAACTATATTTAAATTGAGTTACCATTAGTGAGTGATTTAAATAATTATATCTAACAAATATATATTAATAAAACACACACAAGTTTTGTATGGAGCTGACCCGAAGCTACAATATTTATGAAATAAGTAATTAAATTAACATTTAATTGATTAAACACATTTATGAAATTACGGTTCCATGATTTGCTTATCTTCTAAGAACATCAATAATGAATTGCTGATTAATGTCTAACACCAATAATAATAATAAGGTGATTAAAAATGCGATTAAATATATTTGGCTTGCACCCCCTGTATATAACCAACACCATTCAGCATTCCATCTCATTCACACACACCGTTCGGCCCAACAGGCACGGGAAATGCGGACACAGTTCCGGACATGGACACCTTCATGGAAGTAGTCAGTGTCCGGTGTCGGACCGTAATTTGTCCGTACCAGTGTGACTGATCATCAACACACATTCAATGTGATTAAATCCGCATTATTTAGTAAACAATTTTTTTATCATACATTTCCGCCCTTATCATCCACCCTGATCACTCCGAAACATTTACCGACATCCTCCCTCATACACCCTCATTCTTCCTCATCCACCCCCATCCATCTTCATCCTCTCTCATCAACCGCTTAGTTGTCGCCGCAGCGGTGCTTCCACAGGTCCTTGATCATGTGGATGCGACTCTGAATGGTGGCGATGTGCTCCTCCAGCTCGCGAGAGACCACCTGGAGACGATCCAGCTGGTTCTCCAAAATCTGCTTCTGCGGCTCGCCTTCCTCTGTAAATAGATAATAATGCCTGTTAAATGATAAAGTTAAATAAACGCTCAAAGTTTCGGGTAGATGTAACTTGCGTCAAGATACATGTGTGCGTCACTCGTTTCCTCGCGCCACGGTGAGTCGTATAGCATGCTAAATAAACCAAGACTGGTCAACTTTTCAGGTGTAAATAAAAGGCCAAATTAATATTATTTCTGTGTCAACCAACGGGCCATCTTGTAAATAACACTTGCCTAAAGTTATGGTAGGTAGTGCAGGTACCTACTCTTAGTTTAACAAACCTGAGGTCGATCGAAGATTGATTCTACTATATATCGTCTAAAGTAAGACTGAGTCATACCTTTTTGAGCATGCATTTATAACGAGCAGATATTTTTTTCGATCTGACTTGTAAATCTGAAATAATTATGTATCCAAGACCCTCGCCAGCTAACCGCCGTTGGCGGGCCACACTCTGTGGACCTGGTATTGAGCAGCCTTGCTCTAAAAACAACTTTCGTTTGCTTTCTCCTCAGTCACTGTCACAACACGCTCAAGCTACATGCTTGAGCGTGCACTTAGCTCGTGGCCAAGTGGTAAGCCGTCGAACCCAACCATCGAGTGCTGAAATGCTGCGTTTGTGTTGTAAGTAGGTGAGTAAACCTAGACGCCCTAAGATTGCATGGAAACTGTTGCCAGTGCTGCCTGCCTCTAGTAGCGGCCACAGAGGCGTCTCCTTACTCTTTTGTCGTGACAGTCGGTTCCATAAGATATATTTCGACGGTTAAAAGGAAATAGGGTATAAGCAACAAATAATGAAATGTTCAGGAGAGCCGTTCAAAGTTTTAAATTTTAGAAAAACTGACGTATTTTTGTTATCTATTAAGATATCGTGAAAACTAAAACAGTTATAAAATCAGAAAAAAATGGGGCAGTTACCGGAATTTTTAGTTTTAATGATTTGACGCTATTTAAAGTGGTTTTTGTCGCTTATAACAATAGCTTTTAATTTTCCAATGAGGAAATATGGCATAAGATACAAATGACAAAATAAAATATTAAAGGATAAGAAGCCTAAGCGACATACCGATTTCTCACATCGCAAGGTAAAAGGGATTAAGAGACTAGACAGTTCAATAAGTGTTATAGGAAAAGAAGGATAAGGTACTTTTCACAGTGGTTGTATGATAATAGAGCACAAGAAACAGTCAGCTTTCAAAACAATATAGTCCAGTCAAAATAGACATTCGAGCTTGCATTAATTCCCAACAAGCTGGATTTTTGTGCAGGCCTTGAATACGTCATGACAAATGATATGTCAAAAGTCCCCATCGATCCCGCTTGTGCGTTGTTTTTTATTCGAGGTCAAAGGTCACAAATTTGCGTTTTTTACGTATATCTCTGAAACAACGAGAGCTATCGAAAAATGGTTCAGACAAAGTTTGTAGATCGTAAAATTGTCTACAAAAAAGATCTCAACACTTTTCTTCTACAAAGCATCGCTTTCGAGATATCGTGACTTCAGACAGCAGGAAAGTCGTATTTTCGACTAATTTTTTAAATTTCGATATGCACACATTTCCGCACCACCTCCGAGGTAGTGTACACGGCGCTTTTTTTTAACGTGGTTTCCCCAGTAGGAATATAATATAATAATAATATATTATAATGATTCTATTACCATAATTTAACTTGAGTTTTGACTTAATTGTTCTATTTATCGATCGATGGTTCCTTGCAAATATCTTTCAATTCTTGTATTGAAAATTGACAATCATCATGATTTACGATAAATGCAAATATTTCTTCCATCGCTGAAGTAATAGAATCACTTTCAGGACGACCGATTTTACCTCTACTAATGGGTTTCAGAAACGAAGTGTAACAATCACTGTGGTACTTAGCCTCAGTAGCAACTAAGTCATATTCATACTGAATGCGGGCAATGACACTTCTTGCTAGCTCATCAGAACGAGTCTGAGCGTCCTTCAAGATGGTTTTCTTGAAGTCAAGGTTTGAAACTTGAGACACTCTTCGTCGAAGATGCTGCGCTTTTTTCATTTCAGCCGTTTTATCTGCTTCATTGCCACAGAACAAACAGTATTTCTTGAAACAAAAAGACGATTCATTACCTCGTGCTCTAGTACGAGGAGGACTAATCCCAGATGTGGTAGCTATCTCCGCCTCACGCTGTCTTTCAGCTACAGTGATGTTGCTCTTCCGGGTGTATGATTTACGACACAGCTTATGTATCTTTACAGATTTTTTGTCCTTCAAATATTCATCGAACCCATCACCCCTTTCAGTACTTGAATCCATTAAAGTCTTTAGCCCACGATCAACAACCACAATTTCACTTTCAGTCAAAGATTCATTGCAAATAAAGCAAACTTCTGACATTTTTACAAAATTTTGTAACGGTACTGTTTAAAAAGAGACACGATACGACACGTCTATTCACTACGAAAAACCGTTCAACACTGACTGCATTTACTAGAGCTATGTCCTTCGGGAAAAGCAGGTATACGCTGGTTTCGACCCGAAAAATGGAGTGTCGCAGGCAGATGTTTCTCAAGGCCAACCGCCCAATAGAATTAGGGACGGACGATGACTCACTCAGAATTGTATATTTTTCACGTACTTGTGAGCATGGGGCAAATAAAACTATGTTCTAATATTTTTTGTTCAAATGTTAACCCGATGATGCATACTGGCCACGTATGAGTGCATATTCGTATTTTCTATGTTTAAAATAGCCATAATTCGAGAACAGTGCACCGTAGAAGAAAAAGTGTTGAAATCTTTTTTGTAGACAATTTTACGATCTACAAACTTTGTTTGAACCATTTTTCGGTAGCTCTCATTGTTTCAGAGATATACGCAAAAAAAGCAAATTTGTGACCTTTGACCTCGAATAAAAAACAACGCACAAGCCGGATCGATGGGGACTTTTGATATGTCATTTGTAATGACGCATCCAAGGCCTGCACAAAAATCCAGCTTGTTGGGAATTAATGCAAACTGGAATCATAATTTAGTCTATTTTGACTGGACTAATACCAGGATATAAGACATTAGTGACACACAATGTCGCTTGAAAGCAAAGGAAAAGAAGGATAGTCATCATATTTTGGCATTGCTTGAGTATGGAAATATGGATGAAAAGACACCCCAAAAATAATGAAGTAGCGCAACCAACACGATCCTTCATCAGGATAGTAGGATGTAAGAAATAAAAAAAGACATTTTTGTTAATAATATTTTTAATCAAGAAAAATCAAAGCTACTTAAAAAGAGTGGGTAGGTATCAACATGCTAATCATTTTTGGAAACAATAATACTGCAGCTATTAAGTAGGTAACTTAAGAATCAATTGCGAAAACTTGGTATGTATTCGTAATATTATACATTTAAAAAAAGTAACAAACATTATAAAAAATAATAAAAAGCTTCGAAACTTAAGACTTATTTGGCATTGTTAAACATAACATGGTATCTATGTCAAACAACAAGGTTATAATCGACACCATGATATCTAATTTAATTTAAGTAATAAGGTATTAGTGACAAAACTGTATTTATATTGTAAACGGAAGTAAGGTATAACCAACAGTGTGATATTAAAATAAATTTAGGTAATAGGGCATAACCGACATAGCTGTCATAAAGTACTGAATGGTAATAATAGGGTATAACCGACATAGCTGTGATAAAGTACTGAATGGTAATAGGGTATAACCGACATAGCTGTGATAAAGTACTGAATGGTAATAGGGTATAACCGACATAGCTGTCATAAAGTACTGAATGGTAATAGGGTATAACCGATATAGCTGTCATAAAGTACTGAATGGTAATAGGGTATAACCAACATAGCTGTCATAAAGTACTGAATGGTAATAGGGTATAACCGATATAGCTGTCATAAAGTACTGAATGATAATAGGGTAAAACCGACAGAGTAATATGAAAATGAATTTTGTATATAGGGTATAAGCGCCGTAGCTATGTTAAATTACGAAATGGAAGTAGGCTAGAAACAACGTTTGTACTTTTTAAGGGAAAAGCTTAAAAGGCATAAACAACAGAAAGCTCGACCCCCGTATGAAGTAAAAAAGCATTACCGACAACAAACCCAAAATTATCATCATTTTTGTAGGGATACAAGCACCTTTATAGCAAAAAAGACCTGAATTTTCGTCGGTTACGAAAAATAATACTAGGAAAATGATTTTTTTTTTCTAAACGCCACAAAAGTCATTGTAGAGCCATGGGAGTAAGCGCATACGAAAGAGCGGAAAATTTAACGTAGGATGACATAAATAACTCATTTTTGACCAAATTTACTTCCCTTTTACCGTCGATTTAGATCATCGGCAGTGATTACGCCAGTCAAAGGCCAGAAAGTGACAACCAGATTTACCAACTCCAACATACCTACTTGGAAAAAAGGCAGCAGTTTTGTACTCACCCAAATTCTCATTAAAGATGATCTTGAGTTTCTTTGTAACGTCAGCTGGATCTGAAACAAAAAAAAACGTTGAGTTATCATCAGATTTGAATTTCTCTACACTTTTAAAAGTCAATCTCAGATTTAGTCAGTGTCGCACAACTGTCAACTACAAAATGCTAGACAGAGAACATATCAACGCCAACATCTTTATAAAGAGGTCAATCTTACCAACTGGATCATCTTCCCTCACATGAATAATCCTCTTCTTAGGTCCATCAGGACAGGCGTTCTCATCATTGATAGCCTTAGCCTCGGAGACATTCATCAGCTGGACCTTCACCTTAACACTATTATTTGAGGCACCAACGATGTCGCTCTTGGGCTGTTCTACGCCGAAATTACCGGTGTAGGTCACATCCTGGAAAAAATATTACGTTGGTTAAACTGTAACATCGAATTTCATCAATTTCAGGGCTTATTCATATCTAAAACTGAATTCCAAATAGACATTTGCCCATTAGGAATACACATTAAGCGACTTCATGTTCCGGTTAAATGTCGATGACTTAAAACCTCAGTGTTACGGTCCTGAAGATTTTATTGTCTATGTCCTTGAGCCGCCTCTTGAGTCTTCACCTCAATCTCGCCTGATTGAAAGCGATGAATGAAGTCTACGATGGCACGAACCTCAGAAGGTACGTGTTCAATCTTGAAAGACTCTGACGATTATTATGTTGATACTTACAACAATCTCCTTGGTCTCTTCCCTCTTCAGGAAGTTGTAGAAACGCCTCTCCAGGCGAGTCAGATTCTTCGCTTCCTTTACGGTTAAAGCTGGGTTCGACTTGTTATGTGCAAGCCGTTCTTTGGACATCACATCCGGCCCTTTCTTAATATTTGCAGCCCAATAACGCAAGATCTGTGGTACAATAAGATTTTCGATTTGAGGATAAGCACTCTCATTATGCGAGACGACAGGAGAGAGATCAGGCAAGGGCAGAAAGGGAAGGAAAGGTGCGGGCCTCGCAACGGAAAACAACTTTTGCGTCTTGTCTCAAAATTCACGTTTCATAGCAACAACGGTATAAAAAACTCACATATTTCCAGCTCTGAGTATTCATCATTGCGCCCTCGTAGCAGCCGTTCAGTGTATCCATAAGCTTTAGCCACTTCTCGATGTTCAGGAATGTGAGCATGTCAGAGTTCGCCACGTTGTAGAGAGACGGGTCCTTCTCGATGGCCATTAAGAGTATGCGTAGCTGAGTTACCGTTACTCGCGTTCTCGCCTTGGCGCGGCGGGCCCCTGGTCTAGAGGCCATCCTTGCCTTTTGATAAAACAGACTTCAGAACAGATTCTTTGTTAAATTATACCATATCTATGCCAAAGCACGCGCTTCGAAATATCGCCTAAATATCTAAACTATCCACTCCTCTCCATTTCAGTTCAGTACGGAACGTAGCTGTGCAAAGAGGTGTGATTCTCACCTCTTTTCAAAACTCCGCTCCGTTCATCCCTGCTCGTCTTCTCTTTTGTGGAAATGGACCCTAAGACTGAGCGTTTAGGTAGGTAGGACCTATAAGCAAGTCCTAATTAAAATCTAATAGTACTAATACGTAAGTTATTATTAGGGTACCTACTGACTTGAACGTACGCCATTCCTATATGTTTGGCGATTTCCCGAAATACTAGGTGGGCACTCGAACCCCATAGCCCTAGTGTTTCAACCCCAAACGGCTCGAACACATAATTAAATTGTATTCGCGCCTTTTAAGGTTTTCAGCACCTACAGCAGCCTCCCCAGCACAGCCCACTGTGTTAGGAAGATGGGATGGCGC
Source organism: Eurois occulta (assembly GCA_950022335.1). Classification (NCBI taxonomy): domain Eukaryota; kingdom Metazoa; phylum Arthropoda; class Insecta; order Lepidoptera; family Noctuidae; genus Eurois; species Eurois occulta. The sequence continues at coordinate 17,747,604 of OX465489.1, forward strand.
AAGGGTGTCGACGCAAGTTGCGTCCCACACCAAATGCCTACCCAACTTCCATGGCATTCTGGTCATACCATCTGGTATCTTCCCATCGACGCGTGCCAAGATATTGGGTTCTAAGACAGCTGGCACCCCGGCGCGGCGGTGGCAAGAGCATAATTGCCACCGATGAGATCATTAATGCTAGCGTACCGCGCAATTCGACCTGCACTCTTACTGCAAGAAAGGTCATGGTATCCGAGGCAGTCGACTATATAATAGTATATTAATTATATAGGTATTTTCAAAATTTATATAGGTATGTGTAAATGTAAGTTATCAAAGTTACACTGATGGCGCCAGTATAACTCTGATGGCTTATATTTCGGAAACGTGATGCTTTAGAAGTCTTTGTGGCATACAATACTGGTTTGTTACCAGCTATAATGAGGGATAGTTAGACAGACAAGGCTTCTTATTAAAATATTCAATCGCCCTTGGTCAATCTGAACTCTATAATATTTAAAAATGCCCAAGATTTAGATACAGTCAATCGCACATTCATAGTAACCCGTGAACGGAAAAAAAAACCCTTTTACTGCCACGAAATAAAATCTAAAGTACACCATGGCGCACACCCATGGTGTAAATTCGACTTAATTGTCTGTATCAACTTGCATTCAATAATAATCACTGGTTCTTGACTAACTGCGAAAAATACCTACGTTTAAAACGTCGTTGTTGACTGTAACCACATACCGACGGTTCTGTAGCCAACAGGTACCTACCTAACCTAAAACTAGACAGCTTTGAGTTGAACTAAGTCGAAATGAACAAAGGAAAACCACGGCACAGCATTAATTTATAACATAATATTTAAAACCACCGTAAATACCTGGCAAAAATGTTTTATCTATCAAAAATATTCGGCAAACACTTTAAAATATATTTTGTGCAACAGCCTTATCGCTATTTCCGAAAAATAATAATACCTCTAGTTACTCTAGCAAATGGCCGGCCGCCCGCCGTACAAATATTAACGAGGGCGGGGGCGGGCGGCTTAATAATTTCATCCTATATAATATAATAAGAGATGTAGAAATCTCACGTAGGACCACATTTGTCTCTAATAAAATTATAAAGCGCTGAGCAGTTTCAAAAAATCATAATAAAGCCACATCAGATTAAGGTACATGTATTCAAATAATAATAAAAGATAAAATAATAGAAGAGTAAAAGCGTAAATACCTACTTAGGTCGAAAATAAAGGAAAACACGAGTTTTATGACATTAAAGTAAAGAAACATTGAAAGTAATTAACATATTAATTACCTTAAACATTTTCGAGGTGCAACGCGATGCAAAGGGCAGCAGGAAAAATGAAATCTATCAGAGATTTATCGATCCGAAAGTGAAGGGACAGTGCACTAAATTTTTATTTATTGCCAATCTTTGAATATCAAAATATTGGCATAGCCTGTTTTTCTGATTACCCCATAGGGATAAAAACTGAGAAGAAGATACCATGAACCATGGTATTGTCATTTGTGACCAAGTTTGTGACATACGAGCAAGAAAGTTGTAAAAAAGTAAAGCAAATAAAATGTCAAACTGTAAAAGTAAATTTTGTTATTTTTAATTAATTATTGCCCAATAAGAAGATGCAAAATTAACTTACAACTTAGGCTATAAAGCTAAACTGAGCAATACGCTTTTGAGTTCTAAAATAACAATCTAGGAATGTTTTATACAACATTCAACAAGGTCCAAGTTAGTCGATTAATCGAATTAAAAACTTACTAACGTTTCATATTATGTACAACATTACGGTCCACTCAGCTGGTGAGTTGTCATTGTCAAATTCATGTGTGGTTAATCTGTCAAAAATTAAAAAGGCGATTAGGCGAGAATCGTCCCAATATTGCACAAAGTAACATGATTTTTAAATTAAAAATAGATTGAATTAGGCTTTATAATATGCGGTGGTGTTTATTCGTTTTGTGTACGCTCATTTTGGGCACAAAAGCGTGGGATGACGGTGACTTGGAAGTTTTCGACGTGGTCGAAGAAGTTAATCAGAACTTTTACGAATTGTTAGGTGTTAAACAGGTAAGAGCCAAATTTAGATAGACAGAGTAATTACAGAGCTTCATTTTACATAGTATCAACCCTTGAAATATAACAATTGAACAGCTATAGCCGCTAGCTCAGCCAACGAGTCCGGTATTTGGCAACTTTCATCTTCTTTTGGAAGAATTAGCCGTTATCATGAAATATAGATAATATTCTTGTATAAGATTATTGAAATCTTAATCCAAGTTTAGTTTAAAGATTTTTATATACCCAAAAATCACAGTTGATTTAAGAATGATTCATACCTAATATTGTTTAGTTAGCTGCTACTTAAATTGTACTATTGTTTTACAATACGATTGTCATAATAATCAGTGTTCAATGTTTTGCTACAAACTAAACAGAGATCTGTATTGTTTCATACACCCTTGTATTTTGGAAGCCTGCTCAAGTTTACAACCAAATCACTTTTGTAAATATAAAATTGAACACATAAATCTCTTAGTAATAATAAATAATATCAAGCAAAACTAAAGCCTGCTCGCACCATAACTCGCTAAATGTGTTAACTCATAACATACTAGATTAAGCCTGCGACTTTGCTTGATTGGATTTTGGTTATGATTCCATGAAATCATACGACAGGGATAAATCTATCCCATATCTCCAGGTTATAAACTATATGTGTGCCGAATTTCATCCAAATCTGTTCAGTAGTTTTTATGTGAAAGAGTAACAAACATCCATCCCCACAAACTTGCACAATTAAATAAATTAAAATAGTACTTGTATTTAAGTAAGGGAAATTATTAAGATTTAAAACATTATTATTTCATCTTCAAACAATTGTCAAAAACAGACCAGATGTTTTAAATAATTATGATTGGCACTTCAGATTTCTGTAGTAAGGGGCATAAATGCGTTTTTCCTGCTAGGGCTGCAGGACTGTTCGAAAAAGATACCGTGGCCCTGGAACATAGAAGGCAAAAGAAGGAACATGGATGGTTTTTAGTCAGTAAAAGTCTGACACTCCCTTCCGCTCCGCCCAGAGCGGGAGGAGTAATTTGATGATATCCCATCCGAAAAAAAAAACAAAAAAGGGGCATAAATGCGTCAATTACCATAATTGATTAATATTCTATCTTGTTTCAAGGATGCAACCCCAGCTGAAGTCAAGTCTGCATTTAAAAAGCTCACACTGAAACTCCACCCGGATAAGAATGACTCTCCCGATGCAGATGTACAGTTCAGGAACCTGGTGTCTGTACACAATATACTCAAGGATCCCGGGAAAAGGGAAAAGTATGTTTTTTTCATATATTTTTTGGAATCCATCAGAATAATACATAGGTCAGGTGCATAGTACTCCTACATAAACGGTGTGTGTATATGATGTATGAATGTGGACAAGGCGAAAGGAGTATGTAAGGATCGTGGCAGGTGGCATTCTGTGGTTTCTGCTACTCCCAGGAAAAAGGTGTAGGTTTACATAAATGTATGTAATACACACTTGTATTTGTGCCCCACCCAAATGTCCTTTCTTTGGAATTGTTTGTGTTGTTGAGCTCCTTAAGTTCTGAGTTGTGGTGCACACTTACTGAGACATACTTGCAGTGACTGGACAGGTTCACTCAAATCTGTGAGAACCATGCAGGTTCATCTGACCAAGACAATATCTAGACTAAAAGAAACTGCGACGTCTGAGTTTGTTTCGGCTGTTTCTTCTCAGACTAGTAGATTAAGAAACACTGACCTCATCTAATTTGTGACAAAAATTGATGTGTCAAAGTAATTTTAATAACCTCCTTGCAAATATGAATATAGTAAAACAGAATGTACAAAACACACCAACAAATGAATTTGAATTTGAAATATGAATTTGAATTAGAAAAAAAATTTTTTTTAAAGACTAACATGATTTAGTTTTACATTGTCACACAACAACGATTTTGTAACCCATTTCTTATATATTGTAATTAGCCAATTACATTACTTGAAGTTAATGTATATGCCAACAATAAAGTATAGGATAAGAAATGAAAATACATATCATCCGGATAATTTTATCCAAAATAAATTTTAATACTTTAGGTACAATGAAGTGCTCAAGAATGGTCTTCCGAACTGGCGCTCAGCCATATACTACTACCGTCACGTGAGAAAGATGGGCCTGGCTGAGGGCGCCATCATCCTGTTCGTGATCATCACCTTTGGGCAGTATGCTGTCGGCTGGGCTGCATATGCTGAGAAGAGGTTTACTGCTGTAAGTTCTGTCTGCTGTAAGATTTTTTATCTGTTTATTCTTAATCCGGACACTGGAAGATCTAATTCGCAAGAGGTCCTTTTTTCCTTTAAAATTTAATTCTGGAAATTTTTTGGGCAGTGTTATTTGGATTTTCCAGGAATTTATTAGTAGAAGCTTGGAGTCCAGACTTATACGTGGTTGATTGATGGCAATAGGTTCAACCTCTATTACATGGGACCTAAACAGATCTGGCGACCCTAGCTGTAGGTACACTTCTGCCCTTTGAGAAAATACTGGCATCATGTTATGCTACGATATCTTTTTATTTATCCTGAACTGCCCAACTCCTGGCCAAAGGAAGGCCTTTGGCCAGGTTCAACAATTGATGGGACAATTCAGGATTCCCCCTTTCCTTACATTTCTCTCTAGCCTGTGCTTCTTAAATTTTTCAGGAGCAAATACTCACCAGTAGAGGCAAGAAACACTCGAAGCGGGCCGGTTTTGACCAAGGCTTGTCAGAGATCTTGGACCAGCTGCCCAAACCTAGTGTTAAAGATACTTTGCCGTTCCAAATACCGAGGTTTACCTGGTGGCTGATGACTGCCATACCTTACGGGATCATAGAGCTGAGGAGAAGGTTGAAGGAGCAGGAGGAAGAAGCTAAGAGACAGAAAAAGAAGTATGTATAATATTTAAGGTACAAAGTCAGGGACGTCCTTATAACTCCACCCTTTCGCATCGACGTGACGAATGTGCCCATACCTTATGCTCTTTTTGTATGGACAAACCGTCGAACGCCATCGATCAATGTCGTCTTCGTCGTCTTCTCTTATTATTATTGCACTATAGGACCGCTCGTCTTAATGCCGGGAGTCAAATCTCAAAATCGCGCTTTGATTAAGGGATATAATATATGACGTGAATGCCCATTTTCACTAATTCTAAAATTATCACTAATTATAAATGTTCTTAGAATTAGTGAAAACGGGCATTCACGTCATATGCTGTCAAATCTTAATCTTATTCCTAAAATGTTTTTTTGTGAAGAGAAAACGCATTTTTTTTTATAAGCTAGCTACTTTTGCTACCCGTAAGTTCATGTTGAAAAATGACAATAGCAATGAGGAAAATGAAATCTAATTGTTGGTAAATCTGCAAAATGTCACGCAAAATGACTCAACGTTGTTCAATGGTAGCAGCGCTGCAATAGTTTCCATAGTGACGCTTGAACGACTTTGTTATTGCAGGCAATTGAATCAATATTATGTAAGAAAGTCTTACAATAGACTTGTATCAACAAGAGCCACGCAATGGTAGGTGCGATTGTTGTATTAGAAATAATAAACACAGTTAGTATCGATTGCCAATTTGTTGATTAGTCAAGGGTGAATACAGTAATTGTCTTATTAATACCGTAATGTGTAACTAAGCGCTATCGCGACGGATTTGCTAAAGTTTTGTCTTCGCTAAAGTATCTATATATAGAAATGTTTATTTTTGACGCTTATCACTAAGTTGATAAAGGCGTATTTTTGCTGTTTTTACTACACTAACACATAACAAGATATTAATATAAATTAAACTTGAAATTACCAGTTGACAGCGTTAAGGAATTTTTTTGAGGCCCATTATTTTTCATTTTATAGTTTTTTGTTAGTTTATTTAACTTGAGTTCAGCTGAATAACATCAGAGAATACTTTTATACTCGTAAAAAAATCGCGTCCAAAAATTGCGGGGCACAACGGAAAAATAAACTTTTTTTTTAACCTATTGTTACGGTACAGCTTTTTACAACGTCACAAAAAATGTATACATCTGTGCTTGTGGTTCTTTTGGCGGTTGAATGACTTTGGGGAATCGCTAACAGCCGCATGGGTCGATCTTCAGGCTGTCATTAGTAGATCTTTGACAATCGTTACAAGTAGCCAGCGGCAAAGTCTGACAACCAGTCTTTCCAAGGGGTATACTATTACCCAGACCCCAGTACTAACTGGGTTGTGGAGGTCAGATAGGCAGTCGCTCCATGTAAAATACTGGTAGTCAGTTGCATACGGTTAGACTGGAAGCTGATCCCAACTTAATTAGGAAAAGGCAGGCACATTGGTGGTGTTGGCTTTAGTTCCAGCTATATATATATCTCTCTATTGATCAGAAATTTACTCATTTTCAATAATTCCCCATTATCATCAGGGAAGAAGAAGACAGAGCGCGGGCTACCCGCGAGGCGGCCGCAGCGGCAGAGTACAAGGCGGCCGGGGTACGCAAGCGGCGCGGCTTCGTGCCTCCCGTGAGGGACGTGGACTGTATGCTCGACCCGGTGGACGAGCCCGAGGGAGGACCTGTGGTTATGGCTGTTAGACAGGTACGACAATGATACTAAATTATTCTTTCAATAAGGCCATATAAAGTGGGGGTGCACTGCTTCTGCGATAATCTAAATTGTGTCAGTCCGGAACTTAGTCACGATTCTACAATTAGCGCTATTAGTCGCTGTTACATGCAGGAGTCGGGGAATGCAGGACAAGGCGTCAATGCCTCACCGTTTTCAGAGGACACCTCATTTCGAAGATTAAAATCGACCATGAATTTACCATCTGAGTAGATGTTCGGTGAGTGTGCCCAAGAGCTCCACGAGATCATTCCACCATCTCCCTTCTTCCATCGGGAGTCCAGACGTACTGCGTATTATCACCACCACCATTCCTGGTCGATGTTCCACACATTCGCACGAAGCGCTTTGCTACATCGTTTATTATGCGCACAGCCAAGGAGTGGAATTCCCTGCCTTCGTCGGTGTTCCCAAGTTCATATGACCCCAATCTATTTAAGTCGCGAGTTAATAGGCTTCTTCTGGGTAAGCTCGTACCAGCGTCGACCTCATCTCTGTCCTCAGGACTAGATTGAGGTCAAGAGTAGGCCCATTTAGTATCCAACAAAAAAAAAATGTTCTGCTTTAACAAACCTGTGATATTGCTTTTATATCTTTGTTTGATTCAATAATTTTAGAATTTGCATGATTCTTCTTAAAATGGAATAAGATTGTTGACATGTTTGTTTCTTGCTTTAAAATGAATTTCCGCAGTCATTCTACAATCTACAATTTTTGTATCTAGGTTTTTATATAATTTAACGTTTTTTTTACCAGTTTTTTTATGCTGTTTTTGGTTTTCTAATTTAATGTATCTAGTTTTGATATAATTTAACCTTTTTTAAATTTACATTTTCAATTTTTTTTTATATGTTCTGACCACTTGTTTGTGTGATTTACGGGCGATAGTTTAACGTGACAACGTCATAACATAACATTGATGAAATGATTGCATACTTGCATGCGGCGCAAGCGTACAATGAGTCATCCTTTTTCGAGCAGTTAGCGGTTCATCGATTTATTAGACGTTGTCACGTCAAAAATAAAATATTCCAACATTTACTTTCTAGCTTGCCGCCCCAGTGATAACAGGTGGTCTCTGGACAGACGACGACCTGGCAGAGTTAGTGCGCCTCGTGAAGAAGTACCCGGGCGGCTCGGCGGAGCGCTGGGAGCGTATCGCGGAGGCCATGTGCCGCAGCGTGCCGGAAGTGACGCACATGGCCGCCAAGATGAAGGAGAACTGCTACAAGGTACCCGGCCAGGAACCGGAGCAGCCTGTAGAAGTGGAGGCGCCTAAGAAGGTCAGTTAAATAAATGAAACTTTACGTAGCTTCTTTTAGACTGGCTCGACTGATGAAATACCACTGCAACAGACCAGTGTTAAATGGCAAATATTGTGTTGCTGCGTTTCGTAAAATGACTAACGAATAGCTGGAGACAGATGACGTTCTTTTTAAGTGAAATATCTCGATTTTTTAACTGTTGGCAATACATCAAAGTATTTTATGAGTTGCGTTGAACATAAAAGAATAGAATTGTCTTGCCTTTGCGATTCGTCGAAGGAATAAGATGGCTCTATTTTGCATTCATCACGATTCGAAACGAAATACTGCTGTCATGTCTATGAACTTAATACATTAAATTGGTTTGGCTTAACTCAAGCCACAGAAGTTCCACACCCTAAGCGTGCCCTTCTTAAAAGACATTATGAACCTTACACTACATCGTTAGGGTTGATATTTGCAGGTGAAAACGCGCAAGGCAGAGGAGACGAGTGGCGGCAACTGGTCGCAGACGCAGCAGAAGGCGCTGGAGAACGCGCTCGCCAAGTACCCCAAGGGCGGCGCCGGCGACAGGTGGCAGAAGATATCTAATAATGTGCCCGGGAAGACCAAAGTACGTAGCGTTTTATATTTAGCGATACCATACCTACATGGTGTCAAGTCACGAGCATAAATTTGTATAAACTTAGACAAATTCATGGAAAAAAATCTCCTCCAACACTGGAGTTGTATGTTTACGAACATGTTTTATGTTATTTCGCGAGAAAATTATTTTAATTTTATTAAGTGTATATTTATGACTCACGTGACTCTATAGTCTACGAATGAGGAGTCAGGCATATAACAAACTTCACCTGCTTTTCAAATTATGTTGTGCAGTTCTTCGAAGTGAAATTTCTATCAAATTTTGCTGGTTACTTATTGAACTGTGCATTACAAGAGCCTGAAGTGACGAAATTAAAGTACGCACATCCATGTCAGTCCACGATTCTAGCTAAATTAAATAAATCAAGATACAACAAAATGGAACAACCCGACGTATTCTAAATGTACAGTGCATTTTGCCTGTACTGCATTAACACATTTTTCTCCATAGCTGTAAGTAATATTCTGGCGTCACAAAAAAAAAAAACTTGCCTGTGTTTTATTATGTTTTAAATACCATTGTCAATTACAGGAGGAATGCATGCAAAGGTGTAAATATCTATCAGATATGGTCAGAAAACAGAAGCAAAAGGAAGAAGAAGAAGCGCAGCAGAACGCAGAAGGTGACGTCATCACGGAAGATCAACAAGACGAAGAGTGATATTGGAATATGCACTAATTGAAACGTGACACACGATTTACAACTTGAAACGTTAGGCATAAGGTGCAATTTATAAGTTATATGAAATGAAACCAGTTTTGTATGTTATGTCATGGTATCCGGTTTTTGTTTTGGTACCGCTGAATAAAGTATTGAAACTCTAACTGTTCTTTATTTTTTGTTATATCACAGGAAAAACATACGACAATTTGAAACCCTCCTACTATTTTAAAATAGAAGTGCACCAAATAACGAAACATTAAACAGAATCCATTGGTTAATTAATTTATAAATAGGTCGGGTAAAAAGGGAGGCCTCCCTTTTTACCCGACTGCGTCAGAAGGAGGGTAATGTTTTTCGAGCGTGTGTATGTATGTCCATTTCTTTGGCACGCCCTACAGCCCAAACGGCTGGACGGTTTTTGACATATGAGGTGTCGTTGAATTCGTCAGAATTGTGTTAGTGACATAGGCTATATACATTTTGAAAACGGCGGCCGCAAAAATACCCGACTGCTTAAGAATAATGAACTGCAAAGCAAAAAACATGCACATTTTACATGAAACAAAAATTGGAAGCCGGCGGGGCAATTTGAATATAAAATTATGAAAATGGAATGGGCATGGGAATAGGAATGAACTAGCTTCAGTCTGAGAACTTGTTCACGAGGAATTTATTCAAATCTGTCGTATGAGTGTTTGCAAATGACGTCATTACTATAGGCTACAGGTACCTGTAACATTATAAGTCTGGAGGAGCTCGTGGCTCAATAATACCATCCGTTCGGATCAATCTTCAGGTTGGTTTGTGGATGGGTGACCACCCCTTACATACCGAGTTTCCTCCGTGCCTCAGGAAGCACGTTAAACTGTTAGTTCCGGCTATCATTTGTAGATCTTTGACAGTCGTTACAGGTAGTTAGTGGCCCGAAAATCTGACAACCAGTGTCATCACGGGGTATCGTATTACCCAGTACTAACTGGGTTGTGGATGTCAGATAGGCAGTCGCTTCATGTAAAATACTGGTGTTCAGATGCTGCAATTATGTCGGGGTCGGCTTCTAGTCTAACCGGATGGTTAGACTAGAAGCCGACCCCGACATAATTGGTAAAAGGTTGGGTAGATGATGATGATTACTGGTAAATAGTCTGAAATTTTTAATGAGGAAGTCTAGCAGTTCAGACCTTCATATCCTATGGCGCTCACCCAATATAGTAAGAGTATACTCAGCAATTTCTATCACTTTCTCAAGTTATTATGCCTTGTGTCTGGGACTGTAGCTTCGCTTCTTTTTGTTTTGTTTTTATTTTGACATTCAAAAGTGCCGTAATGGTCTAATTGAAATAAATGCTTTGAGTTTGAGTTGAAAGATTTTTGTAATCAGAAAAGTCTTTGAGATTCGTCCTACATCCTTTACAAACTACCTCTTATTATAGATATAGTGTTGAAAGGCGATAAGACACTTGGGTGACAAATGGTTTTTTTATGGTCATAAATTAAACAAGACTTATTTTTCCATCATGCTGTATTTCTTATTTACAAAAATACAATAACTGATTTGATCACAGAATAGTCGAGTAAACTATTGAGCATAGTGTTTGTGATTTCATATTATAATTTGAACTTTATTCTGTTGTGTTAAGGCGTATTATCGTATCGGGCGGGGGGACGTTCCAAATCTTTGGTATATCTCTGGTATGATGTCCTCTTCATAATTGTGTTGTCTTGGAGGGGATTTGACGCCGGCGTAACCTGTAATGAAAGAATATAGTAAGTAATTTATACTGTCAAAGCAGAGGACAAACGTGTGAGGGTGGCCTGATGCGGTACAGGGGAAACGGACTGACCCGAAGATATTGTGTGTGACGTCCAGGTATGTGGTAGTACTGTCACGAGCACCAATATGTAAACACTTCACAACTTTTCAAAGTGTTTTTCTCCTACTTTTCTGATTAAAATTTCATGTTGTTACGATAAAATATGAGTTCCAGAATACTATGTTGTATTCTGGAACTCATATTTTTTTTAAAAGATTCTATCTCCAAGTTACAATCGTTATTTTTCGCGAAAATTGCCTTTAAGTTTAGGAAAGTGTTTACATATTCGTGCTCGTGACTGTACCTGGGCGACCGAGCTCTGCTCGGGTGAATATAGAGTAAACGAATTTTCCCAGATGAGAGACCTAGCCTGATTAATTTTTCTCCCCCGTAAACGACTATGTTGCAATTTACATCGAAGTCGTTAGAGCTGTTTTCGAGAACATCATCACAAATATACAAATATTGTTCATTTATTAGGATACAATTCACAAAGAAGAGTTGCTGTAAGATTGAACATGCATGCTTGCAGAAACGGCCAAGGAACTGGAGTACTATCTAGTTAGCACTCCAGCACCTTGGCAGTTTCTGCTGGGATTGAAATTGGAGTTCAAAAAGACACGTTACAAAACGTGCCTTTCTTAAACTATCAATAAACATGTTCTTTATTCCGATAATAATAGCGTTTTAAGTTACCTATTTAAAACGATAAAGAATGATAGATGACACCAAAGTTGTTTTATAAATTGTTTAGATATATAGAGACGATGTGTTTTGAGTTTGCGTTCCGTTTCACCAAAAACACAAAATAAATTGTAAAATAAGTGTTGTATTAGAGAATTAAACAAGTGTACCTCAATGTTTTTATGGGCCAATACAAGGTATTTTTAAGAAGTTTTAAAAAAAGTTTTGTAATTCTTGCATATTCACAGTAATTCTTTGACAGTTGTTACGGTAATCAGAAGCTCGAAAGTCTGACAACCAGTATTACAAAGGGGTGTCATGTTACCCAGTACCTACTAACTGGGCTTTGGAGGTCAGATAGGCAGTCGCTCCATAAAAATACTGGTATTCAGCTGCATCCGGTTAGACTGAAAGCCGACCCCAACATAGTTTGAAATTCTATAATACTTTACCTGGTTTAGTCTTAGTGGGCCACAGCGGCCTGTCGGGCCCTCCACAGGCGGCGCAGGCGCAGGTCAGCGGCGAGGCCACGCGGTGCGTCTGCTTGTTCCCGTCCTCGCAGTGAAGTAACACGTCTATCGGAGCGTACTTTATGGCCTGGCAACATTCGCATTTCGAGTCGTGGACGCCGGTTTCTGTAAAATTGAATAGATATTTTTGTAACTTCTTGCTATTGAAAGTTGATTCAATAATTGGCTTACTCCAAAATCCCCTTGGACAATGTCCTACGAAGGGCACTTCTGTTTAGAAATTCCCTTTGACGACGACCTTTGGCTACCAATGTATCATCGTCGTTTCATTCGTAAAATTAAATACCATTGGAAAAAGTTGCATAAAAGAAATGGAAAAAAGTTGTAATTCCTCAAATTATTTGCCAAATAGTTTAACGTGACCTTGTTTAGACGCGGCCTTATGGCACTTTGGATTTTTAGAATTTCTGTTAAGCTCGTTTCCACAAGCAATAAGCATCGCGTGTAAGAAATATAAATATTGTTGTACTGTTGGAAAACCTGGTGAGTTTTTTTTAGACATTACTTTTGGTGTCACTCAAACTTTGGTATGAAATGCGTGGAACCGCGCAATCCCGTTATACTGCCCAAGGTTGGTGCTTAGTGCTTAGTCTATGGTCAGAAGTAGGAAACTTGCCAAAAAATATAAAAATATTTAATCTTCAACTTACTGAACCATCATAAATCATTACACTTACTCATTACTTTTCTTTTATTTTTGTTTAATTGCTCATAAATTATTTAAAACTAAGGAAATGTATAATTAAATCTAATCTGAACTTCAAGCCACATGTTATATCTTTAAGGAAGAGCGCTGTTGTCTGAGATACAGATATTCATTTATCTAGTTCAGACACAGATGTCTTGTCGAATTTCTGTTTATATAAGCTCAATATAAGATAGTTTTTAATTATGTAATGTATACATCTCACTTGAATTGAATAAATTATTATTATTATTATTACTTACGGTTATTATAAAGAGTGCCCGAGTCGCAAGTACCGCGGCACTCCTTGAATCCCTTGAGCGGCTCCTTGTTGACGCACAGCCGCCCGCCCACGTGCACACGTATGAGCCCGACCGACTCCGTGGGAGCTAGGCTTGTGGGTACGCATTTACCTGAAAGTGAAGTTTTATTAGACTTTACTATGAAATAACTGTAGTAATATTCTAGACATGTTTTGTTGAATTGGTATGATTAGAAATTTTACAACGGTTATTAAAAAAAAATCAGGTGATCTATAACTTTAAACCGTGTAGGTAGGTCCAGAATAAAATATAGAATCCTACTGAATACAGGTTCCATGACTTCCCCTTACAACCTGCGTAAGTACTGAAAATATAGCCATACAATGGTTTTATTTATATTTCTTAAATTTTTATTGGGTTAAAGCGATATGCTAGAGTTTATAAGTTGTTTCATCTATGACCGAGCATAAAGAGATAGTCCGGTGAGGACCGGTGAGAGTGGTCATACCAAAAAAAAGGGCATAAAGAATTTTTATAATTAGTATGATGTAGGTAGGTTCATTTTACTAGTTTTGATGATAGGATAAACCACTGTCAACATACCGAAAAAAATCGTTACAAAATTTTAACTAGAGAAAACCAAAGTAAACACCTTTCTATATAAACTGTTTATTTTATTAAAATTAAATCATGAAATAATCCAAACACTATAATCCAGGTACACGGGGCAAACTTAATCGGTTTGCAGGGCACACCACAAAGATGTTGGTGTGCGTAAAATCAACTGGTGTATTACTTCGCCTATTTATTAGTGTTTGCTACCCGTTGTCCACGCACACACAATAAAATTTCTTGTCACTAATGTTGCAGGGAATATGACGCATAAATTTAGCTTATCATACAATCGTCTCCGTGGCGCATTAGTCGAGCGTGCGATAAATAATTACTTACTGCGCCGGCGCCGTAGGATCGAATCCGACTGCCAACAGCATAATGTTTTTGTATGTTTTAATAAAATATTTTACATTTGTTTGTTCAATTTATTGCTTAACTATTAGCAAGTCTCTTTATATTTGGGTTAGAATGTATTAGTTGTCTACCCTCTAAAAATGACAAATCATGTTTAAGTTAGTAGTTTAAGTTCATCGTCATAATGCTATTGACTATTGGGGTTTCGTTACGTTTTTAGACATTATACCCTGCGTTTTTTGAGAAGTGCTTTTATTTGTGAATCAATATGAATCATTGAACCACACTTTTATGAGCTGAAATAATTCTTTTGCATGAGCAAAATGTTTCAATTAGTGAAATTGCGAGACGTTTAAAGATATCGGTGAGTAACAAAATGTTATTATGATGTTTAGAAGTTTAATATGTTTAAATAATCCACATGTTATTGATTGTTGTTTTTTGTAACAATATTTTATTATTGTTCACAGAGAAGGACTGTGCAATTGTGGGTCCATCGTTATGCAGATTCGGGAAGCATTGATCCTTGCCGACCGGGACCAAAGGCTGGATTTGCATTCACAGATTGGCATCTGATATAGTTGCTACGCATACCGCTGAGCCCTTCCTCACTACTCGTTCCACGGCAACTAAACATGACGTGACATTACAAACTGTACGAAACCACTTGCGAGCAGCTGGTGTGAAATGTTGTAGGCCAGCCAAGAAAATTTGAATGTCAGATATTCACAGGCAAAACCGGGTACGCTTCGCAAGAGAATATTTAGATTTTGATTGGTGCAATAATATAGTTATATTTAGAGATGAAAAATGTTTTAAATCAGACAAGGACGGTCGCAAAATATTGTGGCGAAAAGATGGTGAGCGCTATCATAAAAAAAAATATTCTTCCATGCAGGTCTAGTGGAGACATTTACTTCGTGCATGAATAAGTCATAGATAGCGAAGGCGCACCAATAGGATATTAATAAAAATATCAGGGGGTAATTCGATTTGTTTTATGTGAGTGATGTTATTGTTAGTGAGATAACAATTTAGGATACCTGTATCTTAATATCTATCTTATTAACATGTTTATTCATTTCACTAATAAATAAATTACCCACTTGAATAAGAAAAGTAACGTTATTTCTTGTCCGACTTAGAATATTTGTCATGCACAAAACTTTTTAATTTGTGATTATAATATAAAAAAAAACCTAGTCAATAAATGTTGTTGATTTCTTAATACAAATTGTTTAATTTTTACTTCCATATTTTTTTTCGAATAATGTTCTTATTATCAGGTAAATTACAATAAAAATTCAACAAAATGAAAATAAAAGTTTTTTAATAATGCAAAAAGTTGACGCCAGCGGCGCAGATTCGATCCTACGACACTTGATTTACCAGCCGAATGATTACACATCTATGCCACGACACCGGTTAGTCATAGGGTTAAATTGATGCTTCATATTCTTTACCTCATATTATACATATACTATAGTGAAGCAAACACTAACAAATAGGCGAAGTAATACACCAGTTGATTTTACGCACACCAACATCTTTGTGGTGTGCCCTGCAAACCGATTAAGTTTGCTTTGTGTACATGAACCCCGATAGTAGTAAAACATTGCTCCAGGCGAGGCTCGAACTCGCAACCCCGGCATCGCTCACGAACACTGCCTTATAAGTACCGTGCGCTAACCAATTGCGCCACTGGAGCTATGTGTGTGCTGGCCTATTGTAGCTGTGCCTTCCAACTGTTCGTGGATTGGCAACTATTTTATTGATAGATAGTGTTTTGTTGTAATGTGGGGTGGAATGTGTCATTACGAATATTTCATTTTACATACTTACATATAATCTATATAGAAATGAACGCAAAGAATTCGATTTTCTCATTAACCTTGTTTGGTTAATTAGCTTGAATGGTTTTGTTTTATTTTGGTATCGTGTTAGGACATTCCAGACCTGACGACTGTTTTCGATGACCTAATTTTCACTTACCCCCATTATGTTTAGTTAAAATGTAATATGAAGCGAGGCGGTTGCTATCAACCGAGCATAAATCTAGGTTATGGGCTACGAAATCTCTGATAGAAAAATGGAATAACACTGCTTGACAACAAGTTACCCCAGGACCTCATGTTTAGCAATAGCTTTTGCGATCATTAGACCAATGAGGCAAAATGTGATACACCTCTGCCTAAACCTTCGCGGTAAGCAGGCATGATGTTTATAATGGGTGTGAAAAGACCCTTCACGAAGTCGAAAGGCACTTGTTCTCTTCGTCATTGCGGTATTTATTTTCTTCTGGACCATATCGGGAACCTTCCGTTACGGAGTTAAACAGAAATTGGCGGTCAAACTGCCAACTATTTCCCAATAAAAATATAATACATCTTTTAATGATAAAGCTTTACTTTAAATACCTCCGTGACCCCTGTACTATTCAATGCATCCATCAGCACAATATATTGAGTGCGTTACATTTGGACCTACCATGAACTGTGACTTTTCACCCCAAAAAAAAATCTCGTTTTCCAGCAATAATTTTTGCTTGGTTACTTAGTTTGATGTACGGAATGCTTGGTTGACGTTTCGTGAAGGGTCCTTTTACACCATGCATGTTATCCACTTACTCAAAGCTTCAGGCTTCTCCTCGCACAGCTGGCAGCAGGTGTCGTTGACGATGTTCTCCGGCGCGCACGACGAGATGTCCGGGCAGAGATGGCGCGATGACGTCACGTAAACTTCGTCGCCGGACTTGTCGCAGGAGTACGTCGTGCAGTTGTCCTCAGAATGCCATGTTGTACCTGAAAGTAATGGTCAAGATTTAGAGAGAGCGGTCGTGATATTTCTAAGTAATCCCGACTTTTGGATCTTCTGTCAAAAGTTCTGCTGAGGTTTATTTTGGTCAAATTTTGATAAACATTAGTTGAGATTCTACAGTAGAAAATTGATCGGTATTCTGAGGGGGCTATGGCAGGTCTTATTAAACACTGGTGTATGGCAATGAAATTGAGGTATGGAAACCCACCAGTATGTAGTTTAGGTACAAGACTCCTTTCTGGAAACTTTGCTTTTTTAAAGGTCTGTAGACAGTTTGGTAATGAGGATTACATAAGACCTTCCCCTTGAAGAGTTGGTCTTCTTCCATATACAAGATTACGGTTTTCTCGAGGTCTTACCAGGCTCCACCAGTTTGTCGTCCAGCACACAGGCAGTCTGTTGGCAGTGGCCGCAGCACTCTCCTGCAGGTGGCAGCTGGTAGGTCCATCCTCTCTTGCAGTCGTGGTTGCAGGTGGCCACTCGCTCGTTGTGAGACAGGCGCCCGTTGAAGTCGCGGCCGCAGGTTATGTTCTTGCACGGGTCATCTGGAGATGGCCAGGTTTGTCCTTCCTGGAGAGTGTGGGGGATTTTGTGGGGTTAGAAGAGTATTCATGGTATTTTAGCCAGGACGAGTGGGACTTTAAGATTACATCTTGGTTATTAACTAGGTTAACAACCAGGATTTGAGGTTCAGTTACCTCCCCCGTGATGAATGCAATATGTGAGTTTGGTACTAATCTTGGTTATGAACTGCTAGAAAGTGCAACATTGACTGAAAACTGAAATACAGAACTTGTGCGACTGTTATTGCTTAAAATATTAGTATCAGAACTGTTGTGTTTGTGCAATACTGCAATTGTTCCTCTAAAATTTGTGTGCAGACGCAGAATCGTCTAACATTTATCAAGGACAAAACACAAACATAAAAATTGGATAACACTATAGATACTATTTAAAAGCATAAATAATAACGTAGTTAGTCCCAAAATATTCAGAAAAACTGATTGATTTTCTTCCCACTGTCTAGATAGATGACAGAATGAGTAGTTTACCTGATAGATCTTGTTGCCGACTCTGCAGGCGACGGGTTCTTCGTTGGGACAGCACTTGCCGGGCACCTTCTCGTTGTTCAGCACGAACTGTTTCTTAGTAGCGTCCGACACTTCATCGCACGTCTCATTTGAGCATTGTACTTGTAACTGGAAAGAGAAATATGAGGCTGGTGAGACTTTTCTGTCACGTCTTGAGGAGGGAATGAATTACGCTACTGCTTCACTCGGATATAGACATTTAAATAAAGCCGAGCGGAATTCATTCAATTGCCAAAATTAAGCTAATTAATCCTAAAAACAAATAAAAACAGCCGCTCGGGTCGATCTTCAGGTTAAGCCGCGCTTGCCTAGGTTGTTCCGTGGATGGGTGACCACCCATTACATACCGAGTTTCCTCCGTGCCTCGGAAAGCACGTTAAGGCGTTGGTCCCGGCTGTCATTTGTAGATCTTTGTAGGGAAAAGGCCAGGCTGATGATGTAACTTAAACACTTGTCTCAAATATTGTAATTAAAAAAAAAAAGCAAGCCCTTTTACTGCGAAAACGTCATTGATGAGGCTTTCTTTAAGCTGGTGGATGAGAAGATTGTTATGTGTATATTCCCAGAGCCGTTTATTTGACAAGAGAGTCTCGTTTGACCACCACATGATAAATATTTGCTGCAACAGTGATTTCAACATTTGAAGTATTTTTTAAAGATACAATGACATTATAATTAACACTAGAAAAGGGATATTTACCATGTCCACTGTTTGTTTTGAGTTCCCGATATTTCGGCGCTGTTGCAAGCATGATCACGGATAAACTGAAGTTATTGCGGGTGGGTGTTTATGAGCAGACAAATCGGTCTACCCTCTTTCTTGTTCGTTTTTCAATGACATTGTACTCACCGTCCCGTCCAGGTCAACGCAGGTATAGTTGGCACAGAAATCTGAAGAGGTCCACTTCTCTCCGATAGCTCGCTCCTTGCCATCCACGACACAAGCGACCGGCTTGCAGTTCCCGCAGCATTCGTTACTCTCAGGAGTTGCTGGGAAGTACTTCGAACCCTGAGGGAGACGAAGACATTGGTGATATAGCAGGTTGTGACGGGTCACTGGGAATTAAGGACTTACCAGAATCGTCTCATATTTTTTTGAACAATAAGAATTTGAGGTTAGAAGACTGCTTCCGGTGGATGATTGATTGAATCAAGAATGTAGGTGGCTTAGCTGTCTTAGCAGTTAGGTGTCTCTTAGTTTTGGTGAAAACGGGCGTTAGGCATTGACTTGGGTATCACTTAGTGTTGGTGAAAACGGGCACTGGGCGTTCAGTTAGGTGTCACTTATTGTTGGTGAAAACAGGTGTTAGGCATTGAGTTAGGTATCCCTTAGTGTTGGTGAAAACAGGCATTGGGCATTCAGTTAGGTCACTTCTTGTTGGTGAAAACGGGCGTAAGGCATTGATTTAGGTATCCCTTAGTGTTGGTGAAAACGGGCACTAGGCATTCAGTTAGGTGTTGCTTGCTGTTGAAACCGGGCGTCTTTTAATAAACCTAAGCTAAGGTTGATCGGTGCCTTTGCCTTGCCTTCACGCAAGTCCTTGAGTAAATCATTGTATAAACTCACCAGCTGGCATTCAGAGTGACATTGCTGTACTGTGGTGATCTTCTCAAGCTTGCCGCCCGACTCAGTCTGTTCACACTTGTAGCTCTCACACGGGTTGGTAGGGGATGTCCAGTTCTCGCCGACCTGTTGTTATAAAATGGTTATTTCAATCAAGTCAAGTTAATTGATTTAGATGGAGTATTTATTCTTCGTCTTTGACCTCTGACAGTAATGAAACTTAGCAATGATTCTTATATTAATCTACTATCATTCTTAACAAATCAAACTAATCAAGCTTTATACACATTAGTGTGTTATATATTGTTTTTTTTTAATACTAAATAAGCTTGCTTTTGGCCGCAAATCGCCTGATGTGAAGCGATGACGCGACCTAGAAGAACCTGATTCACTCGAGCTTGTGTAGGATTTTATAATGGTCGGGAAACAAAAGCCGGCAGTGAATTCCATAGACTGACGGTTCGCACAATAAATGTGTAAGCATAGCGCTTTGTGTCCGTGGAACTTCAACTATATAACGGTGACATTCGTTCTGAGCTGACGATGTACTCACCTTGTAGATGTTATCGCCGTCTCTGCAGGCGACGTGCGCGGGCTGCGGGCAGCACTGGAAGGGCACGGGCCGCGGCTCCAGCACGAACTGCGCCGTGCTGGCGATGGCCGGGCACTCCGTCACCGTGCAGCGAGCTGATGGGCCTAGCGAGGTAGACTCACAGCGGCAGGTGCGGCATGGACCGTCCAGCCAGACGGCGTCGATCTACGGAACAGATATAGGGTTAGATGGTCGGTTTTACTATGAGAGGATTTAATATAAATATAATGGTTAGGGATGAGTTAACTTATATGGCAAAATTTCTGACACACATACACATGTGTACACATGTGTGTGTGTGTGTTACATGTTTACTAATAAAATAATAGTGCACCCACATTTCACTAGTTATGTTTTTAAATCTCATGTAAAAGGGGGCAAGCCTAATGCCATCCACAGGCATTAGGCACAAATCTAGATGAGGCTGCTACAGAGAAATTCCTGCCGAAAAAACCCAATAACTCTTTGCCCGACATGGGAATCGAACCCGGGACTTTATGCTCAGCAGTCGCGCTTACGACCACTATAACAACGAAGCAATAATTTTTTTTAAAAAGGTTTCAATTTTTTTTTTTAGTTTAGCGGGTGATGCTAGTGTATGTTGTCAAACTCACGTCTTTCAGGATAGTTTGCGGTGTGGTACGCGACTTCTCGCCGCCCTTAGACGCTGCTTCCCACTCCAACTTTACAACACACTTGTCCTTGGGCAGTTCTATAACAAAATAATTAATGACAAATTGATAAAATCATTAGCAACATATTATTAACATTATGTTACTAATTATCTATATTATTATCTCCTTTATTCATTTAATCACTTCATTTTATACATTTTTAAATATTTCTTAAAAAAACCCTAATAAAAAAAGGTTTTAAGAATTTAATAATATCATTTTCTTTAGACCACAAAAAAAAAATAAGACAGAAATGTCAATAAAAAAATTGGATTAGACGTAACGTTTTCCAGAGTAGAACACCTCTGGATTTAGGTAGACTCGGAATTCCATCACTACATCACTTACCACACTTATACTCCGGGCAGCACTTCCCACTGACATTGCTGGTCTTCAGCTCCTCGAACTTGGGACAGGCAGGTGGCTGGGGACACGTCTCCACACGACAGATGTACTGCACGCGAGGGCAGCATCCACTGTTGTCTACCACACGCTCCATGCCAGGTTCAAAGACTTCTACGTCTTTTTCGTTGAGGGAGGCGCATTGGTCGGCTGGCATGCATTCTGGAAGAAAGGGCGGTCTTTAAAACCAGCCAAGCTTTTCACGGATGTCGTGATGGCCTCGCCTCAAATGCATGAGGTTGTGGATTCAAATCCGGGCTAGTATCAATGTGAATGTGAATTTTTCAATTTTATTCATATGTACCTACTTTCTAAAACCTACATTGTTAAATCTACATTCTAAATTGATAACCAGTCCTTAAGTTTTTAAAAAAGCTTACCACAAGCAAATTCTGTGCATCCATCAGGAGTCGTCTTTTGTTTCAGAACTTGTCCAAAACCACATTCCATCTTCTTAACTTCAGTGCAGTTCTTCTTCGGTTTTAGTACTAGAAGGAAAAAAATGCATTATTAATAAACAGAAGTCTGACAACCAGTCCTACCAAGGGGTATCGTATTACCCAGTACTAACTGGGTTGTGGAACTCAGACATGCAGTCGCTCCATGTAAAATACTGGTATTCAGCTGTATCCGATTAGACTGGAAGCCGACACCAACTCAGTTGGGAAAAGTCTAGGCGGATGATGAATGATTAAACAGACTCTAGATATTGTTAGTTGATGTCGTGACATTTAGTTTTAACAAGAAAAAACCCTCATTTTCTTGTTGGACTACGCACTAAAGGGCACATCAATAACAGTAGGATATCCTAGGTTGGTCTTACGACCTGAAAAGGCTGCTGGAATATTACTAAACTTGTCTTAGCAAACGTGGTGAAGAGGCGTAATACGCCTGAGCGACAGTTTCATATGCCACAGACTTACTGTCAACAGTCGGTTATATTAAATAACCCAGTAACTTGGTTTTGGGGGTCAGATAAGCAGTAGCTCCATGTATGTGAAAATGATTTATTGTTTGAACAGAATACAGGAGATATTCCTAGTGTGGGGACATTTTTAAACAACAAAATAAAATAAAAATACTGACATTCAGCTGCATTTGTTTAGAGTGGAAGCCGACCTCAACATAGCTGGGAAATGCTAGGCAGAGTATGACGATCTAATGCTTTCAAGAATGTAGTTACCACACAAGTAGTCAGCGCAGCAGTCGCCAGGCCTGGCGGGCGAGGTGATGAGGTCCTGGCGCTGGTCGCACACGGGCGGCACGCACGTCTGCGTGCTGCACGACACGTGCGCGCTGTTCTCGCCCGACAGCTTGCTGCATGTGCATTTTGTGCATGCGTCCTCCTGCGAATGGAGAAATAGTGCTTGATTTTTACAACATTTCCGCACAAAAACGTAGGAAGATACTACAATCGTCTATGCCAAAGTTGTAATATAATGTAAAATTATTATTTGTTAAAAATGTCTTGAGGCATTTGCGTGTCTGTGGTAAGTATTGATATCTACTGTTTTCTTTTTGGCACTTCATTGTGAACAAAAACATATAACAGGATATCTTTTCAGAGGCGTCCGGACTTAGTACTTTGTATGTTTTGCAACTTACCTGCCATTCGTCGCCAGCGTAGTGTTCCTTATTCGCGTCACATGGGAAGCATTTGCTCGGCTCGATACATGTGTTATTCACTCGCACCTACAAATTAGACATCTCATAATTTGATGCAGATTTAAAGGCCACATAAAGCAAACGATAATACAAACATAGGAGTAGCAGTTAAAACACACACATTACAGGATTTTGTTAATTTTATATTACAAATTTGTTGATGATAATTGATAGTGTAGTTGTTTTAAATATATCATTTTTCTAGATCTTAGACTTGCGTTTTCTGCTCTTCTATGTTATTTTAGAATCTAGCAAATGACGTTTAACCTTCCGACCGCCATAGTCACATATACGTGACAAACAAGCGCGTACCCTGTACGCCAAACGACCAAAATATGTGACAAAATAGTAGGTGTAATTGTGGCTTGCCACGCGCGTGAGTATATGCTCTGGCGTTCAAACGGTTAAATAGCAATGTACACCCGGAACAATGAAAAATCAATGAAAATTGTTCTGGCTGTACGAGTTCTATGTAAGGCTGTACGATCCTACCAGGTGACCTTAAAATAACAGAGTTAGCAGTACCTTTCCCTCCGGACAGAAGCATCCCTCAACAGCCAGTTTGTCGCACTTGTCGGGGTTCTTAGTCAGCTCGTCACTGTTCTCACACGTCATGTCGCACTTCACACACGGCCGGTACACTAGAGGCTCCTCGCTAAAAAGCAAAAAGTATTACTTGGTATTTTTTACTTTTGCCAGGCAAGAGTGGGCTCGCGGCCATGTAATAACAGCCACACAGGTCGATATCTTAGATTAAGCTCCACTAGCCGAGTTCGGTCCATGGATGGGTTTTCATCCATCACATACCGTGACCCCTTTGCACCTCGGAGAGCGCGTTAAACCATTGCACCATTCCATATGCAGATTTTTGACAGTAATTACGGTTAGATAGACAGAAGCCCGAAAGTCTGGCAATTAATCTTACTAAAAAGTATCGTGTTACCCAGTCATAAAAAAACTGGGTTGTTGAGGTCAAATAGGCAGTCACTCCAAGTAATAATGGTACTGGTAATCAGCTGCATACCTATTATACGCGAAGCCGACCCCAACATAGTTGGGAAAAGGCTATACGCAGATGATGAAGAGTGTGTTAGCCTGTGTCATCCCACTGCTGGGCAAACGCCTCTCCCCATAACTTCCAGTTGTTTCGATCCAGGGCTAATGTGGGCCACTGGTCGTTGGTTTTGTCCAGCTCGTCCCGCCATCTTCTACGAGGTCTGCCGCGACGCCTTCTGGCTGTGTCAGGGCTTCATAAAGTGGTCTTACTAAAAAGTATCGTGTTACCCAGTCATAAAAAAACTGGGTTGTTGAGGTCAAATAGGCAGTCACTCCAAGTAATAATGGTACTGGTAATCAGCTGCATACCTATTATACGCGAAGCCGACCCCAACATAGTTGGGAAAAGGCTATACGCAGATGATGAAGAGTGTGTTAGCCTGTGTCATCCCACTGCTGGGCAAACGCCTCTCCCCATAACTTCCAGTTGTTTCGATCCAGGGCTAATGTGGGCCACTGGTCGTTGGTTTTGTCCAGCTCGTCCCGCCATCTTCTACGAGGTCTGCCGCGACGCCTTCTGGCTGTGTCAGGGCTTCATAAAGTGGTTATTTTGGCCCACAGCTCATTGGGCAAGCGGCAGACGCGGCCAGTCCAGTCTCACTTCAGCTTAGCGGCTTTTTGAGCAACATCAGTAATTTGTGTTTTGGAGCGCAGTGTGGTGTTGCGTACATGGTCGGTTAGTTTGACGCCTAGAATGCTGCGTTCCATTGCACGTTGGCAGACCTTGAGTTTGGACTTTTTAATGTTTGTTAAAGACCAAGGATCCGGACTGGGATCCATAGGTCAAAATGGTAAGAATGCACATGTCCATGATATACTTGGTATGGAAGTAAAACTTGCGAACGCGTTATTGAAACACGCACCAAGGGAAGGGACAGAGGTCCCTCCTCCAGTCCTGCAGACACACTCCTTGTCGTCGACACTCCGCGGCATATCGCTCCGCCGCGACGCAGAAGTCCGTTGCGTTCGCGCACAGGTCAGCTTCGCAGGCCTCCACGAATGACTGTGGTTCTACTAGCGCGTGGCACTAGACAAACAAATTATTTGTTCAATTAAACTGTTACACATATATTTTATTAGTGTTGTGCGTTTCCACAGGCGAAATATTCGCATAAAAACATGTTGGAATCCCTTCATAATTGATCAATAAAATTGTAGCACAAAGCGAAATCAAACTATTTTTTTTAACAAAACGAAAAGAAAACCTTTTATATGGGTAACAGAAACTAGAAACAACTACTTGTCTATTTTGGGTATCCTTGATTAGACATTATAAAAACAACGTGACGTTCGTGCTGAATCGGAAACACGAAGATTACCGAAGCGCCAACCCTTTCTGGTTTAACTGTACCTATTTGTTTTGTCAAGCAGGAAATGCCGTTGCTAGAATTTATATCATAATGCAACTAGAAGAGCATTTATGCCAAAAAACAGGCGTCTGTCTCTGTGATAGCAACTGCACCTACAATACGTTTGATGTTTCCGATACTCATACTTAGCATAAGGTAAATTCATTCAGCAGTTTGCCATCAAATAACATAATCTAGATAACATAACATAAGATAGCCCATTTATCCAGGACGGCTATAGGCTACATAACATCACGTTACGGCCAAAAGGAGCGGAGCATCAATGAAAAATGTTGCAAAAACGGGGCAAATAGTATTTTTATAATCATTTCAGGCGAACGTAGGTCGTGGGCAACAGCTAAAATATACTCACAGCTCCAAACCTATCAGCGTTATAGAGGTTGTAGCAAGGGTTAGACTCGGGCGGAGGCAGCACACACTCCGGTATGACAGGTTCGTCGCATTGGGCTTGTTCTGAGATGTCCAGGGTTGTCAGTGTGGCGGGGGTAGCTTGCCAGGACTTGCCGTACTGTTGAGGGTAGAAAAGGTTTATTATTGTATAGTTTTTGTAGTTTGGTTTTAAGTTTGTAAAGCTTTCGGCTAAATAAGATGTTGTAAAATGCGGCTGGCCGGTCTTCCCGGTCCCTGGTTCTTTGTGCTCGGTTGATAGATAGGCTCGCCTTCTATTATATGTTATGACTGGCGAATCCATTAAATTAAGATTATATTCTATATCAATGGCTGAAATGGTTTATCTTACCTCGTCAAAGTCGTCAGTCTCGGTGCCATTGCTGGTGACCAGCACTTCTTGGTAGCCGGCGCACACGCCGCACAGCCCCTCCGTCTTGTTCGCGTACACGTACGAAGGTACGCGCACTCTAAACTCCATCTTGGATTGCAGGACTGTTAGCTGTTGGGTGGAGGAGTAAAGTATTGTGTTACATTGGAATATTTTTTATACAGGACAAGGGCTAATGATCCTAGGCCGGGTAGAAGGTAAATGCGCCCAAGGCAGAGCACCGGTAAGATTGTCAGACGCGATGCAGAGTGGTCCACACTGCAGGAGACGGCATGGCTTGGAGACGCGTCACAAGTAGTTCCTCCTCAGCATTACGGATTTGTCGACGAAGAAGAAGAGAAGAAGGACAAGGCGATTACTGATACCGGCTCTATTTGGTTCATAAGGGCGATACAATAAAATCGAAGAAAAAGGTGCCAAGAGGACCTCAAAACTAGAACTCTGAATGAGTTGTCACTGTCAGTATACCCTCCCCTAGAGAGATTGATCGGTAGACCCAATCCCGTTTCCGAAACCACAAATTTTTCATAGGTTACTCGTTATTGGTAAACCTAATATAGTGAGATTTGATAAACTAATAAAATGAGATTTGGATTAAAAATCCTCTAGTGGTTTCATCCAAATCTCATTTACTTCACTCATCCTCTCTCTTTGAGAGTCCTATTATAATAATATGAAGATATTTTTATCAAAATGACCATATCTAGGTAGAGCCCTTTCATGAAACTCTTACCTCAACATGTATATCCGGTAGCAGTATGGTGACGTCCTGTCCGTTGTCTTGGCTGATGGTGACCCAGTCCTTCTTCACTGGGTACTTGAAGAGAGCCTCATCATCAATAGTTGTCAGCAACTGTCGAAAGAGTTAAATTTTAATTCTATTTATTTTCTAATTTAGGCTACTTTTATTTTAGAAATAAAAAAAGCCCTTATTACATCAGATACCTGCCAGTAAAAGTCCTGTCAAAATCGGTCCAGCCGTTTCGGAGATTAGCCGGAATAAACAGACAGACAGACAAAAATTTTAAAAATGTGTTTTTGTTAAAAGTGCCGTATACATTTTCATTTGCATTCAGTAAAAAGTTGTTATTTTGATATTACAAACAGACTCTTCAATTTTATTTATTTGTACAGATGTATCTGTACAAATAAATGTATGTGTGTGTGACTGAAATTATAAAGTAAAATAAACGAAAATACTTCTTAATCAATCTTTCGCAACTACATCGTAGATTTCGTAGAAAACAGTTGCTTAGAGCAAAACTGCAGCAAAAACCATCTTCACGTGTGACCACATTCAAGTACCTACTCCCCACATCAATACGATATTTAAGTACTTAAGATGTTAACCTTACGCCTGATCTCTCTCATCAAACTATGATAATGAGGGAAAACAGCATGCACTGATGCACCTGTGTCAGCGCACACACTAATTGTACTATAATATTTTCTGCGTCCATGGCGTCATGACCGAAAATTGTCACGAGGACTTATTATTACTTACTGTACACTCTGGAAAGTCAGCCCTATTAATTACATCTTCTATTAACCTTTTTACCGCCACATTAAATAGCTCGTGCTGACACAGAGACAAAAAATAAGAAAACCCACCTTCTTAGTCTCAGCATTCTTGCTAATATGAATGACCTTCTTCTCATAGATGAGATGTACCGCCTGAGTGCACACGACATCAGCGTTGTCCTCACAGGGTCCATTCGTGGAGTACACCTCGTACTTGTGCTGGCCGGTCGCGTTCCTGTCTCGAGAGGCAAGGTAGGTGCAGTTGCCGAGGAAGGGCAGGTCGTCTCCTTCAAAGGTCACGTATTTGGCTGGGGTGCCTACGCCGTTGCAGGTGCCTGGTGGGAGTTTACAAGTGGTTTAGGGTTATTGCGTGGCATGGAAATGTGCACCAGGTATATTTGAATCGCATGTAAACTGTATTTAGGGGTTTTATATTCTGATCCATGCGTCATGTTCGTGAACGGACGCTGTCAGTTGTGACTGGTCATCTCTTAGCTGCCACGGTTTATTTTGATTAATTTATTTTTAAATTGTTGATTTAATCTTTTACTCTGGACGCTCTTAATGGGCACGTCTTTCTACATCGTTCTCACATATATGTATAATCTCAACATGAATGATGTTACCAAGATTTTGTAACAATATTTTGATTTAAAAGAGTGTCCATGGAGTTTCTTGCCCATTCTTCTCCATAGAGATCTACGGGTTGGAATGTGCAACTACAGTACCTCTCAAGTTACTATGCCTTGTGACTGGGACTGTAGCTTCGCTTATTTTTGTTTTTTTTTTGACATTTTTTTTAGTGCCGTAATGGTCTAATTGAATAAATGCTGTTTTTTTTCTGGCTTAAAAACAACTTGAAACGCATAGTTTAATATTTATATTTTATAAACTTTCTTGTGTAATATTTCACTATGATTTTGTTCGGCATTGAAAAAAAAAACAAAAATAAAAAAATACAGTAGGATCTGGAACTACAGTCCTAAGTCACACAATTTCTTGTTTTGTACGGAATTTAATCTCGTGAAATTTGACACACAAACAGTTCATAACCTGATGTAACTTAAAGACTTTTTTTCCCGGAAGTACACTCTTGTGAGACCATTATATAACTCCGAAGGGCGAAGCCACGGGCATAAGCTAGTTATTAATATAATACTCACAGTCCAGACAGTCTGTAGGTAGTATGCACTGGTCCTGCATTCTCAGCTTGCCTTCGGGACAGTAGCAGCCGGGGAAGCACTGTCCGTCTTCAATGGGACAGTTGTGGGACACCGCGCCGTACTGGGAGCAAGTCGGCTCGCATTGTTTGCGGTAGCAGTCATAGTGGACAAGCGGAGCTGGACAGTCCGCAGCTGTGAAAAAAGAGGGTAAAATTAACAAAAAGTCTTTTATAAAAAAGCGTAGTAAGAACTTTTTCGCAACCAGAAATTAGACCCTATTATGGATACGGCCTTACATGGCAACGCTTACAAACTGCGGAATGATTATGACACAGGTATGCCAATTGCAAGAGCATTGGAGCTTAAGATGTTGAGGAGATAATATCAATTGATTGAAATCTTTTATTTATTAGTGAATGACACAAAAAACTCCAGAAAACGCCGACGTACACAGTTACAGACGACGTAGGCGCTTTTTTATGTTGTCTGTTATTACTACCCATTCTTCAGGATGCTGTACATCATGATATACTCACGGCAGTCCATCATCATCCTCCAGTTGGACAGGTCCACGTTCTTATCAGCAGCGAGACACTCGGCCACCAGCTGTTCTAGCAGGAGACAGCGACACTCCTCCTCCGTACGGTGGGTTCCGTTCACAATCAGTTGGGAACACTCGCAGATCTTCTCTAAGCAGATGTTGCGCCATTTGTGCAGGTTGAGGATGTGGCCGCATTGGGAGAGGGGCTCTTTCCTGGAGGATAAAATGGAGATGTGATTATGTGTGGCACCATAAAATACAGGGTGGTAAGAACATCGACGCCCAAACGGTACCACGTATTTACTACATCATTCCGAACCCCCACTCAATTGCTGTTTCTTACAAAAGTGCCAGATCAAAAAGAAACAGAGTTCCAAAAAAAACAAAATACTTAAAAAGTGAAAAATTATTTTACTTTCGGAAGTCGGCTGTAAAAAAATCGATGAAACAAACTAATTCATCTAAACTATTTTATTAGGTAATTAGTGTAGGTTTAAAGAAATGCAAAAAAAAACATTCTTGATCATTTCGATTTTTTTGACGAATGAATGTAGTGATGGTTTAGTAAGCAGTAAGCGTGCGATTTGTGAATATTTGATTGATATAAGTAAGTACAAGTATTTACTAAATATGTTAACCAAGTTAAAATATATTAACCAAGTGAAAGATATTGCCTTTTCTCCTTCTTTCCAAAAGAATTTTTAGTTAAACTTTTTATCCGAATGCGGATTTTTATACAATTAAATTTAATAATAATATATTAAGCTTTCCATCCGTCTCAGTCGAGGCAAAAATGTCTCTAGATCTACTAATCAAAAGACACAACTTGTGTTTTTATTGAACCTTCCTATTTCATAAACAAAAAATTTCATTTTTTTAAATATATAATATAATATTTACAATCACAAAACTAGAAAGAAACTCAACTAAGTAGATGAAATTAAAATAGGTATTGTAAGCCCGGCAGCCCTATCGCGTGCGTACGTACCGCCCGGCTGTAGGTAATTATTTCAAGGGCAGGGCCGAGTCACAATACTGTATATATTTATACTGTAACTTTTATTTCATCAAATTTGAAGTACTTTAGTTTTAGCTACACGAAATAGCTTATGCTTTAGCGATATTAAGTTGAAAATCTATTAAGAAATTTGACAGATTGTATAAGCTTGATGTCTACATATTACCTACGCACACATTTAAATAAATGCATGCCTGCAAGAAAAACGAGTGTTTGCAGACACTTGAATAATTTTAATTAAGGGTTGCACACCAGTTTGCACAACCCTCTACAAAAATTCCGTGTATTCAATACACTGTTAAGACTCCGAGCTCCCATCTTGGGATGCGCTCGTACTGCGTTGTAAATTGGAACAAGTCCGCGCTCGGACTATATACCACGGCCGGTAACGAAACCATAGCGCGATTCAGAAAGTGCATATTTTCCTAACAACGCCATCTATCGAGCCATGGGTCAAACTTTACGACATTGAGTTCAAGCAGTTTTGTAAGCAATCGGTTTAGTGAAAATCTATTAAAGCTGATTAATTAACGCCTTGAATCGGGGATTAAGAAATTAATATTGCAGTTTTCATTAAAAATTCAGTTGCTAGAGTTTAGGCAAATTCGTTGCGATGCTATGTTTGTGTGCACCGTTTATGTAGATATACGCACACACGGGTTAAGCTCGAGCGTAGTGATCGCTTAAACAATAATTTTGATCCTTTAGAGTAGTTTAGAGTTAGACGTTATAATTATTTTTAAGTAACATCATTATAAAGTAGTAGGTATGGTTTAGAAATAAAAGTCTGGAATTTGTGTGTGTATCATTATCAACATAAAAATGGTACAACTTTGTGTTACGTGTGTTTAGGTATAGGTGTTCAATTAAAAATGAAAATTGAAAAAATATAAAATGTTAATAAAATTTTAATTATTTTTGAAAATTGGTTGAAAAAAAGATTAGACTGCCTCGTTGGTCTAGTGGTCGCAAGCACGACTGCTGAGCATGAGGTCCTGGGTTTGATTCCCGAGTCGGGCAAAGAGTTATTGGGCATTTCATTCAGAAGTTTTCGCGTTGGTGTCCCTTCGAAATCCTTGGCTAGATAACAACAAAACTTAGAAAGTACAAGCTGAGAATAAGAACCATCCTGGTGACCCAATAGGAACATAACAAACATCAAACTGGCCATGCTTGGGGTTGAGAAAACACCGGTTTCTTAACTTGCTTTTTCCCGAAACTTCGCTTGCATTATGGTCTAATTCTGTCCCACGGGAACGTCCTGTAAATAGCCTTAGAAACTTGGAGATAATGTAGATTCCCATTATTAAAAGAATTTTCAGAATCGGATCAGTACTTCCGAAGATTATCCTCTACATCTAAACTTACAAACACGCAAACATACAAACTTTACGCCTTCATAATATTAGTATCGAAGATAAAAGAAATTTTTACAATCTTAATAAACAACCAAAGTACTTCGAATAAAATGAAAAAAAAAAAATCTTTTCGGATCAAAATGTGGTAATCGGCGTACAATCTCTGGAATATATTTACGTAGAACATGAACAATTAAGCGAGCAGCAAAGTCATACATCCACTTTGGGAAGGCCCGCTCCTTACTGACGGGAACGATTTTGCACGGTTGATAATATAGTTCACTTTGCCTTTAATTTACGAAATGAATTTAATATTGTTTATTTACAAAATTAAATTCAGATTCTATTAAAAGGTTAAATAATGTTTTTTAAAATAAAATTTTCTTCTAATTGTTTCTAAGATAATTATAGAAAAAATACTTATTTGTCCAGACGTTTTCCAAAAATTTTTTCAACAGTTTTTTCTACTTTATTCGTACTGAAATCTTCGATCAACAATATCAACGATCGAAGACTGAAATCAATAATGTTTTTAACTCATTTAAGAGTAGACCATATAATGATGTTATTAATATTTTTTGAATGTTCAGATGTAGTTTTTCGTTCAGCGAAACCAAACATCACTCGCTTGTTACTTTTGCCATTAATATATACATTATTTAAAAAAATCTTTCTTACTGTCGACAAGAATAACAACTTGACTCTTATAATAACAAAAAAGAAGGTTCAAATTCTTGTTACCTTTCCCACAAGTAGTGATCAAAATTGTTCAAAATGAGTTGATTTCGTGCACGGACTCTTAAAGAATCATTGAATGTCGCAACAATCGATAAAATATTATCCGAGTAGGTAATTCGCCGAACCTATCGTGCTAAAGTTAATTTAATTGAATATCACATCACTACATAGTATAAAACAAAGTCGCTTTCTCTGTCCCTATATCCCTATGTATGCTTAAATCTTTAAAACTACGCAACGGATTTTGATGCGGTTTTTTTAATAGATAGAGTGATTGAAGAGGAAGGTTTATATGTATAATAAGTACATGCAGCCGTGCGAAGCCGGGGCGGGTCGCTAGTTAAAAAATATATAATGAAACTGCGAAATAATATAAGGTATAAACTTTCAATAAAAATCAAAAATATTTTGAAGTCGGTGGGGCCTAAGAAGAAAAAGAAGCGAAGCTGTCATAATGGCTTCGTGATTAAAACCTTTTTCTAGAAATAGATATTAAAGAACAAGAAGCAGAATAACTGCGAATGAATTATAAATATTTTCTACGATGTATAGATTGTGTGAATGTATAAAATGTGGATGATATGGCTAGAAAGCAGGCGACTGCTGAGATGACGAGTAATAGAGAAGTATGAAAGAAGACATGCTGCGCCGACCCCAAATAAATTGGGGGGCAGAAGAATTATGATGATCATGAATTATAAATATTTTATAACTATTTCGCACTTTTTTTGTATCTATTTTATGTAGTTTTTTGAAGTCGGTTTTTTTACTTAATATATTTTTTTGCTTGTAATTTTTGACATAATAAACGGTGTCAAGTGTCGTCATCATACATACTTGTAAATGTTTTTCTGTCAACATAGAAGTTCGCATATTAACTTGGGTTCAATTCTAATCAACTACTACTATACTCACGTAATAACTTCACACAGCTCCCAGGCCTTTTTCTGCTTCTGATCGGAAATGATCTTCGTTTGGCAGGCATTAGCGGGCAGGCCAGGCTTGGCCCATGCTCGCCCAAACTCGTCGATGCTGGTCGCCAGTCTGCCGTCGGGGAGGCGTCGGTCGTTGTAAGGTTCACCGTCGAAAGCACCGCAGAGGCCGTCCACGGCTCCCATGTAGCTTTTGAAGACCTGGTGACAATTTGAGATTATGATTTCTTGTTTTAAACGTAATGGGCACTTATGTACTGTTTTTGGATCATTGGCGAGATTTATCTTAGTTGGTGCTTAGCAGTACAACATCTACCAGTACAATCATCATCATCATCATCAGCCTACAACAGTCCACTGCTGGACATAGGCCTCCTCAATCGCACGCCATTCCATTCAACTCGATTCTCAGCAACTCTCATCCAGTTGCTACCAGCCACCCCGCGGAGATCGTCACTCCACCGAGCCTGAGGGCGTCCCACCTTACGTTTGCCGATTCGCGGCCTCCACTCAACAACATGATACGGAATTCGAAGTTACACGTTGTGTTCTAGCAATAGAACGGAATATAGGTCAATAGTAACGATTAAGTACAAGGAAAGCTAGTTTTTTTTTTGTTATTTGGTAAACCACTCACAGCTTTATTTCATGGCAGTAAGGACGGTTTTCGTAAGGTCAAATGTTACCTCTTAGGTAAGCGTACTTGACCATACTACAAAATAAAATCCGAAGAAGATTCCTTAACTTCGTTCTAATTTTGAATAATCTGTCTTTACTTGGAAACAGAAGCTCAAATATTTAAAAGAAAACAATTAAAACTCACCCCAATCTTAATATCTCCCTCCGAATTGTAGAGCACCGTGAAGTTATACTTCCTGGACTTGATAGCGATGCCGTTACCCAGCCGGTCCACATTGAAGCTGTTCTTCTGGAAGCAGATCTTGCTGGTCTGTTCCACCGTGTACTCGTAGTTGTCGTACTCGATCATCATGTTCGGTTTCACCAGGATGAGCTGGTCATCTTGCAGGATTAGGAGCTCGTTCTGACAGCCGTCGAGGCGGCATTTCTTGCGGACTGTGCGGAAATATTATATTAATTTAATTTAGTCGGTACCTAGTGGCAACAGGAGGAGGTGCTTACCTAGGTTGGTAAGTGGATGGGTGACAAATTACATACAGAGTTTCCTCCGTGCCTCGTAGAGCACGTTAAACCGTTAGTCCCGGCTGTCATTTGTAGATCTTTGACAGTCGTTACAGGTAGTAGTAGCCCGAAAGTCTGACAACCAGTCTTACCAAGGGGTATCGTATTACCTAGCGCTAACTATGGAGGTCAGATAGGCAGTCGCTCCATGTAAAAACTGGTACTCAGCTGCATCCGATTAGACTGGAAGCCGACCCCAACATAGTTGGGAAAAGGCTAGGCAGATGATGACCTAGTGGCAACACGGTGGCGGCGTGTCTGCCAGATTTAACTGACATCAGCAGTCTCTGTCTTTACTGCGGCCATATCGCTATATTACTTCGGTATTATAGTGAATTTACCGATGACACTTACTCATATATGTACGAGTATCTATCTCGCATTTCGCTCTTCTGAATGATGTAAGCAATATTCTGATTTAAAAGACTGTTCATGGAGTTTCTTGCCCGTTCTTCTCCATAGAGATCTACGTTAGGGAATGGGCAACTACAGTACTTTCACAGTTTTTATGCCTTGTTACTGGGACTGTAGCTACATTTCATTGTTGTCTTTGTGTCGACAATTCAAAAGTGTCTGTAACTGGCCTACTTGAAATAAATGGTTAGGTTGATTGATTGATCTGCCACTCATAAAGTGAAGCAACTGCCATTAACTGTGGATAGGCTGAGTTCAGTTAAGTTAAATGAATACTTGTTTTTACCCTTTTAAGCGTCAGTTGTTATTAATAATGAATATAACTTAAAAGAATTATTAACAAACAAAACATAATATCACGCCTGTAATATCCAAAGGTTTAGGCAGAGGTGTACCTAATACACCCACATTTCGCCAGTTATGTTTAAGTCCCATTAAATAGAGGGCAAGCCTATTGCCATCAACCGAGCACAAATCCAGACTCCGTGGCTGCTACTGGAAAATTCCAGATGGAAAAACCCAATAACAATTTGTGCGACCCGGGAATCAAACTCAGGACCTCATGCTCAGCAGTCGCGCTTGCGACGTGTAGACCAACGAGGTAGCCCAAAGACGAATGTAGTCTGTTATGTACCGGCTTTGCCACGCTTTGTTGATTCCAAGTGGGTACTTACCCAGTATAGTCCAGGCGTCGAACCTGTTCTCCCGGGCGAGGATGTGGAAGCAGGCGTCGTACTTGTACTCGGCGCCGTCGAACGTGTTGAACGTGCGCCCCGTCACGTTACAGAACACGGCGCGCTCGGCCGGCGGGACGCACTCGTACCTGATGGTGGAAACAGCTATTTGTTAATTTATTTTATTTTATTTGTTAGGGACAAAAAACAGTTACATACCAGGCTTAACTAGAGATTCTTAAATTAGCACAATACTTCGAAATACATATAAACACAATTAATTCCATATTTATGTTACTACATACATATGTAACCAACAACATTGTCCACTTATGTACGTACACTGTTATAGACAAATATAAGGGACAGATAAATATGTACGAAGAAGTAAGCGTGATGCTTATATTTTTAAGGAAATCGCAATGTGTTTTTTTTTTTTAAAAAAAAACGTTGCCCCACACTAGGAATTTCTCCTGTATCGTGGGTGCGTTTACAAACATTTAAACTAACATACACAAACAGCCAGACCCGGAACAAGGATCTATTAGGCCATACAAAAAAAAAATCCGTGCGGGAATCGACCCGCGACTCGAAGCACATCCGTCAATCGCTCAGCCACTGCGCCAACCGTGCCATCAAAAAATTTTAAGTTCTTATTGTTTGTAAGGTTAGATAGGCAGTCGCTCTATGTAAAATATTGGTATTCAGCTGCATCCGGTTAGACTGGAAGCCGACCCCAACATAGTTGGGAAAAGGCTAGGCAGATGATGATGATTGTTTATAAGGCTGTGAAGGATATGATGCTATAATATGGGACATGGTCGAAATGTAAACTTTTTGGTTGGTTTTGGAATTAGTCAAAATCAAAATCAAAATCAAAGCATTTATTTCAAGTAGGCCCGTTACAGGCACTTTTGAACTGTCGAAACAAAGACAACAATGAAATTTAGCTACAGTCCCAGTCACAAGGCATAAAAACTGTGAAAGTACTGTAGTTGCCCATTCCCTAACGTAGATCTCTATGGAGAAGAACGGGCAAGAAACTCCATGGACACTCTTTTAAATCAGAATATTTTTACAAAACCTTGGTTACATCATTCATGTTTAGATGGTACATTATGTGAGAGCGATGTAGCAAGATGTGCACGTTAAAAGTGTCCATAGTAAAAACAAGGAAAAGAACAATTCAAAAAATAAAATAATTAATTCAAATAAGCCGTGGCAACCAAGAGATGACCAGTCACAACTGACAGCGCCCGTTCACGAACATGACGCATGTATCAGCACCATTCAACTCAACCATTTTGAAGGGAACTAACTGATCCGACACACGCGCCACCATCAGCGAGACATTTGAGTGAGCATGACATACACTTAACCGCCAGGGCAAATTCAAGTCATAAAAAAAAAAAAAAAATGACGTAGGTTATCAACGAAGGATAGCTTTCTATTACATAGTACTCACATAATATGGGCTATGCGGCTATATAATACCAAAAGAAATTGAATCTATACAATGCAAAGATAGTTGTACAATCTTCAGCAGCTCCAACAATACCATTTAATGCTATCCATTAATCAGTTTATGCGCCCCTGTCCATGTGGAGCAGGACCGGCATTGAGCCAAGCATTTTTATCAGAGATATAATCGTCCAACTTGTAATATGCTTGCTTACATAGTGTGCGTTTAATGCATGATTTAAATTTCGTCTCATTCAGTTCAAGAATACTTTGTGGAATTTTATTATAGCATCTTAAACAGTACCCCATGAAAGATGAGTCTACTTTAGCGAGTCTGAAGCCCGGCTGAACTAATTGGTCTCTAGTTCTAGTACTGTAATTGTGTCTGTCACCTCTTTTATTAAAAAGATGTAGATTTTTTCTAACGTACATTATGTTTTCGTAGATGTATTGACAATGTACCGTCATGATTTTGATTTCCTTAAACAGTTCCCTTAGAGAATCGCGCCTACGAAGATTATATATGGCTCTGATGGCTCTTTTTTGCAGAATAAATATAGACTCAATGTCTGCAGCCCGTCCCCATAACAGAATGCCATAAGACATTATACTATGAAAGTAACTAAAATAGACCAGTCTAGCGGTATCTACATCAGAAAATTGACGGATTTTTCTAACAGCATATGCTGCTGAACTTAGGCGCCCCGCAAGAGATTTCAAATGAGAACCCCATTGTAGCCTTGAATCAAGCGTAAGCCCCAGGAAAACGGTTTTATCTACGAATTCAAGTTTCTCTTTATTCAATACTATATCACACTCGTTACTTTTAACATTTGGTAAAGCAAATCTTATGCATTTCGTTTTTTTTTCATTTAATACTAAATTGTTTGCTGTGAACCAATTATGGACCTGAAGTAGGGCATTATTTACGTCATCTAGATTTTGGGCCCGTCTATTTATCTTAAAAATTAGAGAAGTGTCATCAGCAAATAACACCATATTTTGAGGTTGGTTTTTCAATAAATAGGGTAGATCGTTTATATATACTAGAAAGAGGAAAGGACCCAATATTGAGCCTTGCGGAACCCCCATTTTTACTTTTAAACCCTGTGAATTAACACCATTTATTTGAACATATTGTTGTCTATCACTTAAATAAGATTTTACCAAACTAAGTGCAAGTTTACCTAGTCCGTAATGCTCAAGTTTCAAAAGCAATGTGTCGTGATTTACGCAATCAAATGCTTTGGAGAGGTCACAAAATATTCCTATTGCGTCTTGGGATGCTTCCCACGCAGAAAATATGTGCTTTAATAAGGTTACACCGGCGTCAGTTGTACAACGTCCCTTAGTGAAACCAAACTGTTGGTCGTGTAAGATTCTGTTGGTGTTAAAATGATTGAGCATTTGATTAAGCATTACTTTTTCAAACACCTTGCTAAAAACTGGCAACACGGATACAGGTCTATAATTATTAGTATCTTTACTATCCCCGGATTTGAAAAGAGGTATGACTTTACTGTATTTCATTAAATCAGGGAAAACTCCTTGGTCTACACACAAATTAAAAATTAAAGCTAAGTATGGTGCTACAGTCTCAACTATGGATGTACAAACTTTGATAGACATTCCCCAAAGATCTTCGGTCAGTTTGACTTTTATTTGCCGGAAAGCTTTAATAACTATCATAGGGTTTATGTGTTTAAATTTAAATTCAGCCGGGCAGCCAGACACATTCGCCTTTAATAAACCAATTGCTACTTCAGGAGAGGAATTAAGAGACTCCGTAGTTTTTAACGGAATATCGGTAAAAAAATTCACAAATTCTTGAGCTACTGCCTGATTAGAGCTTTTAGGACCACATGCTGTATCTAAGGTGTAGCTAGTGTTACGTATTTTCTTCCTGTTAGTCTCGTTATTTATGACTTTCCAAACTGTCTTTATTTTATTTTCTGCTGTTTTGATCTTGTTGCTAATGTGCAGGGCTTTGGCAACCTTGCATGTATTTCTAAAAATGTTTGAATACTTAGCAACATACTTATTAAAAGTTTCAGTGTTTATATAAGATTTAAGGTCATAAAGCTCAAATAGTCTTTCCCTACTTTTTCTGATACCTCTAGTTGCCCAATCACTAAATATAAATTTAGGGCAAATACTTTTTGTCTTCTTTTCAAAAGTTTTGTTGTATTCAGTGTGAACTATTGAAAAGAAATGATCATACAATTGATTTATATTAATATCGTCCATATGATGGCTCATAACACTTAACTTGTTCTGCAGGGAAATATTATACCTATTTAATTTGCTAGTAGTTATAGGTCTAAATTTAATCTGAACATTTTGCAATGGTGTGTTACACCTAAAAGTTACAGTTTGTCCGCTGTGGTCAGACGGCAGGCAATTTACTATGGCTTTATCTAAGTAATCGCAATCGCAGAAAACATTATCTATACAAGTAGCAGAAGATGGAGTGACTCTAGTAGGTTCTATAAAAATGTTGGTCAAGTCAAATGACTTAAAAAGATTTAATAACCGAGTGCTATTTGAATTGTCTTCTAAAATATTGATATTGAAATCACCACAAATAATTGTAGATTTATTACTGGCTGCAAGTTTTGCCAGGACATCTTCCATTATTGATTCAAATAAGGAAAAGTTTTGATAGTTTGGGGGTCTGTACACACACACAATTACATGCTTATCTAGCTCAACACAGGACAGTTCGACGCAATGTTCAACCGAGAGACCTACTATGTCAATACGTTGTTTATATTTAACACAATTTTTCAAAAGTATTAGGGAACCTCCACGCAGCATAGATTTACGGTTAAAGCAGCTACCAACCGTATAGTTCTCATAATTAATCAGCATTTGGTAATCTTTTAGCCAATGTTCGGTAAAACAAATAATGTCAAACATATTTTTTTCTAAAAACAATTCAATTTCTAATAATTTGGAAGAAATGCCTTGGATATTTTGGTGGAATAATTTTAAGGTGTTCTGCTGAGGCCCTTTTTTACTAACTAATTGAGTGCAAGAAGATACCTTGTTGTTGATAGGTTTAACAATATTGTTAAAGGTACCTTCTTTTGTCTCACTACCTAGTTTAAATTAATATTAATATCTGGAGTGAGCCCCGAGACTCTACTACCAGTGGATTCTACTTGAGAATCATCTATAATTACGCATGGATCCTCCGATTTACAGTTATTATAAAAATGTTTATTAGTATGATTACTAATAGTCGCGGTGTTAATAATATAACTAAACTTAGACATACTATTTATGTCTGTGTGAATATTATAAGCTAATAGCCTAGCTATTTTGTGTCTACATCTAATTGGTAGATACACCTTACCCCGTGTCGACTTAAGTTTATCAACAATAGTGTTGATATCCAGATATATAAGTCTGTCACTATAGTGACCTACTAAGAAATGTACATGCTTATTTAACATATGTATGTAATTGTTTTTTCTACTACTTAAATTTTTAAAATATGGAAAAGCACACAATATGATCTTACTACAGCTTAACTTTAACAACTCTGATACATAGTCGGTGATGTCTTCCTTTTTAATATTTGAACTATTTCCAACACATATAGTAATGGTGGTATTAGGATTACAAACATTATTTATTACCGAAGCCATGACCTGTTTGTAGGTTGACCCGGGCGTGCAATAATTTTGGGTACAATAACTAAGGTTATTACTGATTAATTTACCTAGCCCTCTACCTATACCATCAGAGAACATAACTGAATGATAACAATTTTTACTATCAGGTGATACAAAATGACTAATCTCAGGCTGTACTACTTGTGACTCATGAAATGTAATGACAGGGATTGCATCTGGGTTGATGGTGCAGTCCTGAGCGCTCATAGCTTGGGACGGGTCCTCCGTTGCCTCAGGCTGGAGGGCATCAAGACTGGGTTCACTCCTACAAGTACAATGAGTGTTGCTGAGAGTCAGCAAGTCCACTTTGTCTACTAACTCATTAGTGGCTAGAATATGCTCCTTAATTTGGTTGCTAGACATATCATATTTATTATATAATGATTTTAGTGACTTATTCAGTGCCTCAGTGCCTCAGTATATTAATGAAAACATTTTTACATAATTTACAAGCTATAATAAAACTTTAAATAATAATTAAAATACGTCCAATGCCATTATTAAAGCAGAATAGAATTAAAAGGCGTCAAATCGTCCGCATCACTGTCAACGGGAATAGTGCCCAGATGGCTGGCAGTTCTTTGGCCAAAAGATAGAGCAGCCCTCTTCTGGTCACAGGAAGAGTCGATAAACCGTTTGGCGATGTCACGAAAGACTTGGAGAGCACTCGGACCCCATGTCCCCAGTGTAGATAACTTGAATTACTAATATCATAAACAATAATAGTGGTATTCTATATGTATTTGCGAATCTTCCAATTACGGCGCGAATCCTTATGGATCGATGTCGAGCCATCGGACAAAAAATGGGCAGTACTTACTGAGGGCATTTGTTATATGCTTTGGCAGCAGTATCCAACTTCAGCGAGTAGCCAGGCGGGCAGGCGATCACAGAACAGACGGGTGGAGGAGTCACACCACCTCCAGGTCTGTAGGGAGGAAGCTTAGGGATGCACTTGAACTGTTGGCATTCCTCTTTGGGAGTCTGAGGTGTGGTGTTCAGTGTGTCCGGCTTGTCGAGCGAGAACGCCTGGTTCGGACGAGACGGTGGTTGATAACCTGCAAGGAAATGGTGTTAAAAATTTCAAAAAAGTCGTAGTTTGAATTAAATGTCTGTAAGTTGTAGTTATACCTGTAAACGACCAGGGTCGTTAATGCTCCCAATTGATCTGACTCGACTTTTTTGTGGTAAGGATGTAAAAAAAAAACTTATGGATCTTCAAACAAAAAATCTCTACTTATGGACTAAATAACTTAGCTGTTAGTTCAGCTATAGCTTAGCTTCTAACTAGCTTGTACTTCATGAACCCGAATAAAAGGCAAAATCTCAAACAGTTGATCTTTTTAGTTGTAAAACTGACAAGACGAAAAAACCGGCCAAGTGCGAGTCGGATTCACGCACGAAGGGTTCCGTACCATTATCTATAAAAACGGCAAAAAAATCATATCTGTTGTATAGGAGCCCCCCTTAATATATATTTTTTTTAATTTTTAGTATTTGTTGTTATAGCGGCAATAGTAATACATCATTTGTGAAAATTTCAGCTTTCTAGCTATCACGGTTTATGATATACAGCCTGGAGACAGACAGACAGACAGACAGCGAAGTCTTAGTAATAGGGTCCCGTTTTACCCTTTGGTTACGGAACCCTAAAAATACTTACACTTTTGGATTTATATCAGTAGAATGAATACAAATACAAATACAAATACAAATCATTTATTTGCATAACACAGGTTCAGAAGATGGTACAAAGGTTCATAAGGTGCACTGCATTATAACCATGCGAGGTGTGCAAATATTGGTGCGCAAATATATTAGGAACAGAGATTATTATTATTCATATTCATTAGTTATTAAATTACAATGTCATTCAGGATGTAGATGGTCAATTTCATTACACATAATTAAATCATTTAAATTAGTAAGTTTTAAGTAATAATAATGTCATAAAAATTAATAATATCATAGGTCATAGTAATTATAATTATTATCAATCATATTTAATTAATTATTGCACAAATAAATTCTACAATTAAAATACAATATCTTCAGCTTCTAAATAGTCTTTTACATTATAATAACATTTTTTAATCAGAAAGTTGTATAATTTATTCTTAAATAGAGGAGTAGGTAACTTTTTAATGTCATCGGGCAATTTATTATAAACCAGTGATGCCATACAAATAACACTTTTATTGAGTAGTGCCGTTTCTCCATACGGAATTTCTACATCTAACCTTTTTTTGTCTCGTAATTGTCTATAGTAGCTCTTAAAGGCAGTCTTATAATAGCTTGGATTCGATTTCACAAATATATTTAATTCGTATATGTACAAGGAAGGTAATGTAAGAATTTTTAAATTTTTAAAGGAAGGTTGACAGCTTGTAGTACTATCTAAATGGTTCATTGCTCTGATGCATTTCTTTTGCGCTTTAAATACAAATTCCTTGTCTACCGAGTTGCCCCAGAATATTACACCATATCTTAATATAGGTGCAACAAGTCCGTGATATGCCGTTAGGAGGGCTTCTTTGTTGACAATTTTGGATAGTTTGTAGAGAGCGAATGAGGATTTATTAATTCTTTTACAGAGATTATTTAGGTGTGTTTTCCATGACAAATTGTAATCTATATCAATTCCCAGAAATTTGGTATTTGTTACAGGTTGTACTCT
This sequence comes from Eurois occulta, assembly GCA_950022335.1. Taxonomy (NCBI): domain Eukaryota; kingdom Metazoa; phylum Arthropoda; class Insecta; order Lepidoptera; family Noctuidae; genus Eurois; species Eurois occulta. The sequence continues at coordinate 17,791,190 of OX465489.1, forward strand.
CTGTCCATCGTAATTAACATTAATATTTTTAGGTTGATTTCTTTGGTGAAAGTGCATTATTTTTGTTTTGTCCATATTTATTTTAAGATTATTGTTTATTAACCATTGAATTATTGTACTTAATGTTTGATTGATTTCATCTTCATAATTATTTGGTTTGTCACATTTTATTATTACTGTACTATCGTCTGCAAACAGTACCATTGGTTGCTTGACTTGGCTAGGGAGATCATTAATGTACACTAGAAAGAATAAGGGACCCAAAACAGTACCTTGTGGGACTCCAAATTCTATAGTTCTAGTGTGGGATCTATATTTGATCTCATTTCGTGTTCTCTGGCATATTCGTGTGATTTCTGTAAATTGTTTTCTGTTAGAAATATATGAAGAGATTAGGTCGAGCGCTTTACCTCTTATGCCGTACATATTTAATTTCTGGAGCAATACTTTGTGGTCAACACAGTCAAAAGCTTTGCTCATGTCCATGAAGATAGCACATATTGGATTTTTTTTGTCCATACCAGAGTAAACACTTTTGATTAAGTCATAAATAGCAAGGTTAATGGATTTTCCCTTGCGAAATCCTTTTTGTTCGCTTACTAAAATATTATATTTTTCTAAAAAGTTGTATAGTCGACTATATATGATTTTTTCAAATAACTTTGAGAAGATGGGGATCAACGCTATCGGTCTATAATTTTCCATATTTTGTTTGTCATCTTTCTTGTGGATTGGAATAACAATAGAGGTTTTAAGATTTTCTGGGTAAATTCCAATGGAAATGCATAGATTTATTATGTAACTTAGATGAGTAGCAATAGACTGTGACACATACTTTATGACTTTGGTGCAAATACCATCATAACCCACGCTTTGGGTATTTTTTAATTGCTTTATTTCCCTATCAATCTCCATTGGAGTTGTTGGGGTAAGAAAAATTGAATTTACGTTAGTGTTAATGTGGTGATTCGAGGGTGGTTTATTATTTTTAGAATTAGATGCATTTACTGATTGTGATACTTGGTCGATAAAATAGTCATTAAAATTATTGGCAATTGATGTAGGATCTCTAATTTTGATATTATCTCTTGATATTTCTGTAATAGGTTCTTTGGGAAAGTTAAATTTAGAATTATTTATGATCGACCATGTGGCTTTTGATTTGTTTTGTGAAGTATTTATGTGATGGTTATTTTGTGACTTCTGTGTTAGGTATATAATTTTTTTAAACTTAGCAGCGTATTGTTTTAAAATATGTTTGTTTGTTTTTGTTGGATGGGCCCTATACTGCCATAATAATTTTCGTTTTATTTTGCTACATATTTTGATACCTTTTGATATCCATTTAGATTTTTTATTTAACGTTTTAGTTATTACATTGTAAGGAAAACACAAATTGTAGAAACATACAAACAGTTCTAGAAACCGATCATAAGCTTCGTTGGGGTCATTTGTCAGATAAATGTCAGCAAAAGTCAAATTGTTCATACAGTTTTTAAACTTTACGAGGTTTTCCTTACTATAATCACGTCTTCTAATACGCCAAGATTTTATCACACATGTTTTTTTAACCGGGAAATGTAATAGTTGGGCTGTATGATCCGATAATCCAAATTCAATTATGTCACTTTTGCATCTAAAAGCATTGTGAGCAAAATTGTCTATGCAAGTGTTACTGATAAGTCTAGTTGGATCTTTAATTTCTAGTTTCAAGTTATGGCTTTCCAGAACATCCGAAGTCTAGAGTTTGCCGGTTCCTTTTTAATATATTGATATTAAAATCTCCGCATAAAACAATTTTCTTATTAGTGTTATCACAAATTTGGCGCAATAACTTCTCTAAAATATTATAAAATACTGTAATACATGAGTTGGGTACTCTATAAATACAAACTATTATAAGACTATGTTCCGTTAGTTCTACAGCACTATATTCTATGATACCTTTAATCGAATGTTTATTATTTAATACTATATATTGATGTCCAATTCTAGTTAATATACAAGCACCTCCCCTATTTACGTCTCTTGAAAAACTAGCTGCTAAGCGAAAGTTGGGTAAATTAATAGTAGTTTCCTGTCCCGGCGTCATAAAATGTTCAGTAATACAAATTACGTCAATGGGTAGATTCTCTAGTTCCAGTTCCTCTAAATGTACCGCCAAAGTGTCAGATTTGTTTATAAGACCTGCAATATTTTGGTGTAGAATGCGAATATTATTATAAAAGAAAAAACTGCGAACTTTGTGCATTTTTGTCACTGGTTACGTATGGGAATAACTCCAAGTCAATTTTGATCCTATTCATTATATTTTTAAATGTGAATTGTATTCCAGCTTTATTTAACATACCTGATTTAGTTGAGAACATGTCAAATTCAAATGTTAAGTCATAATTAGTATCAAAATAGTATGCGTATTTATGATGTTGGAGGTCCATATAAAGTAGGTTATTAAACATTTCAACCTTATAGTTATATATAGGCGCTCCTCGTACATAAGTAGGAGTGCATATTATTATATTTGTGTCGGTTATCTGTACCAAGCTTTCGTTAATGACTTTTACTAATTCAATAAATTTATTGCTATATTTAATGTCAGTGTCTCCTAATAAAATTATACAATAATCATTCAAACTAAAGTCTCTCAATTTTGATTTTATATCAGCTAATAGTTGTTTTATCGTAGAGTTTGGTAATGAATAACTACAGAATTTAAATTCTTTAGAACAGTTTTCTTCAATCGCTTGTAGTATGCCTCTTTGTGAGCTATTACTTAATACACACAGTTTCCTATGTTTGGCTTCGTTGTGGACGCTCGTTCTTGTAGTTTTCTCCTCTGGTGTTGAATTTTTCATCGGCGGAGTTAATTTTGTTTCATCAGGCGACATATCTACTTTTGGCATCTGATTTTTAGTAGTCGGTGTGTTACTATTATTATTAGTTGACTGTGCGTCCTCCAAATTATTCTTCACCTGTGTGCACTTCGTGTGATCTTTCTGAACCGACTCTCCTGAATTATCCATCAGCGGTGTGCATGATATTTCCTCAATAGGTAGTTGATTACGTTTTTCTGGTGTCGTATACTGTAAGCGTGCATTTTCTCTGTTGCTGTCGTGTATTTTATTTCTTTTATTTTTCCTACTCGAGGTTTTAGGAGAATTTTCTGTGAAGTCGAGTTTTTTATAGACATTTATAATTTTTTGGCATTTTACCAACTCACATTTCAAGTTTCGGTTTTCTTCCTTTAATGCATCGATTTCATTATTTGCTGACTGTAGGTCACATGTTAGTTGATTTATTTGTGCTTGGAGTACTTCACAACATGAATGATTTACATCCAGGGATGTGCTGGGAAGGCTTGTCATTGTTGAGTCAAGAATGTGAGAATTAGATAAATCGGTCAATGATCTCGATTGGTATAGATTGGTTGTAATCTTTTTTCTTTGCGTTATATTATTGGAAGAATCCATTTTAAAAGTTTATACTATTATTTTAATAAAACCCAAACTTATTTTAAAATCCCTAATTTTGAATAATTTCTTCAGGATGGCAACACTATGCTGTTCACAATGTTCAAAGTAAACTCTGTTGACCTGGAATGCGTCTGATAAGTTCCTCTACTCACCGCTAGATAGCGTGCATATGATGCTAATTATTTGATCTTATGACCAAGCTTGTGACTGGAACGCGACCACCGTTTGACCAATGGCGGTTGGTTACGGTGCAATGTAATTGTTTTTTTTAAAGTTTAACGTTCATAACAACTGTCCAAATTAGTAATTAAGCACTGTTTTCCACTTATTAGTAGGTCTTTACTTGAAATAAACTCAGTTGAGATGAATTTGGTTCACTAATTGTCTTTTTGCATCGTTTTTGTTGCTTTCTTGTTGTTTTTTGTAAAGAAATACTAGGTCGTCACTTTTTGGCAGTTTTGTTTAACACAACGATAGTTTTTCACTTAGCAAACAATGTCACGGGTTATTTATATTATAATAATAATGTTTTCTGCACTTTTATCTCGACTTATCCATAGTTTTATAATTATTACTCAATTAACTATCAAAAACACGGACGAGTATCACAGCTGTCAGCTGTCCGACGTGTCAATCTGACATGTTTCTTTTTTATAAAATTCCTAATAAGTAAAAGAAATATTGCTTACCACCTTTAGAGTATCCTCCCTTAGAGTAACCGCCTTTAGAGAATCCTCCCTTCGAATATCCTCCCTTAGAATAACCTCCTTTAGAATACCCTCCTCTCTGGTACCTCTGGTAAGAGTACCTGGGTCTTGGTGGGGGTAATTCGGTGGCAGAACCGTATGAGGGTCGAGAGGAACTAGATTCGGTGGTGGTGTAATGGATGGTGTATCCTGGAGGACATTCCACCTTCGGACAGACTAGGGCTGAAAGAAATTGTGGTGGTTAGGATTTTGTAGGTCTAGTTTGTCGTTGATGGTAATGTCATAAAACAAAGTCATAGATCAAAGTCAATTTGCCAATTATAAGTCATTGTAGTTCGTCTTTCCATTATCTGATTCAGTTAGTCGTTGTTCCACGCATATGGTTTTATTCACAGGTGTAAATTACAGTATTATTTGATCACATACAAAAGTATAAGATAATTCTACGAACTTGAGAAAATAATCAGAACTTATTCGTAAGCAGCTATACGGGGTGGAAGGGACACCGACGCGAAAACGGTTACCACATAACCAATACATTCTGAGATTCCCCCCTACATAGAAATTTTGAATCGGTATTTTTTTTTAAATCAGCTGTGCCATACATTTTGACGGTTTTAGGTATTGCTTTTGTAGGAAACAGCTGTTTTTTTTTAATAACCGATAAAAAAAAATCTATTTGGGCGGGCTCAGAATGATGTACTGAATACGTGGTAACCGTTTTCGCGTCGGTGTCCCTTCCACCCCGTATAAGCAAATAGATTAGGCTCTTTTGCTTTCAATATTTTAAGTAAGGCCACCATGTGCAGTGGTTTGCTTGGCAACTTGGTGGACATTTTAAGATTGCAAGAGCTCAAACACATGGTAATAATCAGTTCTTACCACGTGGTTTAGTATTAATTTTGTGGTACAATTTAGAATGCCCATTGGTTTTGAGGAGGCGAGGTCGGGCTCTCTTTCTTGGGGATGCTAACATTCTTGTATTGGGCCGAAATCGGCCAGTGAAACGGTAACCTAAAACCATATACACATCATTGTTATTCGTCCAATTTTATCTTCTAGATCAGTCCAGTCAAGTTATTCGTGTGTTCAATCAGTTTAGGTACAGTGTTCAGTCAAATATGCATAAAAAACTTGCGGTTTGTTTTTTGTCTAACTAAATTCTAGAATTTATTGTTTTTAAGTTCTGTAACTATGACGTGCCGAACCATGATTTTTTGTTACAACAGAAAATGTTGGCTGACTTTAGTGACTGCATAATGGAGATCCTGGATTTTCGCAGATTTTTTCATCAGCTGTGTAACTTAAGACCCGGCTTCCATCAAAGCGGAGACGAGTGAAAATATGCTAAGTGAAGAGGAGAGGAGATGCGGAAAAGCTAGGGTGTATCCACAGAAGCTGTGCGGAGATGTGTACACTGGAGTGGAGAAGAGCTGTGCAAAGCGGCACGCTGCACATAGCACGCCGCCGCCTTCCGTCTCCGCTGGCAAAATAATTACTAGACATCTCTCCCCTCTGCTCAACCGTTCCCACTACAGCTAAGCGGAGACGAGAAGCGTAAATAAAGAAATTCTATTGGTGGTTGTACACATCTGCTCTCCCCTCATATCTTCTCCGCTTCGGTGGAGTCTGGCCCTAAAAGTCACTCAATTAGATCTTCTCTAGTACAAACTTTTGTTATTAAAAGCAGGTCTCACAGTTATCCTATCCAGCACTACTCACGTTTCACCGTAGTTTCTGCTGCAGCAACCGTAGCCGGGGTTTGAGTAACCATAACTACTTCAGCAACCGTCGTCCTAGGAGTGGTCACCGTGGTAGTGGTGCAGTCCTTCTCATCATCAGGGCAGTCCTGCAGGCCGTCGCACCACTTCTCCAGGGGCAGGCAGAGCTTGCTCGTGGGACAGATCTTGGTGCCAGCAGGGCAGGGTGCGCAGGTGCACTCGCAGGTCGATGGGGACAGTTTTGGTACTAGGTCCTAAAGCGAAAACAGTGAACTTTTAATTGATCTAGTCGTTTTTAGAGTTTGCACGCTGGGGAAACTATTTTCAGTATTCAGGTAAAATCCAATGTCCTTCTATGTGTCATACTTAAGCGTTGTGCTTTATTACATTGCTGCTGCAGGTGAGAAGCAGTTAATCACAAATCTTCGAAGACGAGTATCAACCATAGACCACAAATAAGGCCTGAATCCCAGTAGTGCACACATAAATAAGCTTATAATAGTATTCATGCAAGCAGTGCAGAAACATTGACTGCCTGTTTTTAATTTCAGGTGGACATTTTTAACAGAGGCCATAGCACGATCTCGCTGTGTAAACGTAACGCAAGCACGTCGATTTTAAAATTAAAAATACTAGTTTCAAATATAATATTTTAGGGATTTATTCATATCTATGAATGATACTGATTGTGCTTGTTACAATTTAACTAAAATGTAAAGCATTTTAGTTAAATTGTTGGATAATGGAGCGACCGCGAATCGGCAAACGTAAGGATCTTCGCAGGGTGGCTGGTAGCAACTGGATGAGAGTTGCCGAGAATCGAGTTGAGTGGCGTGCGATTGAGGAGGCCTATGCCCAGCCAGCGTTTTCGATTAAAAAATGACGTATTTACATTACGTTTAGCTCGTGCTTAGGCCTTTTAACGTTTTAGTACTTTTAGTTGTAGTCTGATAAAAGTATATTTTAAACTTATACTGTCACTTACGGGATATCTTCCGTGACTGTGCATGATTTTGAGCTCCCGATGTGCTTAATTTTAAACCGTGAATGCTTAAAACAAAGTATATTTTAGTTCAGCACTTACCGGTGCACATTTGCATTCTTTAACAGGCTCACAGGCAGTGATACCTCCGAGCTTGCACACGCACTCGTCGCAGTTCGCGCCGCGGAACGTAGATCCTACTGGGTACCTGTTAAATAGAATATGTTTAAATCAGTTCACAGATAATCTAGATGAGTTCGGTGGCTGGTAACGGCGGCATCATCGTACAAACAAAGCGTATTACTGTTTAATGGCTTTACGATGAGGATTTGAAGGTGGTTCATGACAGAAGTTGTGCGTCGCATTTTCGGCGCCACAAATTTTATAAGTCCTGCTGCCTCTAGAGGGCGCAGTGATTTCCCGCTTTGCTTTGCGCTTTCTTGTTTTTATTTCGCTTTGCTATGCTTTGCTTTTTTTTTTGTTTTGCTTTTTTTTATTTGTTTTTTTTTACACTTATTCTTAGTAGGTAATGGTAATCTTCGTCAATCGTATTGGAAGGCTGACGGGTAATTAGGCATTTTTTGTTCTATCAGAAGTTATACTCACGACATAAACGACTCGATACAGGGACACTGGTCCCTAGTCACGCAGTTCTCTCCGTCGTAGTACTTGGCGGGTGCCTTGCAGTCGCACGCCATTGCGTCCTCTTCAGTCCTCTGTACTCCGGGACATATCTCGCAGGTTGTACGCTCTGTGATTGATGGTTCACGGTAGCGGGATGTCGTTACTTCTGGTAGCTTCTCGGTTACGGCTAGAAGGTAACAGATTTTTGAGAAATAGTTTAAATCTTGATGAAAAGGTTACACTAACAGTTTCACTCTCTAAAATGTTACCTTTAATTTAATTTATAAGTATTGGCAACATTTGAGAAATGTCATCATCATCATAAGTAGCTCTGTTTTTGCCACTAGTGTGTAATGCTTTTACGTTCCGCCAGAAAAAAATATGTTTTCATTCATCAAATTCAGACAACATACAGTTTTATAGAATAATCAGCCTACGTGTTGTTCGCACTGATTGGTAGTTTAGAGGAGACCTAAGTGGCCTTCTCTCTCTCTCAAAAAGCTGTAATGCATCACGCGGTTGCAGTGAGGGTTTGGTGCATGTCAAACAGTCTATACACCATTATTTTTAGGTCGTTCTGGAACCGAATACCATGAACTCGATCATCGAACTCGAAACGATTGGGACTATTTTTTTCAAAAAATAACAATGAAAAAACACGAAAGAATAAATTTAATGTTTTTTTTTTAATAATGAGAACTCAAATGCATATGTGTGTGTAAAACGTATTCACGATCGGCAACACATGCGAACGATACCCATTGAAAAATTCATTCATCGATCGATTCTCATTATTTCACAAAAAAACATTAAATTTATTCTTTCGTGGTTTTTTTTTATTGTTACTTTTTGAAAAAAATAGTCCCAATCGTTTCGAGTTCGATGATCGAGTTAATGGTATTCGGTTCCAGAACGACCTAAAAATAATGGTGTATTAATTATCATTAAATCGGATTTCATTAAAGACATAATACAAAAACACTCACGATAAGGCTCAAAGCATCCAATAGGTTCAATCCTCATTTCAATATTATCCTTCCACGTCAGAGGTAGCACCTTCAAATACTGCGCATGAATCGGGGGCCAGAACTCCGTAACATCTGTGGTGTCCTTGTCGAAGTTCCCAGGAAACACCTTCTCTGCTCCCTTCGCGTCCACTACAGGGTTGAAGGTGGAGAGATCTGAGGTGTACATGATCTTGTAGGTGGACACCCAGCCGTTCAGACCTCCTTTAGTTTTGATGCCTGTTATGTTGCGTGGTGAGGTGAAGTTGAACTGTGGAACAAAGGTTAATATTGATTTTTAATGGTTATGTTATGCACCAAGTGATTTCTTTTGAGAAGTGCCCAATTTGAGACAATTTAGTTATAACTGTTGAAATAATTAAATTGCGCGGGCATTATGTATAAATGAGGGCACTCATTTATCATAACAGATACAAAATATGAAGCCCACTTGCACCACAAATTATTAAATATGTATAGAGCTAAACCAATTTAGGCATTTAGTAGGCCAATTTGACCCGTCTGCCAACTTCGCTGACGCGACCCACACGTATAACTTTAATATAGCTTCGGCACAGGAGAAGATATTGACTAACTTGGAAAAATTAAATGATCAAATCAATTGAAATATTTTGTATTAGCTCTATCTTTACTTTTAAAACCGTGTACTGTTATGAAAAAAAAATATTTCTGAGGTAGATGCTGAAATAACTCGATTCAAGTCGATTTTAAAAGTAGAAACATATCCATGTCCATCCTCTTGAAGGAAAATTCATTTCAGCTTTAAGTTAACCTGTCCCAAGAGACGGTAGAATGACCAGAAACGTTAATGATGTCGCTTAGTATCATTAATATCAGGTTAAAAAGATGCTTCACCATGATCCACTCCCCAGGAGTACTGTAGAGTGGCCTCCAGCCTCTTTCACCGTCCAGCTTGAAGTACCGCCGCGCGTCGTTGTTGGAGCTCACTTCAATCATCTCCACTGGTAGGTCAGCACCCAAGCCGAGGGGATCCGAGCAGGGTTCCGGTGGAGGCTGAGGGAACATGAGAGGAATTACTAAATGTTAAACTAGATTGAAAAACGATTGTGATAGCCTGGTGGCGGGACCGTCGGACTGTCAAGTCATAGGTCTCGAGTTTGAACCCAAGAGACCTGATTAGTGATTTCTTTTTTGAAAAATCCTTGAGAAGTGATTTTTCGGTTTCATGTGTTTATTGTATAATTATCATTTGCTTCGGTGAGGAAACCAAACCAGCATGCCTGAGAGATATTTCTCGACGGTATGTAAAGCCAAGTCAAAGGCCCATGGGCGGCATAAAACTCTGACCAGGCTAGGCACTGACCACACGATAAAGAAAGATAGCTGTAAACTTTGGTATCATAATCTTCATATGCTTTACACTATGTGTTATCTACTTATTAAGAGCGTAGTAAATTTTACACGCTCGGCTCAGAGCTGCGAGAGTTTGAATTTTAACTTTTAATGATACTTAGGCATTCATTAAAGTGTCGCTTAGTATTGGTGAAAGCGTGCTAGCCTTTCTCAACTATGTTTGAGTAGGCTTCTAGTTTAACCGGTTGCATATGAGTACCAAGAATTTTACATGTAGTGGTTGCCTATCTGACTTTGAATAATAACAGCCACTCGGGTCGATCTTAAGGTTAAGCCGCGCTTGCCTAGGTTGGTCCATGGATGGCTGACCGCCCATTACATACCGAGTTTCCTACGTGTCTTGGAAAGCATGTTAAACCGTTAGTCCCGGCTGTCATTTGTAGATCTTTGACAGTCGTTACAGGTAGTCAGTGGCCCGAAAGTCTGACAACCCAGTCTTACCAAGGGGTATCGTATTACCTAGCACTACCTGGGTTGTGGGGGTCAGATAGGCAGTCGCTCCATGTAAAATACTGATAATTAGCTGCATCCGGTTAGACTGGAAGCCGACCCCACATAGTTGGGAAAAGGCTAGGCAGATGATGGTTGCCTATCTGGCTTTCGAAACCCAGATAATAAGTAAGACTGGGTGGCAACTGTTGGTCATTTGAATAATACTAACGATAAGCAGTCTTACTAGTTGTTTCTCTTGAACTTACTTGAATAGTAGTGGTGGTGGTGTCCATACTGGAAGGTTCCCTGCATCCAATCAGCTCGAACCTGACGGCGATGGCTTCGTGCCACGTCAGTGGCTGCACGCGGTACACCTTGGCTTCTATTGGAGGCTCTATCACCTGCTTTGATGGAGTCTTGTTGTCTACTGGACCGCGGAAAACCTGGACAGAGAAATTAGAGGATATAAAAAAAAACTGATAATTTAGCACGTCATTGGAATATCCAACGGTATATAAAGTCACTGCTTTTAACCAGTTATGTAGAAGTTTCCAGTAATAGGGGGCGAGCCTATTGTGTCCGTTTTTTCCATCAGGGCATTTCACAGTTCATTGGGGGGTGGAAAACACTCGCCCCAACGTTGGGTCAAAAGTTTCAGTGTCGTTTTCGATTTTCTTTGAAGTCCTTTTCTTGGTTTTAACTGTATCGACATCAACCCTCCTACTAATAAACACGGAATAAAGTTATACCAGGAATAACAAAGGAATAAGCATACATTTTCATAGGCTTAAACTTGGAATAACTTTATTCTGTGTTTATAAGTAGGAGGGGTAGAGTCTAGCTTAGGGCAATATATTGAACACTAAACGTTTGTATAAGTAAAGCTAATGACCTGAATCCATTCCAAAGATCCAACAAACAAACAAAGCACTGTTTACTTAGGTCTTCAAGTTCTAGAAACATAACATAAACATAACAACATGCCTGTAAACCCCGAAGGGTTAGGCAGAGGTGTACCTAATAGTACTCCCACATTTCGCCAGCTAAGTTAAAATCCCATGCAATATGGGGCGAGCCTATTGCCATCCGCCGGACACAAATCCAGACTTCGTGGCTGCTTCTGAGAAGTTCCTGATGGAAAAACCTAATAACAATATGCCCGACCCAGGAATGGAACTTAGGACCTCATGCTCAGCAGTCGCGATTGCGACCTAGATTAACGAGGCAGTCAAAGTTATATACAAGTTACTGCTCACCTTCGGCTTCCCATCAGGTCCATTAACCGTGGAGAAAGTGTGCCCATCGTCTCCGTATAACACGTGGTAGCTGGTGACGTACTGGTCGACGAGTGGGCTGCCCTGCATCACCACGCCGTACACCGGCTCCCGGCGAGGGAATTCCACTTGGATGTACTGGTTCGTGTCTTGGGTAGCTGGTTTCCAGCTGCCAGCTAGACGGTAAGGAAATTAGTAATTAAAAAAAAAGTAATTATTTTGAATTCTTATTTATTTATTTCTTTAATTCAATTACTAACTAATTTATTTTTATTTGGCTTTTTTATTTACCTAATTTAAAATAAACGGATTCACTTTGACTTTGACACGCATACTGGGTGGAACGGACACCGACGTACAAACGGTTACCATGTACTCAGTTCATCTTGCCGAACTCCCCCACATGAAAATGAAATAAAAAACCGGCCAACTGCGTGTCGGGCCACGCACAATGTAGGGTTCCGTAGTTGCCCATCAAAATATGCAAATTTGCTGCAGAACGATGATTTTTATTGTATTAATAAAAAAAACTTATATTTGCAGTTGGAAAACCTTTGCTCGCATACATTATGTTTAGGAAAATATGTTATACAAGTACATTTTATAAGTTGGTCGACTATTACTCGTAAACTTGTAAAGCCTACATAACTGTGATAGTTTTCCTTTTAATTTCGTTATATATACTATCACGGTGAATTTTTTCACAAACTCAAACATAACCGTTTAGCTGGTAGAGGGGGGCGACACTTGAGTCTAACAAAAATTAGCTCTCTAAAGCTTAATATTTCACAAACTTATCTCTTAATCGAACAATTATTTGAAAAAAACACGCAATATTTTTAAAGACCTATTCAACGACATCCCACACTATGGGGTAGGCGAGGAAAAAAAATCCCCACTTTACGTGTTAGTTACTGTACTTTTCGAGATTTTATTTTACCACTTTGTCGGCGTAAGTAATCTGTTTATTTATGCCAAATTACAGCTTTCTAGTGGTGTGTCTTTGAGCTAAGCTGCAGACAGACAGACGGACATGGAGAAACTATAAGGGATCCTTTCCTTGTTGACTACGGAACCCCAAAAACAGCTGTTTCCTACAAAAGTGCAATACTTACACGGTCAAAATGTATCGAAAAGCTGTTTTTATTTTAAATTATCGATAAGGGAAAATCTTGTCTATGTCTCTTCCACCCTGTATAGTCTTTGTGTGCATAGCAGTTTTAATACGAGCTTACCTGTGACATCGACTGGATTTCCATTCAGCTTGGCATACTGCGGTTCGTACTGTCCGCTGGCGACGGAGCTGGCGCTGAACGCAGACTCAGGCAGGGGCTGGTCTCCCCACATCAGGTCTATGTAACTGTCATGCAAAGGGTCCAGGGTGGCGTCACATGTCATACCGAAAATAACTAGTACATACTACATTTCAAAAAGGTATTCATGTCAACTTGTCAACTTCAATCAAATAATATATTAATAAAGGGTTGACTACACACAAGTTACAACGGACAGAGTTCTTCAAATCAAAGTACTGACGCCAGCGCATTAATTTGTTTTTGGCCTTTACCATTAACATTTTATGGTTTAAAATCGTTTGGAGAAATTTGACAGTATGTAGTAACTTGATGTGCTGGCGACTGTACTATTAGGTATTAAAAAAAATTGTCATTAAATGTTTTTTGGGTGATATAAAAACGTTAGCATATATTTTGCTCGCCAATCCGATGCAGGCACTTGTGTATTATGGCCCGGGACGAGCGCTACCTTTGCGCGGAATGTTTTCAAACTTATCTCCGAATTAAAATTCAATAATAAGTTTTGAAGTGAATAAACAATAAACTTACTTAACCGGGTTACAGTTAGGCGGTGGAGACACAGTACTCGTTATAATTAACGGAGCAGCGATCGTAGTCTTCGGCGTAGGTGGGGTTGTCGTAGTAGGCGTAGTGAGCTCCACTGGCGGCGTTGGCGTAGTGACTGTTGTGGACTCCGTAGTCGGGGGTGGGTATGTTGAAGTCTCTTCTACCACGGTGGTTGATGCTAGGGAGACAAGAAATATAGAAGAATATTTATCGGTGAATAAAGAAAAACAAAGGACTGTCAGGCGTGCGATACACACTCAGTTCATCCTGATTGGGCACAGCCGGACTGAAAATACACGGTGTAAACGGACCCTTCGGGAAGCTGTCAACCAAGCATTATGTACATCAAACTAAGTAACTTTTACGCAAAAATTATTGCTGGCAAACGACTTTTTTTTGGGTGAAAAATCACGTTTTGCGGTAGGACTCAATGTAACGCACTCAAAACATTGTGCTGATGGATCGATTTAATAGAACGTGGAGGTGTAGCCTGTTCTGTCCCACTGTTGGGCAAAGGCTTCCCCCAATTCCTTCCATGTGCTCTTTTCCCGAGCAAAAAAAAAACTTGTAAAAAATTTGGAACTTTGACCCACAATATCTCCGTAACTAGAAGGTCCTCAGGTATGGTCTAGAACAAAAAAATGATCGCATTGACGGGGAGAATAAGTACCTTTCGGCTTCGTTAAGGGTCTTGTTACACCCTATATACATTAAATTTTGCTGCCCAGTCTGTATCTATTTATTTATTTATTTATTTATTGCACAATGTATACACCGTTACAAGCTTGGCTTAAAAACAAATGAATACATTACCCTGTTAGGGCGGAGCAAAATAACTTAAGACTAGAATATACTTACAAAGAAAAGTTTAAATTATATATCAATATCAGTAGTAGTACTAGTATCATATTTAGTACATTATATCATTAGGAATTATATCATTATTCAGTCTGACCCGGATATAATTATGTAAAGTAGCTCCTATAAAAAGAGGATACACGAGACGGTCTTTACACAGTCAACGTTTTCTAAAAGACAGTCCTAGGTTGAGTGAAGACAAAAGTTTAACTTATGCACAAGAATAGGAAGAAACTCCTGGCGAATTAAAAGCAAAATATTTTATAGCAAACATTCAAGAACTTAACTATGCACGATATCAGAGTGCCGGAGAAAAACAAATAGCTATACTACCCATCGTATCGTAGAAGTTTCACCAACTAATTGAAAGAGGCGCTGTATGCTTCAGAACAAAAACATATACTTACTTGGTTCTTTACATCCAATCAGCTCGAACCTGACGGCGATCTCTTCGTGCCACGTCAGAGGACGGATGCGCAACACTTTGGCCTCTATCGGAGGCTCAATCATCTGCTTCTTTGGAGTACCTTTGTTTGACGGCCCTTCGAATACCTGGGAGTAAGAGGATTTTTTTAATCTTTATGTCAATTTTATTGAAGTCCTCTGATGGGCAGTTTTGTTGTCTTTTGTTTTTATAGCCTAAAAAATGGTTTAGACCATTTCTGTGGTTTTTATGAAGGTATCAGACGTTCAAGCTTACTTACCTATAGGTAAGGTAATGGTTTTTTAATCAAATCAATTAACCAGATAAAGCATAGCGCAGGGTACTTTGCTAGAATGCTCTCACAAGTGTTTATTTTTATAAATGTTTATCTTCATTCTAACGAACACAAAGTTGAAACTTTTGGGAAGTGAAAATTTTTGGCATGTCAGTATTTTTCTTTAATCGATAAAAATCGGTAAGTTACAGTCTTCTATAATCTTTTGGCGTCATTTTTCAGGACCCAACCGTCCCTCACCCACAACTTCATAATATCCTACCTTGGGTTTTCCATCAGTTCCTTTAACCTGGTTCAACGTATCAGGACTGTCTCCGTACAAGACTTCGTAGCTGGTGACATACTGGTCGAAGAGTGGGCTGCCCTGCATCACCACGCCGAAGATAGGCTCAGGGTGGGGTAGCTCCACCTGGATGTACTGGTTTGTGTCTTGAGTTGCTGGGTTCCAACTTCCGGCTGTTGATAAGTGTTGCAGTCAAAGTAAGATTACACTCCATTCAATTATCCAAATTACTATTGATGCACGATGCATGATGCTTTAGCAAAAACATGAAGGACCGATCTCCAAGGAAAAGTAAGCGTTTCGGGAATCATCGTCTATCGTCGGAAATACTAAAATAAAATGTCTTGTATGAAGCTCCAGCAACCATGGAAGTACTTAACATTTTTATAACCATCAATTAACATATTTATAGATTTACAACAGCAGTTAAAAAAAACTGTTCAAAACTTTGTAGACGATACGAAGCGCGCCAGGACAAAAGATAGAAGTTTTGTCTCTGTATGGGATTACTTTGCCGAGCGACGTTCGTAATAATTCGGAAACACGAAGATTACCGAAGCGCCTATCCTTTCTGGCTTGGCTGTACATTATGAAAGTGTCTCATGAATGTAACTAAGTTTTAAAAAGTTAAAGATGTTATTTTTTAATTTAATAAAAATTACCTGTGACATCAAGGGGATGTCCGTTGAGTTTGGCATACTGCGGTTCAAACAGTCCGTTTGCGACCGAACTGGCGGAGAACGCGGAATCAGGCAGTGGTTGGTCTCCCCACATAATGTCCATGTAGCTGCAAGTGTAAGTAGAAATAAGAGACAGAAGAAGATTTTTACAGCGTGTTGATTGATGAATCTGGATTGAATAGTACCAAAGTGCTTTTTCTATATGATTTATGTTGATACTTATGTAAAATAAGAGAGAAACCTCACGATATAAACCTAGGATCTGATTGAGTTTGAAATTTTCTTTTTATTTCGGATTCAATGATACTTTTCAAAACAAATGTCTCCTTTAATAGGCCACGTCAATTGCAATGTCACTGGATTTAGAGGTGCTCATTAGGTGATCTATCTTTTATTATGAAAAAACGCCTTTACCTTTCAGCGAATTCTTTTAAAGACTAAAATAGATAAAAATAAATGTTAAAGTTCCTTACTCATCCGGATTACATTCAGGCGGCTTTGACGTCGACACCATCACCGTCGTCGTCGGCTCCACCGTAGTAGTGGTGGAACGTCTTCTCGCCGTCTTGGTGGTGGAGGGCGTGGGCAGGATGTGCGGCTCGATGATGGGCTGGTGCGTGGAACCATCGAGCGGAGTGCTGATGACCACGCACTCGCTGGAGTCGCAGTGGAACTCGTTGTTGAGGCACTGGCATTTGATGCAGCCGTCTACTACCACACCTCCAGGCTGTTGGAGGTAAGGTTTCTTGAGTATCGGTCGGTCGGTGTGACTGACTTTAGCTTAAGGCAGAAGATTCATATGACAGCAAATTGCCGATAAGTAACTCTTTCACAAAGACATTTAGCTATCATTTACAAAATATTTCTAAAAAAGAAAAATGCAGGGTGAATATAGCAACACTATCGGATAGTGTTATACTAGTGTTTTTTCTTTCGAAATCAACGGGTTCGATTACTGGTTAGGAATATTGTTTTTACAAAAATCGAGACTCCTTTGAGTATTTTTTGCTATTCCTCATAGTTTTGGATTAGGCCATCCAAAACTATATATTGGTTGGCAAACACCTACATAAAATGTAACACCAACAGGAGTCCGATTGCAGGTTAAACCTGACTACAAAAACCAGTCAGTAGTGTATGTATTACTACGTACCTTAATGATCTTTTCATTGGCAAAGCAGGTACAGTCCTTCTTATGCACGCAGGTCTTCTCGTCACGCCAGTAAGAGTCGAAATCGCATGGCTTTCCTATGCAGCCTTCTACGCACATCTATAAAAAAATGATCTTGTAATATTGATATCACGGTTGGCTTACAATTATTCTCTTAATTTTGCATTGTACACACTTGAACAGAATCTCGGTATTTTAATTGTAAAAAAAACTTGTAGACAATCTGTAAATGAGTTTTGTTAACCGTTTGCGGACCCAGGTTGCCCACTGTAGAAATATTTTGACCAAATATTTGGGACGGGTCGAAGATGGAGTATCTTCGACCCGTCCCAGCACCTTCCAGGATTTAAACGAAGCCAACGAAAGAGTGCTGGTAGCTAAATACTGGTCGGGTATTATTTGAGTCCAGCGACACGCAAAGAAGAAGAACTACGATTCAATCTTGAAACGAAGGTACATTTATTGTATAAAAAATAAAACGCCTGTAAACTTCGACGACTTTTCAACCTTATTACTAACGGTATAAGGGTGAAAAGTGGTTGACCATCAGTGAACTCCATAGTAAAATTATGTTCTTCGTATCCTTACCTCTCCAATGCACCGTCCTTTAGCTACCAGAATTCTCCGGAAGTAGTCGCACAGTCTGTCACAGCGGTACGCGCACGCGCTGTACTCTTGTCCGGGAGGACAGCGTGAAGTCGTCGCGGTAAGAGTGGTGTATTCCGGTGAGAATTCTAGGCAGAGAAACCAGGTCAGTTAAAGAATGAAGTAGTGGATTTATGAGACGAAGTGGTGGTTTGATTGCATGCTGTACTTCTGCACACGCATAGTACGGAAGTACCTGTCTCTGGAGCCCTGGCCACCGGCAGCCTGGACCTTGTTCCTGATGCCGATGGGCTACTATTTTTTTTGTTTAATGTTTTTCTATTTCGTTTTTTAAAATATAAAATAATATGTACAGAAAATAAATTAATGAGAATAAAAGTAACTTTTATTTTCTCCACCACTGAATGAATCTTACAGTAGGTACAATTTTTTGAAGTGAAAACTTCTTTAGCGGCGTTGTGCACTTTTTTTGTGATGGGTAAAAAATGTTAAACTCGCGTCAGGACACGTGACCTGATCGAAAATTCGTAAGACGGAGGGAGTTCTGAAGTGTTAAATTTTTAATGTAATATAAAATGTCATGTTTGTGTACGATAGCGCAATAAATGAATATTGTATTTTACCACATAAATGATAGTACTTTTATACTGATAATTAAAGCAATTCGTGCAAAATTATTCCCTAACCATTCCAATATATCAAAAATGCACAACGTTAATTTTCAAGTTTTCTCTTCCCCGTTTCTTTATGATAGTCTCTACTGTTACAAGTCTCCAGCAGGACTGGGTACAAAGACCAGATATATACACTTACCTTGAGGTGCGACTGTTGCTGGTGTAGTTGAGATGGTCGTCTTCACAGCTCCTAAAAATGTAATATTGGTGATATAACATAACGCCTGTAATCCCCGAAGGGTGAGGCAGAGGTGTACCTAATAGCACACCCACATTCCGCCAGTTATGTTTAAGTCCCATGTCATAGGGGCGAGCCTATTACTATCAAATGGCCACAAATACAGACTCCGTGGCTGCTACTGAGAAATTCCTGATGGAAAAACATAGTAGCAATTTGCCCGACCCGGGAATCGAACCCAGGATCTCATGTTCAGCAGTCGCGATTGCTACCACTAGACCAACGAGACAGTCCACTATATTATTGGTGGTATATTAAAGAAATTTAAAGTATAATACAAAATGCGATGTGTGACATAAAACATTCTACCACATTCTTCACTGAGACAGTAGTAACTAGCTATAAAAAGGTAAAAATATACGAAAAAGGATTAACTCCACACACCAGCCGTAGTGCCCCCAATAGGTAACTGCGTTGTGAAGGTCAGAAAGGCAGTCATTCCACGTAAAATACTGGTATTCATTTGCCTCCGGTTGGACTGGAACCTGACCCCAACATAGTTGGGAGAAGGCTGGGCAGATGATAATGACTCACCAGCTGTAGTGCCACCGAACTGAGGCCTGACCATGACCACCTTAGTTTTCCCGACTATTAGTCGTCGTCTCAGCAGTCACCTCCTCTCTAGCCATATCATCTTTCACATAGTCCATCCATCGTTCCTTTGGTCTTTCCCTACTCTTATAGCTTACACAATATGTTAAAAAAATGTCCGATCCGAAAGGGGCTTATTAATTAGGGCTTACCAATGACATTACTAAATAAAATAAGAAACATAAAATATTCATGAAAATAAAAATATTAGTATTTTTATTTTCATGAATATTTTTATTATATATTTTAAAATGCATGATTTTTGTCCCAAATTACCACCATTTCCCTAAATTCTAACGAATACTTACTACTACTCTACTTTAAATACTTGACAACACCATTCGGCGTTACTATGATCGATCGTCAAATAATTGTTTGTTTATGACGTCACCTACCCGTGAAGCGGCCGCCCGCGCCCCTGTGTTGCCATGCCAGTTTCCTCATTTTAGTACATTTTATTAAATTTATGTCGGGGTATTTTTTTCTTGTTATTACATTAATAGAATCTAATCTCGATATCGAATAATTCCTTTACGGATTGGACAGGATATTTTTAACATATTTATTTATTAAAACTTTATGCACATAATGTACAAAGGCGGACTTAATGCCTTGGGCATTTTCTACCAGTCATACATATTGTAGATATCTAGATGATTCTGTATGATAAGGGAAGCGTAAAATAATCAAGTCCACTCACCAGGCGTAGTCCCCCCACACTCCGGCCGGACCAGCACCACACTGTCAGGCCAGTCGCACACCATGCTAGCATTGTTGTACATAGTGCCAGGTCCACACGACTTCAGCACGGGCTCGCCATGCGCGCACTCGTAGAACTTCGTGCAGTCCGTCGGGTGCGGCTCGTTCGAGCGCACTGAGTTCTCGCATGGTGATGGTTCTGAGGAATGAGGGATAGAGGTCATCCAACATCATGCGTGTTACCATAAGTAGAAGGTAGTTTTTTGTACTACAGGTAGGTTGGTTCCACATGAAGCTAAGTACTCAGTGATGTTGGAGCGAGTCCAGAACAAATTCACGCGCCACCTGTACAAAAAACTTTATGGGGTATACCCATTTTACCCTTTGATGTACCCCACACTGTTTGTACTGGGTATGGTGGGGTATAATCAACTCTGGGTGCGACGGGAATATGCACTGGTGTCGTACATGGTGAGACTGCTCAGAGGCATAGAGCACAACCCGAGAGTGTTGCAGCGGTTGCACTTGTGTGTTCCCGACCGTTATGTGTGGAGGCGACGGCCCCCGCCGCTGCTGGTCGTACCTTCAGCTAGGACCAACTTGCTGGCTAAAACCCCTCTGACTCGAGCAATTCGCACCATCAATTGCTTTCAGGTCGAAATTGATATTTTTACATGTCACGGGAGTGAATTCGCAAAAGTACTATTGTATACATTGTGTTACAAACAAGGAACTTGAGAGGTATTTGGTGCTTTAATTTTGTGTGTGTGACTTAGCTATTGCATTAGATTGTAGACCTGTAATGATAGTTTTAAGGCATTTAAATAAATAAATAAATAAGTTTTAACTGTGAGGAAGCGAGCTTGTTTATTAGTCGTTCGCAAATTCAGACTCCAGGTTTCCTTTGTCGATTTCCATAAATGTCTCAAAAATCAGTTTGCTATACTCAGATCAAATCCAACACCACTCGGGTTACTAAAAAAAAACAGTTTTTACCAGTACCAAATATCGGGAGAAATAATTAAGCTGTGTGAGGAAGACGCAATTCAGGAGAGGTCGCTGTCTAACTGTGGACTGCGATACCCTGCGATTAAAACCCTTGGTTTCAATTAACTCTATGAATCCAGAAACGTTACTCACCCTCACACTCGCAGTACACTCTGATCTCGAAGTCTAAACAGCTTCTGTTCTGACCTCGGACCTCCTTGCAGTACAGCCCTCGTTGTAGACTACATTCCACATCAAGTCCTGTCTCCTTGGGAGACTTGTGGTCGCCTACTGTGCGGCATTCTATCTTCTTCATCATGCTTTCTTTGCACATTGGTGTGCCGATTGCCTGTTTTTGCAAAAAAATATATTATGTAACATTATAAACTAACATCACTGCTGTATTCATCAAATCGTAGAAACTTTTAAAAGTGATTTTTTCCTACTGTCATCATCTGCCATCTGCCTAGCCTTTTCCCAACTATGTTGGGGTCGGCTTCCAGTCTAACCGGATGCAGCTGAATACAAGTATTTTACATGGAGCGACTGCCTATCTGACCTCCACAGTTAGCGTTAGGTAATACGATACCCCTTGGTAAGACTGGTTGTCAGACTTTCGGGTCACTGACTACCTGTAACGACTGTCAAAGATCTACAAATGACAGCCGGGACCAACAGCTTAACGTGCTTTCCAAGGCACGGAGGAATTTCTCCTAAGTACTGTATTTATTGTTACTCGTATTTTATGCAATTGCGAACATAGTGTTTTTGAACTCTTTATATTGTGAAATATGACTTGAGTTGAAATCGATATATCACGAGACATAATTGCTTTTGAATTATTTTACGTGTATACATATTAGTGTGCGTGACTGGACATCATGACGAGATTCCAGCTGCTACTGAGAATGATCTTATTTGAAAACTCAAGAACCCTTTTCTCAAGTATATAATGAATTTCAATTATTCATGATTAGGAAATGAGATTTCGAATATACTGGTTGAAATAAGAACCTCCTTCTTTCTTGAAGTCGGCTAATAAATGTTTATTTTTACTTCACTGACAGTATAGTGTATTTTGCAGTATCTTACCAGTTCATTAGGTCGTGGTAGTGGCTCGTTGTCAATAGATTCTCCGTTGGGTCCTGTCTCGGGCGCTCCTCTGTTGATCCAAGAGGTCCAGCCTGTCACGCACTTCAGTGGCTCATCGTGAGGCTTCGGAGATGTCAGTTCTTGCGGCTGGGGGAATAAAACATGAGTTTATTTTTGTGTAAATATAATCGACAAGTCCGTCTGCTGAGACACAGGTCTCCTCTCTGTGAGAGAGAGAGAGCAGTTATTCACCACGTGCCAGTGCGGGTAGCTGAATGTATCACGCTTTTGATTATTAGGTTCTTTTAAACGCCACTTTTTCACGATGCTTTCTATCAACGTTTTTAGAGCAGTGCTGATCAAATAAATTACACAAAATAAGGTACGACTGGTATCGAATACACGGCATACAACTTATATGGGCGTTTAACACTGGGCGACGGCTTGGTGAAGGGTTCGTTTACACATTGTATTTAAAATCTTTTGGAGGGAGTTATCCGTTTGAAATCCCAAACAAGCTACATAAGATCAAAGATAAGATAAGACAAGAAAGACAAATAAGATAAGATAAGTTCCTCCAGATCTTTCACAAATAAACAAATAACTTAATCATGTATTTTTAAAACAATATATTGTAATTTAAACAAGCGAGACACCTCACTCACACATAATCTTTCATATTAAGATTAAGCGATGTGGGTTTAACCAAAATTAATGTTGTGTTTTTTAGAAATATAAAGTTTTAATTTTTTTTTTTTTATCACGCCCATTTTTCCCAGAATAGTGTGCTAGTGCTAATATCTGCCAAAAATCAGCATGTCAAAATTTTCTACATGTCTTTTTACCAGCAGCAACTCACAACATAAATTGCAAACTCACCGCCACAATGGTAGTACAAGGCTGTCCCGTACAGATCTTCTGTTTCTTGGAGCACCGACAGGTATGGCACTCGTCCTCCTCGATGAGCTCTCCCTCCGCGACCTCCCGGCCGTCCTGCAGGGTCATGCACACCGGCTTGCACTTGGCGCGGGGCACGCAGTCCTTGTGGGTACTGTTCTTGTACACTTGGCCTTCCGGGCAGGACTTTTTGGGTTTGCAGCCTGTAGTTATAAAGTGATGATATTATGTGTGTCCTTGTAATCTTAAATGATTTGGTACTTAAAATTAATGTATTATTTAATGTGGCATAGAGTACGCCCAATGGCGGCATCGGCAAACCAATTAAACACGTATTTTATAAGTCCTTACCATAGCTATTCCCAAATAACACAGGGTGGAAGGGACACCGACGGTAAAACGAACCCCCACATAGAAATTTTTCGTCAGTTATTAAAAAACAAATAGCTGTTTTCTGCAAAATTGCAATAGGTACCCACGGACAAAATGTATGGAACAGCTGATTGACCTTATATTTATTAGGATTAATACAAACAATTTTATACCTTAGCCTTCAGTAAAGCTCTGCTGTGAGAGGTTAATATTTGAGAAAAGAACTGGAGTATATAGTAGGTAGGTAAAACTAAGTAGTGCAATTCACACTTTATTAACGCGGAATGCAACTTTTTCGTAGGAAATCGAAGATAATTTTCACAATTTTTTAAATCTTCAAATCTGAATTGTGTCAATGTCATTTCCGATTAGATTTCCGCAGTGGATAAAACCTTACCTTCCACACAAGTGTCTTGTTCACAGTTGGTCTTCATATCAAGATAGTACAGGGTGTTGTCGCAAGTCTCCACCGGGCAAGGAGATAGACACGCGTCGTAGTTGGAGCATTCCTCGTCACATTGCATAGCTAGTGAAAAATAAAAAGTAAGTTTTAAAATAAGAATACTTATTTTGTTTTTGGACAGATTTTTAGACCGTTATGTTTAAGGCATATGTTTACCTGCCATATGGCCCATGTAGTAATAGTAACGTTTCTATATACTTCGTTTACCAGAAAATCAACCTAGATAATTGTGCAGGTTACCACAGCTGATAATCCTGATGTGAGGACAAAAATATTCTAATCTCTAAAGTTTAGTCAGTCGCAATAGATACTCACGACAAATCGCCTGCGTCCTCCACTTGAACGTAACTCCCCTGTTAGCACAAGCGTGCGCATACGCGGCCAGCGCGGTGCAGGCGCACTCGCAGTCGGCGCCCGCGTCGCAGGCGCAGGCGTCGCGCGTGCAGCGCGCGATGTACGCGGACGGCGACACCTCCGCGTGGCACAGCGTGAAGGGGTACTGCTTCATCGTGCTGCAGATTGAGGACGCCCATTCTTTGCGTTCGGGACGTTGTTTGCAGTGGTCCTGTATGAGAAGATGATACTTGAAATATCAAAATTATAAGTCATTTAGGTACTTAAATTAAGCTGATAATCAGAACTTTTTGAACGTTGAAGTTTACAAGAGGCAGTCCCCAAAACGGCAACCCTTCGCCACTTCCTAGTGTTTAGCTGGGAAGTTGAAGTGGCGGAACAAACTGTCCAGCAGTACATCTGTCTGTTATGTTATAAGAACCTGCTTTTATACAATAGTGTGTAAAGTTAATGTAAACAAAGAATCTATTAAATTAAATTACTGTTACATAATATCAGCTAGCACACACCAATGAACAAAAAAAAATGCGATTCAGCTTGTCTATGTGTCTATGTCCTTGAAATGGCCATTAACCACATTAAATGCAAAATACTTTAATTCCAATTTTAGTAGTGTTACTTCGGCTGATACATAAGTTATGATTGTATGCAACAAGACAAGATTATCTAGAAATGGCATCACCAAAAACTCACCAAAAGCCGCTGCGGCTTAGGGCACGTAGACTTGAGTTTCCAGGAGTCAGCGAAGATGAGCGCTGAAGATTCAGCCATTCCACCGCCAGAGGGCGTTTGGAAGTCATCGCGTCTGTCGCTATTATAGTTACCGCAGAGACCTTTCACCTGAAAAAAGCGGTTGGTTATCTGACAACTCAAGACAAGAGCTCTCTTCATGTATACTTACCGCAAAGTATAAAAACATAAAATTAATACGCAAGGTATTTGAATACCGTCAATATGATCAGTATTGTTTAAAAAAAATAACTCATTACAGATCATGCAGATACACCTGATGCACTTGATAAAATAAATATTGAAATACCAGAGGTATTGTGTAAAATAACTCAGATTTTATAAGATCAATACTTACTCTTCCTTGCCAAATGGAGTCGACTTTGACGTAGACCCTCATGCCGCGGTCCCATTGCAGGCTCATTCCAAGAGATGGCACATCCAGGAAAACGTAAGCACCCGCCATACGCATCTTGATCCTAGGACGAAATAATGTTTAAAAGACGGTTTATAACTACACTGTCACTTACGGGATATCTTCCGTGATTATCAATTACTAGCTTATACCCGCGTAGAGTTCAATAATTGACCCACCGGATCATACTACCGGGATAAAAAGTACCCTATGTGTTAATCCTGGTTATAAACTATATGTATGCTATATTCAAATCCGTTCAGTAGTTTTTGCGTGAAAGAGTAACAAACATCCATCCGGATGGATCCATCCTCACAAAATTTCGCGGTTAAATTTGTCAGATACTTATACAATTTTAATGGGTAAAACTATTCTTCTTCTTCTTTATCGTGTGTTTAGTGCCTAACCTGGTGAAACCAGCCAGGCCCGGTGGTAAAACTATTGAAAAAAATATCTCCCTCTCTTTTAAGTTAAACAAAACAGAAAACAAGCGGGAATCTAGTGATTTAATTGTAATCACGTGTTTTTTTATTCAAAACATAACCAAACATAATTTTGGACTCAATGACAGTAAGCCTGACCCGGTGATTGAACCTAGGACCTCCTGCAGCATAGCATTACCACTTGCGTTCACTCGAGCTAGACCATCGAAGCTTTTATCTTCATCATCATCATCATCATCATCATCCTAGTATGTTTATCAGTTGTCTGGTTGCCATAGTACAGGCTCTACCCAGTTTGGGATCAGATGGCGGTGTGTTGGTTGTCCCAAAATATTATTATTATTTATTATTATTATCCAAAGCCCAAATTCACCCACTGCTGAGTATAGGCCTCTCTTTTCTTCTGCCAATCTCCACGTTCCTGTGCCAGCCTCATCCAGGATTTTCTTACTACTATTAAAAATGTGTAAGTTTGTTGGTTGAATGGATGTATGTATGGATGTTTATTACTCTTTCACGCAAAAACTACTGAACTGATTTGAATTAAATTTAGCACATAGATAGTTTATAACCTGGATTAACACATAGGATACTTTTTGTCCCGGTAGTGCGATCCCGTGGGACAATTTCCGAACTCTACGCGGATGAAGCCGCGGGTATAAACTAGTGATTTAATAAACGAAAAACGATTTTAAAAATTTGATCAAAGTGTGTATTACCTCTTCAACTTCGAAATGTCCGGAACAGGTGTATCCTTGGTAAGAGAGACGATTTCTTCGTTACCGCCGCTGCCAACCTTCAGAGTCACTGACTTGGAGCAGGTGGCGCCCGTTGTGCCGCATGGTACGTTCTACAGGAAAACGGGTTAGTTTTGTCTCAAAACCATAAGTAAACAAAATGTGTCAGTTTGCATTAACCAACCAATTCCTAGTTTGACTGATGGTAGGGGAGCCTATAGGCCTAAAAAATGTACAAAATTTACACACAGATTTTATACACATAATTTTAATAGTAGTAATAGTTTATAATTTATATTGATTTATTAATTTTTAATATTGATTAACTATTGAATTTATGGCATTTTAATTTTATAATAATGGTTGATTATGTATTGAAATTAATTTATTTTAATTTTATATTTAAATTTTATTAAGGACATAAATACAATCATTCCAACCAGGACAATTTAATTTAAATTTTATTTTGTGTACAACTTAGTCATAATAGTATTGAGTACTGAGTATTTGTCTCTGATTATTTGATTTCCTACTAACAGTATTTTTCAGTGTACTTACTAACTAAATTATGGATCGTTGCGTCTGATGCAAATAAATAAATAAATAAAATTAATTATTGGGTTTTTTAGCAAACATATTTAGCATGTTATAGTGTGTGTCGGTAGTGCATATATGTGTAAGTGTGTGCGCGTACGTAGGCGTCGTTCCGGTCGCGTAGTATGTAAGATAGTTTTTAAGACAGACTCTCCTACCATGTTCATTCGTCAACACATGTAAAAGTTTATTATATTTTTATCTTCCGAAAAGTTGTTTCTCTAAGAAAGCTCGCCGATTGCCCAATAACCATAATTGGCGCAGTCGTCGGATAAAGTTGAAGAAAAACCGCGTTTTTCAAAAATCAAAAACAAAGACTTTTCTCAACATTTGCAACCGTGTTCCTACTGTGGTTTTCGGCGAGGAGAAGAACGGAAGTGGCTTCAATCATGAAGTTGTGGACCTGGGCCTTCATCACATCGTAAGTCCAGATTCTTTAGATTGTTGGTGGAATTAATATATTATCATATTTTTTGGAGAACTTCAGAAAAAGTAATATTTTTGTTCTGTTTATTTTTATATTGAAACGGAGAGATCTCAATTGTTAATTTTGATTGAATTTTGTTGTTTATACTGTGTGTGTTGTCGTTGTTTATAAAATATCGCAAAGCGAATAATATATTTTGCAAAATGGATTTCAATAAGTTATCTGCTATTAAAACCGCTTTAATGATTATCCCTAAATATGATGGGAACCCGAATCAATTGCACAGATTTATAGAAACATCCGAAACTATATTAACACAATTTTATGACAGAACTACTCCAAATTGTTTTAACAATTCCATTATTTTACACAATATTTTAAACAAATTGGAAGGCAAAGCCGAGGAAATAGTAAATATTAACGGTGTTTCATCATGGGAACTTATCAAAACCGTATTATTAAAAAATTTTGGGGACCAAAGGGATGAAAATTCGCTGAACCGAGATTTAGTTAATATGAAGCAGGAAAACGAATCTGCTCAGGAATATTATAACCGCTGCATGAACATTTTAAACACTATTATTAATTACGTAAACCTCCACGAAACAGTTGAGGCTGTAAAAGATTGCAAAAGGAGCTTTTTTCAAGCTCAAACCCTTAAAACTTTTCTAGCAGGGCTTAAGGAACCTTTTGGCACAACTATAAGAGCCATGCGTCCTGTAGATTTGCCCACAGCTCTTAATTATATTAAAGAGGAAGAAAATATTAGGTATGTACAGAAAAATAACAATTGTTCCATGGTTAATAACAACAAGCCTTTCCAGAATAATAATAATAATTCTAGAAATTTGCCTTTTCCAAATTTAAACAAACCCTTACAAACTCATCAAAATTTCAAGTTCAATAACTCGCAACCTTTCAAACCGTTTACACCTTATTTTAACAGGAGTAATAATAATATTGTCGCATCAAAACCTTATCTTAATAGGCCAAACTCTAACAATAATTCCTTTAATAGACCGCAGAACCCATACCGAGCGTTGCAGCAAAACTTCAATAACTCTAATACGCCTGGTAACAATAAACCGAATACCCAATCTAAACCTGTACCCATGAGTGGAATATCCTATAATTCCGCAAATATTCCATTAAGACCATCAGTTCCCAATTATCATAGTACACAACATTCCGAGGCAGCAATGTGCAATCAGTTCGAGGAATTGCACATGCCCGAGACTAACCCAAACAACTCCCACGTCGAGCACAGTTGCGCTTGCGACGTACCTTGTACTGATAAGGATGATCCGTATGCAACTTATTCCAATGAGAATAATAATGAATACAATGAACACAATAATTATGACGATACACAATATTGGTCTACACAGAACGATCCAAATTTTCAACAGGCTTCGTATGCCAACCCCGAAACTTAACGGAAATAAATATTCATACTAAAAGACAATTGCCCTTTATCGAAATTAATGAGCCGCCCCTTAAGTTATTAATCGATACTGGTGCCAATCAGTCATTTTTGTCTCCGGATGTAATTGAAAAACATTTTCAAAATACACCCTTAATTTATGAACCATTTTCTGTCACAAATTTAAATTGTACCACTGACAATAACTACTCCATAGAAATACCGAGCTTTCCTGAATTCAATGAAAAATGCCCCTCAAAGTTTTATATCTATAAATTTCATAATGTGTTTGATGGTTTAATTGGCTATAGAATGCTGAAAAAATTGAAAGCAAACGTTGACCTCCACAATAAAAAGATAATTACGCCGAACGCGGAAATATCTATTAAAGTTCTGAATTCCGGAATTAATAATCTTTTTGAAGCTTTAGTTAGATCAAATTCGACGAAATGTGTAAAGGTACCCGTTAACATTCAGCGTGATGATATATTCATACCCGAGACTTATATAAACAATTGTTATATTCCCGCAACAATAACAAAGTCGGAGTCAGGTTACGCATTCCTTGAGATAGTGAATCCCACTAAGAATGATATCATCGTAAGCTTAGTTGCACCACTTAAGGCGCAGACACTTCAAAATAATTTTGATATATTTAATTTTGAATCGATAAATGAAAATGAACAAGACATTGAGTCTTTGGTTCGCACTGATCATTTAAATTTGGAAGAAAAGTTTAATTTACTAAAATTATGCCGCAGTTACAATGACATATTTTACACCGAAAATAGTCCTTTAACCTTCACTAACCAGATTAAACATCAGATAAATACTATAGATGACATTCCTATTTTTACACGATCCTACAGGTATCCTCATGTTCACAAACAGGAAGTAGAAAAACAAATAACTGAAATGTTACGTCAAAAAATTATAAGACCTTCAAATAGCCCTTGGTCTTCACCTATTTGGATTGTATCGAAAAAACAAGACGCCTCTGGGAAAACAAAATGGCGATTGGTGATTGATTTTAGGAAGCTTAACGAGAAAACTGTGAGTGATAGGTATCCAATTCCTAATATCAGTGATATTTTAGATAAATTAGGTAAAAGTCAGTATTTCACTGTTTTAGATCTAAAATCAGGGTTTCATCAGATCGAATTACATCCCAAGGACATCCCAAAAACCGCTTTTAGTATTGATGACGGTTATCGTGGTCATTACGAATTTTTACGCATGCCTTTTGGCTTAAAAAACGCTCCATCAACTTTTCAACGGGTTATGGATAATGTTTTGCGTGGGCTCAAAAATGTGACAGTTTATATGGATGACATAATAGTATACAGTTCATCATTACAAGAGCATATCCTTAATTTAGAAGCCGTTTTCCAACGTCTTAGAGAATCTAATTTTAAAATACAGCTTGACAAAACTGAATTTTTAAAAAGGGAAACTCCTTTCCTAGGTCATATTGTAACAGCTGACGGCGTAAAACCGGATCCAAATAAAATTAAAGTCATACAACAATTTCCTATACCACAAACTACCAAAGAAATTAAGTCCTTTCTTGGCTTAGTTGGTTACTATCGGAAGTTCATACCGAATTTTGCCCATCTTGTTAAACCACTAACAACTTGTTTAAAAAAAGGAGCTAAAATTCAACTTACCTCTGAATATGTTAATTGTTTTAAACATTGTCAAAATTTACTTATTAATGATCCCATTCTTCAATATCCCAACTTTGAAAAAGATTTTAATTTGCGTACAGACGCCTCAAACGTTGCCCTGGGTGCCATATTATCGCAAGGGCCTATAGGAGCTGATAAACCGATTGCGTATGCATCGCGGACTCTAAACGATAGCGAAACAAAATACAGCACCATAGAAAAAGAGCTTCTGGCTATTGTATGGGCCACCAAATATTTCCGACCGTATTTATACGGAAGGAAGTTTCACATTATCACGGATCACAAGCCTCTACAGTATTTGATGAATATAAAAGAACCCAATAGTCGATTAACGAGGTGGAGATTACGTTTAGAGGAATTTGATTATAACATCATGTATCAAAAAGGAAAAAGTAATACCAATGCCGACGCTCTATCTAGAGTTGAAATACATAATAATGAAATTGAATCTACGTCTTACAGTGATGAAGATGACTTACCGTTATCAATGTATGTGAATCAGTCAAAAAAGGCACCTAACATTCAAATCGATGGCCAGAGTACCATCCATACTGCATTAGAAAACCCTGTCTTAGAAATCCCTATCTCTGATAAAAATGTAAACACCTTTGATAATCAGCTATTTTTAGATTTCGTACATCACTCGCCCATAAATACTAAAGCCGTTAATATCTTTCCCGGAAAGAAAAGAATATTAGCTCAAATAAATGAAAATGATTTAGAAAAATGTATTGTTTCATTATTCAAAGAACACATAACACCAAATATTAAATATGGTATATATCTATCAGATGTTAAGTTTATTCCGTTGATTACAAGTACACTGCAAAAAGTATTTCAAAATTCCGCTTATAAATTGTTTTTTTGTAAGTCTAAAACCGAAGATGTAACCTGTCCAGATAAACAATACTTAATAATTAAGAACTACCATGGAGGTAAAAGTAATCACCGTGGAATTCAAGAAGTTGAACAAAGAATTAAATTACAATATTATTGGCCTAATATAAAAAATCAAGTCACAGAATTCATAAATAATTGTAACATTTGTCAAACTTGTAAATACGAGAGAAATCCAATTAAACAAAACTTTCAGATAGTTCCTATACCTGAAAAACCTTTTGAGGTATTGCATATTGATACTCTTACCGTAAATCGACAAAAATTCTTAACAATTATCGATGTATTTTCTAAATATGCCCAAGCATATCCTCTAGAGTCAGTAACAGGAATAAATGTGATAAATGCGTTGTCTATTTTTATTTCACACCACGGAGTACCAATTAGCATTACCGCAGATCAAGGAACCGAATTTAAAAATTTATCCGTACAAGAGTTTGCAAGTCTACATAAAATTAAGTTACATTTTATCAGTGTAAACAATCCTCAGTCAAATGGAGCTATTGAAAGATTCCATTCTACTGTATTAGAACACATCCGTGTGTTATCCGTTACTCAATCTACCTTATCCACTAACCAGCTAATGCTATATGCTGTTATAGGATATAATAATAGTATTCACTCAGTAATTACACAAAAACCTATTGATGTCATTAATGGGCATTTAAATAGTCGTGACCCATTTGATATAAATTTAGAAGCTACTTATCTCCAAAACTATGTAGTTAGGCACAAGGAAATTACAAAACAATTATACAATGAAATAAACAAAAAAATACTCTGTAACCGGATTAAAACTATACAGAACGCTAATAAAGATCGGGAAGAACCCATTCCTTACGAAGAAGGAAAGGCGTTATATATAAAAAACCCGCTAGCCGTTAGGCATAAGACAAAACCTCGTTACTTAGGTCGTAGAGTTAAGAAAAATTTAGGTTTAAAGGTCATAGACGATAAGAACATTGTCCACCACAAACGTATCGTGAAGAAGCCTCTGAGATATCAAAATGTCTTGTTGCAGGATCCCGATATTAATCCGGGCTGAACAAATAGTGACTACGAAGTTAGTGGACAATCCTGGGATACTCCCTTTTAAGTTAGGTAGTGCTAAGTTTATTAAAACTGAACATGCGTTCATACATTATTACGAGTTAGATAGGATTAAAGATAGTATTAGAAATATAGAAGGCTATTTAGATACTTTTATGGAGTACATAAAATCAGCCGATCCAATTTACTTTAGCGATACTTCATTAGTTATTAATCAGATCCTTATTAGCATGTTAGAAACAATTTATGATAAGTTCAACACTATGTATAAATACCCGAGAAATAAACGTGGGCTTATCAATGGTTTGGGTTCCATCATAAAAAGTATCACCGGTAATCTCGATCACGAAGACGCATTATTTTATAGTAAAGCCATAAACATTTTGCAAAATAATCAGAATAGTTTGAACGATAAATATAATGCTGGCATTACCTTGAATAAACAAATTTTGCAAACTTTCAATATGACCTTGTCTACTATTGTATCAAATGAGTTCCAAATACATATTAAACTAAATGAGATCATGTCTACTGTTAATATGACTAATTTTAGGTTAAGTGATTTTATTAAAATTAACAGTTTGTTTAATTTGTTAAAAATCAATTTACAAAATATTCTGAATTGTATTACATCACTAGAAAATGCTTTGAGTTTTTCCAAATTATCAGTAACTCATCACAGTGTAATCAGTTCACAAAATATTAACTTCATGTTTAATATTCTAAGAAACCAATATGAACCTTCTGAGTTGCTTGTACATGAGAACACTGAGATAAGAGACTATTATGATATTATTGAGTGTGGTTCCTACTATGTAGACAATGTAATTGTATTTGTTCTGAAGTTCCCTATTATGCACTTAGATACTTTCACTTATTATCATCTATTTTCTACTCCAACATTTAACAATACAATATTAATTCCACCTAAACCATATCTGGCAATGAATAGTAATAATTATCACTATATGGATGTACAATGTAAAAGGTTCCAAGAAATATATTATTGCCCAGAAGTCGACCTTATAGCCACTTCGAAGCCAATCGATTGCATTTACCAACTGATATTGAAACAAGAAATATGCAGCAGCTGCAGCTTGGTACAATTTAAAGCCGGAACAGAAATAATTCAAAAGCTGGACGATTTTCATTATATTCTGTCATTTATAAAAGAAACAAGGATCGAGTATAGGTGTGATCAAGAAGAGTACCAATCTTTACTCGGCACCTACTTATTTGAGGTGCCTGAGGGATGCACTGTCTCTACGAAGTTAAACCACATAAAGAATTACAAAAATCTGATAAAAGGTACACATAAAAAGCTTTTGTCATTCCCGGTATTTCAAATGAATATTGAAAACAAAGATAAGCCGTTGTTATTGGAGAATGTCCCACTGGAACAAATCAATCAATTACAGAATTTAATTGAAAAGGAGAATATTCTAAACCTAGATGCCCTGCAAGATAAAAGTTATCACTATTGGACCGTACCTATATATATGGTACTATGTATTATTGGATTGGTTGCTGGAATATTATATTTAATAAAAAGACATAAGAGGAACCAGGAAATGCCAGTAGCCCAAGAAACAGACGGAGGCCGCACTCAGCCCTTTTTCTTGGGAGAAGAAAGGGCTTCGAACTAGTGCGGGGGGTGTTATAGTGTGTGTCGGTAGTGCATATATGTGTAAGTGTGTGCGCGTACGTAGGCGTCGTTCCGGTCGCGTAGTATGTAAGATAGTTTTTAAGACAGACTCTCCTACCATGTTCATTCGTCAACACATGTAAAAGTTTATTATATTTTTATCTTCCGAAAAGTTGTTTCTCTAAGAAAGCTCGCCGATTGCCCAATAACCATAATTAGCATGAAAACATGATAGCTGAGTAGGTAGGGTGTGGTGAGAGAAAACTATACTATAAAAAGTTTCAGACAAGAGCCCTTCGGGCAGGGGCCTACTTTACTGTAACCATGGAGTTTCTTGCCGGTTCTTCTCCATAGGAAACGACCAACCCGAACCGTGCACCTTTTTGTCGACGTTTCATAAGTGCCCATGTAGGCCTATGTGAAATAAAAATATTTTGATTTTGATTTTTGATTTGTTCTGTTCAAAAACGGTCTAAACTAACATAGAGCTGTTCAGCAACGTTTATTTACATCTCATCGTACGGGGCCTGAACCAAAAAGACTTAAACAGGCAAAACTTCTCGAAGCTGTTGTGGCCTTTAACTACCGTGATGCGAAACTACTGCAAATTTTCCACTATACACGTTGCTATATGAGAATCCATCTGTGCTTAAGACTAGCGTATCCCCAGCAGTATTTAATGGGTTATGAATTAGATTGAGCTAAGGATTATCAAATAATTATTTTCAAAGCTGATGATCCTCTTCAGGCTGGCCTGACGCGCCGGCCTCTATTCTTGGGTCACGCAAAAATAATCTGTCATGTACCTACGTATTCCTATAATCACCATTTTTGATCAACGGCCATTGTCTAGCCTTGTCTTAACTACTTACGTAACACCCATTTGAACCATAACAATGTAGCGGACATAATCAAGTAGACAAAACGAATCCTAGCGACATCTATGAAGAAAGATGAAGAACTAAGATCAGAAATCCTGAATGGGGACATTAAAGTTATCCGCAAGTTAAGACCATATAGAAAAACCCGACTATTACTATCGGAAAATAGCCCACCAGATACAACACCCGTCTGGTCGCAGGATCCCCCTTTTCAACGGGGGATGAGGAACTTTACACCCTGTTCTCCATAAAAACAGAGTCAACTACTCCTCACCTGAATCTCCACATCGAACCCATCCTTGCTGTCCATGACTCCCTTAGCCAGCAGATAGGTGCAGACCCCTTCGAAGTCGTAGTCTGTTCCGTCGAAGGTGACCACGTGGGAGTCGCCCCAGGCGGAACACACGCCGGCGCATTTGCGTTGACTGCAGGACCAGTTGCCGCTCTTGCATTCGCTGTGTAGCAAAATAATTGGTAGTGTTAGAATCATTTTAAATAGCTTTAGCCTTGGCTATTTCTTAGGGGCCATCCATAAATCACATCACACGTTAAGAGGGGGAGGGGGTCAACGAAGTGTGACAAGTGGTGGGTGGGGTCCTAAATTTCGTCACGTCACATTTCAAAATCTAATATATCTAAGTATTAAAACACATAATTTTAAGTATAACGAAATATTTATCTGTATGAACATGTAAAATTCCAAAATATGTGAGGTCACACTAGAAAGAGGGCAGTC
Organism: Eurois occulta; assembly: GCA_950022335.1. NCBI lineage: Eukaryota > Metazoa > Arthropoda > Insecta > Lepidoptera > Noctuidae > Eurois > Eurois occulta. The sequence continues at coordinate 17,827,013 of OX465489.1, forward strand.
TCAGAAATGTGACAATAATAATAATAATATCTTGGGACATCCAACACACCGCCATCTGATCCCAAACTAGGCAGAGCCTGTGAACAGGGGGGGAGGGGGGTCAAAAAATTATGAAATTCCTGTGACGTAATTTGTGGATGGCCCCTTATGAAGTAGTGCAGTTTATTAATTTATACCAATATGAATTCTTATGACATTTACTAAATAAATATATTGTTGTTATAGATCCTATCAACCCATTAATTAAATTAAGATAATCAATGTTTATTTATTGTAGTTATTGTTATCGACACTATTGACAGTCATAAATAACAATAATCTTTAAAATTATCTTGATCCGTTCATTACACTATTAGATTCGATTGAATGTATTGTATTAGGTAATGAGTTTTTTGGTTAAAATACGCCTCTACCTGCTATAGCTATGTCTAAAATGGGTATCATGCCAAGTCCATAACACGTAACATACAATAATTAAATATTTAACAGTTTATTTACTTCCATAAGACGATGTGAAAAAGTATAATCACAGTGACATTTTTTTTAGTTTATTTATTTGAAAAAAAATCCTCTAAAAAGGAATGGAGATGCTCCATTCCTTTTCAGAGGATTTTTTTAATAGCCTTGTATATCCCACTACTGGGTATAGGCCTCCCCCATATCCTTCCAGGTACTCTTCTGCCTTTAATAATAACATTATATTTTTTTGATTGTTTTATTCAGTCGGGTTACAAATATTTTTTTTATTATAAACCGGTTTGAGTTAGTAGTCTGTGCAATTGTGTGTCAATGCTGACCAAGCAGTATCTATAACGCCTTGGCTCACGTTCTACAAAGAAAGTGAAAGGCACGTAATACGTACGCATAATACATACAAATAAACTCAGTGTCCACAAAGTATTGTTGTATTTGGATTCATGTAACAACGGGGGCGTAGCTCAGATGGTAGAGCGCTCGCTTAGCATGCGAGAGGTACCGGGATCGATACCCGGCGCCTCCAAACAAAACTTTTGTTTTCGGTTAAGTTTTTATACATTTTTTCAGGAACAAAACCTAGAAAGCAATTAAGTAATCTACAACTATCATCTGCAACGCACACTAATTAACACCGTAACGGAATAGCCTCCTATAGGAATTAGCCAAAGCTTTCGGCTGCATTAATGCAACTATAGCATGTCCTTTAAATAGGGTCAACAAGTGGTTCTGTGTAAGTTAGGTAACGGAGAAATTGCCGCAGTATAAGAACTTGATGAGATTCTATTGATTGCGGCCAATCGAGGATGGAGCAGCGGTCGCCCAGTGGTGGCGACCCGAATTACGAGCAGTAAGTCGTGGTTTCGAACCCAGGCAAGCCCATTACTTTTTATGATTTATTTCTGCTCTGCACTGTTCTCAAAATGGCGAAGGAAAACTTCGTGAAGCAACCGGCATGTCTTAGAACGAAAAAATCGAAGACATGTGACATCTACCAACCCGCACTGGGGCCACCTGGTGGATTATAGCCCATTCCCTCTCATAAAGAGGAGGTCTGTGTCCCAGCAGTGGGAACATTAAAGGCTGATTATACTATCCTATGAGGATGGAAAGAATCATACTGCTGCATAATGCGATTTTCAGCTTTAGCCTTACATTTCGAAAGTAGTTTTTGTGTTTCCCCTGTTCGAGAAGAATCAGTCTTCTAATCAAAGCTATACGAGCACTAACCATTTATTACATTCCTCTTGCATGGTGTGACCGTCAGGGTAGCTCCTGCCGCCGTGGTGACAGGGGCACAGAGCTGGTGGGACACACTTCTTGGACATGGTGTCTAGGACGAAGCCTTTCTTGCACTGGCAGCCTGGACGGCATTCGGCGGTTGTTGAAGATGGCGGGAGGTGCATGTTCTGTAGGAAAATTATGGTAATATTATATTAGGAACTGATCGTAATTGATTTTATCTAGTAAAACCAAAATCTGAAATCGGTGAAATCTTCTATATTTTTTTCCGCGTACAGCGAGTAAACGAACGCCAGTTTAGATATTATATGTGAAATAACTTATGTTAAGAAGCTCACAGCAGTTTGAAAAATACTGTGAGCACATACACTTAAAATAACCGGTAACATTAAATAGGTGACTCCGGCCATAGTAATTAAAAAATATACGCATTTCTGGATTTTTGCCACTCAACAACCAGACTATGCATACCTACAGACTATGCCGCATAATTTTTCAAGTGGGCGTTGATGGCAAATCCAAAAGTATGAGGAATAGCGAAAAATGTTCCAAGGAGTCTCCGGTCCGATTTTGATTAAAAGTAAAACTGCATCATTGGATTTTACAAAAAACATTATCCTAGCCAGAAATCGAAATAATTGATTTTGAGAAAAAAAAACACATCCTGTATTATTACACCATTCGATATCGTCACAATTAAGGATCAAATTCTGGAAAGTAATGACCTAATGACATACGATTTGGCCAAAAATAAAATCATGTATTCTCTGGAACATACCTTGCAGGTTAGCGGCTCAGCTATCTCACAGGTAGTAAACTCCATGTTGTTTGACGCGCTACAGTTACTGCGCAGGTCCTCAGCGGGAGGGTAGTTCTGTATCTCCATGGGAGTAGCCGGCTTGCAGTCCCAGCGGGCACCCACGCATGTGCTAGGTAAATACAGGGCGATAGTTAGTAGGAAACTAGGAATACAAGTACCTACAGGGAAACTTATTTGTAGGTAAATTGATCTTCATCAGTGTGCCGTGTTTTTTTCTAGTCTAACCCCTAAACTAATTTTTAAAACCCCTAAATTATTTAATTTTGCTTAACTCCCACGGCTGGGCAAATGATGGCCAACGTTTGCCCAGCCGTGGGACAGCCAATCCATAATATTTTTCCAAGAGCTCTTTGCCGCGTTACAGTGATTTTATACAACTGCCAAATAAAGATAGTCCTGATTAGAAATAAACAATTTAAGTAGGAAATTGCTTAAATATATTTTTTTCTGAATTTTTATGTATGTCAATGTCTCTTTTTGAGAGGCAACATTTTAGTTATCTAGAATCTTGAATATATAGCAATATACTCGTAGCATAATCTGCCAATGTTCCCACAGATAGGACACGGGAAAGCAAGAAAGCAAAACTGTATCACATTTTTTTCCGTCATCATCCGAAATATATGCCCAATCCATTGCTTTTAATTTACAACTATGTTCGAAAAACCGTCTGATTGGCTCATTATTGTAACAGGCAACAAATTAAAAGTGTAGTACATTCAGCAACAAAAGTAGTATAACACTATCCATGATCAGTGACTTTTGTCGGTGTCTGTACCATTGACATTCAAACACGTTACGCGGATTGGTAGCATGAATGAAATTATGCAATACCGCATTACTACACCAAGTGAAAGGACAGCAAGATATACGCACTTGCATACTTTACGTAATGTCTACTATAGCGGAGTTTAAATTGAATATAGTTCACAACGGGGGCGTAGCTCAGATGGTAGAGCGCTCGCTTAGCATGCGAGAGGTACCGGGATCGATACCCGGCGCCTCCAAAATATCTTTTTTTAGTTTTTGTTTTTATTTTAGGTTTTAGTTTTGGGTGATGTTTGCAAGATTTAAGACTAAGTTAACATGAACCGTATTTTCTCCAGAATCCATGCACTGAATTCTTTGATATATAAGTTAACCATCACTTATCCGAAAGTTGACAAATAGGTCATGAAAAATATATATATTTATAGACATATTACAACAAAGCGGCAATTTTATGAACTATTTATGCATTTAGGTCGTATTGTTTATCCGATATCTATTTTTAATTAGGTACTTAATATGGGACTTACCATAGTTCCCTCTCTCGCCTTCCAGCTCTGACTTCCTTGTATCCAGCTTTGAACTGCAGTCCCTTGTGGTAGCACGGACATAGTCCGGTCGGCACGCACACGTTGTTGTCATCTAGGAGCTATAAACAAACGCAAAGAACATCAGAAAAAAAACGGGCCAAGTGCGAGTTTGAGTCGAGTACCGAGGGTTCCGTAAAAAGTTGTAGGTATTTTGTTAATAAACTACATATTTACGGATTTCTGATTTTTTCCGATTTTGTGCTGTAAGATATTGTTTCTTGCCAACTTTCATGATTCTAGGCCAACGGGACGTACCCGGTTTTGATTTGAAACAGTCGTATCTTTTGATCGCGTTGACTTACAAGTTTGATTTTTTCACTGCTCCAAACCAATTAATATGTATATAATTATAATAGTCTGCTACCCGACTAGAGTATTTGATATTAATTTCAGCTTGATACCTCCACGAGTTCCTGAGAAAAAGGGTCTTGACAGACGGATAGAGTGATCCTATAAGGGTTCCGTTTTTGCCGACTGCGGTACGGAACCCTGAAAATAATAACACATACCTAAATTGCAAAACACGACAAGGTTCTATCCATTCTGCTAAGGGATAACGGAGATTGCTTGCATACATTTTGTATGAATGTCTTCAAAAAATTAACGACCTTGAGGTAGTTTTATCCAAAGCATACTCTGACACAGTAAGCCTGGATGTCCAACCACCCAAAAATACTTGACCCTAAACCGTGTGAAGAGAGGCATTCTGGGGGACTGGTTTACGTAATTTTGATGTTCTAGATTCTCTGCGTAATTTGAATAACTATAACTTTCGATTTTAGTGGACTTTGATAATAATCATCATCATATTAGCCCCGAATCGCCCACTGCTGGGTATAGGCTCCCCTTTTTTCTGCCACACTTCCCTGTCCTGTGCGTCCCTTAACCAGGTGCTACCGCGACTTTGACGATATCGTCGACCCAACGAGCTTTAGGACGGCCCTGGTTACTTTGGCTTAACCTTGGCCACCACTCGGTCAAAGCCTCGCTCCAATAATAAAAAATAAAAACTGTTAAACCCTTCGTATCCAAGCGAGACAGAATATACATTTTATGCATCTGTAATTGACCGCTGTAAAGAGACATTGGGAAACAGTCCGCATCTCCAACACTTTCACTCTATTGCAAGAGGTTTTCCATATTTACCTGTCCGGGCGGACACGCGCAGCCCTCGACGCAGCACGGCTTGCAGGTGCCGCTGGCGGCCAGCGACATGTCGGCGCATTTACGAAGACAGCTGTCCGCACACACTGTGTACTCTTGACCTCCCGTGCATTGAAGTTCTAGTGGAAATGTACACGGTTTTAGTTTGACAGGTCGACAATCGGTTCGACGTCGCAGGATATAAAAATGATAAACACTGTAATACGCAAAAATGATCCTTTTTTTCATAAAGCTGCCATCACGCCGAAGTTACTTTTTGTAGCTTTGGCGTGGACGCACGTTGCTCCACAAAAGGCAAACTTCAGTGTGGATGGATCTTTACCAAACATCTTAAGAGATAGGAAACGTGCCTTGTTTTTTACTCCTAACCCTGTTTCAGACATTACAGGTCGTTGGCACTAAGTCTCAATGAAGACAAGGGATTGGTTTTGTTTTTAGACATTCTTTGTGATCCGGTGACATGATGTACGAGCCTACATTATCAGTAAACGGTCATCATGTTTGTAATGCCTGCTTTTCACTACAGTCTTCAAACTTTTGGAAGAAAAAACTTAGCTTCAATTCAACTTCATTGAGTAAGTAAGTCCTGTTGAAGAGACACAAATATAAAAGTTCTCTGTACAGATACATACCACACTCCTGCACGTTGTAGCGCCACTGTATGACGACGCCCGCCTTGGCGCAGGTCATCGCGTAGTCGCCGAGCACGGGGCACAGGCAGCGCGTGACGTCAGAGCCGCACGCGCACATGTCATACACGCAGGCTTCGTAGTACGGTTCTACGTCCACGTACCAGTGGCAAGCTAGACGAGGGAAGAAAGGTGTGTAATTAAATTCGCTTCATGATACAAAATTCTATCCATGTACTGTTCTAAACATGGTGTAAACAACAATTCTCAATTTGACAAATATGCTTTATTGAAGGCTGAAGACTTCTGAGTAGACAAGATGTCGCCTTCGCAAAGGTCATTCAATAAACTAGGTTCCGACACACCCAAACTGAAGCTTTGGTCCTTCCATAATTCCATCCCAATATCCCATCAAACATGACATTAGGGATGTGTTGCGATTTATTCATTAAAATAGTAGTGATAAAGATCGATATCGATATGTCGCTGACATTTTTCACAATGGTCAAGCCGACAACGTCATCTTATACAATTTTTACAAATAAATAAAAATTGAAGTGTTTGTTTGTAATTTCAAAATAACAGCTTTCTAGGTATTGAAGGCATATGACACGGCTAGACCCTTTTGATCCTTTTATTGGCAGATAGCTGATGTTATAAGGTAGTAACTTGGGCTACTTTTATTTTAGAAATATGAATAGAGGTTCCTTGCAAAAAAAATGAAAACCCTTGTAATTGTTAACAAAATCCGATTCAAATAAGGAAGTAATGTATTTATAATAATTTCACGCGGAAGGTCGTGGGCAACAGAGATCAAGAGAAAGGTACGTGATACTTCGAAGGTTATTTTTTGAATATGTCTTGAATGTGGCGTTTATTTTTATCAAGTGTAATATCGGGGGCGTAGCTCAGATGGTAGAGCGCTCGCTTAGCATGCGAGAGGTACCGGGATCGATACCCGGCGCCTCCAAACTCTTTTTATGGACCTGTTCCTGAAAGCTATTTTTTCCGACTTCAAGTCGACCGAAGCCGCGAACAAAATTGCAATTTGATAGCACAAACGACCAAAATTTTAATTCATTGTCAAGGGTAAATAGAAGGTTATGTTTTCTCAAAGTACCGTCTTTTCATAATGTTTGATTGCAACCTAATTGCAGAAGTTTACCCTAATTCTGATAGATATTCCACTGAATCGAATGTGCGGTTTTTTTTTAACAGCCTGTACTGTCTCACTGCTGGGCAAAGGCTTGCCCCAATTCCTTCCATGTGCTCTTTTCCCGTGCCTCCACGAACCAGCCCTCGCGGTACCCGTCCAGATCGTCTCGCGGATATAGGATCAAAAATTGATATCGATAACATCAGTGACATTTCACAATGGTCAAGCTGACGTCGAGAAACGTACGTGAGTTTTCGAAGGTTATTTTAAAATGTCTTGAATGCAGTGTATGATTCTAAAATGTGTAACATCGGGGGCGTAGCTCAGATGGTAGAGCGCTCGCTTAGCATGCGAGAGGTACCGGGATCGATACCCGGCGCCTCCAAACTCTCTTTATGGACCTGTTTCTGAAAGCAATTTTTTCTGCTTCAAGTCGACCAAAGCCGTGAACAAAATTGCAATTTGATAGCACAAACGACCAAAATTTTAATTCATTGTCAAGGGTAAATAGAAGTTTATGTTTTCTCAAAGTACCGTCTTTTCATAATGTTTGATTGCAACCTAATTGCAGAAGTTTACCCTAATTCTGATAGTTATTCCACTGGATCAAATGTGCGTTTTTTTAACAGCCTGTACTGTCCCACTGCTGGGCAAAGGCCTGCCCCAATTCCTTCCATGTGCTCTTTTCCCGTGCCTCCACGAACCAGCCCTCGCGGTACCCGTCCAGATCGTCTCGCGGATATAGGATCAAAAATTGATATCGATAACATCAGTGACATTTCACAATGGTCAAGCTGACGTCGAGAAACGTACGTGAGTTTTCGAAGGTTATTTTAAAATGTCTTGAATGCAGTGTATGATTCTAAAATGTGTAACATCGGGGGCGTAGTTCAGATGGTAGAGCGCTCGCTTAGCATGCGAGAGGTACCGGGATCGATACCCGGCGCCTCCAAACTCTCTTTATGGACCTGTTTCTGAAAGCAATTTTTTCTGCTTCAAGTCGACCAAAGCCGTGAACAAAATTGCAATTTGATAGCACAAACGACCAAAATTTTAATTCATTGTCAAGGGTAAATAGAAGTTTATGTTTTCTCAAAGTACCGTCTTTTCATAATGTTTGATTGCAACCTAATTGCAGAAGTTTACCCTAATTCTGATAGTTATTCCACTGGATCGAATGTGCGTTTTTTTAACAGCCTGTACTGTCCCACTGCTGGGCAAAGGCCTGCCCCAATTCCTTCCATGTGCTCTTTTCCCGTGCCTTCACGAACCAGCCCTCGCGGTACCCGTCCAGATCGTCTCGCGGATATAGGATCAAAAATTGATATCGATAACATCAGTGACATTTCACAATGGTCAAGCTGACGTCGAGAAACGTACGTGAGTTTTCGAAGGTTATTTTAAAATGTCTTGAATGCAGTGTATGATTCTAAAATGTGTAACAATGGGGGCGTAGCTCAAATGGTAGAGCGCTCGCTTAGCATGCGAGAGGTACCGGGATCGATACCCGGCGCCTCCAAAACAGGATCCTATAAGGACACCCTTTTATAATCCTAGTTTCAGTAAAAATAGTTTTTGTAAGCTACTTAACTAACAAAACTATGAAACTCCCACATTTTATAAAAAGTTAAAAAAAATGGATATGTCAGGTAACCGCCCGTTCCATATTATGGGTGATGATAACCCACAAATAGCCGAATTTCTGAATAATCAGTATAATCCCTAAATTATCCTGCATTTATTACAGCGTATGACTGTTACAATAATTATTGCTTTGACATTAATGGTTTTACCTTATCAACCAAAAAAGAAAAGGGATTCTAACATTCTTTGTGTTGATCGCAGTAAAACAGCCCTCCTACGTAAAAGTATTTATCGAATGGCTCCAGTTATTTTTAATAAAATTCCACGACATAATAAAAAACCTGAATAATATGTTTTAAAAAAATTGAAACAATTTTTAATCCATAAAAGTTACTACTCCATAGCTGAGTTTATGGAGGACACCAGTGACAATTAGATTATTATATTTGACATTTAATCTAATGATTTTATTCTCTTCATTGGTTCAGATAATTATTGTTAAAATGGTGGTTGTTACTTGTGTTTTCAATGTAGATTTAAGTGTATTCTAAGTTACACTGTCTTAGGTTATTGTTATTTTGACATTGGTAATTGCTTGTTAGTACGTAAAGAATTGTGTGTTAGTATGATTTATTTAATTTTAAATTTGTGTCTGTTAGTTCGACACAACGAAATTTATTATCATTTGTATGCTCTCGAGTAAAATGTAGCGAACTGAATATCTTATTATAACATCCTATTGTAATGAAACCTAAAAGAGAATGCTCATGGAAGTATGGAATCCCGTACCATGCTGCATCAAAATCAAACCTTGTTTTTTATAGACTACACTGATCGTATTAACTCCTACAAAAATTATTTTTGAAAAAAAAACCCGCGTTTCAGAGTTATTTTATAAAATCGAAACTAACCTAAAAAGTAGATCTATTTTTTCGACGCTACCAACGACGTATTTTAACACACATACATTACATTATTGCTCTAAAAACAGCGTAATACACTAATATTAGTAAGAATTACGAGTTAAAGTAACATCCACAGTATGCTTGACTGAAACTCGATTTTATTTTAGACCTTTACATTGCCAATAGTCAGTCAGTACAGTACAAATGTCAGATGCCACAGATAAGATAACTATAAACCATAGAGTATAGTAAGTGCTATAAACTAGTCGGGATTTAGGGATGTAATCGATAAATCAAAATCTTTAGGCTGAGAAAATCTATTTTGTTGCAAATAGCAATAAACCAAACTAAATCGATTTGGTGTACTGATCTTACTTAATTGTAATTAATTTTAGAGTCCGCTCGACAGACAAGGGTTTGTTCAATTGAAACGGAACGTCATTTATATTCAGTTGAAACGGAACGTCATATAAAGGGAGTAAAACAATATTCGTACTTTTAAACTCGAAAAGTATAATTCCAGTTCAAAAATCAAATCCCCGACGCGTAATGCCGTAAAAAAATATGAAACTAATTACTATAATATTTTGGTTTTGAGGCGCGAGACTTTTTGGTACCAACTTTGGTCATTGTCCTTTACGAATAAGATTTGATTTGATTTGAAACCACTTTTGGCAAAAATATCGACAGCTAAGGACTTTCTAAGTCTCCAATTATAATTTGGCAGGTGTACCAAAACTTATAAGGTCTTACCTTCAAACACCTTACTCTTCAGCTTGCTACAATACTTTTCAGCAGCCTCCTTGTTCTCAATGTTCGCCTTACAAGGATGCTCGGGCTCCTTCGTGTCTATGTCCGAACAGATCTCTCTGGTCTTCCACTTGTTGGCGAACGCTAGGGCTGATTGTTCTATGTCGTTCTCAGGGGTCAGGAAGTCGTCTTTTTGGTTTAAGTTGAAGGTGCCGCATAGACCCTAGAGGAAAAACAGTTATAAAGAAAAAGATCCAGGCCTGGATGCAGGATGCAGCACTAATATTTGAGTATGGGTTTGGATGCATTGCATGGCATATTAATTATTATTGCCTTTCCTGCATGTGCATATTTTTGCGGGCGGGAAGGGGATGCTGCATCCAACATCCAGGATATTTAAAGTCATGGATTTCCGCAAAGAAACACCTGATTTTATAACTTATTATTTAGGTCTTTATTTATGTATTTAGTGAGAAGTTAAAGCAATTACATTCAGGATGATTAACTTGGTTGAGTTCATGTGGCATTAAGCTTCGTGACTTCTAAAGCGACGTCAGCACCTCCCAAACAGTTTCTCCGTATAGGATTACAACCACAAACTACTTTTGATCATTAAACCTTGCTTCTAGGGTTGGGAGAGGTCATACTGAGGTCATTCAAGATTTTTTTAAATGTTGAAATCCTCAATGGATGTGCTCCGGCCTGGAGGGTCAGTCAGTCTTACTAACTAAAACCATACCGGTGTTCCCTCGCACACTTGCGTCAGGGGCCAGCGGGATTCGCTTCCGCTGCCCCACACTAGTGCCCGCTTGACCTGCGGGCCTCGTCCCGGGGGGATGAGGTGTAAAACTCCCCCCGTTACGTCTAAGAGAGGTGCGCGTGGAACACTAAGCGCCACCGTCTCAAGTCCATACTGTTTCAAGCTGATTTAACTGATGGCCGTCCCTACCTTGGTTTGTCCTTGGAATTCAGCTGGCACGTCAATGAAGACGCGAGTGTTGCCATCCCACCACAAGTCAACTTTGTTGGGAAGTTGCACTAAAATAAAATAAAACACATAAAAGTCTCAATCTCATATTATCTTACCAAAGAAGTTGTCCTCATTGAGGAAAAGTACCATACCCTCTAGGTATTTTTACAAGCTTATAATATTTAACTTGCAATGTTTGTTTAGTTCAAATTTTGCAACTGAAGTTTAAAACAGTTACCCCCAACCGATTGAGCTGAAATTTGCAGGTCAGTGTCGGGTTGTATGTCGATTAAAATATGATTCGCGACCGAAACAAATAAGGCTTTACAGAGTTATAAACATTAAAATCATCACTACAACCCTCTAAGTTCATTTAATCCCATTAAATGACTTTTTCATGAAATAGTCGTTAAAAAGGGTTTTATTATTGAATTGCGCGGGCTACCCTGGCGCTTCCCCTTTAAGAACACGTCGGTTCCTTTACGAGGGGTGATGATCAAATAAATTACACAAAGTAAAGTGCCCACCGTGTTTTGAGAGCATGCCCTGTAACTCTTAAGGTAGAAGTACCACGGTAGCCCGCGAAATTCCAATTTTTTTACGTTTTTTGCAATATGCAGGTCAGTGTCATGTTGTATGTTGATGAAAAATGAGTCGCGCTAGTAAAAAATATGTAGTTACAGAATGATTAAAATTATCAATACAACCCTCTAAGTTCATTTAACCTATTGACTGACTTTTTCATGAAATAGTCATTGAATGGGGTTAAGTGAGCTTGGAGGGTTGAGTTCATAATTTTAATGATTATAATTCTGTAACTACATACTTATTACTGGCGCGACTCAATTTTCATCAACATACAACGTGACACTGACCTACAAATTGCAAAAAAAAAACAAAGAAAATTTGAATTTCGCGGGCTACCCTGGCGCCTCCGCCTTAAGGCTTGATACCACCGGGACACCAATGCTCAACTGTGAGTCGGGGGCCAATGTTGACACAATTTTGAATGGTACCTAAGTTAGTCAATAAATTACCCTGAAATGTTCCACTTACCAATAATAAACATAGAGGAAGCAGCTCTAATCCTAATATCGCCCGCCATGACAGGTAGCGTAGACACCTCCTTGCCGTTAACGAGTATGAAACCTCCTTGTTTCATGTGAACGTTCGCGCCATCGTAGTTCAGGTTGACGGCTTTAGTGCAGGATGGCTTGCCTTCGCCTTTGTAGGGGCTTAGATTCATTGCCTAGAGGAGAAATATGTGTTAAAAATTAATCTGATTTGGGAAGGTTAAAATACATTAAAATATTCGCATGTTCTTTGGTAAAAGGTAGGCAAGACTATGCGATGCAAACTTACGATATTTAATGCTGACCAGCCAATGGGCATTATCCAAAAAATGTAACCTGTTTTTTTTCTAGTTAAAATATATTATTTGTAGAAACAAATTTCAATATATTTCGCTAGTTTAATTTATATATTTTTTTAAGTTATGGCTGATGATGTCATCACTGAAAAAGATTCCTTTGCTCATTCAACGATTTATTCGTGAGTGACACTCCTCTAATGACAGTTTATTTTTCAATGGCATTTACATGAAGCTAAGGTCTCCTTCAGACATGCGAGAACCTCGCTATTGCAAATCGTGCGGTTTGGAATTCAAAAAGCGTATTTCACGATATTCCTTCTTGAAATGATGTCATTGAATGTCAAATAGAGTTTAAACACATTTTTTCAAAAGTATAAATGAATATCTAAGGTTATTTTGAAAGAAAATTTGGAAAAACACTAAATTTTGATGATTTTATCTGAAAAAATCGAAAAATTTCAAAGGGTGGGTAGGGAAATTTTTTATAAGCGCGTGTCGATGAGTGCAATATCGTCAGGACGTAGGTATTTTTTAATTTTAACGAGAAATAAATAATTAGAGACCTTATTCCTTGAGATGGTTTTGTAATTAGTTAGCACAATTTTTTGAAAAAATGGACAATTCCTATTCTGTTTTTTCTATATACATGGCTTGCAGCTACCGGTGACACTACATGAGAATGTATCAAGGTTCATCTTTACAAAATTCGGTTCAGCAGTAAGATTGTGAAAGTGAGTTAGCCATAATGGCTAGCGATAGATAAATGGCCAGATTTGGCAGAGTTGAGTTTGGACTCTAGTTATAGATCTAATAGATCTGAGCTAAATATTGAATTCTAGCAAAGCAACCGATTCGATTAAAACTCTATTTCAAGAGCATCATGCTCTTGAAATAGAGTTTAGAGGCTGAAAATTGTTTAACATCAATGATTCGAAGTTCCAAATAAATTTAAAAAAAAAACGTATCTATATTTTAGATGAGATACCTCAGTAATAGCTCCGGAACAAGCCACATTCTCCACCTCCACAGTAAGGTTGGTGGTCTGCAGCATGGTGTAGGTGCAGTGGCCCATGAAGTCGTACCGCAGCCCGTCGAACGTGGAGTAGTGCGGGTCACCTATGGCCCCACATCGGGCACCACATGCTACCTTAGTGCAGGTCCATTCTCCTGATTGGCATGTGCTGGAGAGCAAAAGGGATGATACAGGTTAATTTGTTTTGTACCATGGCTAAATCTTCACTGCTATGGGAATATTTGAGGCACTCCCATTGCCCCAAACTTTGAGATGTTCCACTCATTGGCGAGCAGGCAGCATAAATACTAGTTGTATTTATTATACAAAGAATATTAACCCAACCCCCGCCCACATAGAAATTTTTCGTCAGTTATTTAAAAAAAAACATGTTTCCTATAAAACTGCAATACTACACGGTCAAAATGTATGGAACAGCTGTTTTAGCGTTCCGTACCCAAAGGGTAAAACGGGACCCTATTGCTAAAACTCCGCTGACTGTCTATCTGTCCGTCTATCACCAGGCTGTATCTCATGAACCGTGATAGTTAGACAGTTGAAATTTTCACAGATGATGTATTTCTGTTGCCGCTATAACAACAAATATTAAAAAAAGAATAAAAAAATATTTAAGTGGGGCTCCCATGGAACAGACATAATTTTTTTGCCGTTTTTATAGATAATGGTACAGGACCCTTTGTGCTCGAGTCCGACTTTCACTTGACCGGTTTTTTTTTAATTACCGATGAAAAATTTTTATGTGGCCGTAATGATGTACTAAATACGTGGTAACCGTTTCAGCGCCGGCGTGCCTTCCACCCTGTATGTGTAGAGTGAGCCTGTAAGTATTTGGCACTAGTCTGACAGACGTAGTATCTTTTAATTTAACGTCTTACATGTCGAAAAGAAGTAAGACTGCGACTCTAGATGGCTTGCTTCTACGTAGTACAGTACAGTTTTATCCATAAAAGAAATACATTGCCTCACCAAGTATTACAATCCTTCCTTATCGTAGAACCAGGCTTAAAATTCTTGTTCCTCAGCCGACAGGGACACTCGGTCTTGGGCACACACTTGCCGCCCTCCAGCAGCAGACCTTCGGGACAGAAGCATCCTTCCACGCACGAGCTGTTGCCGGTCTGCGCGGGGACCAGCGGGAAGGCACAGCTGGGCTGGGAATCCGGCCCGCAGGATTTGTAGATCTTGCCTTCAGGGCACTTCATTGCTGTTGAGAAAGGTGAGTGCAAATATGAAGAGGGTACGGAGTTATAGACGTGTTACTATTGGATGCATAGTCAAGTAAATCAGAAGTCAGATCTCTAAATTGGCTGCTTTGGGCGGTTGAAAATTTTTCCATTGGTAGACTAAGCAGCAGAATAAATTGAAAACGCTTTCAGGAAATGAAACATCGGTGTCAAAAACGACTTTCAAGAGAACGAAACTCATGGACGTAGATGCCTGCCATGATAAAACTCCAATCAATTTATTTTTTTGTACTTCAGCTTTGGTATTTAATTTTTTGCTTGAGTCTTACTATTAAATTATTGTGCCTGTACCAATAAACACCATTTCTTTCATTCCATCCAATATTCTGTTACATAGTGGAGTAAAGTTCCATAGATCTCATGTATGTAGGTACTTACGGCAAGTATCAGCATCCCGCCAATCCTTCATCTCTTCGACTCCATGCCTCAAACATTCCTTAGCGTAAACTGAAACTGTGCTGCAAGCACACTCCTCAGGACCTGTACCAATTGCCATGAGTTAGTTCAGATAAAGGCTTTCTGCTCCTGAATAGTGTCACTGTGTCATTCATGGTGGAAGTCACCGACATGCAAACGTCGAAACAAAATTCATTCAATTCTTCGGAATTTTTCGTAGATTATTTAAAAAAGCCACTGTTCCATACAAAAGAGCCATACTTGATTTGCCAAAATTTATTGAACACTGATTATATTATTTTATTTAGGAGGAGCTCAGGCTCAATAAAAAAAACAGCCGCTACGATTAATCTTCAGGTTGAACCGCGCTTGCCTACGTAGGACTGTGGATGGGTGACCCATTACATACGAAGTTTTCTCCGTGCCTCAGAAAGCACGATAAGCCGTTGGTCCCGGCTGTCATTTGAAGATCTTTGACAGTCGTTACAAATAGTCAGTGGCCCGAAAGTCTGATAACCAGTCTTACCAAGGGGTATCGTTTATTACCCAGTAAGTAGTCCCAGTACTAACTGGGTTGTGGAGGTCAAGATAGGCAGTCGCTCCATGTAAAATACTAGTATTCAGCTGCATCCGGTTAGACTGGAAGTCGACCACAACATAGTTGGGCAAGGGCTAGGCAGATTATGATGATGATTATATTATTTTATTTAATAACCGACAAAGTATTTCAACGCTGAGGGGTTCTATAAACATTTGCTAAATTCACGGTAGTTTGCTTGTCGATGTCCGTTACAATGTGTATATTTTAAGAATTATGCTTGAATTTCTTACTTAAGCTGGTGGTACAAGCGCAGAAGTCCCATTGACAAGCGTCAAGTAACAGCGAGACGTCCATAGCCTAAAGAGGAAGAAACAGGATGTTGAAAGTCATGAAAAAGAAAATTAGGAAAAATAGAAAGCAAAGTTGTGAGTAGTAAAAGATAGAACCACTTTAACCGACTTCTAAAAAAAGAGGAGGTTATGTGTTCCACCAAATTTTTTTTCATATTGTACACTGTTTTATCTGTGATTACTGGTCCGAGTTTCGTGATTCTTCTTTTTATTTGGTAGAGGAAGCTTGCGCGGTGATCCCATATAAATATTATTTACTTGAGGAGTATATGAGTTATCTACTATAATACGTATTTTATCTTCTTCGTCTATGTCAATGACATGATATGATGATAATATCATAATACCTTCTCGTTACAAAGTAAAATTTATACATGCAAAGAATTTTTGTAGGATAAGATAACCCAACTAAAAAGGGTAAAATATATATATATATTTACACAAAAAATAATTGACTACCAAAAAAAAAGCAAAAAAGTGAAAAATAACTTTACCTTCGGAAGTTTTTTTTTTATGTTTAATGGGCCTACTCTTGACCTCAATCTAGTCCTAGAGGACAGAGATGAAGTCGATGACTTTGTTTGTTTCATTGACTTCATTGCCACCGACTTCCAAAAGCCAAGTAATTTTTCACTTTTTATTGTTTTCTTTTTTGGAAGTTGGTTAATTTTCATCTAAAATCCTATTTTTCGAGCTCATTGTTGCGAAGAACTCACCTTAGAGCATTTCCTGAATTTATCTTTAGCGAAGATCTTGATGCAGAACTGTTGAGCCTTCTTCATGTCATCATCAGATTTGGAAGCACAGGCGCTGGTCTCTGTTGGTTTGCTGTCGCATACATCTGAAAAATGTCGTTGATTTGAAATTGTTCGACTAGAGCCGCTTCGTTGTCAAAAAATCTTGAACGTTGCTCAGGTACATACGGTGGAAGGAACACCGATGCGCAAACGGTTAGTACACTTAGTCAGTACACCATTCTGAAGCTCCCCCCCCCCCTTTTTTTTCGGGTGGGAAATCATCAAATGACTCCTCCCGCTCTGGGCGGAGCGGAAGGGAGTGTCAGACTTTTACTGACTAAAAACCACCCATGTTCCTTCTTTTGCCCTTTATGTTCCAGGGCCGCGGTATCTCTTTCGAACAGTCCCGCAGCCCTGGCAGGAAGCTCCCCCCCTCACATAGATTTTTCATAGGTAATTTAAAAAAAACAGCTGTTTCCAACAAAAATGCATTACCTACACGGTCGAAATGAATGGAAAAGCTGGTTTTTTTATAACCCATGAAAATATTTATGTGGGTGGGCGCAGAATGATGTGAAAACGTGGTAAATCGTTTGTGCGTCGGTTGTCTTTCCACCCTGTATAATATTGAAGTATAAACTTTCCTGATGATGAGGTCAAACCATAATTTATGTTTGTCAAGCCTCAGACTGGCTGTTTTTACTAAGTAAATATTGAAGATATGGTTGAGTAAGAAAGACATTGGGTTGAAAATGTGGTTAATCCAAAGTACAAATACATTTAACAAAATTTGGTATACCTCCGATCTTATGGACCTGCCACGAAGACGCGAGCACTGACTTGGTCTTCGCGATAGTCTTGTCTCTGGTCATGAAGTCATTCTCCGGGTTCCCGTCCAACGTCCCACATAAACCTTCAGTGTTATTCCACAGCTGCACTGAACCTTCCACCAGGATTATGTTCTGAAAGAATGTTTCATTGATTATGAATGAATGATGTTACAGATGTTACAATGGGGATTTAAAAGACAAGTGATTTTCATATGAGTTTGAATCTTATACTAATGGATTTAAAGATCTTATTCGTATAAGCGAAAGTGAACTAGTGTTTCATACGAATATGAACATTCATCATAAACGAATAAAGTTTACATTACCTACCGAAGTAAAGTCAGACTGATCGGTAAGTCTTGAACTTGTCTTAAGTGTAAAGTTCAAATTGCAAATTATAGATCGTGTTGTAAATAAATGCATAAATAATACCTAGTACTTAGGTACAGTATAGCTATTCGTGAATTGGGCTCACAGTTGAGGATGACGTAATATAGTAAATTAGTATCTCCGTAGTCAAATGTAATCGCCATATTGACAGTGGGAGACTTAATGATAATATGTTTATTAATAGGATATATCAATCAATTAAAGCAAATTATAGAATAATTAAAACTAAATATTTACAAACAAAAGGCTTAATTTATATAAAATAAACAAACTAACTTAATAAACATCAGGACGCTGAGGCGTCTAAGTACCTCCACATCGCTGTCATCCGAAAACGTGCCCAGAAGACTGGTAGCAGTGCCACATTGAATGGCAATGCTAAGTCTTTGGCCAAAGTTATTTTTATAATAATACTAGCGACCCGCCCCGGCTTCGCACGGGTGCATGTATTATACATATAAACCTTCCTCTTGAATCACTCTATCTATTAAAAAAACCGCATCAAAATCCGTTGCGTAGTTTTAACGATTTAAGCATACATATGGATATAGGGACAGAGAAAGCGACTTTGTTTTATACATTTATATGTAGTGATGAAGTAAATTTATTTCTAAATCTTGATTGACTTGTTTGTAATAGATTATTATTCTCTTATAGAAGAACAAGTAGAAGTTCATGTTTTTTTTGTAAGGTATCATATCCAGTTTGCATGACCTTTTTTCAGAAGGAAATTGTCAAGTTATTACACTTTATTAAAGATATATTTATAAATGAGTTAAGCTGGCTTTAGTCGGTAGGTACAACAACAGGCTTTTATTCTAAGTCAGACGTTATATTTATTTACACTACAATAATTAAACAAAATTATCACAAAGGATGCAGCCAGACAGGATGCAGGTTAGTTAGAATCATACCAACGGATGTTCGATAGCCAAAATGTCCCGAAAATGAACTAGATTAATGTCATTGACACTGACCTACGCATCATCAACTTTATGTACAGTAGGGCTGGTTCGAGGAGGCACGGGAAAAGAGCACATGGAAGGAACTGGGGCAGGCCTTTGCCCAACAGTGGGACAGTACAGGCTAATAAAAAAAAATAAAAAATGTACATTATGACCACTTTATGTGAGCAGTTCAAAGCGGCGTTGCTTGTAATCTTGGTACGTTTATTTTAGTTCTGTGTTTTCCCACCTGCACAGATAAGTTGGTTGAAGTGTAAAGTGATTGACCTACCACAGACATAGGAAAATTTTAAAGTTTCGGGTTTTCGATTCAGTCAGTCATTTTTTTTAAGGATATTCTTTATAGCAGATATAAGGTTAAGAAATAAGTACAAACAAATTTATGGATATTCTACCTGAATTAAAGATAAATAAATATCGTTATTAGGGACAAGGAGCATTTTCAGACTGTAAAAGTTTTCCTAGTGCTGAATATTCTTTAAAAAATGTTCATATTCACAAAATCAGTTATCAAGTTTTCACGCTGAATTTGCTTGCTAAAAACCTCCCCTACTAATAATTAATATGATAAGAAAATACAATAAAATAACATAATTATGATGCAAAAAACATATAATGTGTGGATAAAATTATTATTATAATTAAATACTAAAGCTTACCACGCGCGACGATTTATCAAATTTATCTTTCTTGCTAAGTTCTAAGCTTACCATTATGATTTATGTTTCACTATATTTAGATCATTATCTTTTTACCAAGATCTCCAAAGAAAAGTTTGCGCTTCGGAAATAAAAGAGAGCTGCTATAAGCATATTTTTATGCATATATCCACCCTCTTTAGCTTGCCTATTTTATGTTACCGTGATAACAAAATTATAGTTTAACAACTACTTGCTTTCTAAAATATTTTGAGTGACAGATATCAATCTGTGATCGAAGTACCTAAGTAACTTGACAGAGAGAACACATACAAACCAAACGCGCCATTACAGATGCACTATTCTTAGAAGTGGCACAAAGTTTAAAGTTTTGTTTCCTGCGGGTCGTTAATCTGTGGCGCCATGTTCATGTTGATTCGGAAACACGAATCTTACCGAAGCGCATACAATTTCTAGTTTAACTGTACGTTTAATTTCCCGTTATAATGCTATCGACAAACTTCTAGAAGCAACACCAATCTAACCAAAACAAATAAAGTAAAATATATCCTTACATTGGTATCCCATTTGATGGTGACTCCCACTGCATCCAGGTTGACCTGAACATAGTCACTCGGCATTGCTACGCGGATCCCAGGAAGGGATGCCGGTATCGGGATCAGCCGTTTGGTGTTACGGAAGAGTACAGAGCCGTCCTCTGTTGGAAGTACAAGACATTTCGAAGATAACCGATATGATAAAGTACAGACGCCAGCAAATCAAGCTACCCGAAACTGTCAAATTTTCCCAATCAACCTTGAACCTAATGCTTTAGCGATAGGTAAAGTTGAAAATCCATTAAAGAAATTTGGCAGATTGTAGTAGCTTGATGTACTGTCGTCTGTACCAACTAATGTATTGAAAACCCAAACGGCCAATTCAAAAATGCAATTCAAAAGGAATTCTGTTTAAATTGGTTTAAATTTAGGTAGGTAGTTAGTTCATGATTAATTATAAAAGCAGAGTTTCATGCTAGCACAACTGCAATACAATAAAGTCATTGAATTTGTCAGCACTGAATTTTATAAGTACTTAAACACAAGCTAAAATATTGTAACAATTTCTATGTAATTTTGCAAACAATAAAGAATATGTCAATCTTACTTTACACTTTATAAGTGTTACTCCCCCAATGCTGATTTTCACACTTTAAAAGCTATCACTCACCTCCTACAGCCAGCACGTAGAACTTCTCGCCAAGGTAGACGGTCAGCTCACTGGGGCAGTACGCTGCGTTCTTGCAGACGCCGTGTTTGACCTCTACTGAGTACGAGTGTTCCTTTGCGTCGCGGACCAAGATGTGTTGGCAGGGGGATTGGAAGCTGTGGACAATTTGTGTTACGTAATTCACAAAAGTAATAGGAATAGGTGATCGTTCTGATATCGGTTCGACCCGATATTTCAGAACTTTAAGGTAAAGTTTTTGGAACGAAGTTCCTTATTTTTATGAAAATATTTAATCAGATTTAAATAATGCTATAGAAGAAAGTATGAGCAAACCGTTAAGATCGTCAAAGATTAAAAATTCAAAGCAATTTTTTGATTAAGGCCCAAAAAATTTGATCTAAAACTATAACATTTTTTTTTCGAATCTACATGTACGCACCACGACCAATCAAGTTAATAAAACCAAATTAAGCTGATCTGTCATCGTACGGGAAGCCCATGCAAAGTGAGGTCAGGTTATACTGGTTATGTTTAGCTCGATGTGTCGCCGCGTGTACAAACCATCTAAACTAAAAAACAAAAAATTAGACAATCTTCGTATAATCTCTCTGAAGATGGAATTTTTGCTGAAAAATTCAGTCAGTATCCCGAAGATGAACATACCTATAAATCTTCCCATCAAAGGTCTTATAATGCACACCAGCCCAGCTAAGACAAGTCCCTCCTTTGGGCGTCAAATCTTGCACAACCACAATAGGCCGTCCCGTGCCGTACGTAGACAGCGAGCCGTGTATGCCGTGCGAATTGTGCGCTTCCTGCAAGTTCTCGCCGTGCGTGCTTCCCGTCATGGAGTGGTGGGTATGACTCTCGCTGACCAGTTCTTGGTGGCCGTGGGATTCGCTTGAAGTTTCCGAGTAGTAAGTGTAGGTCTGCAGGGAAACATTATTTTAGGAGCTTCTTTTAGGGCACTGATTCGTGGTCACAAGGCTGCAGTAGTTTCCAGAATGTTACCAAAAAGCATATAAAGTTAGTAACGTGTAACATTAAAATATTACATGGGTCCATGCAAGACCCTAACGTGTTTATTAAGAACTTGGCATCGTCGACTTGTAGAGTTCAAATTCCTGGTATAATTTAAAATTACTTACACTGTTGTATCTGTGACTGCCTGGTGTGATAACGACGACTTCAGCTGCAATAATGAAAAAGGTATTCTAGTTAATCAAAACAATAGTTTTGGACACATAAGGCGGAAGCAACAGGATAGCCGGCGAATTTAAATTTTCTTACGTTTTTTGCCATTTGCAGGTCAATGACAGGCTGTCAATGACTTTTTATTAAAAAGTCATGCAATGTGATTAAATGAACGTAGAGTTGTATTGATTAATTTAATTCTTATAGTCCTGTAAATGCATACGTGATACGGTCGCAAATCATATTTTAATCAAAATACAACCGGACAGCTGACCAGCGAATTACAAGACCGTTAGAAAATTTGAATTTCGCGGGCTACCGTGGCTTTTCCCCCTTAAATAGTAAAGCGCGAGAATCCGCTGCACGCGGGCATAGCAGGCCTATGAAATGCGTCAGCGCATGAGAAACATCGGGAGGGGGGATGCCTATGAGATGGTTCGGGAACCGTATAAGACGCTTCGAGAAGACTATGAGATGGTTCGGGAGCCGTTTATGACGCTTCGAGAAGACTATGAGAGTATGATGAGTATGAGATACTTCGGAAGGTGCATGATGCTTTGGGAAGTGCTTAAGACTCTTTGGGATGCCTATTAGATGCTTCGGGAGCCCTATAAGATGCTACGGAAAGCGTACATCCACCGATAATGATGATAAAACTCACGGTAAACGCAATGCGGAATCGGCTGCGGCTCGAACACTCCTGTAGAATACTTGCAGGTGTACAACTCAGCCGGTGGAGTGCTGTAAGTACTGCCCGATGGACACGACAAACTGCAGCTTGACGTCTCGCTATCGCCGAAACAGTCGTAAGCACCGTTGAATGCTAACTTGCGGACATCGCATTCGCTAACGGCTGTAAGAAATTGATGTAGTTAGTATTTTCACACTTCTGAGAAATCCTTACTGGTGTTAGGTAGTAAATGGTATATGTATGGTAGTAGTTTCTGGTCCCTCGTGTCACAACGAGCTATAATTGTTATCAGTCATCATCACCGTTGCAAAACTGTTAAGTTTGTAAACTTTGTTTCTATAAATAAGTAGATTACATAGGTAACTAAAAGCTAAACTATCTATGTCACTGGGAATTGAACCCGCGACAAAGCGCTGTAGACAATTGGTCAGCCATTGCGTTACCAATAACTTCGTTCGTATAATAGTGTATCAAGCGGAAAAAATACTTCTTCAGACAGTTTCTAGACACCAACTCTTTTCTTGAATCTCATAGCTCCATAATATTCAAGATATACTCACAATACTGGCACTGATTCCCTCTAAACTCAGCGGGACACTCGCACATGTTCACAGCTAAACAAACCCCTCCGTTCGTACAAGGCGGGCTACATTCAGGCATACAGTCAGGAATGGTGGAGAAATCAGCGCGGGTTGGCATCCATTGACCATCGGTGCATTTCATGTTGGCTACGGTGGACCCGTCGATGAATTTGTGCCCTTCCATGCAGGTTATTGTGCACGTTCTGGAGAGGTAACATTGATTAAGAAAGGCATTACCTATTACATTCCAGACCTTTCAACATTGCATAATTATGTAGAAGGAGGGACGGTGATATAGTATGTGCAAAAATCACGTAAGACGTATATCATTCATGTTATCTATCAATAAAAGGACCCTAAGGCTTTCATCAGCTTACAAGAAATTACAATATCTTAAATGGAACGCAGCGGACTTCAACGGCTGAACCTAATAGTTTTTAATCGAAATTCGGCGTGGCTAATTTTCTGTCGTCGGTGATTCAGCAATAGGTAGATGTTAGGATCTTGGTATGAAGCCACTGCCCCACTCGATCTCTACAGCTGATTGAAGCCGGTTTTATTTAGTAGGTCTTGGGGTGCCCACCGTTTCAGTATTGTGAAACGTTGTCGTTGAAATCGTTTCAGGGTTGAATTGGCTTTGACATAAGTTTCATTGCCGGTTGATCTGGGTGGGCTTTTAATGTGGTAGAGTATATGGTAATAGGTGTTCAATAAAAAAAATATATATAGTCTTAAAACTACTTACTCTGACGAGCATTTCCTCTGTGAGTTCATAGGCAGCGGTGGGTAGGAGAGGCAGGGTTTCTTCTCGAACTCGCAGTACTGGCCGTGGAAGTTGGGCGGGCATTCGCAAGTGTTCGTGTAAACGCAGATACCTGAGTTCTTGCAGCCGGGCTCGCATTTTGCTGTTGGAAATGAAGGGGGAAAATCAGTGTTAGTTAGTTTTAACTTTAAGGATATTCTTTAACTAGTTTTGAAGTAGGTACCTCTCTAACACTCTTGGTATACACCATTAGACCAAAATGTTTTAAACTCTATGTTTAACTGCTACAGGTTGTAATTCACCGTTAAGTTTTTTCATAAGGCATTTCCACTAGATTCCATGAACAATTAAACGGCCTGATTTAATATAGTATTTACTCATCTCTTTAACTGCATATTGCGCAGCCAAAGCAATCGATAAAAACAAGATAGTGACCAACATTTAAAGTTTTTCTGCCCCAAATGATATACCACTAATAATAAGATCAAGAGTATCGAAGTCTATTTTCTGTAACCAAAAAAGACACACACACACAAAAAGAAGTGTGATGAGCAAAGATCGTAGCAGGTAAAGTTTATTTGCCTAAAACCTCAAAGAAGTAAATAACAACTGAATAATACCTCCCTAGAAAAACCCGAAATTATTAGTTGTGTTTTAGATGACAAAGTTCCATATTAACGCTAAATTTTCGTTATTTCATTCAGCTGTAGTAAGGGGTTCTTTACCAGGGGCGTAGCTAACGCCGTATCTGCCGTATCATTTATACGGGGCCCCCGAGCCACGGGGGCCCCCAACGTGCGTAAGCAAAAATTAATAAAAACGTCTCAAATTTTTTTTTTTCAGAAATGACAAATATCAAAAAAAGCAATTTCTTTCATAGAGGCAGAAACTTTAGAAAAACTAAAGTCATCATCTGCTATAAATGATTTAATAAATCAGTTTGCCGAAAAAAGGCAAGGAAAGTGTATATTTAATTTGAATTGTTTGTAAAAATTTTGGAAAAAGTGACATAGATAATTATTATGATGAATAAATATTTCTTGTAATTTTATGCAAACATTTTTTTTTTCTTTTGTGAGAAATCTTTACCCTTCCTAAGGGCCCCCAAACAAATTTTTATACGGGGCCCCGCGAAGGCACGCTACGCCACTGTTCTTTACTGAAAATTTTGCCACCAGATGGAGCTAAGTGTTCTGCTTGGTCGCTTTTGGCAGAAGACCAATGATTCAGTGTCCTTTCACGTCGAAGCTTCCACTAAATTACTCTATTGTTACCTACATTTCTTTGCAGAAAACAAGCCCATTATCCACATAAACTCCTTGAGCTTTAGTCAACCCTCAAACAGGATCTAGGACACAACCCTGACCTGAAATACATCAGCTCCATGCATTAGCACTGACATTGGCGACTATTTAAGTCATACTTTTAAAACTGACAAATTAGTTGCATAGTTGGCCCTAATTTTTTTTACTTTCATTCAACTACCTTGAAGTTCCTTGCTGAAACCTTCAAAAGCAAGATCCAGAAGACCAGTGGCAAACACTCAGCGTTCTCTCATGGCAACGCTTCCAGCTTCCAGCATACATCTAAACTTTTGTGAAACAAGCCCATTTTCCTCATACAATCATTGAGCTCTCCTGGAACCGTTAATCAAACTAGGACCTAGGACACAACCCTGACCTAAACTGCACCATGCATTATCTCTGACATTGGCGACTATTTAGGTCGTAGTTATTTGCAAATCGGACGGACGGCAACGCCGGGCGCCGGCTTAGATTTGTGGCGCTTCCGCTAGGGCTGATAGTGCCCACGCGCATTTGATAATCGCTCATACCTACTTCAGTAGGTATTGTGTATAATTATTTTGATCTTATCAAGACTGTTTTCAAGTTTGATTTCGGTTTCAAGTTCGTTGAGGTTTCGTCCTATTACGGGTGGTCTAGCAAACCTGTAATAACCGAAGGGTTAGGCAGAGTTTACCCAATAGTACACCCGCGTTTCGTCAGTTATGTCTAAATCCCAAAGGGTCGCCCCCTTTCGCCTATTGCCATAATGAGAGCACAAAAACAGACTCCGTGGCTGCTACTGTTTTTCTGAACGAAGGACCCAATAATACTTTGCACTTTGAAATCGAACCCAGATCTTCGCGCTCAGCAGGAGCGCTTGCGACCACTAGATCAACGAGGCAGTAGGCCTTTAAGGAGGGATTACACTTATCAACGCGGTATGGGCTTGAATCAATTAAAAAGAGCTTCTACGTACTTGAGAAAAATACGTAATTCGCCTTGTTACGGTTCAAACGCCGCTGCTTGGCATTGTGCCGAACTAAATCAACTACTAGTAAAATTTTGATTTAGGGAGTAATCTTCGGCACTTCTAATCCGATTCCAAAAATTCTTACACTAATGGGAACCTACATTATCCCTGAGTGTCACACGCTGTAAATAAAACGTTCCAGTGGGATCATTTTCGACCATAACGAGAAGGAAACTGCGGGCAAAAGCTAATGAGCTAGTGTATGATAAAAATGTGGTGTTACGAGATCGGCTCAAGCCAATTCCATGTCGATAAGTATGGTCAGTCGCGTAACTGGAAGTGTTTTACCTAGCTTGACTAAACTAGGTTAGGACTAGGTTCCTAGTAACAGTCGCAGATCAGATATGTGAGAGTAAAGGCGATCTAAATAGGATTCATATCTCCCTACTACACCCACACCGTGATACCGTGAGACCAGCATGCCTGAGAGATATTTCTTGACGGCATGTAAAGCCAAGTCAGAGGCCCATGGGCGGCATAAAAACTCTGACACCAGGTTAGGAACTAACCACACGATAAAGAACGATCTTCCTACTTCTGGGATAATATAATAGTTCCCTTTTAAACAGGACGTCACAATAATACACAAAATTGTTCATAATACAGAATCCTAACGCTCCGATGACTAAATTGCTTATTCATCTAAAATCGCGAGTAACGAACGCATAAAGAATCAGTCTTTTTTGAGGAAAATTAATTACGAGGCAATATGATTCATACACAGTGCACAGTTAGGTAGGTACCTAATCCTATTACATCAGGTTAGGACAATGACGACTTGACATTGACATAGATTTACTCACTCCCACTTCTGAAAATCTACGTAGTACCTACTTAGATTTACGATTTATATTGTGGCGAAAATATGTCACCTTTTTAAGTACCTACTGTTGAAGATTTGTAATTTTTGAAAACTTGTGGAAATATCTCACTTCTTACTAATATTATAAATGCGAAAGTTTGTGAGGATGGATGGATGTTTGTTACTCTTTCACGCAAAAACTCCTAAACAGATTTGGATGAAATTTTGCACAATGATAGTTTATAACCTGAACTGTATGATCTGATACTGTATAATCCCGTGGGACAATTATCTAACTCCACGCGGGCAAAGCCGCCGGCATAAGCTAGTCTTACTTAAAGAAGAAGTAAGAAGTACAGCAGAAAAACTACTACCATAGCTATTTTCCTTAATAAAACTATGAAAATAACTATGAAACATTTAGTAAGTAGTTTTACAGCAGTAATCCAAAAACAACTTCATTGAAACGCAAATTAAAATCTCTGTGATTTTTGACACTGAAATTATAGGTAAGATAATAGGGACGATTCCTGACTAAAAACAATATGATTCTATTTAGTCCAGCAGTTAGATTTATCGAAAAATATAGGATACATATGTTTTGTTTAGTCAAATCAATAAAAATTGACGAAGATAAAACTCATCAAATAATTAATCGAAGCTTCTGAGACCGTGACCTTTCTTTCTAAATTCACTAAGGATTAGGGTAGGTACAGACGCCAGCGCATCAAGCTACTACTATCTGTCAAATTTCTAATAGATTTTCAACTTTATAGCTAAAGCATTATGTTCAAGGTTGATTGGTTCAATTTGACAGTTTCGGGTAGCTTGATATGCTGGCGTCCGTGCATAAAGATTTTACTTACGCAAGAATGGCTGGTTTGCGTTGTGCTGGAATTCATAATAGTTGGGCCTGAAACAATAAATGGTGAATTTTACGTTCCATTTAAAAGTTTGAAATTGTAAATGAAGCTCTTTTTTCACACAGAGAGAGATAATGAAAGAGAAGATGACACGTAATCTCCGTTCCGATTGTCAGAGGAAGATCGTATCTTGAGAGATGAGGCAAGTCAAAACATTTATTATGACCGCCCAATGTACAATAGCATGAATTAAACACAGCTAGGTGGGTATTCAGTACAACATTCCAAAATTTCCCAATAATAAATGTTTGTGAGTAGAGAAAGACCAAAGAAACGATGTATGGACTGTGTGAAGGATGATATGTCTAGAAAGGAGTTGACTGCTGAGATGACAGTAATAGAGAAGTATGGATGAAGAAGACAGCATGTCTTCTAAACTGCGCCGACCCTAAATAAATTGGGACAATGGCAGAAGAATGGTCATGGTGATTTAAGGGTGCTGAATGGAAACAACTGGTCAGTGGGTCGTCTTAGGGGCGGCCAACTTTCTCGATGGGCTCCAACAACGCTATTGCAAGAAAATAATCAACTACTCCATATTAAATTTCAAAACCTACTCGACCAATGGCGCAGCTGTATTTTTATCATAATCAAGCAAATAAACAACTAAGTAATAAAAGAAGGTACTTACGCGGCTCCGTTATTAGAATACCAAGTTTGACTCTCTGAGTATTTGGACTTAGTTCCATATGCATTCTTGGTACCCGAATACCCGGTTTTAGTTCCGCTGTACCCGGTTTTAGTTCCACTGTACCCGGTTTTAGTTCCACTATACCCGGTTTTAGTTCCACTGTACCCGGTTTTAGTTCCGCTGTACCCGGTTTTGGTCCCACTATAACCGGTTTTAGTACCATACCGTTGGTTCTTCAAGTACGGCGGTACGTAAGCCGGGGCTTGCACGTCCGATTGTCTGTGAAAGTTTAATTATTTGTAATGAAACGTGTTTTTCCAGTCAGATTTTCAGTTTGTGCCGTGATTAGATACGGGGTGGAAGGGACACCGACGCGAAAACGGTTACCACGTAGGTATTCAGTAGGTACATCATTCTGAACCACATGAGGAGGTCCACATAGAAAATTTTCATCGGTTATTAAAAAAAAACAGCTGTTTCCTACAAAAGTGCAATACCTACACGGTCACAATGTATGGAACAGCAGATTTTTTTTAAATTACCGATGAAAAATTTCTATGTGGCCCCCCACATGTGGCTCAGAATGATGTACTTGTGTCCCTTCCCCCCGTATTTATGACAGAAAATATCTCAATTTATGTTTCCCTAATGTAGATTGCTATGTAGGTAAACTTGGTTACCAAAGATAGAGGAACTTGCTAAGAATCTTAGATTCAGCAGCGTTACAAAAATATTGGAAGCATAGTAGAACCACATCTTATATACTGTTTTAAGTGCTTAATTTATTGATGTATGTAGGTAGCGACCGACTTGGCAAAAAGTCCTGTGAATAGGTCTTGCTAATTATTACCTACACCAACTACGCAAAAGATATCTACGCATTCGTTACAGAAACGGTGGAAATACATGGGTTGTTGGGTATATCTAAGTTATTTCTCTATTGTACGGCTACCTTTATTATTTATTATGTTTTATAATAAGAGAAGAAAAAACTTAGGGAAAGTAAAATAAAGTTTGAAATGGTGCCAAACCAAAAAGATTATTTTGTTCCTAAACTTTTTTTTAAATAATCCCTACGCTACTCAATGGTGTGACACAATACAGCCTAAATTTTTCGTTTAATTTTTTTACCGGGTGGGTAAATAGATTTTTTAAATTACAGAAACTTACCCATAATGATCGGCTGATGACGCCGGAGTCCCATATCCAGCATTGCTGAGATATGTTGCTAGTAGCAAAATGATTGCTTGAGTTACCAAATACATTTTTATTATAATGAATTATCCATGAATTAAAGTTGTAATAAACCACAGTTGTCGTGTCCGATGACACGAGCAAACTGACTCCCGAATGGTTTTGCGGTATATTGTCTTCAGTTTATATAACACAGGATACTCAGAAATCATCCTCCTGATAACAGAAAGTTATCAGCAAATGCAGGATTTGCGTAATAGTAAAATGGAAACTGATTCGAGTTTCATGCTGTAAGAATATACATCACCAATTTCTTAAACAAGAAAAATTAAAAAGAAATTCTATTCAGCTAGCAGCAGTGTTTTTTTTTTTTAAAAAAGCAATAACTAAATGATTTTTCTTTTTTCAAAAAGAGCGCCAAACTAAATTCGTGACCAACCAGTTTCATTGCGTAGAAATTAACGAAATGCCTAAAAAAAGGAATACCTCTTGGTCCCGAAATAAGAAAGAGGTAAGAATGAAAAACTTATAGCAATAGGTAGGTGCATATTTTTAAAAATGTTGAAAAGCAATCTCAGCTAAGCTTTTGGCGGTAGATATAAAGCTAGTGAAGGAAAGTCCTGTTTATTGTATTTGTTGTTCAAAGTGTCTCATCATCTTGTTTTTAGTTATTTTTTTAATATTTCTGTGTCCGTAGTTTTTTTTAATACCTACACACTTAAGCAAATAAACATTATTTCAATAAGTTAGGTTGGTAAATGTAGGTAGCTATTGAAATCATGATTTTGCCTGTCCATGGCATCCTCTTGTTGGAGCAGATATATTCACTTAGTCAACCGGTACAAAAACCTTGACCTTAACCGATGCCCTCTGCCACCACAAACCTCGTCGTCGTGTCTTAAAATTAAGACACGATTTAACAAGCATGGGTTGTTTTTCTCCCTCAGTTTTTAAGGATCACGAACAAAAACTCATCGCTTCAGCTGTTTAGTATTGGTGATATAGAATATTCACGTACTTACATACTTTATTTTATAAGGTAGGTACCTACTTACGTTTACGATATACTCGTATTAAAATTTAAGTACGGTGTGTCTGTGTTATCATCACATTGTAGAAACAAAAGTCATTGCAGCCGTTTTTGAGGTAGGTACTCGTATTAATGCTGAATCCCTACCCATCTCATATTTTTTTACAAAATTTTTACTTACAGAAACAAATCATAACTGCAAGACTGATGGAGATAAGCCTCAAATTGGAAGATTACATTTATAAACTTAAGCCGATCTCAGACGGTGAAGCAGAACAATATGTTAGAGAGGTCTCCTCATATAAACTACAATGTAGCGGAGATGAGCGGTCCTTGCAGGTAGGAATACATTTTATATAATATGGAATACGTTTTTTTGGCTAAATAACAACCGCATGGGTTAAGCCGCACTTGCCAAGGTCGGTCTGTGGATGGGTGATCATCCATTTTAGACATACCGAGTTTTCTTCGTGCTTCGAAAAGAACGTTAAGCCGTTGGACCCGTCTGGCATTTGTAAATCCTTGACAGTCGTTACAAGTAGTCAGTGGCCCAAGTCTTAGACAGTACTCACTGGGTTTTTCAGCTGCATCCGGTTAGACTGGAAGCCGACTCCAACATAGTTGGGAAAAGGCTAGGCAGATGATGATTATTATCCCACTGTAGTGGTGGAACAATGAATAAGGAATGAGTATATTACAAAAAGTTTGAAAGTTGCGCCATTAACAGAAAAGTTGAAAGGGAATCGACTGTCGTGGTGTGGACATACAGATGAATTGAAAGTGACTAAAAGAAAGAGTAATGAATATAAATTTTGATGGATCGAGAGGGAGAGGAAGACCAAAGAAAAGATGGATGGATTGTGTGAGGAATGATATGAAGGAAAAGGGAGTAAATGATAGCGTGACGGTTGCCAGAGGAGAATGGAAGAAAAAAACGTGTTGCGTCGACCCCAAGTAACATGGGACAAGGAAGATGATGAGAAGTGGAACAATGATACTTGTGAATAGACAGAAGAAAGCGGCATGTAGGTACTGCATGAAACACAAATTACCCGCATTGGACCCGTGTGGTCTGCCCACAGAGAGGCGGCCTGACTCCCAGGCTCCCAACAGGGGGGACGATATGCTATGTGCAAAAAACGGCTTGTCTAAGCTCCTGCCACTTGTCTCTATCTAGGGCGACCTCATCTCTGTTCTCAGGGCAAGATTGGGTTGGAGTGGACGTAACGGGACACTGAGGAAAAAAGACAGAAATTGTAGCCAAAAAAGTGTTAGATGCTCGAGACTTGGGGCACTCTGACGTTAGGTTAGGTTACTTTAACCCCTGCAGACAGAAATAGGAGCCCCGCGTAGCGGGGTTACGTCGACTTTTTCATAGGGCCCCGTTTCGTATCTACTGACCCAAGTTTGAGGTCAAGAGTTCAACGACCAGAAGACCCATATATAATTATAAAAAGGGCCACTAGATCCTTTTTATTAAATCCTTCATAGAACATTATTGGCCAATGAAGAATTTTAAAGCCATTCCTCAGCAGAAACTTAAGAATGCCACCTGCTACGATCATAACATGCTCCTTTCGCCGCGTCTATAGTCATACAGCTTGTCTTACACGCACGTCCCACCTACATACGTAGGTACTTAAATAATTATAATCCATGGGTATCCCAGTCCCCAGTAGCAGAGCTGTTAAAGAAGAAACTGGTCTGAAGAAGTCTTACTTACCACAACCTATCTTTTGGGCTGTCAAGAAGCATTGCTATGCATTAGGGATATGTAGGTAGATATATACCTACTGCGATCACAAGCACATGAGATATAATAGCTTAGTCGATGGGGTACCTGCTCACCTGCAATACATACATAATTATACATACATAGTATTAAAGATCATCACATAGCCGGACCCGGACCACTACCATCAAGTTGTCAGGTCATGGTGACTGACCAGTGGAGCGTGACGAATTGCACAAGTGCTATTGCACCGCAACCAAAAATAGTTGAAGAATACCGTGTGATTTTAGTCAGTAAAGTCTGACGAGTAACTCGGCTTTTGCGGGGACATCCATGAGGATTTTTAAAACGCAACCTAAAACAAAACGGTACCTTGCCACCCTGGTAATTGCGGGTAGACCACTTTTCAACCTTTTATTTATGCCCATAAGGGTGAAAAGTGGTGCACCGTCAGTGAACTCGGTAGTACCTAAGGGCCCCCCACCCTATCTTACACCAACACCACCTTTCCAAAGAGGACTCTCCAAACCGGGGTAAGCGGTGGCACCCTACAAGACCACCCCGTCCCTGCTTGCTACTAATAACATATAAGTCATTACTTATTAAAATCAGTAGGTACCTACTAAGCACAGTAAACATTGATTCGTGTCCAGTTTTTTTAACTTATCAACTTAGCCATTAGCTTAAACTATATCCGTTACAAAGTACTAAAAATAAATTATAATTTGAGCTTAGCAACTGTGCCCGGGTAAGAGATAAACAACAGTGACATACAGACCGGCTGATTGTCTGTACCAGTACAATTGTCCCTGAAAAAAACCTACGGCTACCAAACATCGCTTTCATATAATAACCCTTACTGTAGCCGCCTAGACACTTTTCAAAGTGATTAACATAATATACCTTAGAAGGGTTTTCTTTTATTATGATGTCGATGGCATCACTAAATTCTATCAGCTGTGTACTAATATAACCTGAAATATAACCTCTATTTGCCTCTATACTAAGTACACAGTCATCATTGAAACATAAATAATAAAGTGCAAAAAACATGCCCTTTTGACTTCAGAATCATCCTTTTGACATAGGACATGGATGTGATACCCACAAGCGCCGGCGCTGTTTCCGAACGGAAACTCAGGGGCGTACATATCTAGATCTTCTTGGAATTATGCATTAAATTAATTTTCCCTATTAATTTATAGCTAAATTGCATTTGTTGATAATGATTGTAGAGTTTTTCTACGTATTTTAATAGTATTTATGACGCTTTGTTTACTCAAAGGACTGATAAGGCTACTGATTGTAAAAAAATACTATAACTGTTTGTGCTTCTGGTTTATTATTTCAGATTGAACTTTATACTATTAGATCGGCTTCCATGACTTATTCCATCTTAAATACCTAAATACTTTTATTTACTTGCCAAATAACTTTTAATTAAAAAATTATCATCTACATCTCCATTCTTGCAGGTTATTGAAAAGCTAACTCGCTGCATGAAAGCAATAATTCTAGATCATCAAGAACTAGGAATTGTAAATCACACAATGCAAAATGCCACTTCCATCCAAGACGCTGGCGACCTTACAGGTTCCATATCACCAGTATACTCAATACCGGATGAAGATAGGACTCAATTTACTCAAATAGCTGAAGAAAGGCCTATAAATATCACGGTAGCCAATCAAGATGTTGAAATAATAGACCTTTCCAATATTGACGATGATGATTTAATGTATAATGATACCAGTCCCACTACAACAGATTATGTAAGTTCTAGAATAACTGTTGAAGCGGATATACATAGAGTAATGTATAGTCTGTCTCTGAGAGATGCTGAAGACCCACTTAATATAACAGCTTCTGATGTGAATTGTTCCCAAAGCATACTTCATAACTTTAAAGGTGTTGAGCAAATTCAGCAGAATGAGATAAATATTGTTTCTCATGTAGCTGTTACTGGTGAATTAATGGGTAATGTAGACGACAAAGAAGTATCTATAGACATAACAAAAGCTAGTGGTCTTGGTAAAATACCAAACAATAAGACCACTTCTATTATTGAGCCTAACAAAACCGTGAAAACTAGTAGTGTTCAAAACAAACCACCAGTGTCTGCTCTTGTTAATACTAACAAAAAAAATAATTTAGTCCAAAATAATGAGCCTTTAAAAGAAATCAATACTTACAACAATCCATTAATGACTTCCAATGAAAAGGATAATATCATCACATCTGATACATTTTATGTTTCTACCAATAACATTCCTGAAACTCAAAGACGGTGGTACGATTCGAACAGAACATGCACAGTCAATGATTCCAGGCATACATTGAAAGACGTTAATTATGTAACACATCCTCCCCAGAATCATAAAGTTGTGAACCCAGTCACAGCTAAAAATAAAGCTAACTTAAACTCAGTACCGGCCATAACATTTGATGCAGTTGAGAAAGAAAATCAACTATTTACCGCTACAAAAAATTCAAAAATACTGACAAATAACACAGCTATTGTACCAGAAAATTCTATAACTACAAAAAAGAAAAGAGGTCCACGGAAGAAGAAAATTATAGATGAAAATGAAACAAAACCTAAAACTAAAAGAGTATATCGAGCTCCCAAAAGTAATAAAGAATATACTTCTGCTAATACGGAGAAAAACAAATTAATACCGATATACAATGAAAATGTGGTCAATGATCTATCGTGGATGGAAAATATAAGATACGTCAGGGAAATTAGAGTCGATGAGAATGATCCCAAACTTACTTTAGAAGAATCTTTCTGGGATAATTGTTGTTTACCCGCCAACTGGAGTGAGAACGAGTTTCTGTAATGTTTTGATTTGTTACATTAAGGCGGAAGCGCCATGGTAGCACGGTAGTCAAAGGAGATCACCCAGCCTTCATATATTTTTCAAAAGTGCCTATGAAAGGCACTTTTTGTAGTTGAAGGTTCTTTTTAAAATACTTAATCTATTTATTACAGTATTCATATTGTGTTTGTGATTGTTATTCTCCTAATCTCACAAAAATATCCTCTAAACCTTCCGGAGGAATGTCTATGACAGGCAAATGCCTTGCGTGCCCCAATGACCACACAATGTACATTACATGGGAGCAGCAGCCGATGGTTCTCAGGTGCAATAATAATGCATAATAGCTTGTCGACCTTCGCAGGCCGTATAGTTGCCGATATAAACATTATATCGATTGGATTAGACCTCTAAGTACTCAGACAGAATAGATATTTTTGAATGAATAGCATCTCGGTGAATTGACTTACGGCTTAGGTGTAGGTAATAATAAAAAAAAATATTATGGTTTTTTTTATGACCGGCAAAAAACAGCCCAATCCGGGTGATCTCCTTTTCTTACGATTTTGCAATAAGAAAATTTGAATTTCACGGCGTACCGTGGCGCTTCCCCCTTAATTGATTACCATAAACTGTCTGTTCTTTATTTGTGATCATAATTTTGTGTAAAATATTTTTTTACACTTCCTGTTTTCAAATTGTCGTACGGTGAAGTCGATAATCAATGGCTGAGATTTTTACTTTCTTTGAAAAAGTATGAATTTCGACAGTCATCACATCATATATGCGATGATGATATTCAATAAAGAGCTTTTACGACCACGAAAGTACCATTTTGTTTTATTAGGGTAAAACAGATTGTTTT
This sequence comes from Eurois occulta, assembly GCA_950022335.1. Taxonomy (NCBI): domain Eukaryota; kingdom Metazoa; phylum Arthropoda; class Insecta; order Lepidoptera; family Noctuidae; genus Eurois; species Eurois occulta. Next base: position 17,863,332 of record OX465489.1, read on the forward strand.
ATATCTTTATACAATTCCGCAGAGTTCCAATGAGTGATTGGTGTAAGCAGAAAGTGAGCTTCGTACAAACGCGCAATGATACTGCACTACTACAAAGCGCAGTAGTACCTACAGACGCCAGTACATCAGGCTACCCGAAACTGTCAAATTTCCTATTCAACCTTGAACCTAATGCTTTAGCGATAAAGAAGAATTTGACAGATTGTAGTAGCTTAATGTGCTGGCATCTGTAGAAAACTGAGAAGCTTTGCCTCCGTTCGTAGGTACTAATTTAGAAACATAGATAGCGAAGCAAATACCTTTCCTGTTTGAACTGTACCTGTGTAATATACGGCTGCTACTGTGATTTCCAAAAGTACTATAGTAGGTAATCTTTGCCATCCTAAAAATGACTTAATATTTATATTCTTTTGGTGACGTAGGTGTGTGTGATATAATAAAACTACATACTATGTGATTCAAATATTTAATAGTTAAATGTAATAAGACAAACTTCAATGACACGAAGGTCAAAACTTTACGAGTACACAAACAGCAACATATATAATTTGTATATTATTATAATATTGTATGTAAATGTATAAATATAATGGTTTCTGTGAAAAGATGTGATAGTATTATTGTTACAAACTTTATATTTTTATTGTAATGCTAACTTGACGAATATTCGCTTCATTTCGTTTTATAAAATATACCTTATAAAAACAAAAAATAAGGTGTATCTTTTATTGGCTACTGGATGCAAATATTTAGACAAACACATCCTGCGTGGAAGTAGGCCTGCAAAACATGAACGCACTTAAAATATTTAGTTTGGTGTTATTTAATTATTAATTTAATTATTTAGGTATATCGTCGATCTAACCTGACTACATTGTTAAACCATGTTTTCATGTAATTGTATCTAAACTAACCTTAAACAGGGTCACATGTTAAAAAAGAAAATGGTTTGTAAGATTTGATTTTGTTGTTCATTCTTAAATGTGAATTTAGATTTTTATTTAAACTCTAAACATTTAATTTAATTAGACCATTACAGGCACTTTTGAAAGTCAAAAGAAAAAATACAAAGTTACAGTGCATTTGTGAAAGTACTGATGTTGCCCATTCATCGAGAACCAACCATAGAAGAATGGGTAAGAAACTCCATGTACACTCTTTTAAATCAAAATAATGTTGCAAATTTACCTAAATTAGACAATATTGTTATAATCACTAAGATATAATTTTGAATAGAACGTGACAAGCACACTTAAAACGTCGATCTACACCGAAAAATCGTGTTTGTGTGACATCGAACTGTAAAAACATTTCACAAGAACATATAAATTTATTAAATATTACGTCAAAACCAGATATGTAAAGAGAATTTTATAAACCGTAGTATTTTTGTTTGACTTTCACTCATAACTTTATTACATTTGAATTTTTTTTTAAAAGTCACTTTATTAATAAAATAATATAAACGTATTTCAGAATCATATTTTATTAAATAAAAAAAATACTAATAATGACCCTTTAAAAACCTAATTAATTTAATTCAAATCTTTCATTTCATTTCTATTTGGTTTGAATCTCATTAATCTTCGAGCCCTTTATATTAGCATACATATTATGAGGATGCTTACCAATCGAAAACAGTTTTATTTCAACGGAATTATGGTCGAAAATACATTATTTTAAACAGCACACCGCAATCTAATACTAATCGTAATTAATAACAGCACTAACACATTCCAAAAATATATCAATGTAAGTATCTAAATTATTAACATCAGACCTGCGACAGCCTTCATTACAAATTATATTTATATACAACACAGCACATTACATATATCTCACCACATAGGTAGGGCCAATTTCCCAATTAAACTAAATGCGATGAGCAGATCTGGTAATGAACTGACAGTGTCATCATTCATCATCATCTGCCTAGCCATCATATTGGGGTCGACTTTCAGTCTAACCGGATGCAGATGAGTACAAGTGTTTTACATGGAGCGACTGCCAATCTGCCGTCCACAACCCACTTAGTACTGGGTAATACGATACCCTTTGACAAGGCTGGTTGTCAAACTTTCGGGCCACTGATTTCCCGTAACGTCAAAAATCTACAAATGACAGCCGCGACCAACGGCTTAACATGCTTTCCGAAGCACGTTAAGCCGTCAATGTCATCATTGCTACGAAATATTTACACTGACAGCTGTTGAACGCGGTTTAGATGCGCAGATCGCATTTAGCTCAGTGAAATTCGTCCTTATTACAACATCAACTGAATTAAATTTATATAAGTATATTTACATAAACTGTAAGCACATAACCTTATGGTAAATATGGAAGCAGGTACATCAAACTATGTATAACTAACAAAGATATTAAAATTAAGATTATATAAACCATTTAAAAACTATTGTATAAACAATTTTAAATCGAGGCCAAAATAGCTATGAGAGGAGTAGAAATAGCGAACATCAAAAGTATTGTCGTAGGATCTATAAGCATCTGAGTTACTGCTTGTCTCAGCATTATTTCATTTTATTAAAAACTAGCATTTGCCCGCGGCTTCGCTAGCGTTAATTTAGAATTTGACAATCAATTCGGGTTGTAATCTGCTTGTAATAATATACTTCAATCATGATTCGAAATGCGCGTGGCGCCATCTATTATCATAAGAACGTTATTGTTGTTTTCCTCGGGACCGTTGTTTTTTTCGGGATGAAAGGACTATGTCCGTTTCCGTACACCTGACAATGTATATGCAAAACTTCAAGATGATTAGTTCAGTGAATTAGGCGAGAATAGGTAACAAACAAACAAACAAACTTACTCTCCGATTTATAATATTCCGATTTTAATGTTAGGATAATTCAAGATAAGTCATCCATATTAATCACATTATTTCTGAGCAAAACTTACACTAGGTACAGCAGATACTAAATTAAAGAACACAATACCTAACTGTTATTATTATTAATAAATTGTTATTTGAAAATGTAATGTAACAATATAATATTTTATGACTAAATACATGAGCAACCAAATAAATGCAATTAAATTATATGTAATTTTATATTAATAATAGAGTTTAAAAATAAATATAACGTACATAAATAGGTTTAAGTAATAACAAATATCAATATTAACAGTGCTATAATTTACCGATATCGACTGATGTAACGGACATCCCTAGCCCAATTCCTTCAGTCGTACTACACTAGCTACGGTTTTATTTTCAAGTTTATTTCTTCGTCCACCCGATTGATACGGTATCTGCGAGAGACTACATACTTTATTTTATATTCTAGTACATAAGATAGTGTGATGTATCGTAATATGGACTACATAGAGCCTATGAGCCTATCATTATGGACCGTAACAACAAACTATTGATAATAACCAAAATTTATTGTTATTTATGTTTAGTATTTGACAGATGCAAAAGCTACATTACGCTATTTAATATTCTTTTTCTAATTTCATTATTTCAACCACTTTGTTATATTTTGAGACTATTTTTTATCACTTACTCATAACAACATTTTATAAGTATTTACTTTACCATAGTCTATAAGAACGATAAACAAGCTTAACGCTCTATAACTAGCAACCTCATTCTGAAGGCATCCTGAAGGCTACCGAAACCTGAAACAACAAAAACTGGCTAAGTGCGAGTCGCACTAGCGCATGAAGGGTTTCGTACCATCGTAGTAGGGGAGCCCCCTTAAATTTTCAATTTATTTTTATTATTTGTTGTTATAGCGGCAACAGAAATATACATTTGTGTGAAAATTTCAACTGTTCTACCTATTACGGATCCGGAGATACAGCCCGCTGACAGACAGTTAGGACAGCGGAGGCTTAGTAATAGGGTACCGTTGTTTACCCTTCGGGCACGGAAACGCTGGATGAAAAATCGCGTTTCATCAAATAAACGTCGTTTTTTTAACTTATAAGTAATAATTCAGTAATAATTCATTTCTAGTAATATGATACTATTGGACTATAGCCCTCTGTAAGGATATAACGGGATTTTTTGCAGTTCCAGAGACATCCGGATTTATCATACCAGCTCCATACATTTTTTTCGTAAAATTTATAGGTCCTCAGTTATCAAGTCAACTTACGTCGTGTAATATAGACCATAGTAATTTAATACTAAACATTAAACAAGCCATTTCAAGCCCAAAAAACAACATTTAAAACGTAGAATCTGTCATCCAGTCTAACAGACTTCGAGTGTGTGCCGCTGCGGGTTTAGTAGCAAGCGTGACGTCACAACTTTTATGGTAGAATCATTTCTCGTCTTCAGTTTTGCGAGAGATATTTGTCAAACAAAACATTACGACTTGTAGGTCTGTTAATGACAGCCAATGACGGCACTACTGGTTTGCTGTCTGCAGTCGCCGCTCGACCGCAGAGTCAGGCGACATGGTTGCCATTAAGGTGGTAGCGTCAACCCGAGAAATTCAAATTTTCTTACGTTTTTTTAAATTTGCAGGTCAGAGTCAGGTTGCAAGTTGATGAAAAATGAGTCGCGCTGGTAACACGTACAAGAAATGTAAGAAAATTTGAATTTCGCGGGCTACCCTGACGCTTCCACCTTACCAGAAACGTTTTAAAGAGTTACTGTACGCACGGCAACCAATTAAGCTAAACATAACCAGTTTATGCGGATCCCTCATTGAACGGGAAATCTATACAAATTCAATTCAATTCATTTATTTGCCAAAACACAACAACAAAGTGAGGCCATGTTATAGGTACTGGAAATGTATACCTTGATGAATTGACGTGTGTACATACCTACATAGAATCTAGTGATGTGCGGTTTCGGCGCCTTCGGAAGTGTCTCTTTAATGAAAAATAAATTACATACTCGAAAGATAATTTATTAATAAGAAATGTTTATTATATTTTGAACAATGTCATATTATAGAGTTAATAATTAGTTACCATTTTGAATTTTAAAAATAAGAACTTATTGATGTTTTTTTTTTTTAATAATTTATTGACTACATTCTGCGCATGGTAAAAACTAAACGCTAAATGTATTTTATAAAACTATAATGTGGTTAAAATATTTTTTATCACAAGCAAATAATGCTCTGAGACACGAACACACTTTAGCTGGTTACGCAAGCTGCCGCTTTTTTAGTTTCTGCAATTATTGTAAGCAATCCACGATTGTGCAGACTTATCTAAACGTGATCAATTCACTTGAGACTTTGTTATCTACCAGAATAGAGCTCAATTCGAATAGTAGCACCGTGCAACCACTGTCGGCGTAGCTGCTACTGAAATTGAAACTTGGTATATGTCGCCTTTTAATTACCTAACCACTTTACAAAACAAGTAGACCTTGTTTTTATGATGTACTAACGATTTTACCGACCGTCGCCGTCGTCCACTTTTCAACCTTATTACTTAGGGCATAAGGGTTAAAAGTGGCAGACCGTCAGTGAACTCGGAGATGGTAAAGAAATTAAGTTATTAGGCCGACTACGTCCAGAAAGGTAATAACACGAGGTGCAAAATGACAACTCCTTTGGCGCGTGCGCAAATCGTGTCTTGAACTCGTAGTTTAAAACAATTATCAATTAAATCATCTTTTTAAACCTACCCCCTTTCTAAAGTAAGCTTTTAATAAGCCCTTTGGCAAGGCTTATTCTATGACGTTAAAATGCTTCGCTTCCAGTAATTTATAATAAGGCTTAACATACGCATCATTATGTAAGTAATTTAACAATATTATTATTATAGATTTATTACTCATAAACTGGAACCTTGCTATATTCAGTTTCAATGAATGGGGAAGACCTTTAAAAGCTAATTGTAGATGGCGCGACCATAGCTAGGTCCTAACCTGACCAATGAGATCAAGCTAATTTGAAATATAAAATGACATTTCCAGATGTTCAACCAATGACGATGTTTGGTACTAGCTATGCTAGCGCCATTAGTTTCATAGTAGCCATCTCCATTGCAACTAAATATCTAAATTATAGAAATAGTTTTCTAGCGACCCACCCCTGCTTCTCACAGAAAAATATTTTGACTTGACCACACATTCAGAGATTTCTTAATTATATACATAAATAAGATCTGTTGTTGAAGTTAAAAAGAACAACGCAGTCGTGTGTCTGTGTAGACAAGTAAACACGATAATCAACTGTAACTTTAATTGGACGACACGGTTAGCGTAGTGGCTGAGCGCTTGGCTGCTGCGTGTCGAGTTCGATTCCCGCACGGAACAAATATTTGTATGACAGTTACTTGTTGCGGGTGTGGCTGTTTGTGTATATGAGTTCAAATGTTTTTAAACGAACACAGAAGAAATTAGTAGCAAGCAACGTTTTTTAAAAAAAGTATATTTTTAGATAAAGCCAGATTTGCTCCCAAAGAGACCACTACACTACCACTAGAGACTCTTATCAACCTTTTAATCATAAACATATACATATATTAAAGCGAGACCTCTTATATCCTGACTTTTTTCTACCAAACAGAACGATTCAGTTCATACAACTCAAAGCGAACTTTAAAACCGAGGTCGGAACGATTAAATTTTCACACAATTAACGGATTTAAATAATTAATCTTCAGGCCATCTACGTTAAGTCACTTTAAGAAACCCTAGCTCATGAACATAACAAAGTCCCAGCCTTTATTGATCTAACTACCGTCATATTTTATAACATAGTTGTTGTACCAAAGATTTAAACCATTAGACGTGCCCCTACCGTACTTAGATCGCAGGTAAGTGTTTACACTGATAGTTTAGCTCACACGTACCGAATGAAACGATAGATATGATTTTCCGCACGAGTAAGCGAAACAAGACCAGCTAACGATACAGAAACGTGTTCACTTTTGACACAGTAGTTCAAATTTAACGTTTTAAATCTCTGCGTTGTACCCAACAGCCCAATTTCAACATAATAATGATATTCCTTAAAGGCTTATACCTTAGAAGCTGAACTTCCCCCTGACCTTGAAGAACCCCATGCCAGTCTTATTGTGCAGTAACGAGGTGACTCCTACGTAGCTCTGGATAACTATGGGGGAGTGGTGTATGCAGCAAGCTGATGATGTCATGTTCTCTACTGCTCTTTGTATCTTCACGGCGAATGTTTCCATGTCGTAGGTTGATTTCTCGTCTGCGGTTCCCTCTGAAAATAAATGTCGTCTGCGATGAATATGGGGGTAATAATAGCTATCCAGACCGAATGTCGGCCATCTCAGGGGAAAAATTGGCAGCCTTGTGCTTCTCGCGCGGCTCGCGTAGTGGTGTGTGTAGTGTATAGTCACGAGCACCATATACCTATTATAAACACTTAACAACTTTTAAAAGTGTTTTTTCTCCTTCTGTTCTGATCAAAATTTCATGATGTTACGAACATAGTATTTTGGAATTCATGTTTTTATGAAAATGATCCTATCTCCAAGTTACGATCGTTATTTCTCGCGAAAATTGCTTTTATATTTAGGAAAGTGTTAAGATATTGGTGCTGGTGACTGTACAAGTGAGTGTGCAGACAGAGGTGCACTCTTTCTACCCTTACTTTCATGGGTAAAACAAAAAAACGGAGGTTTGGTCCGTTTTTGGTTTTTCCCTGTGCAATGAAACAGTGTCAAGAAGGTTGTAAAGAGTCTCATTCGACCATAGAAAGAGTCCTCCGACCCGGCAACTTTTGTTTCTGATGAGCTACTACAAGGAATTGTTGTTGATATCTCTGCTTACGTGATGTATATGTATGATTTTGGATAACAACCGGTATCTATGTTGTATAGTTCATGTTCATGTGGTGTTGCAGATGCTGCTTTAAAGGGTGTAACAAAACCCTTCACGAAGCCGAAAGGCACTTATTCTCCCCGTCATTGCGATCATTTTTGTGTTTTAGACCATACCTGAGAACCTTCTAGTTACGGAGATATTGGAGGTCTAAGTTACTTTTTCACAAGACCTTTTTTTTAATACATTTTTTAATGTAAGAACTTTATTTTAAACACCTCCACGACCCCCGTACTATTCAATCCATCCATTAGTACAATGTTTTGATTGCGTTACATTGAGTCCTACCTTAAAACGTGATTTTTCACTAAAAAAAAGGCGTTTTGCGTAAAGTTACTTAGTTTGATGTACATAATGATTGGTTCGTCAACCAGCTTCGTGAAGGGGTCCATTTACGCCCTGTATACACTACAGGCTAAAACACACACATAAAACACATAGATACCAAAAAGTTGTACATATCACCTTCACCTTTATGCCAGAAGATGGGATGCGAGGCGTACGTGATGAAGGGCACGTCCTGGCTGAAGGGGTTCCACACGGTCTTAAGCGGCACCGGCTCGCCTTTGTTCCACATCAGGCGCACGCCGCGGAGGTGGCGCTCTCTGGTGTCAATAATAAATTAATTAGAAATCGTAATATAAAAAAAAAACAGGGCTCGGTCAGTCAGTCCAGTTTATTCTTGTTAAAAAATGACTTATTGGTGGCATAACGCTTTACTGGCACTCGGGTGACGTTGAGGCGGGGGGGGGGGGGGGGCTATAAAAAATTCTAATGTTAGTTGTGATTTCGGCCAATCAGCGAAAGATCCATGTGCATCATTTTATAAGTTGTCCTCCCGCAAAGTAGTTAAGTACACAAGGCAATATTTTCTTATTGTCTTTTTAACGAGATTTTGTCTAGGGAAATACCGACAGAGTGTAATAATAAATACCTACTACTAATAAAACTAAAACAATTTCATGTTCATAATAAGCTTAACTATTACAACTAGAAACATGCATGTTTTACAATGTATGTATATTAAATGTTAAGTGTAAATAACATTAGTTGAATGAAAAATATTAGGTATTGCAATTCAATGTTTTGTTTGCCATTCAGAAAACGTCACATGCTTTACAATTAAAATACTTACCAATAGCTACACCTTGGTAGTTAAAATAATTGCTAATAATGCCAAAACTAATGAAGCTATGCACCGTGAATTTTTATTCGTCTCACAAAGGCCGTCAATGTATCCGACATAAAATACCTCTAGGCACGGTTTTTATTTGCCATTAATTAAAAAAATAGGTACGTAAAAAGAAATATAAATACGGACCGTACTCGCAACAGGGTTTTTCTAGCTACGTCATGCGTCATAACAATCCTAACTTCAACTAATATCCATACTAACATTATAAATGCGAAAGTAAGTTTGTTTGTTTGTTACCTTTTCACGCGTAAACCACTAACCGATCATGCTGAAAGTTTGCATATACGTTGTCAGGTGTACAGAAACGGACATTGGGTGCCTTCCATCCCGAAAAAAAGTACTGTTCCCGAGGAAATCAACACTAACGTTCTTATTATATAGATGGCGCCGACGGAGCGAAGCCGCGGGCAAAAGCTAGTGAATAATATTTTTATATTATTCAAATCTGATAAAGGTCTATCGTTTTTTTTATGAATGTTTAGTAGTCATTGGATACATGAAGTGGGCTGCCTTTGTAAGACGACTAAAAAGTGAGGGTGTCACTAATTGCGCAGCATGTTACGCAACGCGTTGCGCAGCATGTTACGCAACGCGTTGCGCAACATACACAGAACAACGATATTTTTTTAGTTTAAAACGTTGCTTTGCAACAACAAGACGCTTTTGTTGCGCTCGATCTGGCACAACCGTGCGCAGTGGTATATGGTGGATACATTAACGGTGGATATTTGAAATGTTACAAGTGAAATTGAGCCTGCTGTTACATTTTCAACTTTCAGCGCTAAGCAAATACCGTTGCAAATACTTTTACGGCACTTCAAATTTTGTACCGTTGACATGTTGAGCGTCACATCAAAGGACCATGGGCATTTTTCTATGAACTCTGGACGTAAGACCAACAGAATATATCTCAATTAGTAGCTTGCAATTAGGACTTCAATTAATTCTAAAATAACAAATACCTACCTAAGTCGCCGGAGAACAGAAATAGACACTTGAAATATGTTGCCTTTTCTTATATTTTGCCAAAGATTTGACCTATTACTCAGTTTAAAAATAAACCTAGTTTAACAGGGACGTTCCGTAACAAGTCTTATCAACTTGTCTTGTCGATTCTACGACCTCACCACCCTAGGTCGGATTAATTACTGTGAGATAAGCTTTCGCAAATTGTTTTCGACAAGATCTACTTTAAAAACAAATCTTTGACAAAATACAGGAAATTACATTATTTTCAATTGGCTGTGGCTCTGGTCTCCGGCGACTGTGGTACTTGTCGCAATACAATGATTTGCAGAACATATTATGAGCTATGATTTGAGAATGATTTCAATTCTGTTGGACGTACGCCCATTTTCACCAAGACCCTTTTATGCCTCATAAATACAAAGCTTTAATGTCTACTTTCTAATTTTACAACATCGATATTATTACAAAAGCGCAATAACATTAGAAGAATATTTTCAAATGATTCCGAACTATGTACCTTTGTCATCTCTAACATAGTAATTATATTGTTGTACACGGGGAAAACAATCTTGTAATTGTGGTCAGGTAGTCCAGAAAAAAATGTTGTGTAATTGCCTCTGGATTATTAATAAATTAATTACCCATTTATTATTATTTTACAAAATAAAACTAATGAAGACACCACAAAATAATAAATGAGGACAGCCAGACATAAACAGAAAACCTATTAGTTAATTAAATAAGTTTATTTAGTAGCTGAAAGCTCTATTTTCATGCCGAACGAACACTACACTTGAAGCAAATGCATAATATTTATCGCACGGTTGGAGTTTCAACCCTCTGCATTTATTAAGATGTTTGAGGAAACGAGCATCAGTATCAAAAGTTTAGACAACAGATTTGGCGTATAATCGATTAGCGTTAAGTGAAGAAACTTACACTGGATTACACATACATTTTCTACATCAAGCTACGCAAATATATATACGAAATTAACCCAAAAGAAGCTAGCAACGTTTAGTGTATCCTACAGCAACTGAAAAGTACCTAGGTTCAAAATACTTGGGATCGAACAGTCTGCTGTTCTGGTGTTCCACGTCTTCGTGCGAGGGTCGGCGGCACAGCCGGTCTATCACGCAGTCTTTCACGACCGTCGTGACTCCGGAAGCGATGCCGTTCAGACGACTGTGTACCAACACATGGGTTAGGAACTTTAAAGTACCTACAGTTAAACCAGAAATGGTATGCGCTTCGGTAATCTTCGTGTTTACGAATGAGTACGAACGTCGTGCCGCTATCATAATCGCGCATACGTATTTTCAAAGATAGAAGACTGCTGGTTCCCGAAGCGCATACTTTTCTCGGGATGTCTGTACCTACCTGAAATGGCATTTCTGGGTCTGCCATTTTTTTTAATGATAATCGATTTTAGCAGATGGATATTCGAATCATTACGTATTCATTTATAAAATGCGATTTCAGCTAACATGACGTATTTCATAATGTCCACCATACCATTTTACTTTTTTAATTTAATCAATTTATATTTTGAGGCTTCAATCTAGGTGACTATGCCAGCCCCATTTGAAGTTTGCAGGCTGCTATTACAGCCTGCATCATGCAGCCAATCTACCATGTTTCTAAAGAAATCCTTACTCATTTCTTTAAATTGAGGTTCATGAACAAAGATTTCATTATCTAACTATTGTAATAAGTCTGTGACACTCAATTTGATAACCCAATGAAATAATCAAGTGCAATAATGTCGTTATGACTGAACATATTGTTGCCTACACAGATTACATTTAGATAGCAAGATAAGTCTGCAATATTTGAATTTTTTGTGTGTTTGGGTTTTTCTTTTAAGGAATTTCTCAGTAGCAGTAGCCTGGATATGTGCCCAGTTGATGGCAATAGGCTCGCCCCCTTTTACGTGGGACTTAAACATGACGGGCAGATTGTGGGAGTATTATAGGTACACCGCTGCCTTACCCCTACTGGATTACAGGCGAGATGTTGTGATTCATGTTTTCCTTAAGAAATTTTGGATCTATTGTGTATCTAACTTAGTCATAGTTATTTATAAAAATGCGTACATATTCAAAGGGAATAAACCCATTGTTTGTTAAAAGTTGTGGTCAATATCAAATACCAATGTTGCATTCTAGATATATCACAAAGACAACCAGTTCTTGGTCAATAATAATACAATCTTCAACAACAACTATCAAGTTTTTTTTTGCTTATTCAGTTTTTCTATACTTATTCAAATTTTACAAAAAAAAAAACAAAACAAGTTTCATGTTTTGTTTTCCTGTTTATGTTGGTGATGTTTCAAGTATTCTTTTTTCTCATTTCGTATTCCCTTACCATCCCTGAATCTCTGGGTATTATCTATCTACTTTGTTATTGCCGGAATTGCATTTTTTTTTTTTGTGTATAGTGAGAATGTATAAATAAAAGAAATAAGACCTCTTTGTCTCAAATATTATTACTTACGGTACTAAAGATGAGGGTGGATAGACCAACTCTCCAATAACAATAGTGTCCAGATCATCCAAGTATGTCTTCTTGAATTCCAGCTGCTTCATAGCAATGAAGTCATACTTAATTGTCATCACCAGCCTTGAAGTGAGGAGCACAATTCTTTCCTTTTCATTATCCCATAAAGTAATTCTGGAATTATTTATTTTTTTTAATCAGAGAAACCCGTAACCAAAAACTAGATGACAACCACCAGCCAGCATTGTGCTGGTAGATGGATTACAGCCCACTCCCTCATAGAGAGGTAGCTATGTCCCAGCAATAGGAAGATCATAGCCTTATTATGCTACAAAATGCATAAATATGCAAATAAGGAAAAAAAATCCAACCAGATGTTTTAGCCTACAAGATAATAAAATTAATAAATATTTGCAGTACTCAGATATGATAACAACATTAACCCAATCAACTGTAAAAATATTTTTTTGATAAGGGACAGTTTGTTGCCTGATCGTGTGAATAAGTGAACTGCAGTTAACAGTCTTTAAAATGTCAAATTAATCTTGAAATCAGCACTATTTGAAAATATAAGTTACATTAATCTTCTCCTAAAAATGTGGCCACTTGTCTTTCACCGCCTGTGTTTTAGCTGAGGAAAAGAAATGGCTGAACAAAATCCCCAGCAACACATCTGTCTGATTAGTCCAGTAAAGTTTGAAAACGTGCTTACTCTGTCAAAAGCCAGGATCCCAAGTACTCTCCATCTTCAGGGAACAATAGTGCAGTGATACACTCCTGTATTGCGGTTTCCACAACTCCCTTACGGAATGTGAAGAAGTCTTTAATGTTCTCTTTGTCAAAGGGCACATCGTAGCGAGGAAATACGGCATGTATGTCTGTGGGTGAGGTGGCTGCTGCAGCTGCTGGAGGGTTTGCTTGATCCTCGGATCCTCTAGCATCTGTATCAGAAGTTGTCATGTTGTAGTCTGAGTCCATAGTGTGGAAAGTCCTTTGATGATTGTATGAAAATGAATAAATTTTAATCTTAGTAAACCACTTTATAATAAAGTAGGTACCTGTTCTAGTTAATGGATTAGTTCTATTCCATATAGGGAAATAATGGATTTAATAGTTACGTCCATTAGTTCACCTTGGTGCCATAAATAGTATGCTATTTACGTTAAATATATTTGAATACAGACTTGTAACTAAGTTTATTTTTACCTCTCCCTGAGCCATCAAAAAAACACCCGACATGGAATGTGCTTTATCATAAAACTTTCCAAACATACCGGCAAAGGAAGACGTGGAAGAGGTCAAGGAATTTGCACCAGACAACACCGAGGGATTAACACTAGTCGGGGGTTTCCTTCTCGCTGTATTATCCGTAGTATTAGTGCGATTACTTTCTGAGCTCTCCGCCGCGGTGGTATCCGTCGACAGCTGCAGGGTACCGCCACGGAACTCCAAGTCTTCATCCAGCAAGTCGCTCATTGTGTATTTATATAGGTTTATTTAGTCTAAACACTGTTTTCTTTATAAATTATTAAACTGCTCTGCGTAAATAAAATAATCGACCGACGACGGACTGATAAGCGACGTCAATGTCAAAAGCGTTTCGTTTCAACGCTATTATTATTTTTTGTGTTGAGGGTTACCTTTCCATGAAATTAATTAACCAAATATTGTATCACTATACTTAATAAAAGTTAAGTTCGTTAATTCACCTAAATTAATCCCAATGTAATATTTTTTTAATTTTTATTGATCCAATATCACAACAACAGTGTAAAACTAAACGGAAAACAGTGCCAATGGCGGGATTTTGGGTTAGGTGGGATTTTTAAAGATTTCCAATCTATTAAAAACATTGGGTGTCGTGGAACGTACCCAGTGACGATTCACGATGGCTAGTTGCTCTCTCTAAGTTCCTTTTTTGTGTAGTCTAGCCTGCTCTGTGACACTCCTGGGAAGGGCCTCCCTCTACTCCTTTTAGGTACTTCTCGTGAACCTGCTTGTCCAGCCCCCTCCAGTTCTAACAGATCACTGAACCTATTTAGTTCGTCCCGCCTCTTGCAAAACTGCGTCCATTCAGTTGTTATTTAATATTTTGCATTTTATGAATTAATCATTTTATTTAAAACTTCACAGGTAGGTAAGCGTAAGCGACATTATTTTCTGGTTTCATCATCTGCATACCCTTTTCTTGATTATGTTGGGATCGGCTCTATTCGTTGACCTGGTGTAACACTAATGATGCAGCTTTTATACTACCTATGTTCTTTTTCAATATCCAATCATCAATATTTTTTTCATATTTAAATCTCTTTGTTTATTTTACAATGTCAGTTTTGGATCTACGAAAACTTGGAAAATTAATTCTATTTCCTTCCTTACGTGTTCTTTTAGGAACTAAATGACTTGAAGGGATCACTGAAAACCTTTAAAATACCGTAAGCACATACCCTTCTCTAATAGGTAGTATAACATACAGGGTGCAAGGGACACGGACGCGAAAACGGTTACCACGTATTCAGTAAAATCTGAACAGACCCACATATTTATTATCCATTCGTGGTACACCACATTCCATCTTAGCATTCTCATCTCATTCACATGCAATTGCACAGTAGCAAGCACGTAGGTAATTAGGTAGTTTAAAACAACAGTTAATAATATTTATTTATTTTACAAAAATTATTGGAACTAAATAAAAAAGTACTGGAGTCTTACTTTCTACTTTCTGGCACATGTTATCAAGTAGTATGGCAAAATTTTATACGCCAAATTTTTTACACCAGCACATCAAGTTACCCGAAACTGTCAAATTTTCCCAATCAACCTTGAACTTTAGCGATAAAGTTAAAAATTCATTAAATAAATTTGATAGATTGTAGCTTAGCTCGATATGCTGGCGTCGTATATTCACTATTTTTGTTTATGGACAAAAATGAACTTAAATAATATCCTAAAAACTGTACAGTGTATATAATTTATAAATACAATATAATTTATACCTAATTGTCCAATTATAATTAATTTAAAACATAATTGAATATGTCATGCAAGTTTATATTGCACAACAAAATTGTTTCAAGGAAAAACAGGTTTTATTGTGTATAAGCAATTGCTAATTAATATATTCGAAATCCCTGCATTTTTCAAATCTACTTTTTAACCAATAACCCTCAAATGCGACGTGGGAGAATTCAATTCTAGGTACATAAATAATTATTATACCACATCATACATAGTCAATCACTCAGCTGTCAAACCGTTTCTGACAGGTGAGGGATTAAACTTTTGAAATATTAATATAGTTAATATCTTAGTTACTTATTTTTATAATATTATACAAATGTATACAAAATTTGAACTGCTTTGAGAAAATAAAGGAACTTAAGAAAGTGCCTAATATGAATAAGAACCTCCTTTCACCATATGAGTTCAAATGAAAGTAGCTAGCGAAACGCTGTAGACGTGATTGGGTATAGAAATCTAAATACGTTATATCAAAGAAATCATAATTTAATGATTAATTTTTAGTGTCAATATTAAAAATTGATAATTCAAGTAGACTGCGGTAATTGCCTCCCAAAAAATCATTCTTTTTAATTTGACGGTGTGTAAAACCCTTATTTTTAAATTGAATCAAATTTTATCCCGGAAAGCAGCTCAAAATCTCTTCTCTCTAGTAACAGCTACACCGGTTGGCGGGGCAATGAGGCGGGTACACGATGCACTGATCCATGCAGTACACATCAGCGCCTGCACGACCTTCCAATTCGCCAACAGCGTCACATACTTGCCTGTAAATAAACAAAGAGAGAGAAAGAAATAAGTAAGTACTTAATGAAAGAAGATTAATAAAGACAAATATTAGCTATGACGGTAGTATGATATTGAGACTACAAACACAACAAACTTCTTTGCCATTGATGGCGCTACTTGTAGGTAAGTATGTTTTATTGCCATCGTAAATATTTAATCTATTAAAGGTACGGAATAGATTAAATCGTTGATTCAAATAATATTTAATGTTATCTTTATTTCAAATCCAATATAGAAAAGAATAGAATATTCTTTATTGTACACTATACAAGTAACATTCATAATAGGGTGGACCTCCACTATTATTATTATACTCTTTGGGGTGGACACAATGGGCGGTCTTGTCGCTAGAAGCGATCTTTTCACGACAACCTTTGGATGGATTACAGGAAGATGGAGAGAATATTGGAAGTAGTCTGACTCTCAATATCAATATCAACTTGATTTTATAATATTGAAAAAGTCATAAAATTTGAAGTTACCTACTATACCTACCGCAAAACTGAACTTTTTGTGTTTTGAGGTTATAAGTTATTAAGTATAGATATTCAGGACATCTGGCTAGACGCGGATGGCCGATGGAGCAAGGCTTTGACCGAGTGGCGGCCGAGGTTTGGCCAAAGAAACCAGGGCCGTCCTAGGGCTCGTTGGGTTGACGATATCGTCAAAGTCACGGGAAACACCTGGATAAGGGACGCACAGAACCGGGTAGTGTGGAAGAAGAAAGAGGAGGCCTATACCCAGTAGTGGGTGATTCCGGGCTGATATGATGATGATGAAGTATAGATATTCTAGTTTTATACATATTTTAATGACAATGTTTGTGATACTCACGGGCAAGTACACAAGTCTTCGGGACAGTTAGGAGGGTACCGCAGACAGTTGGTCTGGCACCAGCTCAGCATACCCGGGAGTCTTCTGAAAGTCTTAGTCGGCACACACACTTGATCCCTGGAAAATCAATCCAACCTATTAAAGTTAGCCTAAAATTGGCACATTTGGCATTTTTATGTACACAGCCAAAGGTTGAATACCTAACTATAGCCGAGGAGGTTGTTTGAAACCAGTCCGGTTGGTGACAATAAACTAAAAACTAATGGGAAACGAGTTTCAACTAACATTATTACGGTACACCTAAGCAAGAATACCTAAACGATTTAAAATTGGATGTGAATTGAAGATAATAATAGGTAAGAGGTCGCGCCAATAAAGAAGCTTATTTTAATGCATCTACATAAATTGTTATTAGTTTTAATGCATCTACAATCAAGGAATCAAGGGAAATTAAGACGATGATGATCGGTCTCGTGTTAGATAGATAAGCCTATCGTCAGCGACGGTAGCCGAAGTGACATGTACAAACTCCAAGGAGCCAGAACGTCTGAGTTAAAGGAGGCTCATATATCAATGGCGGTCCGAAGGCACACAAATACATACGTGGACGATAGGCCTATTTTATTCTACCGTTCTGAAAACTTAAAATTCATCACTAGAACATTAATATCAATCAAAAAGCCAAAAGTCAATAGAAATTAAGCGTCTACTCCAAACAGGTATTCTGTACACTCTTGCAACACAGGATCATGTTAGTCACAACTAAGGTTTTATACAACTGTACATTTGATTATACGAAGAAAAGAGATTCGGGATTTGACAGCTTGTTAGTTACTTCATAATTTGTACACAAACATGAGTCACTAAACTACGAAACATATAACATCTAAGAGGGTTGGAAAGTTTATTCACAAAGGCACCACCACGTCATCAGCCAAAACCTTTCCAATCATTCCAAGGACATGACAAAGTATACCTAATGATCGGTGGAACAAAGTCCTCCACAGAATCTGTGTCAATATCGTTGCTGAAAGAAAACGTTCAATATTATAGTGCACGTTAATGACATGAAACATATAATTTTATACATAGTTACATAGTTTTACCTAATAACGTACGATTCCTTTCGGATATCCTTCAGTTTTTCTCTGAAATAATTAAGCCACAAAATACATATAGTATTATAGATAATACTTACATACATAATGAGATACGTTCAAACATATAACAGATAATACATGACAAACGATACACACAATATGGACAAAATGGTACATGGGATGAGAAAAACTGTAGATGGTATTATACCTGACGACAAGAGGGTAGACATTTCTAGGCATGTTAAAGTCCCTGTAGTAAAGAAGGAAGGGATAGTCCCTCCTGAGGTCTCCGGCGAAGGCAGGCGGGAGACCACCGGTGCTGGTGATCACGCTGACATCAGCGCAGTTCCTAAAAGTCTCCGAACGACCACAACCGACGGCTTCTGTACCGTTGGAGCATACTCCCCACATATTTCCTGGAAAAAGTTAAAGATACTTTTTTAAGTCATTTCAAAGTGGGGTTACCTGGAGCGAAAGGCAGCAGGGTTTGGAGCTGTGCCGCAAACTATGTTCCACCTCCTTACCCACCATCTGTGCCCCGAAACATAATATTCAAAGTGGCCTCTTCACTGCCACCGACAACGCCGCTGTAGAAGGCGAAGTTTTGGACCAACGATTCTTTCGTATGCCATGCCAGCAACAGGAAGAAGAAACCATTTCAAAGTCCTCATTACCACCATCATTCAAATTCTCACCAGTATAATAAGTCCATTGCAGCACACACTGCGTGCATGTGATGTAGGGAGGCAGCCGCACCCTGTACCGGAAGATCTCCTTCTTAGCAGTGTCCAGTGGGATCAGAAACCTGTCATCTCTCGTTTCCGATATGTACAACGGGTACCTGGAAATGATGAAATAGAATATCTTTTATTAACGTCTCTTAAAAATTGAGTAATCATGATACTAATCGTTATTTATTTTTATTAGTCTTAAGACTTATGCCACGTGTTTCCATTGCCACCGCTCCGCAAAATACATGGTGACTCAAATAAACATGATTCCACACCTGTCATATCCGAAGAGTTAGGCAGAGATGTAACTACCTAACAGCACACATACACATTGCCAGTTATATTAAGTCCCATGTGATAGGGGGCGAGCTTATTGCCATCAACCGGGCACGAATCCAGACTTCGTGGCTGTTGAAGCAAAATTCCTAATGGAAAAACCCCATAACACTGCCCGATCCGGGAATTGAACCCAGGGCCCCATGCTCAGCAATTGCACTTGTAGATCAATGAAGCAATTGAGGCATGGAGGAAGTTTTGAACTAATTATTTTCAAGCATGACTCAAATCCGTTACGGCAAAAATCCTGAACTACCAACCTGTCAAAACATTCCTGTGTGGCTTCTTGCTTCGGGTTATTGTTGGGGCATAGCTTCATCACGAACGTCCCCAGATGGTTTGCTGTCAACTCCACCTCTACTTCAATTTCCTGTGGAATGCGATTAGTTTCCTACTCAACTGCACTGTACAGTGAAACTTTGTTTTATTAATTTTGCTACACGTTGGCAGTGCACTCTTCCAACATTTTTGAGACATCGCCGAAATTATTGGACAGATAGCCTGGTTTTACTAATTTGGAGTAAGAAGACATGCTGCGCCGACCCCAAATAAATTGAGATAAGAGCAGGAGAATGATGACTAGCATCGACAGAAACTCAGCCAGGCAACTGTCAGCTTCTCCAGAACCTAAACTATTTAACCCAAATCTGACGAGAACGTCAAGAACTCTTTCTGATTATCTACTTCCCATCAAGATCAAATCATTTATTCAAATTAGGCCGAGATCAGCAGTTTTTGAACGTCAAAACTACAGAAGACAAACCTCTCAAAACACCTGCCGTTCATCACTTCCTAGAGTGTTTTAGCTGGGGACATGATGGAACATGAGCTCCCCGGTAACACATCTGCGCCTATTAAGTACAGAGAACTTCAAAGCATCGATGCAATTGTTGCACTGACCTGTCCAACGCTGTAGTGTCTGGTGACGATACCTTTGCCGTACATACCACCAGCCTCATGAGGACGTGGTTCTGGTACGTGGTGCGCGTCTCCGCATACCCCACATTTACCTTCATTCTGCTCCCATTGCACTGAAATTAAAATCATTTTGAAAAGAAATACTTTTGCCCGCGACTGAGCACGCGTGGATGGCGAAAAATCGAAAAAATCCCACGGGTATGTATAACCGGGATACCTAATCCAGTCTACCTGTGTGCCAAACACCGAAATCGGTTCAGCCATTAAGTCGTAAAAACTAGGTTACAGATAGGCAGACAGAGGAACTTTCTAATTTATCCAGACCCCATTACTCAAGCGATCGATGCAAAATTTTGGAGGGTCTATAAAATCTACTGTAAATTTGAATTCAACGAGTTCACTCAGATTGGAATATTTTTATAATTAAAACTAGCCTGTGCTGCTATGGGATTTACCATCGGCAAAATTACACGATAAATTAATATATTTTGTAAAGTTCAATAAAATATGCTGCTCTGTTTTATCCTCAAATTAATAAATTTTGTAAAGTTGAATAAAATATGCTGCTCTGTTTTACAATCAACTAATACTAACTATTAAATATCAAACAAAAAAAAACGCAAAAAGGATTTGTATCATTGACTTTGACCATTCACAATGGTTCAGATTCTTTAGTTAAGAATACAGATTCCGATTTACACGTTCGTGACTCGCATTCGCTATTAAAGTGAATAATTAACAAATAAAATAGACTTCAACCTTGGAGGCTTTTATTGATAGGTCTTTGAACTTAATTTTCCGTAAGTACATTGACTGCTAGCATCATTAGTGGAATCAATGGACTATGATAAAAAAAATGTTTGCGGTAACGTTCTAGCAAATGCCCTGTCTAGATTAAATGCGGATATGGTTAAATTATGAATTTATGACTAAGTATAATCATGAAATACTTACTAACATAAATACTAATAATCATGAAATACTTGATAATACTAATCTAGCTTTTTGCCGTGAACGTATGGCAGGGATAAATAATAGTAGATTACGCAGAAAGGGGATTTATAAAGCAGTGTCTTACGTCACGGGCGCGATTTTGAATTACGAACGCAGCGAGGGATTCTAGAGCTCCCGAACTACGATAGAAGCTTTAAGTAAGACTAGAATCCTGAGAGCAGTGAGGGATTTAAGCTCACCCAAGACGAAGACACCTTTATCCCCGAGGAGCATACTCTAGTGTTCACCCCTACTGCGAGGATGTAAAACCAAATCGATTTTCGTAATATGGCGTCGCGAACCAACAATCTACTACGGGAGTGCGCAATATTGGTAGATTGGGGATTTTTTTCAATTTTTTTGGGAAAAAATCGTTGTAAGGGAATTTTTGGCGAAATGAAATCCTTGGAGAAAGTTCCAACACTAAAACATAAGGAAAAATTTAGGAAATGAAGAGGTATTTTACAGCTGAATTAACACAACATCACGCCTGTAATCACCGAAGGGTTGGGTAGAGGTGTACCTAATCGGATACCCACATTAAGTTGCGTATTTTAATTATTTTGTTCATAGACGTAAAGTTTATTTAATTTTAAGTTTTCATACTATTTTTTATTTAAGGTTCCAAATTCAAATCACATAATTGACCAGTGGGCAGTAATGAAATTCAGTACAATATTACTGCCCGGCTAGAGCCTAGGACAATAATGCCTTACTTAACTTTAGGTTACCATGACATTATTAATTTGACATTTACGAGCAGATTTTGTGAAAAGTCTTTGTATGTAAAATTTTGTGTGTTCATGCGACGTTCAGCAGCCGGGCGTGAAGGTGTGACAGCGACCGAAACTAGTAGCGTTCTCATCGTAGGTTCTCATAAAAAAATATTTGACAGGATTTGTTGACAGTACCTACATTGGCAGCTTAATGTCACTCCGAGTTTGGCACGTGTTTGTAAAGTTTATTGATTTAATCCGCTAATCTTTACTTAGTATAAAACAAAGTCGATCCCCCTGTCTGTGCGCTTCGATCTTTTAAACTATATATACGCAAGAGATTTGAATGCAGTTTTCAGCAATAGATAGTGATTGAAGAGAAAGGTTTATACATATGTATATATGGTACCCGTGCGAAGCCGGGGCGGGTCGCTAGTTGCACATGCAGCGAGGTAATAAATTTGTTAATAATCAGTTTGATATTACATTTGGTTTTTTTTTGTATCATTTTTTCATTCATAATTCGGATGTTGACACCATTAAAAAATAATTCCACGACAACTTCTTAAAAAAAAACACTTAATTATAGACCTGAAAACGCGATTAATTTTCAGTTAATTGCTAAATTAGATTTTTAGTTGCTCTGAAATTAGTAAATAATTGAGTTGAGTAAATAGTAATTTCACAGCGTGCTTATTGCCATACAAAATGTAAGGGGGAATCGCGTTTTGACAGATCATAAAAAGTATGTCAATTGATTGGTGTGTCAATTACCCTATTACGTACACAAAAAATGTTTTTTTTTTTTAAATTAAATTTACAGGTTAAGGCGGGTCAGAAAATAATTATAATTATCTTAGGTACTTATTACAATATTGTTTATAATTTATTTTAAATATTTGATATTCATGAACAAATACGGAAGTATCTGTTTACGTACTGTTTTTACTGTACATTAACATATAGATTGAAAATAATCAACGTCTAACAAACAAAAAATAATACTTAAATAACACAGGCGATAAAACACCACACAAAATGCTTACAAAGGTCACATCAAATAGGACCACTCACATTTTTTTCTAAAGAGGTACTTAAATCAGTTGATAATAGGTCTGGCAGTTAGTATCACACCACAGTTCCTCTAAACGACCATGGGCAGCGAACTATGGGTATCCGCCCCAAAGTCTAATAACCATAAAATCTATTGTAAAGAACTTTTCAAGGGGAACCTTGGCTACCTACAAGACTTTTGCCAATTCTCAGTCCTTTCGGAGTTATTGCCAAAATAACAGAATTTACTTACAATAAGGACTCTGTAGCTCCCCTGACTCTGAATCGAGAGAAGTCGCGATACTAAGAAGAGTAAAAAATACTTTTCTTGAAGAGATCTACCCATTGGTACAAATCTTAACGCTATTAGGACTCAGGGGCCATTTTTTCCATTCTCTATCGTTTACAGCTAAGCCAGTCTGTACCTAATAGTGAAGAACGCTTAACTCAAAAACATGGCAGTTACCTGCATACCCTCCACAGAAGAGCTCATTATCATTGTAGTTGACGGGGTTGGGGAAGCCGAACCGCCACATGGAGTTGCGTGCCGGTGGGTCCATCAACCTGCCGTGACCCTCGGCTCCACGGCGCGCGCTTCCTAACATCTGGAATAAAGAAGGCAGAATATCAGCGATACCATCATCATCTGCCTAGCCTTTTCCCAACTCAATTCAATTATTCATATGGGTAATTTGATAAATTGGCCATTTACAAACTGAAACTAGCATATCCGTATGAGAATCAGCTTACAATGTATCCACCACGCGGTTGCAGTGCGGGTTGATAGATGCTACATGTTTTCGGATTTTTGGTTCACGATGTGTGTGACTTCTGCTCTCCACTTAGCTGACCACTCTCACTTCTGCTCTCTCCACTAACAATCTACGTGCAGTTTAAATCGGAATAAAGAGTTTGCTACGCACCTGTAGCAAAAATATCCAGAATGTGAGGAAAGACGTCCCTCCGGATCTGGAGCTGTGCCCTCTTAGCTCCATCTGAAAAAGAAACACACCATTAATAAACGTTTTTCTTTCTAAGTGACGGCTCTAGCTTACGGGAATACCCGCGGTTTAGCATACGGGAGCATACTACCGGGATGTAAAGTCCTAATTGTTAATCCAGGTTATAAATTATCTATGTGCCCAAATACAAGCTTCGCTCCTGTTTATTTAGAATACTAAAGTTTATACAGTAATAATATGATTCAATCACGATTCGAAAGACACGTGGTGCCATATATTATTATCATAAGAACGTTATTGTTGTTTTCCTCGGAAACAGTACTTTTTTCGGGTTGAAAGGTACCGTATGTCCGTGTCTGTACACCTGATAACGTAATGAAAAATTTCAGGATGATCGGTTCAGTGGTTTATTCGTGAAAAGGTAACGTAAACAAACAAACAAATATACTTTCGCATTTATAATATTAGTTAGGAAGTTAGGATAGGATTCTACGATGAGACCAATCCCGAAGTAGTAAAAATGCTGCTCCAGACGGACGTTTACTTTCGCATTTAACTATACAAAATATGTAGGGAACCATAAATTTATTTTCACGACACCAGAATTAGTTATTTCAATTACACCGTGTTAAAAGTAGGTAGATATGACAAAGCATTGGGCCAGGTATGATTGTGCCTGATATTCAAACAACAAGAATCAGGTTTTTTCCTTGTTTTTAAAGCATTATTATTATTGTCATTTAAATATCAATTCCACATGAAGTCTCATGTTGGTATTAAACAGTTACACACCTGCAGATCCTATCTTATTTTATAAAATAACCGTTCTTTGCAGCAAAGTCTGGTGGAATGCGACCAACTTGGTCACATCGTAAAACCAATAGATTATTTTTACAACAACGGTAAAATTTGGTAGTGTCCTACAGTCCTGCTGTTTTGGTTATAAAATGCGATTTTATCGCACATTAGTGTCTACTGAACGGGCCTGGCTTTAAGAAAAAAGGTAATTTATTTTTTAGTGACTCAACGGCACAAATCGTGAATTAATGATATCGAGAGGTCTAATATATGCATGTAATATTTGGAAAAAAAAATGAAATATCGTTGCTGTGGGATTTATGACGCAAAATGTGATTTAGTGGGCAACGAAATATTAATGTTATTAAAAAAATTCAATTTGCTGATATAATGCCATATTTCTTAATCTTCTTTCTTTTTCGTGTGGTTAGTGCCTAAACTGGTGTCGAGAGTTTTTATGCCGCCCATGGGCCTAATAACAATACTCGTAAAAGATTTGATATTTAGTTTTTGAGGTATGGGACTTTTTGGTCAAACTGCAGCAGTAACTTTGTTTTACATCAACACTATGAAAAACTAATTTTTAACAAATTTAAAACTAATCGTAGTAGTGCGATAAGAACCAGGTTTCGAGAAAGTGTTTTGAAAAATCGATTTTAGTACTAAACATGTCACTGATAGATTTGGGTTTAATTTGGCAGGGAAGGGAAGATGT
The DNA here is from genome assembly GCA_950022335.1 of Eurois occulta. Classification (NCBI taxonomy): domain Eukaryota; kingdom Metazoa; phylum Arthropoda; class Insecta; order Lepidoptera; family Noctuidae; genus Eurois; species Eurois occulta. Next base: position 17,888,762 of record OX465489.1, read on the forward strand.
GCTGGATAAATGCGTGGTACAAGGCATAATTAAAAGAATAAGCGGGTGAACATCTGCTTCTGATTCCTTGTTATTGAGTTTGTTTAAAGATTCAAGAAAATGGGTAGGAGGTTTAGAGGACAGTAGAGTTGTTTTGTGAATGTAAGATATAACTCAATCAAGGAGCTTAAATACTTCTTAGTACTTATTAGTTCCAAGCGTATAATGCACGTCGTCGAACTGTTAAAACGGAAGCGTTTGAATAATTATAGTGTTCCAATTATCAAGCTACGTGAAAGCGCAAACCCGCGAAAATCAAATTGTTTTACGTTTTCTGCAATTTGCAGGTCAATGTCAGGTTGTTGATGAAAATATAATTCGCGCTAGTAACACGTATGTAGTTACAGAATTATAATCATTAAAATCATCAATACAACCCTCTAAGTTCATTTTTAAGTTAAGGTTTTTAAGCCTGTGCAGAAGTCTGGGGACAGATACAGTGTCGAAGGCACTCAAAGGCCTTTATGAGGTCAAGGAAACTGCCAGACATTTGCTACCCTTATCCACTTTGTCAAATAAAGTAGATGTTAGTTAGTGACAAATCCGCATCCCCAGTAGACCTTCCCTGCAGAAACCCAAACTGATAAGGCGACAGAATGTTATGCTTAGATAGGTATTTAACTAAGCGTAAGTTTGCCTTTCTAGGATTTTCGAGATCAATGGCAGTACCGAGATTGGCCTATAGTTTGACGTTCTGACCTGCCACAAGACTTCTTGTGCACAGGCGTTGTTATGTCAAATTTAAGGCATCCAGGAAAAGTCGCCGCTCAAAACATAGGTTTGTCAAATAACTAAGGGGCCAAGATTAAGATTAAGATTAAGATTGGGGCAATTTGCTCGTGTGCAGTTTTAAGTTTAACTCGAATGTTGTCCCAACCAGGGGCACTGTCTAGTTTCAGGCCCATTCGTGTAGCATGGAATTTGCAAGGGTGTGTGTCGAGTAGAGCAAAAGATGAAGTCGTTAAATGGTCAGATAAGGGTTAGTTAGGGTCGTTATTATTGACTGTAGGCACCGAGGCGGTGTGATGTTATCCGCAAAAAGCTTTCCTATGTTAGAGAAGAAGCTATTCACCTTGTTATTAGAGTTGTGGGGTATTGTATAGTTCTAGGAGATCCAAGTTACCTATTTGTTTTTTTTTCGGTTTTCGCTGTGTAATGTTGTTAATGACCTCTCATGTTTTTTTAGTATTTTTGTGTGCTTTAGTTAGTTGATCTCTGTCATGTTTTTTTTTGCATTTTGATGATGTAGTTACAGTATCCAATATCCAAAAGTTACAGTATTGATTATGAAGTGTGAAGTTATTGTGGAAGCTGCAGAAGATTGTAAAATATCTTTGCATTGTATAGATTCCATCTCTTAGTATTATATAATTGCATAGCACATGTGTGAGTACTATGTACTGTAAAGCTTCCATTTATATTTTATTATCTTTCATTGACTGGAATGTGTCCTGGTGGCTGAGAGAATGTCATGCTCACTCAAATGTCTCGCTGATGGTGGCGGGTGTGTCGGGTCATTTAGTTCCCTTCAATATGGTTGAGTTGAATGGCGCTGATCCATGCGTCATGTTCGTGAACGGGCGCTGTCAGTTGGGACTGGTCATCTCTTACCTGCCACGATTTATTTTAATTACTTTATTTTTAAATTTTTGGCTTAATCTTTTACTCTGGACGCTCTTAATGTGCACGTCTTTGTACATCGTTCTCACATATATGTATAATCTCAACATGAATGATGTAACCAAGATTTTGTAACAATATTTTGATTTAAAAGAGTGTCCATGGAGTTTCTTGCCCATTCTTCTCCATAGAGATCTACGATTTGGAATGTGCAACTACAGTACTTTCGCAAGTTATTATGCCTTGTGTCTGTGACTGTAGCTTAGCTTTTTTATTTTTGACTTTCAAAAGTGCCTGTAATGGTCTAATTGAAATAAATGCTTTGACTTTGAAGTAGTTTCGGTAACTTTTGTAGGTAATTTTTAGTACCCCGTTGAACGGGTCAAGTCTCATTCTCCGTTTCATGTTTAGTTCGATTGTGGATACAGCGCAATAAGCCAATAATCATCAACGGTTTCAGGGTTTTATTTCAACTATTTTAATTTTAACGGGATCGTCACAGTGCTAGTACCTACCTACTAAGCGTGATACAATTATAATTTTATTGAATTTTAATTGCTGTTACGTCATTAGAGACACTCCCAAGATTAAGACAAATCGATTGACGTAAGAATCATCAAAATCGGCGAACGCGTGTGGTCTCTAGAGCGCCACAAAGGAACAAAACATTACCCTCGTTTACGTCGCGCTGGGGTAAAAAGAACACCAGTGACATCTATGACGTTAATGAAGAACTAAGATCAAAATCCTAAATCGCAATATTAGAGTTCTTCGCGGTTTAAGAAGATGTAAAAAAACCTGACTACAACTGTCGGACAATAGCCACAATAGACACAACACCCGGCAGACACAACGCCCGTCTGGTCGGAGGAGCCTTCCTTTTCTATGGTACTCCACTTGAAGAACTTTACACCCTATTACTCATACTCCTAAAGACCATTCCAAGCAATAGGCAGACTTCTCTCTCTATCTGCCAAGATAAGAACTCGGTCTATTTCTTTCTGGCCACTTAACTGGGCTCTTCACACCAAAGTTGCCCGGCGACACAGAAGCTGTAGGGGGAAAAAAGTTACACATCTCGTGCCGCCATGCCACCATGCCACCAACAAAGTTTTTGAATCTCAAGCCTTAACTAGGCCGCTGACGGCTTCCTTCTGCAAATTTTGGTGTGTGGAGTCCGTTCTGGACTCAATGAATAATTCTTCAGTTGTATCGTGTTACTCAACTACTTGGTTACACCATGTCGCGACAATAATCACTTCATTGCTACAAGACATATTATTCGGTAATTATGTTGTCATTATTATTGATGTGTCGATTAAAACATTCCAGCAACTGTTTTCGATGCCTTAAAGTTCCTCGAATGGGTTTTTAAGAAACGTCATAACAATAAAATTGTCGTTCTTACCACCTACTTAACTTAAATGAAAATTATCTGATTTTAATTTTTTTTTCACTAACTATATATTGTTTACATGAAAGATAGGTGATGCCTGTCTGACTAAAACTAACCCTGGTATCTATAGTCAAGTTAATTTTTACTTGAGTTTAAGTAATTACTTAAGCAACCATTTTTATGCAATAGAAAAGAATTTGAACGCAGTAAGAACCGTCAAAGAAAGCGAAGCTAAGACTTATAACTTTTGACAGTTCTAACTTTGAGCAATTACTAAACTACAGAATAAAAATCAGTATTTTAAGTTATTATTTTTACTCAAGTAATCAATTTGACTTGTTTATAGATACGCGGGTGGGTGTAAGAAACACCCAAATGAATGCCAAACTATGTGCGTTAAGTGACGTTGAGTTATGGTTGAGTTTATAATATGTCATGCGTAGCAGTTCTCGCGGCCCATCCGCAAAGGCGGCAGTAGGCTCACGGCGGTGTTTTTAGTGGGTGCACCGTGCAAGCCCCACATAACCAAACCGTCTCCCCGGACGGTGCGGTATGCGTTAGGCATTTTTCAACCATTAATATTTTTTTTTTTTTTTTTAATGGATGAGTTTGTTTGTTATGTTCTTCAGAAAGATCAAGTGAGTAGTACTCGTAGCCAGCAGCATGCGTGTACTTTGTGTTACATTTCATAAATCTGGCCATATAAATGTATGAACGCGGACGAGGCGTCAGGAGTATTTTCGTACGGATCATAGGGTACCCCCATGGGAAAATGGTGTGAATTTATTATTATTTTGCATAGTTAGTAAAAATACCCAAGACAAAGCATTCTTTCAACGCAGTCTGTAGACGCTTATTAGACTGAGTTGAAGACTTTTTCTTGGGTATTTTTACATCCGGTTAATGTGAATTTGAATGATCATTGAATGTCTTTTTCGTGAAATAGTCATTGATTGGGATTTAATTAATTTCACTTAATCATTTCAATTGCATTTAGGTTTTCTACGTTAAGATATGAAGAGTGCACAATGGATAAAACCATGCGTGACTAATATAATCGGAAATAATCGAGGTCTGCTACTTATGGGAAAACTACAACACGGTCTGTACAGAAATTAACGTTTTCGTCACTTGTCAAAAATAGGAAAGGACGATCTATGTATCACATAATTATAAAATCATTAGTTTTTTATTTAATAAATCGACCTAAACTTTAGAAAAAATATGGACTTCTCAGTTACCTACGTAAGTAATTAGGGATGCGTTCAAAGTTAGATAGTTTATACTGCGTCCTGATAAATAAAGTACCTATATATTTTTAAAGATACTTTTAAAAATAAACTGATGATATCCAATTATTACATAAACAATGCACTACATATTGGTGACAGTCTCATCTCGGTACTAATTTCTGTTTTTTCCTAGTCCAAGGTGACCATTGTTCTTCCCAACAATAAAAAACTGAGCTTTTTATGAGTTCCCAGAGACAAGTATTGCTTTTATTTAATGCTTAGAAATCGAGTCACGTCTCTTTAGTATTGAATGACGCTAGGTCGATGCACCTTGGAAGCTATTCTTTAGTTGCAGTCACCCGAAAATGTGTGATTGTTCTGCTGTTCTGAATATTACTGCTGTTGTTTCTGCCTTTTTATTTTATTTATTTTTTACATGGAGGACTTACATCTAATATTGAACAAAAAGGAAACCAGAATACGACGCCTAGTGACGACTATTCATTAATAAATTATTAATGTACCTATAGTCGTCACTAGACCAACGAATCGTTGTTCTAGTGACATCAGCTATCTGCCAGTAAAAGTCCCGTCAAAATTGGTCCATCCGTTTTGGAGATTAGCCGGAACAAACAGACATACAAAAATTGAAAAAAATGTGTTTTTGTTATAAATGCCGTATATATTGTCATATTTATTTAGTAAAAAGCTGTTATTTTGATTTTACAAAGAAACACTTCAATTTTATTTATTTGTATATAGACGTCGTAATAAGTTGAATGCGCACTTTTTAAACGATTCCAGGTGTCCATCACTTGCCGGCCAGACAACAATATCTCAATGACAAAAAACAATTGACAGTCAACGATAAAGTCCTCAAGCCTTAATTGCTACATTATCAAGAAGTACGCAGGAATAGCGTAATTGCGTGTAAATTACGAAGAACGCCTTAAAAATTCACGTTGACCTACATATACGGGAAAATACGTAAGTAGTACCTATTTCAGCGGAATTCACTTGAGCCGTTGAGTTTTATGATGTACATATTATGTTGTTAACAAATTAATTGTTATTAGTCTTTACGTGTTTTTAGTGTTAAATACTTAGTGAGATTTTTTGTAAAATTATGTTGTTGCAAGACTCATAAAATACACAGACCAATTATATTATAACAGGTCATTAAAGAAATTTTATACTCGTTGAATTTTACAAGTGGGCGTGGATGGCCAAATCCGAACCGACTGATCCGATCCGATCTAGGTTTAAGCCCTTTGTAACCCTTTGCATCTTTTTTTACAATATTTTTTTTTTTTCTCTTTCATATCATGCAATCAGTCCTTCTGACTATGAGCAGATGTGTTGAATGACTATTTTTCATGAGGAGATATTCCCCAACAGAAACATCTTCCATATTAAAATATTGGCTTAGTCAGTGCCGCCGAGATCTAGGGTTCTGCGCCGTTTCAGGCGATTTAGGCAGTCAGGCAATGTGAGCTGGACAGCGAGCTTGTTAGGATGGTTGTCCAGTCTTGTTTTGTATTTGCCTGCGAATGTCTTTATTTCATCCTTCACTGTTGGCATGTTCAGGTATTTGTGTACTTCACTGTTTCTAATGAACCAGGGTGCATTGCTTATTTGCTTGAGGATGTGGTTCTGAGCTCTTTGTATTATATTTATGTTTGAATCACAGCAGGCTCCCCATAACTGGATCCCATAGGTCCAAACCGGTTTTATGACAGCCTTGTAGAGTAGGAGCTTGTTGTCCAGTGACAGTTTTGAGTTTCTACCCAGGAGCCAGTAAAGGCCTTTGTATTTGAGGTTGACCTGTTTACGTTTTGTTTCAACGTGTTTCCGCCATGTTAACCTACGGTCTAAGTGTAGTCCGAGGTATTTAGCTGTATCACTCCGAGTCAACTCCCTTCTACTAAGGTTAACCGGGGGACAAGTTTCTCTTCGCAGTGTAAACGTGACCTGCACTGATTTATTGGCACTCACTTTTATACGCCATTTATCAAACCAGTTGCTTATTTCATCAAGGCTTTGTTGAAGTTTCGCAGTGGCATCTGCTGGGTCTTTACTAGATGCTAATATTGCCGTGTCATCTGCATAGGTAGCAATAGTAACTCCAGGTGTTAGTGGCAGATCAGATGTGAATATGGTGTACAGAACCGGACCGAGAACTGAGCCTTGTGGCACACCAGCAAGTATCTCGTGAAAGCCTGACGAGCAGTCATCCTCTTTGACTTGGAATATTCTATTGTTGAGATATGATTCTAGTATTTTATAGAAGCTGTGCGGCAGCAGTAACTTAATTTTATAGAGTAATCCCTTATGCCATACCCGGTCAAAGGCTTGTTGAACGTCAAGAAAGGCCGAAGAGCAATATTCTTTCTTCTCAAGACTGTCACTGATACGTCTGCACACTCTGTGTATTTGTTCAATTGTGCTGTGCTCAGGTCTGAACCCAAATTGGTGGTCTGGAGTTACGGAGTTTTTGTACATAGCACATGAGAGTCGTCGGAGTAGTATCTTCTCTAGAACCTTGGATATTATAGGCAATAAACTAATGGGCCTGTAAGATGATAATTCATGTGCTGGCTTTCCAGGTTTATAGACCATGATCACTTGTGAGACCTTCCATAGAGCAGGAAAGTACGATGTTCTAATAATACAATTGAATAACGTAGTCAGATATACTATTGCTTTTCGTGGCAATTCTGACAGGATCTTTTTGTCTATAAGGTCAAATCCTGGAGCTTTTTTAATGTCTATTTGGCGGATGGTTCTTGTTACTTCTCCCGGTGTCACTACTTTTAGAGGCAAATCAAGTTGGAAGTCTTGGTGGAGAACGTCGTCTATGTCAGTTTCATCAGAACCAGAACTGGGTTCGTTAGGAACAAATACTTTGGCAAGGTGATCAGCGAAAGCATTACACTTTTCCTGTTTCGTTCTGGCCCACTTGTTTCTTTCCAATCGTAGAGGTGGCTTTGGGTTTATTGGCTGGTTCATATTTTTACATGCCTTCCAGAGGGAGTAGTCAGTGTTTGCAGTAGCAGTAAGCGATAATAGGTTTGCCTCAACTGTGGCATCTTCTTCTTCTTTTATAGTTTGTTTCAGAATTTTACTGTACTTGTTTAACAACTTTTTATCATGGGGATGCCGGCTAGAGTGCCACACTCTGCGTAGTCTCCTTTTCTCCAGAATCATTTCTTTAATTTCATGTGGTACATAAGCCTGCCTTACATTCTTAACATTTACCTCTTCTGTGCTATTCCAACAAGCCTTCTGGACGGCGACTGAGAACGCTAAGACTGCATCATCGATTTCGTCCTCGTTCTTTAAGGAAACTCGTAGCTGTAAGGAATCCTCAACAAGGCAACGAAAAAGTTTCCAGTTAGTCTGATTATTATACAGTCTAGGTTTTCTCTGGTTCTTCAAGACATTGGCACTGATTGTTAGTATAACAGGGATGTGGTTTGAGGTTCCATCTAGGCAAGAGTCAATTTGGTAAAAGAGTCTAGATAGGCCCTTCATTAAGAAGAAGTCCAAGACATCAGGCAATTTATTTGGATCAGTTGGCCAGTGGGTAGGCTCAGGTGTAGCTATTGTTGTAAGGTGGTTTTTATCAACACACTTTTTAAGTTCCCTGCCTCGCGTGGTTATTAGTCTCGAGCCCCAGTGCAGATGCTTAGAGTTCCAGTCTCCTCCAGCTATGAAACGAGGTCCTAGGCTTTTGATGTAAGCAGTGAACTGTTCCTCTGTTATTCTGTGCTTTGGGGGGCAATATGCTGATGAGATATTGAAGTGGCCATTTCTATCTCGGATATTTACCGTGGTAGCTTGGATATGTTCTGTTTGGAACTGAGCAAGCTCATAGTGTTCAATTGAAGATCTAACACAGATACCTGCTCCTCCGTGCGCAGTTCCATCAGGATGGTTCGTTGTGTAAATGTTGTAATTTCTTATTTTTATTTGACTGTTGCTAGTGAAATGGGTCTCAGATATAAGTAGAATGTCTAGGTCATGCATTTTTAACAGCATTTCAACTTCAGTTTTATTGGGAGTTAGACCATTTGCGTTCCAAGTGGCTATTTTTAGTTTGTTTAGCTCGAGGACAGTTTGTTGACCAGTGTTGTCAAGAGCCCCATCATGTTGCTCATTTGTTGTAAGATAATATCTATTTTTTGCGATTGTTTGATGAATATTTCCTCTATTCTTGTGTATGATAGTTGATAAGTATCTTGCTCATTTTGAGGGTAAGAAGATTGATCTGGCTGATTGTTTTTGAGGACTTCGCTATACTTTTTTGATGTTAGAGTATTGTTGTGGCTATGGTTTGTGTTCAATTCTGTTTCTTTATCATGTACAATGGTTGGAAATTGAGATACATGTCTTTCCCTTCTTAAGTAGGTTCGCTTCTGTGTTTTTCTGGCCAGTATCTCTTTGTAGACCTCACAGCCTTTATAATTTGAAGGATGAGGACCATGGCAGAGAGCACATGTAGCTGGTGTAGAGCGATCAACCTTTGGGCAGTTTTTGGTCAGATGTGATTCTGCACATTTAAGACAACGAGCCGGCCTCATACAGTAATTTTTGGTGTGTCCGTACTGTTGACACCTTTGACATTGGACAATGGTGTTCCTTTTTTTTGGGTCTTCCACGGTAACGGCTTGGTGATAGATATATCTTATTTGCTTGGCAGCTTTGTTATTTGGTCCTGATTGGAGATTTACAAAGAATGTTGAAGTAGGCTTTTTATCCTGTCCAAATCTAGCGTTGATAATTTCCCCAACTACAACATTTCCGGATTCTTCAAATGCGTCTTTTATAGCGTGATGTGGAGTTGTATGGTGTAGATTCTTAACTACCAGCCTGTAGTTTCTTTCTTCTTTTCTGTTAAAAGTATGGCCAATAAGTCCTTTCTCCCTAATAGCTGATATAACCTTTTTGTAGACATCTGTATCTTCACATATAATTCTCATTTGGTTTTTGTTTACAATCTTATATTTAAATGTTTCCCTTTCAGCTACTGTCGCTAAGAATTCAGTAAGTTTGTTTACATCCTCAATGCCGTATAAGATAATCGGGGGAGGTTTGTTAGGCTTTTTTTCCTTAGGCTTGTCTGCTTCTTGTATATCAGCATTAATAGGTAGCCCATCAAACCTATTTGACACATGAATATTTTCGGGAGACTGTGAGTTTGAGAACTTTCTTTTTTTATTAGGGTTTCTACTGACTGGTACCCTTTGCCAATCGGGTAAGTCTACAGATCTTGTAATCTCTTCTTGTTGAGGGTCTTTGGGAGCTTTTTCCTTGTTGGTCGCGAGCTGAACACTTCCAGTAGAGGCACTCCTTGGTCTATTAAAGAGACCTGGGTGGAAGGCTTGCTGCACGTATTTCTTACTTTGACCAGTAGCATTCACCGTCACGAGGGCCTGGGTATCCACCCTCGTGGAGTCTTCGGTAGTCAATTTAACACCTTCCAGCCCGGGTACTGGAAGGCGCCGGGGGTTAGCCGGAGCGCACGACATATCACATTCATTATTTTCCGACATTTTCATATTAAAGAGGTGGGAGAAGTCCAAATAGTACTTTCCCAGGGTACTATTGACACAATTTTTGAGGGGATTTAGTTCCTCATGGCCTGTGGTGGCCATGTGTGTGACAGGTTACTTAACCGCCGCATCTTTTTTACAATATGAAATGCAAAATAATGGAATATGAATTTATGAATATCGAAATATAAATACTTAGTTAAAGAATCTCGGGCCTGATGTTCATAAAAATTCAAACTGCAAAGCAAACGCAAAACGGCCGCGATACAATTGCGATTCTGTCGCTGGATGGGTGGGTGCCTTCGCCCACGTAACCACGATTCTACATCGCTACTACCGCGAATCCGCGATGCTGTCCCAGTTTAGTCTCGCGTTGACATCCAATCTGTAGCGCGTTGCAAACGCCCCCAAAGCGCATGACAGAAGCTTCATGTTAAACCGAGTTCCATTTCACATAAGACAACACTGGTAAGCAGACCGCTTCTTTTTACCGTAGTCGGGGCCAACTGTTTAACGTGCTTTCGAACTAGCTGCGTATTTAGGTAAGTTATTGCCATTTTAACCATCGTTTTGAAAAGTTATTAGCAGAAAGCATACATAACAACTATGCAAACAAATTGATGAAATATCAAGTCCACTAAAGTGGTTGAGCATGCACATTAGTGCTTCGAATGATACCCTCGAGGCAGGTCGTAACATTATATTGTGGTATGGGAGGTAATGCGATAAATACAACTTGGGGACGATCAGGTGGGCCCATCGTAAACTATCCCTGTCGATACCAACATCACAAAAAATAAAAGCAAGCTTTTTATGCGTTGTTGTTGCATTAAAAGGGTTCTGGACAAAAACGTCGGTCAGATCATCATCAGTTGGTTGACCCTACTGACTAATTTCATAATAGGTGGGGTTTCTTCGCTTTTAAGCACTTAAGATTAATTATAATTTCGAAATTGTGCAATAAAATATGCACAACGCAATAATATGTCATCTCGACTATATTTTGCTACTAGCTATTTTTACCTGGGGCTACACCTGCGTCCGATCCCTACATACGAACGTCATATAACGATATAAAAGACATGTCTATTTGTCTACACGTTACAGTAAGTAATGGACGCTATTGAAGGCACAAAACTCTAAACCAAATTCTGGGCCGACTCAATTTAGATTGCCATCGAAACGCGAAGAAGGGGAGAGTCTAAAAAGCCAGTACCTACATACTGCATAATTGTGCGACTAATCTCATCGAAATGTCAAGGACGTTCGTTACAACAAAGTTAACAAACACGAATAGTCGGAACTCACAGCTACTAGTTTTTTTTGCTTTACGAAAAGTATTAATCGCGCTTATTAAATGCACGTTAAGGACCGCCAAAACAGTAGACCGACGGAGTAATCATTTAAATTAATTGTAAATGCTGCAAGTAGTTGTAGGAGACATGAAAGAAGCTACTTTGCTTGCGCTTGGTTCCAAAAATGATCTTTTAGTTGTTCATTCGTTTTTGTTGTCCTTTTCGGATAATGAACGTCTGATCAAAAATAAATTCAAATAATTAAAAACTCAACTGCAACTGAAAACGTTGTCACCAAGATCACTTTAGTCTAAAGGAGACTGTCCACTACACCGTTCCATACAATGACCGTGTTATGAACGTAACAGGCAAAAAAAAATATATATTGAAAGTATGAGACTAGGGACATAAGATCGTTCCGTCACCGACCAACACCGTCGCGTTTCTTGCACGTAGCGTGGAGCATGCAAAATATTCTCGCCGGTATTTGTAGACGACGGAAAGCTCTAGTGGGCATTCAATACAAAGAATATAGGGTTTGATTGACCTCGCATGGTGACCGTTCTAAACCCGTTTTAAACGGGTATGATACGCTGTTGATACGTTCTAGTGGGCATAGTAGTCCGTGTCATCTTCTTCTTTCTTTCCATGCCTGATACGTTCATTCATAGCACGGTCGTGGTATGGCACGGTGTAGTGGATAGACAGCTTTTAGCAACTGATTGGTCTACTCGGCAGAAGACCGCATAGCTTGGACAAGCGTGGTATGTGGTCGCGATCCACAGCTTTGAGGGAACGACGAAGGAGAAAAGCAGTTGATAGCAGCTAACATGACTGGTTTATATGTAACTCTATGATACGCTACCACAGATGGTAACGGCGCCGCTTGTCACTGTTTGTATATTTCAATAGAAAGTGTCGTATCGTCGTAGTGTCGCTGCGGCCTGTCGCGTCGTTGCGGTCGCATTTGAAAAAGCTCATTTATTTAAGTTCTATCTCAGAATTAAAGCCGCTATAAGTTTATTAACATAATATAACATTATGCCTGTAATCCCTGAAGGGTTATAGACAGAGGTGTACCTAATAGCCGGCCAGTGCCAGACTCCGTAGCTGCTACTGAGAAATTCCCTGGAAAAACCCAAGAACACTTTACCCAGTCTAGATCCTCAGCATGCTCAACAGCAGCAGCCAAGGCCCAGGATACTCAGCGCTAGTGACCACTACACCAACGAGGCAGTGCATTAAGTTTAGATTGAAAGACATGGCTGTCATTTGAAGAAAACGCCCCGCTCTGCTGACATTTACATCAGTTAGTGGACGGACCGGTAGAAAATGCTCGGCACTTGACGTATTCAGGTAATGAGGTGAACAAGAGCAAACAGTATTAAGATGCATCGCTAAATTCCACACATTTCCCTCATTGTTGTCAACTATAATAGTTTCACACGTCTTGCGAGCGTTCTTTACTACTGACAAAAGACGAAAGCTGTACTGATACTACTGCGTGCAACTACTGTGAGTTTGTTATTTAGTTATCACCTACTCAATAATTAGGAAGAACAACCATTTCTGAATAAGCGCCAACAAGTCAATGCAATATTTGCTCAGTTCAATGTTTGCTTCGAATTTCCTACTCTAAAATGGTTGCTTCTAGGATGAGTCAGTTTATTTTATTTAGTTAGTAGTCAGTTTGTTTAGTTTATTTTTTTTATTTGGGAGTTTAAAACTGTATTTGCAAAAGACCTGTAAGAAGATTTTACTGAACAAAGTGTACAACCGTTTCTCAATAAAACTTCCAGGATGAGGATATTGTTGTCCATAGGTCCACTTCTCAGAATCAAGCCAAATGAACTCATAAATCTCAATATTTTCCTTATTCTCGATTGGGCCAACGACAGTTCCCTCCGTCATTGCAAACACCTATTCGAAACAAAAAACTGTTGTTCCCCAGTTCAAACAATGCCCTGAGTAAACAGCAATTTGTCGTCAGCCGGGCATAAATCAGGAATTTGTAAGTGTCAACAGTGGTCCGTCTATAATTTGACAGTTCAAAGAACGCTTGGTATGTGGGCACTGTCAATAATTAGCAGTGTTTATGCCTCTCGTCGTGGGGAGTCGTCGCACCCGCCCTTGGCATTCACAGCGCGACATTGCTCGAGGGCTTGCCTGTCGCCTTTATATCGATAGCCTACAGACTCACTCAGCGAATAGACGAGGAACTAACTGTACAATCACATATTTCTGATTAACAAAAATAATGAGTGTTGTAAATTTTTTTCTTGTGTTCGAATAGATATCAAATAAAGTCGGTTTTTACCAATGAAATCATACGAGTGTGCTAAATAAAGTACCAACAGAGTGGCTGCGAACACTGTTAGTAGCACAATTTTGATAGATAGTACCGAAAACTGCGGAAAGACCTATGCAGCCGAATTCAAACGCAATTTTAAACTTCTGAAGACCGTGGGCACAGTTCATTAGACAAGGCGAGATATTTCGAAAGTCATCCGTGAATCCGTGATCCTTAAGGTGAATGCTCCAACAAGCCCGCGAAATTCAAAATTTCTTGCGTTTTTTGAAATTTGCAGGCCAGTGCTAGGTTGTATGTTGATTAAAATATTATTCGCGGCTGTAAGACGTATGTAGTTACAGAATTATAATCATCAAAATCACCAATACCTTGGAGGGTTGTATTGATGATTTTGATGATTTTGATGTTCATAAAGGCGTAGGAACAAAAAAAAACAGAAAAAGTCATTCCTACAGCTTTATGAACTTAGAGCGTTTTATTGATGATTTTGATAATTATAATTCTGTAACTATATATGTCTTACAGCCGCGAATAATATTTTAATCAACATACAACCTAGCACTGGCCTGCAAATTGCAAAAAACCCAAGAAATTTTGAATTTCGCGGGCTAGTTGGAGCATTCCCCTTAAGCATAATAGGTTTAATCAGCCTTCTAGAATGTTCTGCTGTGGCACAGGCCTCCTATCTATGACAGAGAGTAGACTGTAATCCACCACGCGGGCCTAGTAAAGGTTGGTAGATGGCACATGTATTCGAGATTCTACTTATAAGACATCGTTTCCTCACGATATTTTCCTTCACCGTTTGTGTGTCCTTTTTACTCGTGTATTAAAATATGAATCAAAGTAAGACAATGAGTTGATTAACATGCGTGGTTGCACTCGCTCTACAACTGTTACCAAAGGCATAACACCGTTAGTTCGATGGAACCGTTATTTTTAATGAACCCATTGTTTAGTAGACTTTACGATTACCATGACTCAGGAGCAAATTAGGTATGATTTAATCAAATTCTTCATTCGAAAGAACTGTTCATTGCCTGCAAGTTATTAAATTATCAAGACTGGGCTATGGAGAAACTAATTGTTGTGAATTCGTCTTTTATTAAGGTACTAGCTTATGCCCGCGGCTTCGCCCGCGCCGAGTCCAGTAATTATCCTACGGGACCGTACTACCGCGATAAAAAGTATCCTAAATGTTAATCCAGGTTATAAAGTATCAGTGTGCCAACATACTTATTTCATTTATTTCTAAGCTAATTTACATACCATATAACTACATAGGTACTCCTATTACCTACTTACCTTACATTTTTTCCCAAAAACGAAAATGACAGGCAGGTTGATCCTACCCAATAAGAATTACAAGTTCAATTTAGATGGTAATTTTTGATAGACACTACGTGCAGGGTTTCGAAGTAGCATTATACAACCGTACTCCGAAGATGAACGCGTAATTTCCGTTTCCATTTTCGCGTTATTTACAAGCAAAAATATTGAAATAATGACGGCCCAAAAGGTTTTTTTTGACAATGACATATTAATCGACTTGCTTACTCATACTGAAAACAATAGGAGCGTACCTATATTGCATCGTGCCCAGCGGGATTACACGAGTTCACTCTTTGCTTTGTGAACCTAAGTTCAATGCTCGTTTACGGAGACGCTTGCGGCGACCCACGTTATCACACGCGCAAACGTTTGTGTTTGCGCGTGTGATAACGTGGGTATATGGCAATGTACGATGTGGTTTACAACGACATGGGGCGTGACGTAGACGGAGTATTGGAAGAACTGGCTGACCGCAACACTGCGTGCACCGCCGCCGCCGCGGTAAACGCCGGGTGCGTCGATGCGTTATCATCTGCGGGCTCCGCTACAAGTATCGCTGCATTTCAAGCAAACGCGCGTAAAATCCCTTCTCCGTAAACGCTCTCTTATAACGTCACAAACTCACAATGCAATGACATGTTTGAATTTACTGCGGGCTGCGCCGCACAACGCGACGCGTCTCTATAAATGAGCCTGAGATTTCAATATTTGCTTACAAGCTAACAAAGTTTACAAAGTTATACCTATATTCAGTCATTAGTACTTCGCCCGTAACTTTGTCCGCAAAAATTGTGACAGCTCGGCTAATAGGCATGATATACTTACATTTAATGTAGAGCACGTACATTATTGTATCTTTTTATCAGTCATTAGTTTCGGAGATAAAATGTTACCTGTTTGTAATAAATATTAATAAAGATTTACAATTTCGCGCACTTATCGTACGGTTCCTAGCTCTACAGAACACAAACTGGAGCAGAATACCGGCATTAAAGTAAAATAATCCAAACTGGTTCACTCTATTTACGTACATAGTAAATACGTATAAATAATTGGTTTATCTTATATTCGCAGATTCCGATCACCGTGCCTCCAAAACGCGTATTTCTTCCTTGTACGGGAGTTTCAAGTTTTTGTTGCAATTAAAGTATCGCTTGATAAAAGACACGCCTATCTTTATAAGCTTGAAGTAAGTAATAAGTAGGTATATAATTATAAGTTTAATAAATGAATGATACATTAAAATGTACTTAAATAGATCAGATTGGAACAGCAGCTAATGCGAACCACACATTTACAATGGCAATATACTTTTCGTTCTAACAATCAAAAATTGCGAAAAGACAATGGGCAACGAATTGTGGGTACCCCACGTTGTTGAATCATTATCGGGCAGATAAATTTTTACAACTCATGAAGCAACGACCAATAATAATAAGACCAATTCGCATTACACAAAAATGATTATGAATTTACTTCAAAAATCTTCGGTTACTTCGTATTTCACGCAGTTGGGGTGCATTCCTTTGCTTTATTAAATATTAGAATAGGTCAAAGTAATGTCATATATTATAATATCATATATTCATAAGATTTTTAAACAGTTCACATTGTGCAAATATTTTATGATACATATAAAAAGTCTCCTAACATTAAAGCTGGCAGATTAATTAGTTATTAAAATACAAAATAAAAATTATTTTGAAAATGTCAACAACTTTTTAAAATATTTTATTGCTCCGCTTTATTTTTATTAGAAAAACAAAAGATGATTCAGTCACTGTTTTGTATGTTTTAAATAAGTTTATCCGTATTTTAAATTGCCGCGAAGACATTGATCCCATCGGAATGATTTCATAAATATTAATGTCAAAGTTTGATTATAATCTGTGGTCTAACCTAACTTGGAATCAATTTGTAAGATAACAATCGATTTATGTAATTGATTTACAACCTTCACTGACTACAAATGTGATGTTTTTGTCTACTTTGATAAATCATCGATTAGACTTAATTAATTTTAAAGTGGACATGGGATTAAATAACTATTGCTTTTCTGAACTAGGGCGCGCGTGGACCACAGGATATTTACAGTTTGGGAAATATCTTTGTACCTAATTTCTTATGTGTTAGCCAATTAGGTACCTACCTATATTTTTACGATCTTACATCTAAGAACATCTATACAAATAAATTAAATTGAAGTATCTGTGTGTAATTTCAAAAAAAAACAGCTTTTTACTGAATGCATATGAAATTATAATGCATATAAAAAAATTAAGAAAAAAACTTTTTTTTAAATTTTTGTCTGTCTGTGTCTTCCGGCTAATCTCCGAAACAGCAGCGCCGATTTTACTGGCAGATAGCTGATGTTATAAAGAGTAACTTAGGTTTCCGAGTAAAAAATTAAAACCCTGAAATCGTTAATGAAATCAGATTCAACTATTAGCAATATTTTTCCCTATGGAAGTAATATTTTTTTAATAATTTCACGCGGATGAAGATCGCGGGCAACAGCTAGTAAGTACACATGCCAGCAGGTCAAAATACCCGAAACTGTCAGATTTTCCCAACCAACCTTGAACCTAATACTTTAGCGATAAAGTTGAAAATCTACTAAAGAATTTTGACAGATTGTAGTAGCTTGATGTGCTGGCGTCTGTACAATAATAGCGTAAAGAGGTAAAGCAGGGGTAATTCTTAGGAATTACTGATCGCATTCCGAAAGTTCTTTAACTAATGGGAAGTTACATAATCCCCGAGTGGCATAGGCATAAAAACGTTCTCGCGGGTTAATTTCCAACCATAACTTAAGCGAAGTCACGGGCAAAAGCTTGTCTTGTGAGATTTAACTTGATCCCATATGTCAGCCAAATGCCACTTTATGTCTTTTTCACACTATTAGGTCTCGCCGAGAAATTGAAAAATATTCATTCATTTATTTATTCATTATATTTCACTTATTTATTTCTCTGCTCCGTTGACGAAAACAAGAACACCAGCAGAGCATCTCCAATTGGACCTAAATTTAACCTTGTTATTGAATCTGCGAGCGACAAGTCTTACTATCTTACTTCTTGCTATATAAATATAAATCCATATTATAGATGTCAAAGTTTGTGTCTTCACAAACTTTGGTGTTTGTTACTCTTTCATGCAAAAACTTCTGAACGGATTTGGATGAAATTTGGCACATAGATAGTTTATAACCTGGATTAACATAATATACTTTTTATCCCGGTAGTACGATCTCGTGGGACAGTTACCGAACTCCACGCGGGCGAAGTCGCGGGCATAAAATTGTCACAAGCTACTAAAGGAAGTCAGCGTAGTTTTATCTCAGAAAAACCAAATAAAAGACAGTTATTGTACCGATTGTTAGCATTAAAAACACTTATTTAAACGAAAACTCTCGCAATTTACGTTTTTTAAAGTATATACGTTTTTAGTTTTGTGTATTTTTAAACATTCTCAACGATACAGACCTCTTCAGGTGCTTTTATTTTCCTCGCACCGATGAATTACTCCGATAACTAAGAGAAGTGCGTGCGAAGTTTAAGATACTGGTTTACTTTAATGAAGACACCTGTGCGAAGGAAAGTCCAATAAACTACTTTTATTAAAACCTTGCATGAGATTTGGTCACTCTCGCTGAGGTCCCAGTGGATAAAAGTCCCGTTGGTACCATTTTGATATACTTAAGTGGGGAAACTTTGTTATTGCATTCGAGGCGGAATTCACACCCGAGCAGTAGCGAGGTTGTTATGGAGCCGAGAACTGCAGTAACAAATGCCCACGAAAGTCTTATATCAAACGACGGTTTTCAATACACTTTCGAAGAAATAAAATAATAGAACGAAAATTATTTTTGTCATGAATTATTAGGAAAGCTCTGATTTTAATTTTCTTTTTTTTTCCGCGCTTTGTTTTCGCCAGGTTGAAGGGGAAGCAAAGGTATGAAGTCGCTAAACAGCCTGATATGAAAAATATAAAATACTAGTTTTCCGCCCGCGGCTTCGCCCGCGTCGAGTTCGGTTATATCGCGTTTCCAAGAGAACTCTTAACTCTCTTCTCAAAAGTCCGGGATAAAAACTATCCTATGTTCTTTCTCAAGGTCAACTCTATCTCTGTACCAAATTTCATTAAAATCAGTTCAGTGGTTTAGACGTGAAAGCGTAACAGACAGACAGACAGAGTTACTTTCGCATTTATAATATTATATATATATATTTAAAATCTATAATATAAAAATAAGTCGGGTTTTCCTTCCTGACGCTATAACTCCAGAACGCACGAACCGATTTCCACGGTTTTGCATTCGTTGGAAAGGTCTCGGGCTCCGTGAGGTTTATAGCAAAGAAAATTCAGGAAAATTAGGGTAGGTAGGGTAGTGAAAGTAGTAGGTAGGAAAACATGCATTGCAACGCATGCCGGGCACAGCTAGTATTATATATATATAGTAGGGATAGTAGGGATTAATATTTTTGAATTTTTGAATTTAGAACAAAAATAAATGTTAATTTGTTTATAAATAGAATATCAAAGATAAAAGTTATTATTTAAAACAATTATTGAAGAATAGATTCGGACATAATGTAATATTGCTAATTGTTAAGGTGGATGCGTCAGAGTAGCCCGCGAAATTCAAATTTTCTTACGTTTTTTGCAATTTGCAGGTCAGTGTCAGGCTCTAAGTTAAACAAAATATTATTCGCGACCGTCATTAGTTCATAACAGACCTTTTCCTGATTAGTCTACCGATTGGCAAAGCGTTTAAGCTTTAAAAGGTTCGTGACTGGACTAGAGATGGCCGATATCGATTAAAAGTTATTTGGATTTTAATCGATTCTTTTTGAATTACCAGTAGCAATACCCTTCTACTGTATGGGTTCCTAAGGACTTAATAATTTACCTACTCACTTAGCAGAATAATAATAGGATAATAATAATGATACACGTTCAAATTCATAAAAATAAATGTTTACAGATAGTTAATATTCCTGCCAGGGCTGCGGGACTGTTCGAAAGACAAACCACGGCCCTGGAACACAAAAGGCAAAAGAAGGAACATGGATAGGTTTTAGTCAGTAAAAGTCTGACACTCCCTTCCGCTCCGCCCAGAGCGGAAGGAGTCATTTGATGCGTCCCCATAAGAAAAAAAAAATCAGTTAATATATATATAGTATAATAATTCATATATCACTTTGCAACCATTTTATTATCCTGTTATAATTCCTGATTATTCTTGCCTTATTTATTAGCCGCGAATAATCGAATGTTTTCTATCTTCCAAATACATCATTTCTGTATTTATTCAAACGATATTTATGAGAAGTAAATCATGCTTATACCCAGGGATTTCGCTCAGAACAGTTCATTGTCAAGCCAAATTTACATAATTTATCTGCTTATGTACATAATGCGTGACAAATCGTCTATAAAACACATAGAAAAGGAAAAATACCTGCCGGGGTCGTTAACCTACCCGAAGAGTTTTAAATATATGGATATCTGCGTGTTTTTCTCTTAAAATGCATTTATTTGATTGACTTTATTGGCTTTTAAAAACTTTTAAATTCTTGAGTGCCACGTGTGTTTTAAAAATATTTGATGTAGTTAAATAAAATAAAAAAATCCTGTTATAGGTATGTGCTAACACGGATGATTTTATATAATAGAAATTCACATCTTTAATAATAAATAAAATCGAAGTGCCTTTGTAACCTCAAAATAACTGTCTGTCTGTTTGTTCCGGATAATCTCCGAAACGATTGGACCGATTTTGACGGGACTTTTACTGGCAGATAGCTGATGTCATAAGGAGTAACTAGGCTACTTTTATTTTAGGTAAAGGATTAGGGTTCCGTGAAAAAAATTAAAACCCAAAATTGTTAACAAAATCCGATGTCCTAGTTTGAACCTATGTTCGATGACTCCTCAACTTCGATCCTATCTTAAACTATTACTTATAGAAGACAAACTATTGCCTACGATTTCCACCACCACCAACCAGAACCCTGACTGTAGCCAAGGACCTGGTAAAATACAGGTTAAGGTCAAGGACTTCATAACGGCCGCTGTTAGTTTCGCGTTGTATGACATTAGTGATTTTTCCTGGTATTGTAATTGCTAAAGCATTAGGTTCAAGGTTGATTGGGAAAATTTGACAGTTTCTGGTAGCTTGATCTGCTGGCGTCTGTACTTAACGGGACAAACATCCAGGGTATCATCATCTTTTCCCATCTAACCCAACCAGTTGCAGTACCAGTATTTTACATGGAGCGACTGCCTATATGACCTCCACAATCCAGTTAGAACTGGGTACTATGATACCCCTTAGTAAGACTGGTTGTCAGACAAACATCCAGGATGCTGCATAGCGAATATCGAGCATCTACCACCTCTAAAGGCCCCAAGCGACACTTCCAAGTGAATCATCTGACGAGATGACAAGAGGACAAGTCACGACTCTTGCGTCACCTTGTAGTGAAGGTGTTTGATTTACATGCGCGTGCGCAGTCGGGTAGTTTGTCAATTGTTTGAAGACGACGCACGCGTTGTTGAAAATCAAATAAAAATACATTTTGTTTGCTTTGGTCCTTTGTGTAGTGGAGCATGGACGTTGGTTATTTTTATGATCTTAAGTAGATGGCAGAATTTTGATGATTGATGTCTGACTTCCAATTATTATCTATATCTATACAAATAAACAAAATTGAAGTTTCTATAATTAAAAAAACAGCTTTTTACTGAATGCATGGATAGTATATACGGTACGTATGATAAAAATAAAATGGCGCATTTAAATAAGCTCAGAAATAATTATTAGTACATTGACAATATAATAATATCCTGCATCATGTACACGCTTTTTGTTGGTTTTTTGTCTCAAGGAATGTGAAGGGATTTTAACCGATTATAAAAAAGATACATTTTTAATTTGAATACATTAACTACTTATTGTTTATTAATCGGGCGATAAAATTCTGATTTATCTAGTTCTAGGCGAACCTATTAAACTGTGACTTATTTATTTTGTTGCACTTGTTTGACATTAAAACATGCATTCAGACGTTTCGTGATCTTTTGATATTTAGTTCATGTTATGAATCTGCAACAGTACATACATTTTATATCAAACTTATTGTAGCACAACACTTTTTCTCTCTCAGAGTGGAAACCTAAATGTGTAGCATGTTA
Organism: Eurois occulta; assembly: GCA_950022335.1. NCBI lineage: Eukaryota > Metazoa > Arthropoda > Insecta > Lepidoptera > Noctuidae > Eurois > Eurois occulta. The sequence goes on from OX465489.1 coordinate 17,910,742, forward strand.
TATATATATATCGTCAATCATTACCCTAATCATTCCCTCTCAGTTTGTATTAATTCAAAATATGAACAACCTTTTCCCGTAATCTAGTTGCAAATCAACAAAACATTTATCAAACAAACAAAAATATAAAGAAAATTCCACGTTTCCAGTCCGCTTTCTTACTTGAGAGAGTTGGAGAGAGAGAAAGGCTTTAAAAGCCTGTCCATAATCATTCACCCGACCTGTAAGTAAATTACGATGTTTCTTTCAACATAAATAAGGTATAATGCCTTACAAATTGATTTAAACACATTAACCTTATCAAAGGCGAACAAGAGCCTCCTTGCTCGTCACAACTCAGAGTCAAACCATATCGGCTTACATTAAAAACCTTTCATTAAAGGTCAATCTTTCGGTAGCTGGTGAAATATTGGATGGAAACCTTTCATGGTGGACGGTAAGAGTGAATGCATGTAAGTAGATCAGGATGTAGTTATGTTGTTTTACTTCTCATGGATAATACGAGTGAGTGATCGTCGATCACAACACGTGTAAAGGAGATCAACGCGCCAACAGGGGCCCAATTCTGCTATTACAATAGTGTCAGAACGGTTTGTCATTGATTTCATAATGGTTGATTTTGACTTGTCAAAACTTGTCAAAATCAACAATTATGAAATCAATGACAGACCATTAGAATTACCATTAGAATGGTCTGTCATTGATATCATAATTGTTGATTTTGACTTGTCAAAACTTGTCAAAATCAACAATTATGAAATCAATGACAGACCATTAGAATTACCATTAGAATGGTCTGTCATTTATGTTTTGACTTGTCAAAACTTGTCAAAATCAACAATTATGAAATCAATGACAGACCATTCTGACACTATTGTCGTCTATTGTAATAGCAGAATTGGGCCCCTGTTTCTATGAATTCAGCAGATGACTTAGACTTTAGACCAGCAACCTTAGCACATAATTCTAGGCCTTCAGGATGAAATAGGATGGAACTTTGCTATACAGCAGATATTTCTTAATTGATAAAAAAATACCGGGTTTAGAACAACATAACATAACATCACGCCTGTAAACCCCGAAGGGTTAGGCAGAGGTGTACCTAGTAGTACACCCACATTTCGCCAATGTTTAAGTCCCATTTAAAAGCAAATCCAGACTCCGTGACTGAGAAGAATAAAATAGTAACAATTCATCAATAGAAGAATAGAATTATGTTCTAAATTCGTGATTACAGTATTACAAGTCGAAACGACTAAAACTTCCCGAAGACCTGAAAGAATTCATAGATCTCATCTTAGAACAACACGGACGAATTTATTCTCAATATGGATGTGAAAGCCCCCATCCTAACATTGTGCTACTCCCAACACAAGATAAACTAAAATAAGCCCAGATTTCATAGAGTGGTATTCATCATCTGCTTAGCCTTTTCCCAATTATGTTGGGGTCGGCTTCGAATCTTACCGGATACAGCTAAATTCCAGTATTTTACATACAGCGATTGCCTATCTGACCTCCACAACCCAGTACTGGGTAATAGGGTACCCCTTGGAAAGACTTGTTATCAGACTTTCGGGCCACTACCTGTAACGACTGTCAAAGATCTACAAATGATAGCCGGGACCAACGGCTTTACGTGCTTTCCGAGGCACGGAGAAAACCCGGTACGTTATTTTGGTCACCCATCCACAGACCGACCTGGGCAAGCGCGGGTTAACCTTGAAGATCAACCTGTGCTGGTATTATTCGTAGTGTGTTTTTTTATAGTGGTATTGATAACCAAAAATATTTATGGCATCCATAAAATAAAGCTGTAATCTGCACATAATAAAATATAAATAAATAATCATTATGAAAAAGAGCAAGAGCCGAATTATATCTTCGTATTTTGTTAACTACAATAAACTTGGATATTTACCAGAATATAAGATAAGTACGTACTAAGAAAGGACTACTTTCTTGTAACACAACTTGGATTGGCTTATACTAGGGAATGCAGAACCGGTTCCGTTTTAAAGAACCGGCATTTTTGGGATCTTCTGGCCAAAGAACCGGGATTCCTGGTACTTCCGATACTTTCTGTGCTTTAAGTAAGCCGTTCCGGGATTTCCCGGGACTATTCACTAGCTTCAGCGGTGGTGCCCAGAGGATGAGCTGATCAATAACAACCAATGCAAATTTTTTTTTTTTTTCAACGTTGTAAAACGTAACACACTCCCAATGACAATGTCTTTTATTTTGACAATTCAAAAACATTCGCAGCACCTACGAATCTAATGTATGGTGATTTCAAAATATTGGCATTGTGCTACCGATTAATTGCAAGTACAAAAAAGTAGTCATAGTGCGAAAGTAGGCATCGTGCTACGAAATCTCACAAGAAGCGATAGATTAGGAACTGCCTTCAAAATCTTTCGGATTGCGATAGAAAGAGTGTTGGGAAATTGGAGTGCTAGCTACCTAAATAAATACTGGTTCAATATTTTTCCAAAACTGTGAAACATATTGCCATATTATATATCTATACTAATATTATAAAGAGATTTTGTATGTGGGGGGTAATCTTCGGAGCTACTGACCCCATTCCGAAAATTCTTTCACAAACAGGAAGCTACAATATCTCCAAGTGTCATAAGCTACATTTAAAACATTCCGCGAGCAAAAGTTAGTTTGGTTATAAACTTGTTTGGATATTTCTAAAGGCTCGAAAACCTGTCCGAATCCATTGACTCCCTTTTCCATTCAAGTAAATAAACCGACTTCCCCGTACATTTATTGAATAACCATCAATTTTATACCCATTCGGCTTTCATAAACATAACCTGGCATGTAAGGAAGATCTTCATTATTAAGTCAATGCTATATATGATTTAAATGCACTCATATTTTTAATATCAGCATATCGAGGAGGTGGCCATGCCAGCCGGTCTTATAATAAAGTTATTGTACGTAGTATGAGCCTTAAAATAGATCGATCTTTAAGTAAAAAATGTAGTACAGCGTATTCAGTTAGCAAAAGGCTATACGAGGTGTACCTATGATAAACGTCATAGCGTAGGAAGTCGGGATTTTTATTGAGATTTCGAGGTCGACAGTGGGTGTAAAGTACCCCTTAACGAAGCCGAAAGGCGCTTTTTCTCCCCGTCATTGCGATATTTTTTTGTTCTAGACCACACCTGGGAACCTAACCGTCTAGTTACGGAGATATTGGGCGTCAACGTTTTAAATACAAGTTTTAATGTTTTTTTAACTTTACTTCAACCTCCACGACCCCCGTACTATTCAATGTAGGTATCCATCAGCACAATATTTTGAGTGCGTTACATTGAGTCCTACCGTAATACGTGATTTTTCTTCCCAAAAAAAAAGTCGTTTTCCAGCAAAAAAATTTGGGTAGGGTTACTTAGATGTACAAAATGTTTGGTTGACGGCTGCGTGATGAGTCAGTCTACGCGCTGTAGCGTATGCATAACCGGGGAACGCCAAAGAAATGATGGTTGGGCTGTGGGAAATATTTTATGACTAGAAAGGAGGTGACTGCTGAGATGAAGTCTGATAAAGTATTATGGAAGAAGAAGATATGCTGCACCGATCCCAAATAAATTGGAAGACAGGCAAAGGGACTATGATGATAGATGCAGAACAAATTCAAGACTTACCGCACTCCCAAATATTGCTTGTCATGAATAAAGGAAAAAGTGATGGCAATAAGAAAGCTCTAATCCTACAGTCGATTGCTCTATCCTTGTTTCCAATTAAAGTTATTTACACTCAATTGAATATTTTATGCTAACGTAAGTTGCGTTACATGTAGAATGACTAAGCTTATTTTCCTGAATCACATACTTGTTAACATGTCTGAAAGATCAATCGCGAACGCAGTAATTAGGGACCTTCAATTCGCCAACTCCGATTAGAAGATACACTGCTCAAAATAGACCATCAAATTCCCAAACCTCATTATCGGGCCAGCCATCCAAATAGAGACTCTTTGTATTAGCTCGCGGAACCGATGCTGGCAGTGATGGTAATGTCAGGGTCGCGAGCCAACTGGTCCCGTTTGACATTCTACCAGCCGATCCGTAGGTGTCACTCATATTCATTATATAAATCAATTCAGGAATGCTGTTGTGATTAGAGAGCATGATATGACAAGATAGGTAGCTACGACTTTTTTGGGCACCCGAAATTATCGTTCCTTTATGAGTTTACTTCTTTTTGAACTGTGTGAAGGATGATATGGCTAGTAAGGACCACGTGAGAAGACGAATAATAGAGAAGTATGGACGAAGAAGACATGCAGCGCCGACCCCAAATAAATTGGGATCAAGGCAGGAGAATGATGAACACGTATGATCTAAAGACAGATTTTTTACAGTTTCCTTGGCAGTACCACCCACTAAGAACATAAACACAGCAAAAGCATAATAAGCCTTTAACGTCCCCACAGCTGGGATACAGGCCTCTCTGTGAGAAGAATGATGATGAGTTTACTTCTTTTTCTTTGACAGAAAAAATAAGACAGCCGTGCAGTTTAAGTGAAGTCCTTCTTCATTCGATTTTAGAGTAGAGCCATAAAGTGAGAGTTCCGCAAGGCAGTATTATTTGTCCATAATTGCTCCATATTTTTATTCAGAAGCACGTCTCGTTGGTCTAGTGGTCGCAAGTGCTACTGCAGAACACGAGGTCCTGGGTTGCTTTCCAGGACCAAAAAAATGTTATTATTGGGTTTTCAATCGGGAATTTCTCTGTGGCGAAAAGTGGATGTACCTACACTACCTATAGGTATACCCAAAGACATTCAAATATCATTCAAATATTTACGAGCGATAGACGGGATAAGACGAAGAAAATCGTAATACTTGTTACTACTCAGTAACAAATCGTTCTGTCTAGTGGCATACACCCGCTTGTCAGATAGCTTCGTGTGTCAAAATCAAAAATGTTCGGGACCAAAATTTTTGTATGAAAATATTCCCAATGTCCGCTCTATAAGTCTTTTAAATCTCTTTGGGTATACCTCTGTTAACCCTTTGAGAATAACAGGCGCGATGATTTATTTAATTCCATATTTTTATAAGTATTGTTTCGCTTCTGATTCATGTCAATGGGTAAACTTTAAAAGGAATATATTTTATTCATTGGGTTCTGCGAAGTAAGTACAACACTGAGAATTTATTTACTTGCCGTACAAAAGAATAATCGTTTACTTTTACATCGATCAATGCGACGAAGACTGGTTTTTTTATTCATGAATTATGATCAGAATCCTTACAATATTATTATAACCCGAGTTCAATTCGAAAGTAAAAAAAATTGACTATCATCTGGTTTTCCTGTTCCTTACATTTTTATCATATCACAATGGTTTCAAATTAAGTTATGGCAATACTAAGGTCTATAAACGTTAATTAGGACGTGCTTTCACTTAGACATGTACCAGTCTATCTTGCACTTGTAGTTTGACACACTTTAGGTATGTAACAATAGCAGGAGTAACGCAAAACCAAAGTACAAATACATATCTCAGCCTCTGTGCGGGTTATCATAAAATTGTACCCATACCAGAACATGACACGCTTGCTGGAGAGCCTACTACTCGTAACACACCTGCACTTTACCGGACAAAAAGCTACTGACGTCATAATTAACGTGAACACCTAAATTACAACAACAAAATTATTTGGACCTCGTGGTCCAAATAATTTTATAAGACGGTACATCATCTGCAACTGCCAAGCCTTTTCCCGACTATAATGGGGTCGGCTTCCAGACTATCAGGTGCATACCAGTATTTTACATGGAGCGATTGCCTATCTGACCGCCACAACCCAGTTAGTACTGGATAATACGATACCCCTGGTATTCAGACTTTCGGGCCACTGTCTACCTGTAACGACTGTCAAATATTTCTAAATGACAGCCGGGATCAGCAGCTTAACGTGCATTCTGTGGTACGGAAGAAACTCGGTATGTAATGGGTGATCACCCATCCTCGGACCAACCTAGGAAAGCGCAGCAGAACCCGAAGATCGACCTCGAGCGGCTGTTATTATTAAGCTACGAGCTCCTTAACCAAAGCAGAAGAATAGAAGTTAAAAAGCAGTAATCTTTGCCCTTATATCATTGAACATAATACTATCACCAATACCGGAGATCGATCAGCTTACATAACCATTGCTCAACTCATTGTTAACCAGACGACGACGGCGGCGGGTACGCGTGAGCATTGCCAATTACCGACACCAATACACGCCGGCGAATTGTAAGTTACAAATGCGTTGCTGGAACTTGACGTATTTGGGGATAGTATAGGTACTGCATTTCGAGGTTAACAAGGCGATGAAAACACTAATACATCGCTTAATTGTTTTTTTATATTAAAATAATCGATTTACGTTCTAAAAAATAGATTAATCTAATGACCAAAACCATTTAAAACAGTTCACCTCTAGTTTTTTGCTCAAAGTAGTCATAATCTAAATCTATCGAAACTAGGTACTTATTAATTATTTAAAACTAACTTAATCTACCAACCTAATTCCATTTAACATGGTCAATTAATTGGTTAATTGAACATATCGCACGTGCCAAATGCAAAGGACATTGTTGTTGTTTTCGGTTCTAGGACATATCGTGTCTCGTCATGTCCTAAATAACACCACCCCTGTAATACCAGAAGGGTTAGGCAGAGGTGTACCTAAGTAAGTATACCCATATTTCGCCAGTTATGTTTTAAGTTCCATGTAAAAGGCGGCTAGCCTATTACCATCAACCGGGCACAAATCCAGACTCCGTGTCTGGGCGGCTATTGAGAAATAATTACTGATGAAAAACCTAAAAACACTGCCCGACCCGGAATCGAACCCAGGCCCTCATGTTCAGCAGTCGCTCTTGCGATCACTCGACCAACGAGGCAGAGAACCCGTCACATTTGCTATATTAATTTATAAGGTAGTAAGTAATCTCAACCTGTCCAGTTTTATTCATTGCCTTCGATTTGGTACAGGTTAAGATATCACAATAATTACGACTTCTGTTTCGTTGATTAATTATGCAGGAATACGAAATTATTGAAGTTCATTGATCTTACTGATTTGCATTTAAAAAAACTTGATTTTATGAATATTTATACGACTCTGTTTTCGATACAAATAGTTGAGGAGATAAGGTTTTAAATATGCATGCAGTTGTGCTAAATATTTTAAGGTAATTAACGCAGCATCTTTCTTCTTACTTATAAATTACCGGTATGCAAATGTCCCAAAACAGACTTTGTGGTATTTACATAAAAACTTTTGTCCAGCTGTAAGACTGACAGAACGTAAACCATTGTGCTTAAGGGTGCATACCACGGTACAGGAGTTGTGGGCATTTAAAACTTGGTTTCGTAAAAAAAGTCAGTAAAAAGTTGGAACTTTGACCTTCAATATCTCCGTAACCAGAAGGTTCCCAGGTATGGCCCAGTATAAAAAAGAAATATCACATTGGCGAAGACCATGCAATTATCTCCCAGCTTCGATGTGTCTTTTTACATCCATTCATTCCATAGGAAACTTAAGTAGGTACTTAAAACTTGTGATTATTTTTTATTCTACTGCTTTCTGTATCGCAGAGTCGCAAGAATACTCTCTCCTCCTCAGCTACAACCACAATATACGGACAAATTCTGTCCCCGATCGACAACAAACAAACAATCTTTAAATCGAACCCTGTGCCACGGAAAATACCAAAAATATTCACCCAAATAAAAACAATAAACAACCACGACCCGCCACAACAAGCCTTCCCCAAGTAGGTTAATACATAATAATATTAATAAAAAACCTTGTTGTATTTTCAGCAAAAAAAAACCAGGCAAGTACGAGTCGGACTCGCACACAAACGGTTCCGTACCACCCTAGTCACCGTACAAAATTTAACACTACATAATTCAAAAAACGCCGAGAGAAATTCGTTTCTTATATTATGGGGACCTCTTTTAATTTTTTATTATTATTTGTTACTAGCTGCCCAGCGCAACTTCGTTCGCGTGGTGTCCTACCCCTTACCCTACCCTACTCCTAACCTACTCCTACCCTACTCCTACACTACTCCTACCCTACTCCTACCCTACTCCTACACTACTCCTAACCTACTCCTAACCTACTCCTACACTACTCCTACCCTACTCCTACACTACTCCTACCCTACTCCTAACCTACTCCTACCCTACGCCTACCCTACTCCTACACTACTCCTACCCTACTCCTAACCTACTCCTACACTACTCCTACCCTACTCCTACCCTACTCTTAACCTACTCCTACACTACTCCTACCCTAATCCTACCAAAAAAAAAGTATCCTAGTGTTGTTTTTAGACTTATCCAGGCAATTTTTTTTTTTTTTTTTTAATTTTTCTCGCCGTAAAAACCATCCTTGAACTTCAACAAACATTTAAAAAAAAGAATTGGCCAAATTGGTCCAGGCGTTGTTGAGTTATGCGCTTACCAACACATTTTGCGATTCATTTTTATATTATAGATTATAGCGGCCATAATAGTACACTCTGTGAAGATTTCAAGTGTCTTTCTATTACGGCTTAAAAGATATAGCCGTGTGACAGGCTGACAGACAAACAGTGGAGCCTTGGTAATATTCCATTGGCACCCTTTAGGTACGGAACCCTAAAAACCGTGTTGCAAAAAAAAATACATACAAAGTGACGACTTGATACATCGAAAGACCATCCATCCATCAACTTTTATAGGCACCAAGATTGTTTTTTCGCCAATTATTATACGGCCAAGTTAAATGGTGGTGTTATGATTAATGGTGTATTGTAATTTCGCCCTATTATCTTGCAAGAAGTGTAAAGTGAGGCTGCGAGCCAATCAATATTGTGTACAAGTCGTCTCTTGCCGGGGTCCCTCGTTGTGTTAATTGGAGGACATGAAAACATGAGAGGAAAGTGCGCGTCGCGATTTTATCTTGATTGTTTTTGTGGATAAGGTAATTTGTATTGTTTTACACCTCGTTACAATTACGGTGTGAGTAATTTGCTATGGAATACCTATACTTACATTTTGCGGCATGTTTTTTTTTAAACTACCTACTTATAAAATCTAGGTCTTAACGATTCTAGTGGAAATATCTAAAATCTTCATATGTATTACGTCTCGTTTTTCAGATACAACCACATATCGCGAAATATGTTTAAGTACCATGAAAATGAGAACAAACCTATTGCCATTTACCCATTCCAAGTCCAGGCTGCTGTTGACAGATCCCTGCTGGAAAAACCGACCAATAATTTACCCAACCTGGATATCGAACCCAACTCTTCAAGCTCAGCAACGGCTGTCATGACTTCCTAGCCTTGATTTATGTCAATCGAAAAAAAAATCAAAACTGTTTTAAAATGCAAGCCAATTAAATCAATTAAAGTATTTTATTGCCATTGTCACGAATATAAAAGATGTGGTCATAAGAACGAATATAGGTACTTGTAATCATTACGAGGCAATTTGTTTGACGATCGGTTGCGTGTCAGGAAAAGAATCAGATGAATCGTTCGTATTGGTGTTGTCTGCTTGGGAGAGTTTCGACATATTTTCGAATAACACAGTGATTTCTTTAACACTTTTTGGTGGAGATACGTCCTTTAGGTGAGGTCCTATTTCTAAGGACTGTAGGTGCAATATCAAGTTGTGTGGTTTTCGCTTTGTATCTGCTATCTTTAGCTTGCAGTTGTTTTGATCTTTAAGTTTCTTTATAGGACTGTAGTAGTCCGGGATTTGGTAGAGTAGTCGGGTTGGTTACCTGGGTAGGAGGCGAATGGTTATTTGGGTCGTTGTTTTTAAAGCGCCAGGGTAGCTCGCAAAATCGAGATCTTTCCTTTTACGAAATTTGAAGGTTTTTGTCTGCTTGGTATACAGTTAGGAAGAGACACCAACGCTAAAACGATTACCACGTATTCAGTACATCGTTCTGAGAACATAGAAGAACATAGAAGTTTTTCGTCGGTTACTAAAAAACAAAACAGCTGTTTCCTACAAAACTGCAATCACACGGTTAAAATGAATGAAACAACAGATTTTTTTTTAAATTACCGATAGACTATTTCTATGTGAATTCAGAATGATGTACTGCATACGTGGTAACCGATTTAGCGTCGGTTTCCCTTCCGCCCAGTATATGTAGAGTGAGACTGTAAGTATTTGGCACTAGTCTTTATTGACAGACGTACTATTTTTTAATTAAACGATGTCGAATCGATTTTCTGTCAATTGAAGCGCTACTAGTCCAGCAAGAATAACTAAATTAATCTGAAAAAAAAATATTTTTTACAGATCTATATTCTAGTTATTGAGACCAATTTCGATAAAGCGCTCAAAAACATAGTATGAAGTTGATGGCAAAGGGACGTAATAAGTAGCTAATGAATGCTTTTCGTCCTAACTCACCTAAAAGGTGAATAATTAAATTGACGTGATTAAAAAAAGACGTGATTAATTCGAACCACATCTACTTAGGTATTGAGTTAATAACTCACGAAGCTTTTAGGTGACTCCTCCAGTTTCTGGAACTCTGATAAAAGTGTCTGATGAGGAAAAATTGCTTAAAAAATATGTTGGCTTCTGGTTTAACCCAAACGACAAGGGTCAATTCACAACAGATTTGACAACACATTAAATTGATTGACGACACGGTTGGCGCAGTGGTCAATTAAGCGATTGACTGCTGCGCTGCATGTCGCGGCCTCGCGGGTTCGATTCCCGTACGGGACAAATATTTGTATGACCTACAAGTAGTTGTTCCGGGTCTGGGTGTTTTTCTATCTATAATATGTATGTATTTACAAAAAAAAAATGTATATATGTAGTTTATCAGCCATCTAGCTACCATAACACAAGCATTAAGTTGCTTAGCTTGGGGCTAGATGGTGCTGTGTGAAAATGTCCAGGGATATTTATTTATTTATTTTATTTAAAGGTTGAAGTCAATTTAATTTAATTTGGCCATGTGGTCTGAGTGCCCATCTAGCATTTCGAGAAATCGCCAAGCGGCTGGTCGATGGTCACAGAGGGCGGGCCTATTTTTTGGTCAAAGCATCAGCATTGCCATCCAACGTGGCAATGCTGCCAGCCTTCTGGGCACTTTTCAGGACAGCGATGTGGACGATTTTTTGGACGCCCTGTAACCCTTTTGATACTTGTACATTTTTTATTACTATAATTTAATTATCATGAAAATAAACCATTTATTAAATATTAAAAAAAAACATTTGTTCAAGAATCTTTAGAATATAACATAATATCACGCCCGTAATCCTCGAAGAGTTAGGCAGAGGTGTACCTAATAGTACACCCACATTTCGCCAGTTATATTTAAGTCCCATGTAATAGAGGACGAGCCCATTGCCACCAACCGTGCACAAATTCAGACTCCGTGGCTGCTACTAAGAAATTCCTGATAGAAAAACCCAATAACAATTTGCCCGACCGGGGAATGGAACCTAGGACCTCATGCTCAACAGTCACTAGACCAACGAAGCAGTTTCTCTCGAATATAGATCAAGTAATGTTTCCTAAACCCTTGAAGTAATTATTCAGTGGATAGTTAGTAAATAATCAATAGTACGTTTTAGTGTAATTTAAAAATAGGTAAACTGGTCTACGAGTGAAATCATAGACACAAATTACGGAATAGTAATGGCGTAGACTCGTAGGTCGTAGCGCTCGTAGCTCGTAGCACTAGTTTAGAAAGTACATCCCCTGTAGCGCTACGAGGTCTACGGTCTACGACCCTAATCGTTGTCATTGATTCCCGAGTTAAACAATTACTGGCTTTTCTCCATACATTTATGTTCGCATAGCCCAAAAATATATACGGAATTGCTGATTATTTTACATATTTTAAAGTTGGTTCCATGGTTAAAATAAATGTTCAATTTCATGTATGCCCCAATTGTTCAATTCTATAATAATATAAAAATCATTTTATTTCGGAATTCGTTTTATCTACATCCATAAATTAAAGATTAATGATAAAAATAATTTATGGATGTAAAATGAATTCTGAAATAAATTGATTTTTATATTATTCGTTTATTTATTGTTTTAATTCTCATTCATCATTCATTTTTTTTAATCGTTCATTTGATTTCAGAATTCATTTTACGTCCACTAATTACTGTTCGCATTTATTTAACAAACTACTTATGTTAGTAAAACATTGTGTATATGTTTGACTTACTTAAAAGAGGAGGTATTTTTTCTTCCATGTATTTTCAAGATGAGAATCGTTTTGTCAGTAGCAGAATTGCTGCTACCAGCAATAAATTTAATTTTAAAGAAATGCTGTTTTAACAAATAAGTGTCACTTTGAACCAGTGTCCGCGATCGTATTACGAGATAGTAATAATAAAACATGTGCTTACGGCAGCCATCATTTAGTTACAACGTCCCTTTACGGAGCGCAAGTCATTTATTATTTCGGTTTTATATGTACCACTGTACCTCAGAAAGCACGTGAAGCCATTGGTCGCAGACTCGCAGCTGTCATTTGTAGATCTGGCAGTAGTTAAGGCGCGAAAGTTTGACTACAAATCTTACCAAGGGGTACTTATAGTATTACCTAGCTTACTGGTTTGTGGAGGTCAGATAGGCAGCCGCTTCATGTAAAATACAGATATTCAGCTGCATCCCATAAGACTTGAGGCCGAACCCAATGCCAAAGTAACTATGGCTGTCATTTTTCGCGCTTAACGGCTTAAGGGATTTGGACGAATATTGGTAAAGGGATGTACTATGACCTGGATTAGAACATAGCTAGGATTTTTTATGGTGAGTATGTTCCCCGTGAGATAGTTTCTGTCCTCGAGACTGCAAAATCCGCGGCCATAAGCTAGTGTTAAAATAAAATGGTTTTATTTTCATTCCATTCCAACTATTCTTGAGGTCAATACTCCAAAAAGCAGTTGATTGTCCCTAATTAAGAATTTTTAAGATAGTCGATACCGTAATTATTAGTTGCACTTAATTATTAATTATTTAAAAAATCAAGATGATGTTAATTTTACAGTAGCTCACTATAAACCGGTATTGTTAAACCAATCTCGGAATCTCCACTTGATCTCAAGGACTTTTCAATTATGATCTTTTTTAATTGGGATCCCTATTTGGATGAGCAAATTGTTTTGTAAAACAAGCATCATTATAGTTAAAAATATGTAATTATACTTTTCACTCCGCCATTATAAGCTATGTGTATGTAAAATGAATTATTTAATTAAATGACTCTTTATTGTTTACAAGCCAGAATCTTGAATCACTAACATAATTAAAAATTACCAAAGCAAAATTTCGATGTGGGGGCGTTCAGAATGTTGTACTGAATACATGGTAACCAATTGTGCGTCGGTGTCCCTCCCACCCTGTATATAAAGAAAGAGTTTAGAGGGCCACCGCAGCGGCAATTGACAGCGGCAAAGCCAATCCATCAGACGGCTGTTTTTTATTATATCTCTATGAAGACGGCACCCAGCGGCAACAGTGTCACTACAATAGGCCGTGTAGTTACTGCGGCCTATCATTTCGATGGGGCAGCTTTGTCGTTGCAGGTTGGTCGCCTTCGGAATTTTACCTCAAAGCTTACCAGCATTAAGGCACAGTTCCGAAGGTGACCGCATTTCTCATTCAGTTTTACATAATCCATCTTAATATTTGTATCACTCATTATACTGCCACTTTTTGTAATGGCCGAAAATTGTTCCATTTATAAAAGCGCAAAGGTTATGTGTATGAATAAAACATGAGAACATATCCTTCAGCCATAATAATTCATAACAGCCAAGCCATATATCTTGAAGGGGCCAAAACTGATCGTTATATCGCAAAACATCGAATCATTGCCGTAATTTTTATATTTACTCGTCGAACTGAGGCAGTTTTTTTTTTAATATGCCCATTGACTTAAAAAGGTGGTAATATTTCATGTGGATCGTCCACTTTTTACTTCGGCGAGTGGCCATAATCAATGGAGGAAGCCATTACGGAGAATATATTGGTAAGAATGCGCGTGAGCCGCCGCGCGCCATGCAGCGCATCAATATTGTTGAGACTTAAGCGCGAGCAAATGTTTATGGAATATTAAAATGATAATAATGTTCCATGAAGGTACTATTTATGTATACCTACTTATCCCTATAGTAAAATCGAAAGTCTTCGTCACTAACAAGTAAACAGAGCAATGAATAACTAAACTGGTAAAGATTCTACGAGTCCCGTAAGTAGCTTTGCCAGGACGACTGTCTAAGTCGTCTAAATCCATCTAGGTATTCAGACAGCTGAATCTAAGCGATATCAGAAAACACAACACCAACTAAATGGGAAACAATTTAAAAGAACAATTTATTAATAAGAATACAAAAAAAAAAGCCGCTCTCAAACAAAAATAAACAAGTGTGACTGCTCCATCTTAAATTACCCGAGAAGCAACAAAATCTTTGCAACAGAAACCGGACACCACAAAACGAACAATCTTCAAAGTTTCAACAAATTGTAAGCGAACGTTAATTTGTCAATAAAATCGCTTTTAGCACTGTGAAGCCGTAAATACTGAAAAGAAGAGGCATCAGATATCCAATTGTTTCGTCTTTATCTTGTTGCATTAACCTAAGATAGTACTTTATCCAAGCTAGGACTCGAAGCCTGTTGACCTCACACGTCGATATAATGTGGTTTATTATACCATGGAGGATTTTATGAGGTGACGAGTAATTTTGTTTAAATACTTTTGGGTAATTATGGAGCGAAGGAGGACGATTCTGCGAAAAGTAATTAATTATTTATTGGTCACCTATACGTCAGATTACCAGGTCTGGATTCTTTGAGGTTTTTTTTTGCGTTAACCACTTGTCACGAAATGTGCTTTGAACATTCAAAAGAAAATATGGAAACTGCATTGTACGCTGAGCATTTCTAATGCGCAAATTGAAGGAGCTTAATGCTGAACCGCAAATTATACAAATATTGACACTGGTTTCATTAAGTAGGAATTCATGAGACAACCTAAAGCTTTTCAAAACGAAAACTTACAACTATCAATGAAAACCAACTTTACCAAGGTTAAACCGACACGCAAGATTAAACGGCGCTTAATTCGTAACAAAACAATTATTTCCTTTAATTAATACACCGAGATACGACACAAACGAATTCTGTTTTTGGTGTCGAATACAAAAAATAGCATTGAACTTGAAATGTTGAAAGACTGGCTTCAATTCCACACATTTTTTTGTAAGCCATACAAACTTGCTCCATATTACAACTCTAGCTTGACCTTTTCCGATAATGACCACAGAGAAAAAACTGGAACCAACTTTGTATTTTTACTCTGCGATTAATGATAATAATACATGATAAATGTTTTATACTTAATTAAAATAATCATATAAGAATCCTTAATTCGAAGAGTATTTAATCATTTCCAACAAATTTTACAAGATCATTATTGCATCAATTGCTTGAAAATTGGTACCTAGAATTAACTTCACCAAAAGGCAGAAAAAAACGTAATCATTTTAATCCAGTTCCAAATATTTTGGCCCAACATAATTCTTCTGAGGGACCGATTAACAAAAAAAAAACAAATATGGAAATCGCTCTGGGACTGCCAAAGGCGTATAAACAAACAGGCTGAATTAAATAATGATCAGTAGGTACCTCTTTTCCCTAAAGACCAAAAAAAAATTGTATCGATTGGTTTTTGGGAGGCAATAAATATTGAAAACCAATTTAATAAAGAGCAGAACCGTTTTTCATTTGACATCTGGGTCTTTCTTGTTCCAGCTTCAGATTTGAAAAGGCTCCACGTAAAATTTTTAAACTTTAGTATTTACCTAAGTAGACATTCCACATTTCCCAAAAATCCATAATAAAACAGACCACATACTAAAAATGGAAAAAATAAAACATTTTAACGCTTATACGGGATACATAAAAACCAATAAATTTCACCAAACAGGTGAGTAATTCTTAATATTTATCGTTTGTCGTTAAAACGGGATGTTTGGCTATTAACACGCATCAAATTAACCGTTTTCTCCTTTTATTATACCGAGATTAATGTTAATTTTTGCATAAATATATTATTTATAAGTATTTAAAAGTGTGTCATGTGCTAATGAGCTTAAAATTAGAACATGAATCTTTATTTATAAATCTAGTTTTTTGTTTAAACTTCCATAGGATTGTAAAAAATAAATCGCAAATTATTTATAAAAATAATATTTTTTGTAGAAAATATTTCTTTTAATTTAATTAGACATCTTACCTATTCATCTATTATCCTACATAACGAAAAATATCACATGAGAATGAATCATTAGTGATCGCAAATTAACACCTTGTCATAGCCTACGCCGCAGAGGTCAATGTTCAATCACCATAACATAACATTAACACCGTTTGCCCTAAGACAAGACCCGTTGATCTAGACAAATAACGTCATAAAATCGATTTATCATAATTTATTACAAAATAAAACATAAAATACTAGGTAGGTATTTTTTTTAAGATTATTATTATAATCCTGACTAAGCATAACTTATCGATATTCGAATAAATCGAGAAAAGGTCAACAGCCACAAAAATTAAGTTCTCGATATTTAGAGAATAGACAATTAAATTGGCAACATTCAAAAAAATATAAGACACTAATGTATATGAGAATATCGCGGGCATTTCGCGTCTGACAAACATGGCGAACGAAATTTACATTACAAAGCGTAAAATTACCATCTGCCGTTCTTTCTCATAAATAGGGCTGACAGTTTCAGAGAACCCCTGAATGACATGGGGTCGAAGAATTTATATATCCCTGCGTACGACAAACCTTTGTTACAGAACAATATGAAAGTTAGGTATTTTATTAAGATTAATTAGATAGTTATTAAGATAGTGAAAGCGATACTATTTAGTTGGGAATAACATTCAGGTGTTGCTTTGTGTCGGAGAAAATGAGCAGTGCATTGAATTAACTATCTCCTATTGGGTTTTGAGAACCAATGAAAGACACAGTTATAATTTCCACTTATTAATTTATTATATTTATTTGGCAGAGAGGTGTGTGTGCACTCTCGGTTGGTGCAGACAAAACACTAGCGTCTAAACTATATTAGTTATGCACTATGTAATAAAAAAGTATGAAAGAGAAAGACTCTCAAACTATTCAAGTGGGACGGATATATTTTGTTGTATTCCAACACGAATCTAGGAAAACCAACCATAGATTTCCACACTTTTTTTTTTAGTCTTTCCTGAAATACATTAAATTACGACCACCTCAGACTCACGTCATTGAAAAGGTGGGTCCGTGTTTGTGTTTCGACAGGCCCTCGAAAGTGCAATGCTACGCAGTTTGCCAATACAATGAGTGACATAACTCCAAATGTTACAAGCATAATAACTAGAAGTGTGGGTGCAAATGTACTGACATGTGGGCTTTACATCCAGAGCAACACGGAACTATGAGCAGTTTGGAACCCACTACTTCCGAAATTATGGCCCTGGTACATACTATTCTGCACCTACTGTGCAGGTGTCGATTGAAACAACGATGGCCTCGGCTTAGCAGAAGGTAATTCGGGTTGTAGATGATGATGCTAAGATAGGCAGTAACAAAGCGTTATGCGAACATATTAATTTATCGTTGACAAAAGACATTTAAATATTTTGAATAGTATATTTTCTCGTTTTCACATACTGATAAATCAATCAATAGTTCCATGCCGAAAACGTGTGAGCTCACTTTTCTCAAAATGGACGGTAAGTACGGCGAGGGCACAGATCAAATCAAATCAAAATATTTTTATTTCACATAGGCCTACATGGGCACTTATAAAACGTCGACAAAAAGGTGCACGGTTCGGGTTGGTCGCAAGAAACTCCATGGTTACTCTTTCAACACAGCCTACGATTTGAATCTTGGGTACGAAAGTAAATTGTGTAGGTACTTGATTGATTTTCGCATAGCTCTTTACGGAAATTAACAGTCTTTTAGAAACTCTTTCATGTAACATATTATGTTTATAAGTATTTATCCCACACGTGTGTGTCTACCATTCACTTTGACAATATTAAGAATAACCCCACTTGATAAACTTGAAATTGATCCTGAAACGTTTGTCGTGTTTACTTTGACCTATGCACAGAAGTGGCTTGCCCTAGGCTGATGGTATGAACTGTTAGGGGTAGTCTCTAAATTGACCATTACCTACTGAATAGTTCAAAATACAGGGTCAAAATAAAACAGCTAGCGGGACTTAGCAGAAGTGATAGGAATCAATATCTAAACTAGATTTAAAAAGGGAAATATATTTTTATTTTATAGACTGAATATTTTCTGCAGCTCTTTACTCTGCGATGGGTTTTTCTAAATGACAATTACTGATTCAACTATCGTACAAATAAGATGACAAAATCACTGGCCTCGTGGAACAAGGTCCAGGCGTTACCTGACAACCCTACGTGATAGGTATCACATCACATGAAACGGACGGCATATCATCTTTTTTTTAATGAAAATGTCAGCCACTATAAGTTGTTTTCATATTATTACCAGTCCCCGTTTGTTTGTAAATTCAGTTGTGTTCTCCTTTGTTTATTAGCTGTTAACACACCGGGTTCCCGGTTCTTAATCGGCCCTTGTTATTTTTATAAACTTTAAAACCTAATTAAATATTCATATTAACGACTTTTACGTCAAGACACAAATGGCTGGACTCGAATAAAAATAGACAACGCGAAATTATTTATGGATCAATAAAATTTTAGAGTCGGTATCAAGGAGGTTGCTCGCTTGCATTTCCACGGTGAAATATTAATCAGATAGACAGTTCTTATGACTGAATCTGTTTCGTATCTTTCTTTATTTTATAACATTGTACAACATAAAATAAGCGAGTGACAAGATAATAGTCGACGTGTCTTTAAAATGCCTGGAGCACATCGCTCACCGTGGTGCATTTAAATTAATTTTAAAGCACATAAATAAGTAGCTGCATATACTTAAGAATGCATCAACTTTATTGTCTCGGCAAACTCGAAGTTCATCGAAGATAGATAAATGCGTAATTTCTAAACTCACCTTGTTAGAAAACTCCAAGGAAACAAATCACACAGCCTTGTATGTCACTATAATCCCGGTCGTGTTGCACGTGGTATTGGCACAAAGTACTGTCAAAAACACCGAATCGTAAAAAATACAAATGAAAAACTATTCTAAATTCAAACGGCGCGCGAAACCACAGAAATGTGTCAGTGGCGCGTCGCAGCGGACGGCCTAGGCACTAAACGTGTGTTGAATAGCAATCTGGCGGGGACCAAAATTGTTTTTTTCGAAATTTTTGAGAACGGTAGTGTCGCATCGGTGGCGAGGTTTTGAATGGCGCGGCGGGCCGCTGTACATCCGAGACTGGCTAACAATGCGGCAGGACATCGACTTTATAAATTGATTTTGTCCAACACGACGTAACTGTATCTCGCCGTAGTTTCGGCTAGATGTGTCTTCGATGCCCTTACTTACTAATTAAAGCATCTACCGATTAGAATACTATCGCTAATTGCATAATGTTACAAAAAAACATCTAACGATCTCTCTTGCACCTATTTTTATAAGGTAAATATTAAAGGTAATTATCACTTTTTTGTTTCGTTATTTTGGTATAACCAAGTGAATGTAAATAAAGGAATAAACTGGTCTCCACAACTACATAATAATTTTGATGCCCCGTTTCTCGAACACTAAGCGTCATCTTTAAAATTAATTCTTCAATCATCATCATCTGCCTAGCCTTTTCCCAACTATGTTGGGGTCGGCTTCCAGTCTAACCGGATGCAGCTGAATACCAGTATTTTACATGGAGCGACTGCCTGTCGGACCTCCACAACCCAGATAGTGCTAGGTAATACGATACCCCTTGGTAAGACTGGTTGTCAGACTTTCGGGCCACTGACTACCTGTAACGACTGTCAAAGATCTACAAATGACAGCCGGGACCAACGGCTTAACGTGCTTTCCGAGACACGGAGGAAACTCGGTATGTAATGGGTGGTCACCCATCCACGGACCAACCTAGGTAAGCACGGCTTAACCTAAAGATCGATCCGAGCGGCTGTTCTTATTTAGCCACGAGCTCCTCTAAAATTAATTCTTCAATGTAGAATTAAAAATCCAACGGTGCGCTTTTCGCCTATTGTAAGAGAAAACGGGCATGTTATGGTCTACTTCGTTGAGTTCCTGGATCATCACAAAAGAAGGCTTTCAGAGACTACCGATCGCATCTACTTACATCATTAAAAGGGGAAGCGCCAGAGTAGCCCGCGAAATAGATTTTTTTTTACATTTTTTGCCATTTACGGGTCAGTGTCAGGCTAAATGTTCAACAAAATATGATTTGCGACCGTAACACTTATGTATTTACAGAATTATAATCATTATTTAACTGCCTCGTTGGTCTAGTGGTCTCAAGCGCGACTGCTAAGCATGAGGTCCTCCTGGGTTCGATCCCCGAGACGAGCCAAGTTCTATTGGGTTTTTCAATCAGGAATTCTTCAGTAGCAGCCACGGAGTCTGAATTTGTGCCCGATTGATAGCAATAGGCTCGCCCCCTATTACATGGTACTTAAACATCTTAAGTTCATTTTTAATCCCTTCCCTAAAATCGACATCATCAGTTAAAAATATATACAGCATGTTTGGATAACTCACTTACCTTACTGCCATCCAACTACGTTGGGGTCGGCTTCCAGTCTGAGCGACTGCCTATCTGACCTCCACAACCCAGTTATCAACTTATCCTCCTATGTTCAAATGACAATTACTTTTAAATAATTGGTGTAGAGTCAATATTTTGATATCACTTTTTAGGTTGTATATAAAGTATCGTTAAACGTTATCCAAACCCATTGTATAAGACAATATATTAAATAATAATAATTTATTTCAAAAATAAACAGATTGTAGATACAGCTTTTTAACTTAAATAATAACAGGTAACACAGAATAAATTGTAGTCTACAATAAGGTGGGTGAAGCTCTGTCCTCCTAGCTAGGCTACAAAATAGCCTGTGTTTAGGAGACACAGTTTCGATCCCTAGGTAATGATTGGCTCTGGTACGTGTTACATGTGCAGATTGGCAAAAGTGGTAATTAACAAACGGATATACAAGGGAAATCTACAATGAGTAAATGATAAAGATAAAGTAAACTAAAAAACAAAATAAGGTAAAAAGAAAACAAAAAAAATAAAACAAAATAAAGACAACCGTAACATGCAAATAAGTGTGTGGGTGTGTTTCGTGTCTGTGTGTGTGTGTGCGTGTGTTGTGTGTGTGTGGTGTGTGAGAGTGTATGTGTATGTGTTCGTGCAGGTGTGTGTAATCATCCGTGTGTGTGCATCTGTGAGAGTAATTAGTGAATGTTGTCAGTCGTTAGATAAATTTCGGTTTCGCCATAATTCAGGTTTGATAGGAATGAACGGACAGACTTTTTAGACTTGAAAAGGGTCGAGCCGTGGACTGGTAAATGCGAGTTGATTTTGTTATACAAAGATGGACCAAGGTAGATGTTGAATTTTTTTATAAAAGCAGTGCGTGCAGGTGGAATAGTGCAGATTAGGTCTTTGCGACGTTTGGTCATTTCTACAAATGGAGTTTTACGATGCTGAAGTAACACAGTGTGAAGAATAAATTGTTGCCGTACATTAAGTACATTGCAGGCTTTGTATAACTCATTGGTTGGAAATAGAATCGGCCGAAAGGTAGAAACCTTCAATATAGCTCTGTGAGCAGTCTCAAGGGGCTTCAATATAGTTTTAGCCGCGCCTCCCCAGCAGGTGATACAGTAGGTGAGGATTGACTGGCAGAGTGCGAAATACACGTTACGGATGATCGAAGGGCTGGCTACGTGTCGTAAGTTTTTAAAAATATAAATTAGTTTCCGTACACGTCCTGAAAGAGCGCTAATATGTGATTTGAAGTTGAGATTTTTATCTAACACAATTCCAAGATATTTTATCTGATCAACTGGTGTGAGAGTAGGACATTGACAGTACATATGGTCATCCATAGAACACAAGTGCGTTTTTATGGTGAAGGAACTATTCGGTTGAGAGGCAGTGCTCACAGAAAAGTGAATGAAACAAGTTTTTGTCGCATTGAGAGTTAGTGAATGTGAATCAAGCCAGTTTAGGGCACTATTAAAACCTTGTTGTGCTATAGTTTGTAGGTCCGACCAAGAGTCAGCAGTAAACGTTATTGCAGTGTCATCTGCAACCGTATAGTAGTAGTGTATCAAATAGTGTAGTAACCTATCTGCGTACCGATCACTTCTCCTTAATTAATTTAAAATGTGTTTGAACTCTTACACAATGCCACACTTAAACGGTACCAATAATTTTGCCTACTACTTTGGTTGTCGGTACAGAAAAATCTTAATTTAAAAGCACCACTAATCTGTTGAATAAATATTTGTACACCACTAACAAAGACTGACAATGAGCACAATATGAGCTTACCATAAACCACTTACTTAGTCTATGGCTAATATTCTATGCCGAACTACCGCACTTCAGTGGTCAATGACGGTAAGTTGGCAAACAGTGCTCAAGAGCTGGCTGAAGTGGTGTGTCATGTCATGTCTGTGAATCATGCATAACCAAACGTAAAATAAATGAATTTGAATTAAAAAAAAAAAATTAAAACGGTTAAGGCAGGACTTACCAACAAAAATTGTATTGTATGAAACTGAAATTGCCCATTGCAACTGCTGATGATGCAAAAAATCGCGCCTTTTTTTCAAAAGATAGGCAAATTAGTAACTACTTCAGAACGTTCCTATTCCTATACAAAACTCATTTTCATGGGCGCCGGCAGCAGGGCACAAGGGGACACTTGCGAGAAAGTTTTTTTTTGTTTTAGATTTTTTCTAAATTAAAATAACGGTGTACCTATAAAGTAACCTAGAACGCCATAGTAATACTTGAGCGTTCTAGGTTGCAGTCCACACCTTCCTGTGAACACTGTCAGGGCCGCAGGCAGGGGGAGGATGCGAAATCTCGGGCCACTATAGAGACACAAATCTCTCTCTCAAGCTCTGCTACGCTAGCTCTGGAATCCATTTTTTTTTCGATTGTTAGCTAGGCCTTTCTGAATGAATCGACTACTCCTTGTACGAATTGACAAACGAAAATCTAACATATCCGAGGTGGAGTGCAAAAATTTCGAGCTGTTATCATGGAACTCAAGATGCACCCCCGGGAAATAATTCTACCGATGCCAATGCTCATTTTATGATATTTATCATGTTTACTTTTTGAGTTCCCGACATTTCGACACTGTTGCAAGCCCCTTGAATGCGATAATCACGGTTTATCCGTGTTAAAATAGTAAGTAGTAAACATGGTTTTTAAGTGTTTATGTTAGTGTTAGTGACCATGTCAGTTTAAAAACTACTTTTGCTTCGAAAAATCGACTCGTATTTGTACCTATACAGAGCATCCGTTGTTTTAGGTCACTAGTCAGATAACTAAAGAACTAAATTCAATTCAAATAATTAAATTCGAATGATAAAATTGAATTAAATTTTGAGACCCACAAAACAAACTTACCTAACTACTACTTACTAAGATGTCGGCACACTTTACCATAATTTTCTGCTACCATCGCGTGGATATATTATATCTAGCCCTTTGATTTGGATCAACAATTCTCGAATAGACGAATTAATACGGAACATTGAAACCCAATGAATATATTTTATGTAGTCATGGCCAAACCTCAACAAACCGCTTTCAACTATGAAAAACTCTCCACACCTACTGGATTGGAACTACAAAAAAATGCCGCATCAATGGCCGCATCTATTTTAGTCATCAACACAAAAGCTCTGAGATCATTCATGACGTTCCAACTTTTTTATCTTAATCATAAACAAACTAATGAACTTTAAAACACTTTGTACACCTAATGTGAGAGTTCGAACGAAGAATCGGTAAATAAGAGTAGCGACTCAATAAATCCAATGATAATAATCTACTGGTGATTCTTGATGTGTTTGGGTCAAGTTTAAAGAAAAAAGCGAACATGAAGGTTTCTGTTTGAATTAAAACTAACCATAAAGTCCATATTTGTGAACCCAGAAATTCCTTTGAAAGTAAGTCCCCGTTAAAGGACCTACATTACCTTATGTCTAAAAGGTCAGGGGGTCTATAATGGCCGCTTTAGCAGAATCATAATAGGATAATTATATGAATTACGTTTAAATTCGTAAAATGGTCACAAGGTGACTACTAAAGCGGCCATTTTAATGATTTTAGACCCCCTGATCTGATACTTGACCATCACTTTCCAGTTCCTTTTTTACGCATCCGTCTGGGGATATTTAAAACCACACAGAGTTTTTTTTTTGTGCAAATCCTCATAGATGTCCTCCGCCCTGGGGCGTGCGGAGGGGTCTGTCAGACTCTACCCGGTATACACGGAGTTCTTGAACTACTTTTGGCCAACATGCAATGTTGGTGCTAGAAACATTGTATGTTTCGTCGTTCGATTGATTTCCTTCAGAATACATGAAAATAAGCGACCTTAATGTGTGACTGACTCCAGCAGAGCCACCATCACGGATTTTCATTTTGATAACACAAAAAAATTGTCGCTAATTAGTCGAAAATTGTCGCCAAATATCAGAAATTGTCGGTCACTGGTTCAAAAGATATAAGGGTTTATAGGTGGCCGATCTGGAGAGAGTCTCCCCAGCAGGGCCAAAGTTATATCTCAAAAACTAGGGCACCTAGCGAAGATCTGTTTTCTCCCATAAATTGTCGCTAATTAGTCGGCATCAGTCACCAAATATCAGAACTTGTCGCTCACTGGTTCAAAAGATATAAGGGTTTATAGGTGGCCCTGCTGGGGAGAGTCTCGCCAGCAGGGCCAAAGTTATATCTCAAAAACTAGGGCACCTCGCGAAGATCTGTTTTCTCCCATAAATTGTCGTCAATTAGTCGCAATTTGTCGCCGAGTTACAGAATTAGTCGGTGTGTAATTAAAAAGATATTAAAGAATTAAATTTTCCCATACAGTGGTACAATCGAGTACAAAATACTTTAGGTAGTTTCTAGACAGTACCCAAGTAACACATCAAAGCAGTATTTTGGCCGACTTACAGCATTTCTGTATCGTTTTCGCATTTTGAGTTAGTTCTATGATAGCATTACAAACGTTTATACGGCTACTGTAATGCTAATTTGGGCACAAATTATACGGATTTAGATCATAAATAAGTTCACAAGTAGTTGTTTAATTGCATTACAGGCGCATTATATTAGCATTATTGTGACCAAATAAGTTGCGAATCGTATTATAGAAGCATTATTACGGTCAATGAAGTTGCTAATCGCATTACATAAACATTATACTAGCAATATTATTGATAATGAAGATGTTAATTACATTACAAAGGCATTAGACTAGCATAAGATTGTTCTAAAAGTATGATTGAGGCTATTTAAGTGTTCACAGTTAGAACTTAAATCATCATTGCAACAGAATTTTCAAAATCGGATCAGTAGCACCGGAGATTACACCTAACATCCAAACTCACAAACTGTATCTCTTCATAATATTGATTAAGTAGGTATACGAGTATTTGTAACATTTTCTGTAAGTACAATAATTTTAAGGTAATAAATCATTTTATATTTCGACAACAGAAGTTTTATTATTGTAACCTAAATTAAGATAAAATAAAAACTCATCCCGTACATACCCACAACACAACACTCACAATCACCTCAAAATACATAAGTACACAAACACAACACACATCAAACGAACTGTTTGGAGATTATTTAAAAAAAAAAAAATTTGATTATTGACAATTATACGTTTTCAACGTTTAAGTATTTTAAACATTTTACTAAAGGTACGATATTTTTTAAAATATTCTAATGTTAATTAGAGCGTAACATAAGTAAACTGGTAAAACAGTTGGATGCGACTGTACGTCTTGACACCAAATAGACCAAGAGCAAGGTTTAATGTTTTCAAAGAAGTTTAGGCCACTCTAGCCTAGTAATTTAAAGCATAAAAACATGAATTTAATTGAGAATTTATCTCTCTCGGACATTTATAAGGACTTTAGACCGATAAAACTAGAAGTATATTACACATATTAATATAGTAATATTTATTTCTTGGCAATTTTTCGTGACTTCTATGATCTAGCTCTTGGACTATAGCTTACTAATTGAACTCATTATATCTCCTAAACTAAGACCCGACTAAATCTGTGACTCGGCGACAAATTGTGACTAATTAGCGACAATTTATGGGAGAAAACAGATCTTCGCGAGGTGCCCTAGTTTTTGAGATATAACTTTGGCCCTGCTGGGGAGACTCCCCAGCAGGGCCACCTATAATCCCTTATATCTTTTGAACCAGTGAGCGACAAGTTCTGATATTTGGTGAATGATGCCGACTAATTAGCGACAATTTATGGGAGAAAACAGATCTTCGCTAGGTGCCCTAGTTTTTGAGATATAACTTTGGCCTTGCTGGGGAGACTCTCTCCAGATCGGCCACCTATAAACCCTTATATCTTTTGAACCAGTGACCGACAATTTCTGATATTTGGCGACAATTTTCGACTAATTAGCGACAATTTTTTTGTGTTATCAAAATTAAAATCCGTGATGGTGGCTCTGCTGGAGTCAGTCACACGACCTTAATCAATTATGTATTGAGATCAAGTATATAACAATCCAGTAACCTAATAAGCGGCGGATTGTTGGCACAAGTGCACACACTCAGCCATTACGCAATGTTTGGACAAATTGATACATAAATATGGTAATTTGATAAACAATGGAGACCTAACGAATGATTATCTAACCTAGTACAAGACGGATAACTTGCTAGGTACCGTAAGCCTCGTTCTGAAGCTCTCCTCGCCAGGATATACTGGGCAGGACACAGCGACGATGACCAGTGGAGTAAGTGGGTCTGACATGTGGCCAAGAATCGCTGCGTAGACTTTGGTCACAGTTCAAAATGGTCCTGACAACATTCTAGAGACATCGAGTTTGAAACTTTGATGGCATAGCCAAGAATAAAGTGCGCTATGACCTATAAATGATATATCTAATGCAAGAGAGATCTATTATGGCATTATTCACCCAGCACCTAGAATTCTAAAATCACAAGAAACTTTTATTATTTAGAAACACAAGAAAATAACCAAATTGAAAAATCTCAGTCAAATTCGAAAAGAAACGTTTTCCACCAAAACAGAATTACGGAACACTTTAGAAAGGTAAAGAATGCAACCATGAACTTGCGTCACTTATATACTTACATCGAAATAGCTGCGCGTGAGCATCATAAACAAATGAATGCCATCAATCAGTCCCTACCTTGTACCACCGCCGAAATATATGCAAATCAGCCGGATTATCTTGTTCAGAGAACCAAACTGACAAAGCGCGAGCTTCATAATGTTTTCAACTAATGAAGTGTCTAATCTAAATGATTCTCGACGGTTTCTTGAATGTAATATCTATTACAGTAATCTGACAGCTCAATAAAATTACAAAGTTACTTCATAAAGTTACTTCTTCGTTTAGATAACGGAAAGTGAATATATGGGATAACAGGTTTTGTTCAATTTGTTGCAGTACTTGATTTGTATGCTCATGATAAGCAACGAGAGAATTTTCAATTTGCGGGGCAGTTCGCCGTTAATGCTTTATTTTTATATATTTTTATTTTTCTATCGCAAAATGAGCACGCAATCACAAGACGCAATAGTACATTTTGATAAAAGTGGGGAAACTTTATTATTACATTCGAGGCGGAATTAACACCCGAGCTGCAGGCGAATGTTATGGAGCTGAGAACTGCATTAACAATAAATGTCCTCGCGTATCAAACGACGTTTTTCAATACACTTTCGAATAAAGTATTATAACGAAAAGTATTTTTCAATATACTTTCTCGAAAACTGGTTCTTATCACACTACTATTAGGTTCAACATGGAATGTATTTCACACGCGTGGATTTTTAATATTTATCCGCACACGTGCAGAAATAAAAAAATCCACAGATACTTAAACCAAGTCCAAATGAGTTCAATGACTATAGACGGCGGTGTTTGTATTTTTTTTTAATTTTGGCAAAGAGCTAAAATGTGCGTCTTTACAGCGTAAATATTTTTGAGTATTTAAATAGTGTTTATAAATTCTCAACTCGGCTGTATATTATATATTTTTTTTATGTCATTAATCCATTATTACTGGTCCGATTTACATGATTCTTTTTGGTAAGAAACAGTTGAAAAATAAAACAAAAAATCTCTTATAATACATCATATAATTAAAAGATCTTGTCTCAATATCATTTACATACGTATAAACTTCTCATACTATTTACATCTCAATTCACAACTCATTTACAATAGTAATAAATCACAAAAATATTAAAAAAAACAATCTGAAATAAAGGGGGACAGTACAAAATGTCGTCTCCGTTTATAAAGAACCTCATTTGATCATATACTACATACAATGTACATTATTTACATTTGAAATACTGCATTTTGAGTCGTAGACATAGTCATATAATTCCTTTACTGTCCAAGGATTTCTGGAGACACATTGGGCCTAAAATTACGAACATATTGGGTATTTCTAAATTATGTACATCCTTAATACATTGACAAATTAACATTATTAACACATCAGCCATTGGAGGTACACAATATACTTTAGAGATAGGCCATTTCTCAAACCCGTGGTCTACCAGGGTGTTATAATGTAAATATACCCTTAACGAAGCCGAAAGGCATTAATTTGGTCTCCCCGTCAAGTCAATCATTTTTTTGTTCTAGACCATACCTGGGAACTTTCTAGTTACGGAGATATTGGGGGTCAAAGTTCCAACTTTTTCACAAGTTTTTTTTTTATAAATACAAGTGTTTAATGTGATAACTTTACTTAAAATACCTCCACGATCCCCGTACTATTAATGCATCCATCAGCACAACGTTTTGAGTGAAAACATTGTGCTGATGGATGTACAGCTAAAAGTGTTATTTCCCAGCAATAATTTTCACGTAAAGTTGCTTGTTTTGATGTACAGAATGCTTGGTTGACGGCTTCGTAAAGGGTCCGTTTACCTTGTATATAAATAAGTGTTTAAACAATGGTTTTTTTTTTAAACTCTCGTTGTAGGCGTGTTTCTTGCCTTGAAAAAGGTGCACTAGTTTCCTATGTAGCGCGTAAACTAATGTCGTCGGCGCGGAAAAAAACCGTGTATTGTCCCTTAGTGTCGTATTAATAGGTAGCAATATTTATATAATAATCATTGAAAGGTCAACCGCACATCTATACGGTGACTGGTAATTAGTGACCGATACTTAAACACGTGATTGTACTCATGATAACAAACGACTTTCCCAAAAAAAAACATTTTATTATACTCGCTCGTCTCTTTTATCACAATAACACAACAGCCGCATAAAATTCGCGGTCGCTCGTGACCTATCAACTGTTAGCCGCGATTGTAATGAGGCTATCATCTGGTAGGTAAAAGGCGCGCGCGCGCGAATTTGAACGAGTAAAACAAAAAAATAATCGCGGCTAAATAAAATAATCGTTATCATGAGTACAATCACGTGTTTAAGGGGCTGTCTGTCTTGCCACGTATTTCTATCGTCACTAATTAATCACGTATCGGTCACTAATTACCAGTCACCCTATATTCTATCAGTTTGATTGCGATGCACCGCCGCGCGCCGTGTGTAGCAGTAAGGAAAGGGTTCTAAGACCAAATGCTACTTCTCAGGTGCGGTTGAGCATACACCAGCATTATGCTATATTATGTACCTCCACAGTTTCTACCAGCGAACTACCTTCATATAAATTATATACAAACAATAACTCGTACCATTCATTGTGCTTAGTTTTGAGATCATAGTCAATCCTAGACCCAGTAGTGCCGTACCATAAATTCGAAGAGGGAATGAGATCTATGGACTCATGTGCAAAAGACAGGAACATAAGGCCTGGCGTAGCAGAGACTGCAAGAACGTTGCGACAATTAGAAGAAGTTAGTAAACTAATGCCCGTTTTGACTAACGCTGAAGGCCCATCTAAAAAATTGCACTGTAGCATTTTCAATGCTTGGCTTAGTGCTATGAGAGTCGAAATTCCAATATTTAGGTATTCTTTTAGGTGTTACTAAGCCGAAATCACATTTGCACGCACGGATCAGCGTTTTCGTTTACCTATATCTACATATATCGTTCTGTCTGTCACGTAAAAGCGTCATTTAGTGGAGCGAGAAGTGCGATTGCAAGCATCTTCATTCATTCGCATCAGAAGACCCTATTCCATTTCTAAGTGACAGAAACTGTAAAAGATGCAAGAAAATTCTGAGCTGTGCTTGTGAATGTGATTTCACCCTTAGGGCTCGTTTACGGTGGAGCGGCGCGTGGCCCGTCGCGTTGTGCAGCGCGGCCTCCAGTTAATTCAAACATGTGACGATGTATGAGGGCGTTTACCGAGAAGCGATTATACTCGCGTTTGCTTGAAATGCAGCGATACTTGCGGCGGAGCCCGCAGATGACATCGCAACGACGAAGGCGGCGTTGCGGCCAACCAACTCCTTTAATAAATCCGCTCGCTCCGAGCACGCGCCGCGTGACACGTACCGGTACACATACCGATACACATACCGATACACGTACCGATACACGTACCGATACACGTACCGATACACGTACCGATACACGTACCGATACACGTACCGATACACGTACCGATACACGTACCGATACACGTACCGATACACGTACCGATACACGTACCGATACACGTACCGATACACGTACCGATACACATACCGATACACGTACCGATACACGTACCGATACACGTACCGATACACGTACCGATACACGTACCGATACACATACCGATACACGTACCGATACACGTACCGATACACGTACCGATACACGTACCGATACACGTATCGGTACCCGCGGCGGAGCGCGCACCGTCGTACGCGCCGCGTCTTGGAAAACAACATCGTACATTGCCATATGATTGTATTTGCGCGAGTGATAACGCGGGCCGCGGAAAAAAACCACGTGCCGCTACACGTCATGTCGCACGCGACGATAGACGCTCCGCGTTTCCGTAAATGAGCCCTTAGTGTTCATGGCAACGAGGACTTATTTACATCTAACCAAAATGTTTGAGACTGACAGAGTTAACGAAAATCTATGTAAAAGTCGTTGTAAAACTACAAAACTCCATGTAAGCGATTACCACTCTTGTCTATGCCCACATTCCCGTCTATGCTACACCACAGCTAAGCTCAGTTCTACAAATCTATAATTTTTGGAGTGTATTGAACAAAACATTTCATAATTATACAATTTCATGTGATCAACAGTCAACCAATAGGAAAATTTATTCGAAGTCCTGTAATTTCATATAACCACCAAGCACGTACACCTGTGTGTTATACAATAAATAAACAAATTGAAATAAACTTCAGATTTTTTAAGACATTTTTAAAAATATAGTCTAATCCATTTTTGCATGTTTAAACAAAATAAATCCTAGACAATCAGGTCAACTGTTTTTCTGTGAGAAATTATGTACAGATTTGATTGGTTCACGAGTAATTTAGAAGTTAATTGTCCGTAATAAAAGAACTTTCGATGCCAAATGACTAAAATAGCATACTCGTTCTCGCTTCGGGCGAAAAACTCGTCTGAAAAATTCGACGCAGATATAAGCGTATCCTCGCGGGTGCTCGATGCGCGAGCGCCCAATACTGATACAGTCCTTTATTCAGTGACATCAAACAAGTTCGCTAGGATTTTCCCGCTAGGTGGACAGACCCTAAGGGAGTGAACAACACCAATCGATGTGGAATCACCTTGAAAGACGGTCAGAAACAGCTTTTAAGTCCACGCAATAAAAGCGAATATTTAGACACCATGGAGTTCGCGTCGCCCGAAACGAAACGAGGCCTATGACGTTTTTTTTGCTTTTATTTCATCAACATCAAGCTCTTTCTGATAAGTACGGTCAGAGTCACAGATGGAGTTTCTATTCATGAAATGCAACTTTACTATCGAGCTCAATTAGTTATTTAAAAGTCACTCTCGATACCAACGACGATGATGATTCTATATCATCATCGTCGTTGGTATCGAGAGTTCAATTCTATGTTATGCTTTGTACACACCGCGCCGGTTCGTAGACATTTGCTCGTCCAATGTGGACGACTTTTAACAGCTTCCATCGACTCGTTCTGTACCCAGTATTACATAATAATCCTGAGCCTGTAAGACCACCTCATTTAGCAGTATTGTTTTTCTAACGTCAGTGTGAAAATAGTTGGGAGTAATACAGGCCGTATTTCTCCATCTCTATGTTTCAAACTGCCTTAACAGGTGGTGGTAGGCCCCTAGATTCTGTTGTGACTAACAATTAACTTAAAACATTGCTATCTTTTACTTGCACGTGATTTAGAAAGAGACAGACCTGCCAAATAGTTGAACTAAAACTTCCTCGGCCATTGCCAAAGTAGAATCAAATAAGTCACTCGCGAGAAAATCAAAACGTGGCAGGTCTGAACCCTCAGCATTGAGGAATAATGCTAGGAGATTACTGAGAGGCTAAAGTGTGGCAGTTTACAACCAACAATCTCTTGCTCAGTCACTCCATGTTAAATACTGGCATTCAGTTGCATCCAGTAAGACTGGAAGCCTACCCCAACATAATTGTGAATCTCTTCCCCACTCAACATGCTAGAAAAAAACAAGCAATCTCTTACTCAGTACACAACTCTCACAAATAGACATGTACCGTCGTCCCACTCCTGCGCAGCTGCATTTCCGTTTCCGTCTACGTTTGAGCACACCACACACTAGCGTTTGCACTAGCAACACGAACACTATGCCTTGTCTATGGTTTTGTGTAGTCTATGACGCCCGCCGCTTCAAGGTTATCTTGCCGCGGGCTAACTGTGATATGTATATCCGTACCCGCTCTAGGTTTGTTTTCTTTACCCATATCTGGAAAAGAAATCAGATTAGTTTACTAAAGCATACAGTATCGCGCAAACAGCATTTAACCCAGACAGGCTCTTATCAGAGGAGCATTTCCGGAAAAACTTTGCAGTCAATTACGTATCGGAGGTAACATCGAAACTACGTAAACGCTGTTATTAGTAGGGAATAGAGGCATTGTTAATGTCAAGTTTCTATCCATAACAAGTAGCAGCAGAGCCTAGTAGTGTGTCGGTGTTTAATGTATACTTGTCGGTGTAATAAGCTACGCTCTTACAGCAGCTTGCCGTCAACACTCATCTGTCTTATATCATAATGATCTCTATAATAGCTAGCCTGTCCCACAACTGAACGAAGGCCTGCCTCCATTTGTACCGGTTCTACGCCACTTCTTACCATTTCCTAAGGAAGCACGGATCCAAGTCGTACATCCATCTCCTTCGTAGTCTCCCGCGGCCCAGTTTTCAGGGCACCAATCCTGAATTTTACTGGCCCACCGTTGGTTCGGCACGCGGAACCGATTTCCAACCCGGCCCGAGCCCCAATCAGCAGGAAAAATAAAAGAATGGATTACTAACCGCCTCATCCGTGATGGCGTGTATGTGTCCGGGGAACTTGGGCATGTCCCGTCCCTCCACGGACACGCTCTGCCCGCGGTGGTACCAGCGCCGCTCGTACAGCAGCTTGCCGTCTTCCACTCGCGTCTCTGTCGTCTCGCCGCTGTCCCGGACTGGCGACTCGCCTGGAGAGGAAACTTTGAAGAATTAATATATGTAATATTTTGATGTAAGTAATGACCTCATAAAAGATGGCAGGAGGAGCTAGACAAGGCCAGCGACCAGTGGTCCACATTGACGCTGGATCGAAACAACTGGAAGTCAGGAGGAGAGGCCTTTGCCCAGCAGTGGGATGACACAAGCTTATAGTATCAGTAAGTAATGTTCAGAAGTAGGACTAGGTCATATGCTTAAGGTAGGTATGAATACCGCGAAGGATTAATAATAGGAATGCATAATGTATTTAATAATATTTGCAGGATTCAAACATAAACTGACTGACAACTGCTTGCTTTTACAATTTTTACCCGACTGCGGCGAAACCCAAAAGGTGGGTTATTTATGGGCTTTTTACTAGTGAATAGGCAAACAATTCATTTAAAAATACTTACAACTACTAGAATTCAAATGCTTCCTGGGCTGCGTAGAATTATGCGCTGGCGCATGG
The DNA here is from genome assembly GCA_950022335.1 of Eurois occulta. Lineage (NCBI taxonomy): Eukaryota > Metazoa > Arthropoda > Insecta > Lepidoptera > Noctuidae > Eurois > Eurois occulta. The sequence continues at coordinate 17,945,101 of OX465489.1, forward strand.
TGCGACCGGGGCGGCGGGGAGTGCCGCGAGATGGCGCGCAGGTCGGCCTCGATGTCCCGCTCGTCCAGCTGGAACGTCAGCGTCGTCGCGAGGGGCTTCCGCCGCTTCTCGGGCGCCGGCGCAGGCTCGTTCGCGCGCCGTCGTAGGATACGTTTCATTACTGGTTTTACCTGGAGATTGAGTTAGTGAATTTGTTATAATATGATTCGGAAGCAGCCTGGATTTGAAAAGGACAAGAGTACTTAGCAATAGGAGAGAGGTGTTATTAAGAGATGAATGCCATAACAGCCAAAGAGAAGGATCTGTTCTAATATAATAAAGCTCTGGAACTATCAGCCGGATTTCAAAAATTCTTTCTGCATTTGACAGCTTCATTCTTGAAGAAGGTCATTTAACATTTATGTATCACGCTGCGAGTACGACCCTTTGGCTACGTTTCCACCAGATGTATGAGGCGAGGTGGAGCGAGGCTGTGGAACTGTGTGAGCGTTTCCTGCCATAGATGTGCGAAGCCAGACGAGGCGGCGAGGATGCGTGGCGACGCTGTGAAACGTTGCGCAGATGAGCGGCGCGAGGATATGTAGCGGGCTCGTTTCATACTGACTGCTATTTTTTCTCTCGCATCTGTCCCTAGTACACTTATTTATTTATTTGTTTATTAATATAGGTACACCAACAGCTTCTGTGTACAACACATCTTAAGTATAGGTTTTACAGTCTTGGACTTACGCAGTCGCCAATTACTGATTAACCAGCATTCGCAAAAATAAGTAATTTGGAGCGAGCGAAACGACTGGCTCTAGAAATGAAATACAACAGTAAACTCCTTAAAGGACAATGACCAAAGTTGGTACCAAAAAGTCTCGCGCCTCAAAACCAAAATATTATAGTAATTAGTTTCATATTTTTTTACGGCATTACGCGTCGGGGATTTGATTTTTGAACTGGAAATATACTTTTCGAGTTTAAAAGTACGAATATTGTTTTACTCCCTTTATATGACGTTCCGTTTCAACTGAATATAAATGACGTTCCGTTTCAATTGAACAAACCCTTGTCTGCCGAGTGGACTCTAAAATTAATTACAATTAAGTAAGATCAGTACACCAAATCGATTTAGTTTGGTTTATTGCTATTTGCAACAAAATAGATTTTCTCAGCCTAAAGATTTTGATTTATCGATTACATCCCTAAATCCCGACTAGTTTATAGCACTTACTATAATCTATGGTTTATAGTTATCTTATCTGTGGCATCTGACATTTGTACTGTACTGACTGACTATTGGCAATGTAAAGGTCTAAAATAAAATCGAGTTTCAGTCAAGCATACTGTGGATGTTACTTTAACTCGTAATTCTTACTAATATTAGTGTATTACGCTGTTTTTAGAGCAATAATGTAATGTATGTGTGTTAAAATACGTCGTTGGTAGCGTCGAAAAAATAGACCTACTTTTTAGGTTAGTTTCGATTTTATAAAATAACTCTGAAACGCGGGTTTTTTTTTCAAAAATAATTTTTGTAGGAGTTAATACGATCAGTGTAGTCTATAAAAAACAAGGTTTGATTTTGATGCAGCATGGTACGAGATTCCATACTTCCATGAGCATTCTCTTTTAAGAGTTCACTTAGCATACAAAATATAAAATTTAGAAAGAAAAACGGTATCGCTATAACAGATTAAATTACAAAAAGTCAACAGGCTTCCTGAGTTACTGGACTAAGAAGAACTCCTTACCTCCATAGAATCTCCATTGAGCTCCATGCTCTGCCTCTCACTCTCGATTATTCTCCTCTTCTCCTCGAAGTCGGTGAGCAAGTTTTCCCTCAGCTCTATCTTCTTCTCTTCAAACTCTTTCGCCGCTGCTTTCTTCTCTGCTATGTACTCTCTTTCTACCACGTCGTACATGTGTTCTCTGGGAAACAAAGATATATTTGAGACTAGTTGTATAAGAAAAAGTTTTATGGTAAAAATTCTGAAAGTTACACTGCATTGTAGGGAGAGCAAGTCTGGAAAGTTTACCTTGGAACCATAGTTAAAATGTGGAAATGAGGAATTTGTATGGGAATATTGGTACATAGCAGAAACATTTAAACATTATTTTGATCACACTGGTTGAAATATAATAAAAACTAGATATTATAATAATTAAATATCTATCAGCGATTTTCAGTGAAGAAAACGGCAATTCCTATAACCTTTTTACCCGACTGCCAAGGAAGGGTTATGTTTTTCCCGCGTATCTTGTATGTTTCTTTGTAAATTGATTTATTACCTCGTATGTTCCAAATGGCTGGATGGATTTCGACGATTACGGTATTATTAGATTCGTCGAAGTCGTTAATATTTCTTTTTCAACCAAACTTTTCGAGTAGGGTTTCAAAATGAAGGAAATTAAAAGGAGATCAGAAATATGTATGTATTTATAATTATATAGGTACATAATACAATTTGTAGTCGGGTTTTTTGATACTTATAATTAAATGTTAATTTATTTTTAGTTGTTAACATGTAATAAATAATACAAATCACACCTGTATATTTTATTTATCCTGAGCCTCTCATGTAATTGGTGTTCTAGCCTCTTGACCCTCCGCAGAAACTCTGGGTGGATGCCATCTTCTAGCTGCTGCAACTGTTTCTTCAAGTTGGCCAATTTGTCTTGGTATAATCTGAAATTATCACACCTATATATAGTATGTTACAATGTATCCTTCAAAAAGGTCAGATGCTAGTTTATGACAAAAAAAAAAGGATTTTTTTTTATAAACTATCTACATATAAAAATTAAATGAGGAGGGTTAGGCAAAGGTGTACCCACATTTCGCCAGTAATGTTTAAGTAATAGGAGGCGAGCCTATTGCCATGAATTGGGCTGGTGCCCGATTCATGGCATCCAGACATCGTGTCTGCTACTGAGAAATTCCTGATGGAAAAACCCAATAACAATTTGCCCGACCCGGGAATTGGACCCCATGTTCAGCAGTCACGCTTGCGACGACCACTAGACCAATACGCGGCAGTCTATTTTCTATTATCTTTTTAATGGAAAGGAGAAAATATTTTAGATCAGAAAGCAAATAGCTGTATAGGATAGTGATGCAAAACTAATATTTAAGTTTGTCTAAACATTCTGCAATTTTTAAAGGGGTTTTTTTATAATCTTGGACCTTGTATCCTTGAAAGAAGAACGAGATATCATAGTAACTAATAAACCTCTACTGGGTGGTTCAAATAGTGACGTCATAAAAAAAAATAGATTCCTCGCACCCAGGGGTATTCGAAATTCTTGATAGTTTTCAGGTTGTACATTCTTGATGATTGTATACAAATAAATAAAATTGAAGTATCTGTTTGTAATTTCAAAATAACAGCTTTTTACTGAATGCATATGAAAGTATATGCAGTACTTATAACATAAATATTTTTTTATTTTAGTCTGTTTGTTCCGGCTAATCTCCAAAATGTCTGGACCAATTTTGACAGGACTTGTATAGGCAGATAGCTGATGTTATAAGGAGTAACTTGGACTTTTATTTTCGAAAATAGATTAGGGTACCATGCAAAAAAAAATTAAACCCATGGAATTGTTAATAAAATCAGTTAGTAAGGTGGTTGGGTGGTGTGGTGGGTTAAAGAAAGAAAAAAACATAATAGTTTTTTTCTTTCTTTCTTTGAAATATGGAGTAATATTTTTATAATAATTTCACAAAGACTAAGTTTGTGGGCAACAACTAGTTTATAAATGTAACATACTGTTCCTTGACTTCGAGTGGCTCATCGTTGTTGGGTATATCAGTCTCACTGGCTTCTTCCGTATCTGTAACAAAATATTGGAAATACTAAGCATTGTTGACATCATCAAAAATGCATTTAAAAAGACTAGTCCTGACTTATCAACTCCCAGTTAGGTTGGGTACTGATACTCGTCAGTGAGTGACCCTAAACACAAGAAATCAGTTTCTTTTTTCTAATTTCCCCTACAATAGGGATGAAGTCACTGGCAATGACCAAGGACAAGTCAAAAATATTGCAATACGGCTTCCTATCGGTTACAAATTCATATGTATGAGGAGTTCTAATTTCAATTGTATTCAGGAATATAATAAAATGCACATTTATTATGATTTGCTTTTGAAACTTTTAAGTAATGTGTTTTTAATGGATTGTTATTTTAATGTTAATATATAATAGTACAAAGACCAAGGTAATTTTATTCAGAACAACTGCTCGAAATAAAGACACCATGGAAATTTTACTAAATGACGACAATATTGAACTCGTGAGAGAAGCTAAATTCTTGGGAGTACACATAGATGACTCATTAAATTGGAAAAAGGAACTAGCTGCCATTGATGCATCTATATCATCCGCGTGTTATGCGTTGAGAACCCTTAGAGACGAAATTGATATTAAACATTTAAAAATCGTATACCACGCGCTAATTGAGTCTAAACTAAGATACAGCATACAATTTTGGGGGAACAGCTATAATTATAACTGCCAACGAGCTTTTGTCCTTCAGAAAAGAGCTATACGTACCATTGTCCGTATTTCACAAAGAGAGAGTTGTCGTCCACATTTCTTAGATTTAAACATCCTTACAGTACCCAGTCTCTACGTGATAGTCCTTCTAACTAATCTTAAAAAGTGCATACACGAATATGAAACGAATGAGGAAAGACTGGTCAGGGAGAGTACACGTAGGAAAGATTTGAGAAATAAGATAAGTCCTCATTTCAACATTGTGAAGCATAGTTCAAAATATCAAGCAGTGCAATTATTCAATAAGTTACCACTACAATTAAAAAGCTTAATTTATACATCTTCATTTAAAACAAAGCTTCAAGCATTTCTACTGGATAAGTGTCTCTACTCCGTTGACGACCTGTAGTATTGTGACCATACGCTTTTGTCCCCAGTCTATTAATTTATTTTGACTAATATGCTGTTATTTATATTAAGCTGACATTGAAATATTATTATTTTTATTTTTTACAATTTTAGTTGACATTTTTGTTAATTTTATTGTATTTTTTTAATCATGATTTTTAGTTGTAATTTGGATTTGATGTGAGAAAATAATTATGTTGTGAATTTTTATTATTGTGTTACATGCAGAATGTTTTTTTTTTTTAATATTGTTATTATTACTTTTTCACAATTTTAGTTGACATTGAATAATTTTATTGTATGTTTTTTGATCATGATATTTAGTTGTAATTGGATTTGATGTGAGATACTTAATAATTATGTTGTTAATTTTTAATTGTGTTACATGCAGAATGTTTTTTTTTCTTTTTCTATTATTATTACTACCGTGTTATTTTAGGTTATTTCAAACACAATGTAAATTGTTTGTGAATAAAATTGAATTGAAATTGAATTGAATTGTTGGAATCCCGTATTCTTATGTTCTTTCTAGTTAAAATTAATGGTGAAAAGGAATGAAAGTACTGTGTTTATGTTTGTTTGCTGAGGCAGATAAGGGCATAGGTCAATACAAAATAAATTCTAGTGTTAAGCCATTAACATCTACATTAAAATGGCATTTCAGATGCATCTAATCATAGTTTATCATCTAATCAAGTTTCATAACTTTATAATATAACTGCAAGACCATGTTTATAAAACAAATTATAGTAAAATACGTTTTATAATATTTTCTCTACAATTGTGGATACTGTATTAAAATTACCACAATTAATTCGGACCTTGTGACTTAGTGACACAAAGTTTATTAAAAATATCACTACAGTCAAAATAAAAATAAAAACTTTTTTTCTGTTTTTTTTTTTAATAGGTATTCTATGAATCCATAGAATTCATGACAGAATGTCCTTACATCATCTGTGATAACTGGAATATTTATAGACATTTTTCAGTTCATATCCAAGACAAAAATATGTCCCTGATATGTTATTTATTTAGCAACAGCTTGTAGGTACAATTTGACAGTTTATTGAAATGTTTTCTTAATAATGAAATATGAAAGGGTTATCTATGAAGGAATATCAGTCTAATGTAGGATGGATACTAGTTTGTGCAATATTGGATAAATTAATAAAGAAGGTCGTCCCTGATATGTTATTTATTTAGCAACAGCTTGTAGGTACAATTTGACAGTTTATTGAAATGTTTTCTTAATAATGAAAATATGAGAGGGTTATCTATGAAGGAATATCAGTCTAATGTAGGATGGATACTAGTTTGTACAATATTGGATAAATTAGTAAAGAAGGTCGTCCCTGATATGTTATTTATTTAGCAACAGCTTGTAGGTACAATTTGACAGTTTATTGAAATGTTTTCTTAATAATGAAATATGAGAGGGTTATCTATGAAGGAATATCAGTCTAATGTAGGATGGATACTAGTTTGTACAATATTAGATAAATTAGTAAAGAAGGTCAGGAGCCATAGCAACTGGCTAATTTGGCTATGGCTGTGTTTTCTTTAGTGAAAAGATGGATGTATCAGTATTACTACTATAAGAACGAAAAATGAAAGATTACTAGCCAGGTATTTAATAAAAGGAAAGCAAAAATGTTTTCTGATAAAATGAAGGACTGCTATCATGACTCTAAAGTCACATGTGACTGAATGCTTGACCAAAAAAGTTGGCCACTTGATACTATAAATACAAATGAGATTTTTTATGGAGAAAGTGACATCAAAAAGAACCAATTACGTCACCAAACAGGTTGGTAGCAAATAGGCGGGAATGCAACAGTATGGTCAACTTTGTTTCTAAATAACCTTGTTGTACTTACATAACCAATGTTTACATGCCATCTACGACTCTCTAAGGAAACATATACAAAAGTATAGTGAAGGTACGTGAAATAAGATACCAAAACAGGGTTAGACAAAGATAGTAAACAAAACATACCTTCGTCACTGTCCTCGACTGGCGGCACCGGTGGTAACGTGTCGTCTCTGTCCCTATATTCGTCCAGGTCGTCGTACCCATCGTCCTCGAAGTCATACTCGTCCCCGGGGCCCGAATATGATCCTTGGCAAGACATAGTAGAGGCGACGCGTAATAGTTGCATACAGATTGGGTGCGATCACCGTCTCAGGAACAAACTCTGACAACGAGTAACACCGATAGTGATACGAGCAACAAATGGCAATTACCAGTTATGTCACTCATATAAAGAATTTTAACTTAAAATCCACTTCGATGAAAAAATGAAATTGGAGCAAATTGAAGCTGTTTTACGTCAAACTGGACAAAAAGCATCATGCAAACCTTTCAAAACCTAATGATCAACAAGATAGCCGTGATGTGGCGCTAGCGAGGCTGACAGGAACATAAGAGTAAAAGAGAGATCCGATTGTTTCGTGTTTTGTAGGTTATTTTTAGCATGACCGCATTCGAACCATAAATAATTCAACTAATTGGTGAATAATCGACTAGCAAAAAAATATTTCCCGAAGAAGAAGAGAAGCAGTAAACTGACGATTTCAATATATATTTATATAATTTGAAACATTCAACCAATCCACGAATAATCCATTTGTTTTTCTCATTCATCACAATGGAATCTGTAATAGCTTATAATCAGTAAAAGGTGTATGAACTGTGAAACTGTATTTATTTGTTTTTGTTATGTTTTCCTTGTTTATCCATAATTTAAAAGGAGGATGAGAAGTTTTGAGCCCACCCCTCGACAGAAATAATTTGCTCACAAGCGGATTTTAATCAGAGCATAAGTTACTATTACGACTAAATCAAATGTTAATTAATGTTCGAAATTATACTGTAGAGAACACTCGAACAACGACAAAGATTATTGACATTGTTGATTTTTATTCTAACAATCACTAATGTTCTACTTTTTTGAACGCTCTAACTAATGATATAGATCACTGTTGCTATGGAAGGAGGGCCTAGGTCGCAGCGGTCCCACATATTCGTTATTTGACCTATAAGACATCTCCCAAAATATCAATATTTGACGTTTTTTCTTCTTTCTTCAACTTTTGACCTCAGTATGCTGACTGTAGTTCACTTCTAAATCGACCACTATGGATTTACATAATGGAATAAGTATATTTTTGTTTTGCCTGTGAAGAAGATGAAAGAAAAACGATTACATGTAGCTGAGATGATGACAAGAATAGATATAGTAAGTAATGAGTATTTAGAGGAAGTTTGATAGTGGCAACTTTTACAGAAAAATTGAAAGGAAATCGTTTGTCTTGGTATGGACAAGAGTGATGGATATGAGTTTTAATGTATGGATGCAGACTGAGAGAAAACGTGTAACGTGTTGCGCCGACCCCAAATACACACATCAACACTGTCTAGTCTAGAGATATTGTGGATTTGCTCAATTTACTCAAAATTTATTAAAAATAACATACAACATGTATATTTTATAAAGCTCATTTTATCAGACTACACTCTAGAATAAAAGAAAACTATTTTTTTTTCGTAAACAAATTTTTATTCAAATAAAGAAAAAACGTGAAATTATGTTAAAACTAACAATGAATCAAGAAAAAGTGAAAAATAAGGAAAAAATAATCTGTTTTTAACAGTTATACTAACTATTCTTCGCACACACCGTCAACTTACCTTTGCTAAATGCTGTACGACATGCCGCACGAATAGGGTTTGTAACACTGAATCTCGTAGAACCGTAGCTGCAAGTCGTCATTCGACAAACACGTTTAGTTCAAAAATATACAATAAATTAAACAAAAGCTTACACATTACCCAAAACCTAATGTAAAATGAAACTTGACTCCTGGTTAAAATTACGATGAAACAGAGAATCTCGTGCAGTGTAAAACACTCATCACTCCCTCACATACCCCCAACAAAACCACACAAAACACATGCACACTTCATTAACACTCTCCCACACACCCATTAACCCTTCACTCACTACATTAGCTCAACGTCGAAATACATCCCAAATCATATTTCCTGCACCGTTTTTTTTTTAAATTTTCTTATTATTTATATCTTATTTTTTGTTTTCGTTATTAATTAACCAAACCTAAATTAACTTATTTAGCTGTTAAGCAATTTTTTTCATGGAACATTCCGTTCTGTATCTGGAGAAAGGCGTTGTTAGCTGCGCTGCATTCTATGCTTTCAGAAAACTCAGCACACAGACTGAATCTAGAAGTACAGCACACATCGACTAATAAACCTTACTAAAAAGTGGTCTTCTAGTGACGTTGCGACGGCGAAAAACGTTTATTATTTGTCTATTGTTATGATTTGACGTCACGAAGGTGGACGTCATCTTGAATGAAAAATTCTTATTTTATTATTTATTTTGCTAAATTAAACACGTAACGCGGAGCTACATTCAGTGTTAAACGATTAAATTAAACAGCGTTGCCTGTGATGTATTCAATCAATACCAGTTCTGTGTGTTTTTAGGGAGTGAAGGTGACGCTATACGCTATTGTGTCGGTGATGTAATTTAGGTGATTGGGTGGCTTCCTAGTCCTAAGTACTAACTACAATGGAAGAGTCCTCATTCACGATCCCGGCCGACGACAATGGTGATACTGAGCTCGACCCTAGAATACAGGTCAGTGAGTGAAAAATAATGTACTGAGTAACTGATATGGTAGGCCCTTTTAACTGCAAAGATGAGTGTCAACTTTGTAGATTATTTCGCCAACGAGCACAATGGATACGATATATTATATCAAAACATGAAATACGGACTCATTGCCAGCAAAGAGCTCTCAGAGTACCTTAGGGAAAGGTCTAATATAGAAGAGACAAATTCGAAATCGTTAACTAAATTAGCGAAACAGGCGAATAGTAACTGCGCGCAGGGTACGTTCGCTCCGTTTTGGGGCGTATTAAAATGCTCCGCTGAGAAACTGTCGAATTTACATCAACACATGTTCCAGAAGCTAAGTGAACTGGTCAAAGATGTTGCTAGGTATGCAGAAGAGCTTCACAAGAAGCATAAGGCTGTCAAAGACTCTGAGTCTAACACTTTAGAAGTAGTGTTGTTGATACAGAACACTAAACAGGCCTTACAGAAGGCTAAAGATGTCTACACAAGTAAGTCAGCTGAGCTAGAAAAGCTGAGAAAAGATAATGCATCTGCTAAAGATATTGAGAAGGCTGAGGTTAAGATTAAGAAGCTCCATGAAGACTATAAACAATTAGCTGAGAAGTACAACCTCGTGAAACAAGACTTTGAAAAGAAAATGACCCAAACCTGCAAACACTTCCAAGATGTAGAGGAAGCACACCTCAAACAGATGAAACAGTTTGTTAATTCATATGCTGACATCATCCAGAACAACCATGACCTCATGGGGCAAGTGCATAGAGATTTCAAACACCAATGTCTGGAGTTAACTGCGGAGAAACTGCTGGAACAGTTCCTCATAGAGAAATATAATGCTATTGAGAAAGCAGTCTTAGTTGAACTACCTCTTTCATTACCTAAGCCTGGGTCAGCTAACAACTCAATATCAGAAGCTGACCAGATATCAACTGTCTCAAACGGGTCACACAAACCTGCACAACCTGCTAAGGCACCAAAGAAGGAGCCATCATTTGCTACTAAAACTTCAAGGAGAACTACCTCACTTTTGAATTTGTTTACACCAAATTTTCAAAGCAAGGAGGAACCTAGTGGAAGCATCGAAGGTGCGGCGCCATGCTCTGCGCCATCCAGTCCCAGTGGAACACCAGCCACCCCAGTGGCACCTGACAAGGATGCTGACATGGGCCGCACTACCCTCAGGGAATCCAAATGGTTCTTGCGTAGCAGGAGAACTAAGCCTAAGCTGAAAAAACCCAAAAAGAAGAAAGATGAGATTTCAGAAAACGCAAACCCTGGAGAAAAGTCTGATTTAGAGGAGAAGGAGGAAGAAGTAGCAACTAAAGATGATTTAATGAATTCCCCAGAAGTTGATGAGGAAGGTTACTGCATTAGACCCAAAGACGAGAAAGGTAGTGTGTACTCCTCTACAGATTCAGATTCTGAGGAGGAGAGAGAGCAGAAGATCCATGTGGAGATAAAACCCATAAGTAATGGTGTAAATCCCATATCAGCTAGTGTGGATGAGCTCAGAGCTACAGTCGAGAATATCTCCCTGTATAAAATCGGCACGTCGACGGGCAGGCGGGGATCGAACGCCAACACCAGCAAAGCAAGCAGTGACTTATTAGACTTGAACTTCTTCCAAAGTCCCACAGTCAGCAACCCTGCGTCGCCGCACGGCAATGTCTCCAATCCATATGCTCCTTTGCAGGGCAATCAATCACATTTACTTGAAAGCCCTACTCCCGTTTCCAATGCCGATGTAGGCGATCTATTTTCTGAAGTGGGTGAGATGGGGCAGTCGACCATCCGAACGTCCACCCCTACGATGTCGTCTATCTCGCTCCCTCGTCCACCTTCGAGGCGGTCTGAAGGAGACTTCCGTACTGCCGGCTCCTCGGGGTCGCGCGGTCCTTCGCCTCTCACAATAGGCATGGCGGACACGATACCGTTAGCTGTCGCGTTTCACGAGATCATTCATTCCTATTTCCGTGGTACGGAAGAGTCGAAGTGCCAAGTTAAAATGTCAGGAGATATGATGCTCTCCTTTCCCACTGGTATTGTTGGCGTGCTGGCTAACAATCCGAACCCAGCTAAATTATGTTTCAGACTGAAAAACATACATAGATTGGATAATGTACTACCAAATAAACAATTGATAAGTATCAACGCGATGATGTCGACGCGGGATAACACGGTGGTCGAGTTTAACATGCCTGCTTTAACATCGCTTCTGAAACGGCAGTCTGAAAAGAATCCGACAGCGCAGTACTTCAACGTGGATATACTTAAATACCAAGTACGACCCAAGTCCGGCGCGGCGTCATGTCCGCTCCAAATGGTATCTTATTGGAAATGTGAGCAGGACCACACTGATTTGAAAGTGGATTATAAGTATAACCAGCACGCTATGAGCCCGCCGTCTCCGCTGCTGAACGTGTCGGTGTGCGTGCCAATGAACGGGGCGGTGAAGAACGTGATCGCGATGCCGAAGACGGCGTGGAGCGGCGAGAGCGAGCAGGCGATGTGGCGCTTTACGGAGCTGTCGCAGCACTCGGAAGACCGCGGCGTGGGCTCGCTGAAAGCGCGCTTCGAGCTCGGGAAAGGTCCCTCTAGCAAAGCCACCATCTCTGCGCAATTCAACTGCGAGGGCGCGACCCTGTCCGGCATTGAGTTCGAGCTAATAGGCAGCGGGTACCGTCTGTCCCTCGTCAAGCGGCGGTTCGTCTCTGGCAAATACATTTGTGATAGTGATTTGAACTGATTGGTCCAAAACACTTATGAATACACATGTTTGTATATAGATCTTGTTGTCGTATATTCAGAGTGTGTATGAGATGCGTAGGTTTCTATACTACATGTTTCTTATGTCTATATGTTTTGGTACCTTATAGGACTGTTTCCTGTCCACAAAAAAATAATTTACAATAATGTATCACAACATTGTTTGTCAATTTTCGAGTTAAATTAGTTGTTAATTTGGAAATTGTATTACTTATTGATTAGGGATATGTTTCACATCCACTAACTTATTTTTCAGAATAGTTAATGTGCCATTTTATATTGTATTTTATAAAACACGCGAGTACTGACTGTTGCACTAGTACACTCATACATAATAGACACAATCTTTTTGTCCACAATACTGTTAAGTGGGTACTCAGCCTATTATAAAGGATGCATCACATTTTAAATTGATTGGAAATACGATCTTTTCTCATCAATCAACTCAAATGTCTTTCTTGTCAATAATTAACAATATTTTCAATATTGTTTTGTTTATCAACCGCTGAGCAGATTTACTAAGTAATTCAATCCTTTTCACTTTATTTTGTAGTTGTATAACCCCAGGATAAAAAAGCTTTAAAGCAATAATTATCACATAAATTGTGTTGTATGAAATTATTATCACTTAAAATAATGTTTTTAATAATTCTGAGGTCAATATAAATGATAACATAATTTCTCTTAAATTAGATTAAACAAGCAATTGTATATTTTTTTAAAGTTTAAAAACAAACTTTGTTTGTACAATTGTGTTTTTAGATAGTGTCTGTTATATTTTTATTGAGGCCTAAGTAATGCAACAATTGAGAATTATAAGGCCACAAATCACTACTATAAATATATTTAATTGTTTCATTTATGTGATGTTTGACTCTAATGAGGGCATTAATCACAGATTATATAACATTTTTATTACATTCGCTACCTTTCTGGATTGCGTTCACTTTCAAAATATTTATCAAACAGGCCATTAGGTTAATGTGCCTGTATTTTATATATAAAACTGTGTTCTAGCATGGCAACTTTAAGTTAAGATTAGGTTCAGACCACACTATTATGCTTGTAAATTAGTCAGTAATGCACACTTACAGCTACTTTTGCCCAGTCTTAATCTATAATCTCATGACTCCATCAGCGAGTGGAGTTGGCGTAGCTGAGTTTTGGGCCAAATATATTTGATGAAAATTTGCCATTGATACGCTAATAAGATTGAGACAAGTCTATAGCAAAATTCTGACTGCAGTTTACCGTACCAGTGCGTATGCATATATAGGTCAAAAGGCACATAAATGGAACATATTTAATTGATAAATGTAACTTTTTTAATTAATGCATATTTACATTATTGTTGCAAGTAAGATTCATTGAATCTCCAAGTAGCATTATTGTATTTTCATTGTTTTTATTATCATTTTCAAAATAGAATTAAAACTTTATGTTGATGTTGTATTTTTGTAGTCAGCATTTAGATTTCAACCACCGGAAAAGTTTTTTTTTGTAGTTAAACTATGAAAATTGTTTTTTTTTATGTTTGAAATACTTACTAATGAAAAGTAACTTATATATTAATTTTAACTCATTTATATGTAATCTCATATTGTAATTTTATATAAAAATCATTTAAATATCCCAGCGGCCTAATATGAGTTATGAAAATAACTAAGTTACTAACTTTACCAAAAGTTGAGTGTTCATAAAAATATTATTATAATTAATAAAGGTCAAACCAGAATAATAATAGTACCTACAACTGAACCATTCCATTAATATATTATGTCTCATAATTAAGTATTATTTTATTATGTATCACAAATTATTACTTTCTAACATAAAGGTGCGTAGCTATTCGGCTGAGTTAATTAAAAAAAAAACGTATTAAAAATCTCTTTTCTTTTATAAAAATTAGATAAAAAATTTTGCTAAATGCGTAATAAAATATTTTTGTAACGTAAAATTTATCGCATGTATGATTCTAAATATAATGTAAAACTATGTTAATTTTAAATAAAATGTAATTTAGCATTTATGTAGTTATTTTATTAGTGTAAAAAAACCAGACGATGTATTGATAGAAATGGGCGTAAACTATGTAAGTAATACTTTTAGTTCGCTTTTATTGTAGGGACAGGAAACGTTCATAAGGTACAGTTAGATAAAATTGCGATATTGTGTCTTTTATCTAGACTAGCGATAAATATTAGTTTAGTGATAAAAGCTGATGAATCTAGTAATGTCTCGGATGTTTCCCGTCTCTACATGTTCCTTGCTGTTGCCTTTCGTTTGGGAGTACCATGTGCGTGTGCCGTGCGATTGTCTCAAGTTCTTCAAACATTTCCAGGTGGAGCTGGAGAAACTGAACGCTGCCACTGATGAGATCAATAAGCTGGAATTAGAGCTAGATGTGAGTGTTTATTTTATTATTATTTTTTTAGTGTAGGAGCAGGCTTCATTAGGTACTTTTTTATTAGTAGTGATTAGGTACGTGATTATGTAGTTAAAATTCCGTAAAATCCATTAATTTAATCTAAATTGGATGGGTTAAAAAATAGCAGTTAAAAATTACGTCGCGAAAAAACATCATAATTTCATTAATGTAAATTAGACTTCTGACAACAGTTGCTTTTACTATTTACCCAGAAGAAACGTTTACTAACTGGGCTAATTAGGTACTAGGCAATATAATTGACCCACTTACAATTTTTATTCAAATGTCACGAATTTAAGCATATTCCAGTTAATGGCAGTAGTTAAAACGAAAAACGGGGTCGGAATATTTTCGGAGTTTTACAACTTGGCAGAGTCCAAAGCATAACTTCGGGTTCAAAGTAAAAGTATCCACGGTTGTGAAGTTGAACGTATTGTTATGGCATTCCAACTTGGCAGGCCTTTCATCTGACCTGGTAAACCAAAAACTTAAGACATTTACACTTAGTTGCGAAAAAGCTACTAAGCCAAAAAAAATATGCTAACAGGCTCTCAAACTGTATGCAAGTGGCTTTTAACATAACCACATAGCTGGGACTTGACTGCCTCTTTGGTTGAGTACTGCTGAGCATCCTCATGCTCAGCAGTACTCAACTCCTGGTTTCGATTCCCAGATCAGCCAGAAAGTGGTATTAGGTTTTTCATCAGGAATTTCTCAGTAGCAGCCACAGATTTGTGCCCCGTTGATGGCAACGGGCTCGCCCCCTATTACATGGGACTTAAACATAACTGGCGAAATGAGGGTATACTATTAGGTACACCTCTGCCTAACCCATTGGGGATTACAGCCGTGATGTTATGTACATTGCTGAGATGCAGGCTTCCTGTTTGTGTAAGGTAGTGGGCCGTAGGTAACCCTCCTGCCTTCCACGCAGTCTTCGATTTTCGGTTCCAGGACACGTCAATTTTCTCAGTCCTTTCACCGTTTTGAGCAGTAGTGATGAAATAATTTACACAAAGCAGTGTCTGCCACGGTTCCACTGGGCTACCAATGTAGCATCGGTTTTACGACATTTCACAGATTATTATTTTATTTTACTATTGAGCAGTCTTTATAAAACGGTGTAAACGTAACATAATGAAAGAAAAACATCATGCAATAGAGCACATTGAGTCATCATGAGCAAAGCATGAATACTTAATTATCACTTTGTGTAAAGAGAGAATTCCGCGTCTTTATCTAACAGCGTATGAGGAAATGTTCTTCAAGTAAGTGTTCTTGAGACAGAATTTTCTTTAAAGATTTTTAATGGAGAAAGACACGGTATAATCTCGGAACACAAACAAAAAGGAAAATACCTAAATGTAAAGTTTTCTTTATGTTTCTTCGTATTTATGTTTGTGTTGTGTGTGACTTATGTAGATTTGTAATATCTTCGACAGGGTTGCGAAAATCTGGTGTAATAATAAGGCAACCTAGGAGGCCTATGAGGTCATAAGTCCTAGACTAGGCTAAATTTAAATTACAAAATAAACAAAATATTAAGCCTGTCGGTATACGCTTATTAGCGACTCTAACGCTGTAATAAGCACCTGGGGGGTTACTATGACGTCTTAAAGCAGGAGTAATTCCAGTGTGAGCAAGAGACAGAGCTATACAGGTCGTCTAGCGCCATCTATTTCTCACACTGGAATTACTCTAGCTCTAAGACGTCAGGGTAGGCCACCTGTACTATCTTTTTCTTCCCACACATCAAATAAACTATGAAATTGACCCAAAATCGAATAGTTTTAGGACCACTTTCCATCATTTCCTGACTCATACAGATAAATCACTTTAGATTATATCAACAGACAATAATAGAAAGCAATCTTCAAAGCGTGTAATCGATAAAACAATTCATGTCCAGGTTTATCTGGCCTAGATTAAAGGCGACAAAACTCGCTGTGACCACTTTTCACTTTGTTAGACTTTTCTTTAGAAGACTTTTCCAAAATAAGTTATATCTATACTAATATTATAATCTATACTTCACTACATATTATAAAACAAAGTCGCTTTTCTGTCCCTATTTCCCTTTGACCGCTTAAATCTTTAAAACTACGCAACGGATTTTGATGCGGTTTTTTTTAATAGATAGAGTGATTCAAGAGGAAGGTTTATATGTATAATAACATGCTTAATATATTAGAGAACCACTGATAATTTCAAGATTTCTATTGTGAAGTCGTAAATAATTTCATTTTTTTCCGCTTACATTGCAAATGCAGGCTGAACCCTACGAGATTTATCAAAATAATGTACTAAGTATTGTACACATTAAAAAGGTCTACAGAAAACTCCGCGATGGTATATGTCTATCTCTTATGGATATCCCACAATAACATGTTTTTGTCATTTACTTTTTACGCCAAATAATGGCTAATTTCCGAAGCGATTTTAACCAATACGGCATTAATCCTTATCCAATTAAATACCTTAAATACATTGTTGATTTAATATAGATCTATATGGCCCTTTACAGCATATGATTTAAATGAATATTTTCGAAGATATTACAGATTTAAAAATTGCGGGACGTAGCGTTTGCGCCGGCACCGGCCGGCGCGGCGAGGCGGACGGCAGCGTGCCAGTAATGAATAAATCAAAACTACTGGATCAATTTTAATCATTTTTTCAGTGAGTGACATAGGCTATATATTTTACACCCGAAGCCGAAGTGGGCCGCTATGTTTTTATATACAACGTTCACAGTTTTTCTGTAGTGTATTTAGTATCAGCATTGCACCCGTGCGAAGCCGGGGCGGGTCGCTAGTAATATTATAAAGCTGAAGAGTTTGTTTGTTTGTTTGCTTGAACGCGCTAATCTCAGGAACTGCTGGTTCGAATTGAAAAATTCATTTTGTGTTGGATAGCCCATTTATCGAGGAAGGCTATAGGCTATATAAAATTACGCTACGACCCTTAGGAGCCGCGCAGCGTGTGACACCGCGGGGAACAGCTAGTTGAAAAATATGTCGGGTCATTCATGTATTTACTTACACATCATGTACTTACATAATGAATAATACAATACATATTATGAATTATGACGTTGTTTCAGACATGTATTGTTTTTTAATCGGAATATTTTAATATCAACTATTTTGTTTATCTTATTGACAAGTTTTGTAAATATAACTTGTTTTAGGGGTAAAGGAAAATTAGTAGACATAACGTGTAGACGTGTTTTATTGGTACGTTGGGGTTATGATGAGAAGTGGTCAACCTCCAACGTTGTCGAGTGTACAGCTATTAATGATTTATGACCAAAACAAGGTCATTTCGAAGCTTTTTCACGCTGTCATGGCATTAAGTAGAAGATATTTCCATGGACTATTGTATTTCTGAATTTAGGCCGCGTCTGGAATGATTGATCGAGTTTTGTAGTAAAATTTGAAGGTAATGCTGTTATTTTGGGTGTCGGGACGCTGATGTGCCAGAAGCATTGTCTTGTGAAGTTAAATTATCGTGTTTTAGAGCACTTTACGGCTCGTAATACAGACACTAGGTCAAAGGGGACATGACCTGACAATTTCACATAATAAATTAACTGTACAGTCATGTTTTTCAAAAGTATTTAAAAACAAACCAAAGATTGGAATGATTGATGATGTCGCTTCAATATAGCAGCTTACCAAAACATGATATAGTCTTCTTTATTTTTCGTGCGGTTAGTGCCTAACCTGGTATCGGAGTTTTTATGCTGCCCATGGGCCTCTGACTTCTTTACAAGCCGTCGAGAAATATTTCTCAGGGAGGTTTGGTTGAGAGAGAACCTCCTCACGTCCCAGCCGCCGCGGGAGAAGCACCGGGCGTCGGGGGCCACGCCGTGATGGCTCTCGGCCACCGTAGGCGCGGGCCTGTGGACGGTGAGTAATGGGCTAGCTCGCCGTCCGTCCGTCGTATGACGACGGGCAGGCCGTGTCGACGGCGCGTTCGTGTTCCACGCGCGCCTCAAAGAGTTGTCAGCAAACGGGAGGGGCCCGCAAAGGCCGGTGCCTGCCAGGGCTGCGGGACTGTTCGAAAGAGATACCGCGGCCCTGGAACATAAAGGGTCAATGAAGGAACATGGTTGGTTTTTAGTCAGTAAGATTCTGACACTCCCTTCCGCTCCGCCCAGAGCGGGAGGAGTCATTTGATGATTTCCCACGCTCCAAAAAAAAAAAAAAGGGGAGGTTTGCTTTAATCACGATGTTTTCCTTCTCCGAAGCAAGTGTTAATTATACAATATGCACATGAATCCGAAAAATCAGAGGTGCGTGTCTTGGATTCGAAGTGTTCGTACTCGTGACCTATGACCTGGCAGTCGGGCGGTCACACCGCTAGGCCATCATTGCCTAAAACATAATATAATATACTTAAAAGAGGTTTAATTACATACGCTGACCTTAAAAGGTCACGTAAAAAATAAAGAAAAATACAGGCACCACATCGCTTTTTTCTTCTTGGATCGATGACTCAGATTTTGTCCGGCCAGTATGTAGCGACCTGGACAGCTCCGTCGTTTGCCTCGTTCAACTCTTGAAGGGTACAATTAGTTGTCTACGACGGGAAGTAATTGATAATACTTGTGTTGGGGCTATCTCCAACACAAGTATTATAATTATCAATTATATATTATATGCCACTGCTTTCTCTTCTCTACTGCCCGTGCTTGTGGACCCCAATATATTTGTTGAGGTTCCACTCGAATTGTGTCCGAGGCACCACATAAAAATATACAGGGTTATTTGTAAAACACCAGCAACCTCTTAAGAGGTCATTTTACTCATCATTATGAACAACTTTTACTATGGGACCAAAACCTGAAATCGCGAAAAAAATATCAAAATCAAAATCAAAGCATTTATTTCAAGTAGGCCCGTTACAGGCACTTTTGAACTGTCGAAACAAAGACAACAATGAAATTTAGCTACAGTCCCAGTCACAAGGCATAAAAACTGTGAAAGTACTGTAGTTGCCCATTCCCTAACGTAGATCTCTATGGAGAAGAACGGGCAAGAAACTCCATGGACACTCTTTTAAATCAGAATATTTTTACAAAACCTTGGTTACATCATTCATGTTTAGATGGTGTACCATCTAAACATGAATGATGTTTAGATGTATGCTATTTCTAGCTATAATAGGAATTTGGGTGACTTCTTCTTCTTTATTTCAATGAAAATGCGGAGATATCAAAGGAATGATCTATTCTTGAACAATGCGTAAAGAGAAGTGCTATGTGGTAGTTACAATTATTTAAACTTAAAACGAATATATGGAGCTTAGGTACTAAATACAATAGAGCAACGCGATTGGCTCTTCATGACGTGACAGCATTGACAGGTGGTCATCATTGGTTGATGAAGATGTGGTGACAGGTGCGTTCATAAGCTTGAACATCCTCCCCGGCCTTGGAAGTGGTAACTTTCAAGCGACTGCCACAAGGCGATCGCGCTGTGGCTACTCATCTCGAATGGGAAGAGGGCAGATCTTCGAAAAGGCTCGTCGGACGATGCCCGAAGCGGTTTGGATATCGGCAACTCTGGCCACTCCATCCTTGCCTGGAAAAACCTCGACAATACGTCCTAAGCCCCATTTTAGCGGAGGCTGATTGTCATCCTTCATAAGGACAAGCGTATTCTTCTGCAGACAATTATGTGAGAGCGATGTAGCAAGATGTGCACGTTAAAAGTGTCCATAGTAAAAACAAGGAAAAGAACAATTCAAAAAATAAAATAATTAATTCAAATAAGCCGTGGCAACCAAGAGATGACCAGTCACAACTGACAGCGCCCGTTCACGAACATGACGCATGTATCAGCATCATTCAACTCAACCATTTTGAAGGGAACTAACTGATCCGACACACGCGCCACCATCAGCGAGACATTTAAGTGAGCATGACATACACTTAACCGCCAGGGCAAATTCAAGTCAAAAAAAAAAATGACGTAGGTTTCCAACGAAGGATAGCTTTCTATTACATAGTACTCACATAATATGGGCTATGCGGTTATATAATACCAAAAGAAATTGAATCTATACAATGCAAAGATAGTTGTACAATCTTCAGCAGCTCCAACAATACTATTTAATGCTATCCATTAATCAGTTTATGCGCCCCTGTCCATGTGGAGCAGGACCGGCATTGAGCCAAGCATTTTTATCAGAGATATAATCGTCCAACTTGTAATATGCTTGCTTACATAGTGTGCGTTTAATGCATGATTTAAATTTCGTCTCATTCAGTTCAAGAATACTTTGTGGAATTTTATTATAGCATCTTAAACAGTACCCCATGAAAGATGAGTCTACTTTAGCGAGTCTGAAGCCCGGCTGAACTAATTGGTCTCTAGTTCTCGTACTGTAATTGTGTCTGTCACCTCTTTTATTAAAAAGATGTAGATTTTTTCTAACGTACATTATGTTTTCGTAGATGTATTGACAATGTACCGTCATGATTTTGATTTCCTTAAACAGTTCCCTTAGAGAATCGCGCCTACGAAGATTATATATGGCTCTGATGGCTCTTTTTTGCAGAATAAATATAGACTCAATGTCTGCAGCCCGTCCCCATAACAGAATGCCATAAGACATTATACTATGAAAGTAACTAAAATAGACCAGTCTAGCGGTATCTACATCAGAAAATTGACGGATTTTTCTAACAGCATATGCTGCTGAACTTAGGCGCCCCGCAAGAGATTTCAAATGAGAACCCCATTGTAGCCTTGAATCAAGCGTAAGCCCCAGGAAAACGGTTTTATCTACGAATTCAAGTTTCTCTTTATTCAATACTATATCACACTCGTTACTTTTAACATTTGGTAAAGCAAATCTTATGCATTTCGTTTTTTTTTTCATTTAATACTAAATTGTTTGCTGTGAACCAATTATGGACCTGAAGTAGGGCATTATTTACGTCATCTAGATTTTGGGCCCGTCTATTTATCTTAAAAATTAGAGAAGTGTCATCAGCAAATAACACCATATTTTGAGGTTGGTTTTTCAATAAATAGGGTAGATCGTTTATATATACTAGAAAGAGGAAAGGACCCAATATTGAGCCTTGCGGAACCCCCATTTTTACTTTTAAACCCTGTGAATTAACACCATTTATTTGAACATATTGTTGTCTATCACTTAAATAAGATTTTACCAAACCAAGTGCAAGTTTACCTAGTCCGTAATGCTCAAGTTTCAAAAGCAATGTGTCGTGATTTACGCAATCAAATGCTTTGGAGAGGTCACAAAATATTCCTATTGCGTCTTGGGATGCTTCCCACGCAGAAAATATGTGCTTTAATAAGGTTACACCGGCGTCAGTTGTACAACGTCCCTTAGTGAAACCAAACTGTTGGTCGTGTAAGATTCTGTTGGTGTTAAAATGATTGAGCATTTGATTAAGCATTACTTTTTCAAACACCTTGCTAAAAACTGGCAACACGGATACAGGTCTATAATTATTAGTATCTTTACTATCCCCGGATTTGAAAAGAGGTATGACTTTACTGTATTTCATTAAATCAGGGAAAACTCCTTGATCTACACACAAATTAAAAATTAAAGCTAAGTATGGTGCTACAGTCTCAACTATGGATGTACAAACTTTGATAGACATTCCCCAAAGATCTTCGGTCAGTTTGACTTTTATTTGCCGGAAAGCTTTAATAACTATCATAGGGTTTATGTGTTTAAATTTCAAAAAATCAGCTGTTCCCTACATTTTGACGAGTTAATCGATCGTAAATGTAGGGAACAGCTGATTTTTTTATACCCTGTATACACTTTTTCATCCGAATAGGGAGCGGTCTTCGTCAACCCACATATATGTAATTAGCTGCAATCGATCGTACTGTACTACTACTACAAGCTTTCTGCCGAGTCACCTCACAGAAACTTCACGAGCAAGCAAAGGAAGCCCTATGCGGCCTCCAGAGAGGCCCTTTTATATCTAATTTTAGATTGGCCTCGCGACAAATGTGGAATACAGACGGTAACTTAATTTACTTTTCATATCTTGGCTAAATTGAATTCCAGATTTTTGTTGGGACGTCCCAAAATGTAATATGAAAAACTTTCAAGCGTTTGCATTTTCTTATTTAACTTTGTGGAGCCCTATTTGGAGAGCAGTGGTGGTCCTGTGGTAATGGACCCGACTTATGTGTCCTAAAGGGGTGCGTGGTTTTGATCCCAGGCGGGCATTATTTTGTGTAATATATTTCATCTTTACTGCTCTCAAAACGGTGAAGCAAAACATAGTGCAGAATGTTCTAGAAAAAAAAATTCAAAGATGTGACATCAACAAACCCGCACTGGGCCCTCCTAGTAGATTATAATATTATGTACTCCTTTTTACAATGAGGACTGTCCCAACAGTGGGAACATAATGGGCCTAATATGGATGAAGCCCTATTTTCCCCATAAGGAAACCATTAAAAACAGATTTGGCAGCAAAATCGTTCCGCTCGATAATTTTACTATCCACCAGAGCGCTCGGTAAACATTGTTGAGCATTAAAATTCACAAACCAACTTCCGAAATTCGGAATAATCGATATAACGACTTCCTAAAATATCTCCGATGTCCCCGTTACATTTAACCAAATGAAACGGAACCCTGAAGTACTCTTTAGCCATTTACTCAGAGTAAATCGATTTACTGAAGGCAATTTATTTCGTTTTAGATGTTCTAGTCTTGAAAAGTTGGAAGCGACATTTAATCTGCTTAGGTTTTCCTTTGATGTCTCTGGAGATGCTTGGTTATTAACGTGATAATATATTTAAGTAATGGGGCCGCTTTTTACCTCAGTCTTGCAAAATGGGAAGCGACGAGTGAGGTATAAGGTGGAACGAATATGCTCGTAATATGCTTTTCCGATTCACTCTTACTTTCAACCTCAAACTTAAAGCATTTATTTCAATTAAACTTTTTAAAAGCACGTTTAAATTGTCAAGAAATTGGTCAGTTCATTTAGTCGCGTTCCAAAAACGTCAGAGATCTAAATGAAATAGCACGGACACTCTTTGTAATCAATTTTAGTATCACAAAATCCTGGATACTTCATCTTGTTGCTTTATATCTCTGAACAATTTGAAGGGTTGTAAATTGGTTGAATGTGTGGAATTCAGAGACCCAATAAATTTTGAAAGGGGATTTTTTGCTTAGGCCAGTCGATTTTGGTTTATTCCGGTTTGCCCCCACCGATTTGAGAATGCCACTAATTCAAGTGGTATGTGACTTTTTCAGATGCATCCACCACCAGTGATGGTAGATGAGAAAAATTGTTGCAACTGCCACCACTGGTGAAAAACCGTTGGGAAATGTTTTCTTTGGCCAGGAACACCAGAATACACTATCTCACATGTTCTCCAAGCCAATGCAAGAGTATAGTAAAGCCGTGTCGGGTAACAAACAAGATGAAACAAATCCTGTTATATGCGTTCCACTTCGTAGTTTAGCGCGACGGGCCCGTTAACTAGGCTTTGTTTTTTCAAGGTTTTCGTAATGCTTTAGTTACATTTAGTTTCTATAAACTGAGATTTGTTAAAGATGATTGAGGCCGGAATTGTAAGCAGTCGTATAAAAGTTCAATATAAGAATTTTATGAGCTGTTTTATTGCATTTTATATGATGTTTTATGATAATGTAATTTTTATCTTTATCTTCACCATACTATCTTCAGTAACGGACAATAATTGAAAGCTCTTTAAACTGCCATACCATTACAATATTGGCACAATAAGTACAAAACTCAAATTAAATCAGCATTAGATAGTCGTTACGGATCGCAGCGTTTTCCAATTGAATTACTTACGCTCGAGAGATTAAATAACAAAGTTTAATTACCTGAAACAATAAAAAATACTGTAAATATAATTTAAAATACAGAAATCATTAACAAAGTATTACCGCTTCGCTTTACTCTGAGCACGACAGAATTGCTCCAGTTGCTAATTCTTACGTCACACACTGTATTTCTTATTATAAATCCCGTACGATCCATATTTGTTGGGACTCGTTTACCTCAATATCGCTGGCCAGCAAGAATGTTGCAATATCACAAATGCCAATCAATTGACATTTTAAAGACTAATAAAAAAATAACTTCAAGGTAATAGGAACTGCAGATCTTTAATGCAGTTTAGTTTTTTATTTTTAGTCGTTTTTTTTACATTGTTTAGATATTTTTTAACGGATGGAGTTCCTACTTTTAATTTCATTCTTTATGATCGTTTCCGCCCCTTTTTATATTAGGACATTTAAACGCTCCAACGGCTAGTAGCGAGTCGAACATGGACACAGGTGGCGACAGATGTCAATGACCGAATGTAACCACATTCTTCTTCAGCCTGGTGCAATGGCGTTTGGTTAGCAATCTTTGCATTCATAAGTGTTATTGCCTCTAGGAAAATAGTGTATGGCCGTCGTCATTACATTCAATCAAAAGTAAAAATATGCCATCCGAATTTAGTGTCTATTATATCCCCACATAAATGCCTTTTTCCCATGGTGAGCGGCTACGATCCTTACATACTTTTTTGTTTCGCCCACGTCGCGATTCGTATCGAGTCCGACACGTTGATTGGCATTTTGTATTCTCACAAAAACGACCCTGGAGATTTTCTGGGGCTTAGAAGACCAGATAGTATTTTCTTCGACCATCGCATCCATTTGCTTCTTTGTGCAATACAACAACACCTGATAAAGAAATAATCTGCGCAACAATACAATACTATCAACACACACAAGGTGCGTCAACGGGCGATACGACGGAGGTCGGCGCGGGCGCAACTAGCTAGATTAGGTCAATTACAGCGGCCCCGGCGTATGACACCACCTCATGTTTCTAGTGTGATGTAACGCGCAATACTTGTGCTTGCAGCGTTTATTATGTTGTTGTAATAGAGGAAATTTGTGAATCTTAAATGGCAAGTCTAGGTCGCATTTCTAAATGAAAAGGTCCTTTCATAGAAAATATTTCGATAAAGATGCAAAACAAAGAATGAGTTCAAGTTTACTGCCAGACTGCATCATTGCGCACTGGGCTAAAGCAGACGGTTTTTTGGCTTCCAGTTATTTTGGTCCGGGGTAAGAAGTGCTGAAGTGAACCATAGTCGGTTCGTTTATAAAATCATCATCTCCTAGCCTCTATCTTAGTTAAATTTGTGGAATTTACGCTATCAACAATACAGAATACAGTTGGCATTGCTTCCATTTTAATTACTATACAGAATTTAAAAGAGTTCTTTACGTATACATAGAGATAGGCTTACGAACCATTACAACGCAAATAAATTATGGACGTGCACCATTATACTTATTAACCTCTCCGTCTGCAGGAGTCAATGAAAACATTCCACCTACTGCTAAACGAGACTTCGCGCCGGCTGCAGGCGTGGACCAAGCGGCTGGGCACCTGTGTGGACAAGTCCAGGCCTTACTATGACGCTGTGGCAATCGCTACCACTGCCAGGCAGGACTGCCAGAAGGCTGCTGTGCAGTTCCAGAGGGCTAGTGGTAAGTGATTTCTTTTAATATAGATTTTGGATGGATAGCTTCGTGTAGCCAGTTAGCCTCTAAAAAAGGGGTTGGAATATTTTTGTATGAACCCTGGCCTTGCCTAACTACAGCCAATAATTTTTTCAAGAGTTTTGTTGAATTTAACTATCTAGTTTAGTATTGTCTTTTACGATTTTAACGCATCCATTCGCATCGCGTGTCAATGGTCAGGGGTCAATGGTTATCTTAAAGGGGTTGGAAGATTTTTGTATGAAGCGTGGCTTGTCTCCTTCCGACATCTAATTTTGTTATCAAAATAGCGGTCACGTATAAAAACTGTATTAATCAATAGTTGGTATCAATACAAACATGTTTAGTTTGTGGCAAAATCTTCCAAAGCGTCACGTTTCAGTGGTACGAGCTATCAAAGTTGTGGTTTAATCTTTTACTCTGGACGCTCTTAATGTGCACGTCTTTGTACATCGTTCTCGGATATATGTATAGCCTCAACATGAATGATGTAACCAAGATTTTGTAACAATATTTTGATTTAAAAGAGTGTCCATGGAGTTTCTTGCCCATTCTTCTCCATAGAGATCTACGCTTTGGAATGTGCAACACTACAGTACTTTCGCAAGTTATTATGCCTTGTGACTGTAGCTTTTTTTTTACTATAATAAGTGCCTGTAATGGTCTAATTGAAATAAATGCTTTGAGTTTGTGCTTAAGGCGATGATTGTAACTTTAATGAGCCATATATGAAGCTAATTATTTCTTTGTCAATATTCTTGCTAACAATTTTAATTTTAATTAATACTATTATTTATAATGTAATTTTATTTCATTTTCTTTATTTAGTTTTTATTTTGATATTTGTCCTAAAATTATGTCTTTTGGCTTTTGAAATTTATCTTCTGTATGGGCTCTTGTCTGAAATAAATAAATTTTATTTTTATTTATTTATTTTATTTTAATGACTTATATTTCGGAAACATGACGCTTTAGATTTTCCCTCATACTATACTTTTTGTATTGATGCAGCTGTTGATTAATACAGGTTTTTATTAATATCAACAATGCTTATAACATCAATATTGTACTGATGGCAAAGATTACAACTGCGATGGCTCATAAATATCTGGAACGTAACTAACGCTTGCTAGATTTGGTCTCATACAAAACTTGCTTGTATCGATTCCAGCTATTGATTAATACTAGTTTAATGCGTAGCTGCTATTCAAAACAAAATGATGGAACCTGTAGACCAAATAAAATTCAAAGCCTTTTGTATTATTGTCTGAGGTCTCGTCCATAATCATAATATTTATAGTGAAAATCATGTTTATCTGACAGATACCTATAACATTTAGGTGGCAAAATTTTATCGAAATTTATTAACCAACCATATTTGTAGTAACATTGCCGAATAACGTGTTATGATAAGACATCTTGCGTTGTCCGGAACTGTACAATGAATTTTATCTGAAGCTAAACTAATCTTGACAGCGATGCGGACGAATTTTTGGACGCCCTGTAACCCTTTTCTACTTGTACATATTTATTACTATTACAGTTTTGTAGTTTGTAAATAATTTAATTATCCTTGAAATAAGATAGGTATTTTATTGCAGTATTTGAATTAAATAAATCTTCAATTAGATAATGCCATAACCTGAACTGATATAAAACTGTCATGGCGACTAGATTCCTTCATTCCGTATCTCCTGTGAGAACGATACACGACAATCGTCATCGATTTGGCAGCACTGCCAAGTTGTAAGCGCTAAGCAGTATAGCATACCGAATCTGATGGGACTGCACCAAATAAGGTCAACATAATATTAGTTTATTACACGTCTGCCCAAAAAGAGAGTTATGTTTTTGCTTATTTGGTTGCATGTTGATTGGTCCCAATTCAATTGATATTATTGGTCTAGTAGTCAAACTCACGAAGCAGCTACTCTTTAATATGGGGTCATATGCTTTGATCATTCGAAGGCTAACTAGATGATGATTAAATGAATTCGATTCCCAGGTCGGGCAAACTGTTATTGAGTTTGTCAATAGGCTATTACTCATTAGCAGCCTGCCAAAATTTGATTTCTTGTCCGGTTTATACATTTATAGACACACACTTTGACATAGAACTAAAACATACTGTCGATATGACGGTGTGCTTCTGCCCATCCTTTATTAAATACAGGCGTTATGTTCGACCTTTCATTTTTACCCTGAACTGTAATATTTCTCGTTTATCTTTTTCAGTTTTTCAATTTCCGTCGGGTTCGCTTGATACCGCGCAATTTCCGATATCCATATTTTGGTCAGATTAGTTTTATGTAACATTTTCTTTAAAAAAATAGGTCTGGCTAGTAATAAAAGTGCGAAATAAAATCCAACTTGTGGTTAAACAATTTGAAATGCCAAGACTGAATTTGGATGTCATCATCTGCCTAGCCTTTTCCCAACTATCTTGGGATCGGCTCCAAGTCTAACCGGATACAGTTGAATACCAGTATTTTACATGGAGCGACTGCCTATCTGACCTCCACAACCCAGTTGGTCCACTGGAACACTTGGTTGGAAGACTGAATTTAGAAGTACGGCGAAGAATTTAATTACTTACGAATAATTTTAGGTGGGGTCGGCGCAGCATGTCTTCTTCCATACTTCTATTAGTCATCTCATACTCTTCTAGCCATATCATCTTTCACACAGCCCTTTCATCGTTATTATTTTAATTTAATTATTTATCACTTTGTTTTCAGACAACAAAGGTAAAAACTAATAATATCGCGGCGAAGGTGGCGTAACGATCTGATCATGTTTGCGGGGCTAATATGGCCAGAGAACGCACAGGATAGAGAGGTGTGGAAGGAGAAAAGGGAGGGCCTTTGCCCAGCAGTGGGACAACATGTAGGCTAGTAAAAAAAAACTAATACATATATTAAAAACATTTACACAAACTGTTAACTACCGCCCCCCTCCTCGTCTCGTACTTTTATAGTAATCCATATTTTTCTCAAAATCTACACTAATATTATAAAGAGGAAATAAAAATATTTTTGTGTGTGTATGTTTGTAATGAATAAACTCAAAAACTACTGTGCCGATTTCAAAAATTCTTTCACCATTGGAAAGCTACATTCACCCTGAGTAACATAGGCACCCGTGTAAAGTGTGTAAAGGGACGAACCGCTAACTTTATATAAACCCCTTAAATTCAATATATCATCATAGGCTATGTTAACAACCAAATAGGGTCAGGATGTACGTAACAGTAATCCAGGCGTAGTCTCACATCGTCCACAATTACTGTAATTAAACGTAAAGCCGGATTTATTAAGGACATAATCGTTTTTATTAATGACGTGGCGTTAACTCTGATATTATGTTGCTAATTATATGTTATAACGATTATATTTTCATTTTATTTTTATACGTAATCAAGTAGCACGTTAGCTTAGCCGTTGGTGGTCCCGGCTGTCATTTAAATGTAGATCTTTGACAGTCGTTACAGGTAGTCAGCGACCCGAAAGTCTGACAATCAGTCTTACCAAAGGGACCCCAGTACTAACTGGGTCGTGGAGGTCAGATAGGCAGTCGCTCCATGAAAAATATTGGTATTCAGCTGCATCCGCCCACAACATAGTTGGGAAAAGGCTAGGCAGATGGACGTAACCACGTAACCTCAGCCTTTTACCAGTGGAATAGGCAGAGGCTACAGAAAGCCACCTGCTACGAAGCTCTTTTCGTCATTCCTATTATTTTATTAAAAGGTCAATTTAAATTAACTAGCGAAACTTTGTTCTATCTTGTGTAAATATTGATACTCACCTAGTTTAATTTCACCTGTATACTAAATACAGCTTGTCTGACTGTACTGCTAAGCACAGTAAAAGACTGTTTACTGTCTCATTGATTTTCTATTTCAAACAAGGAAGGCCTTGTTCCTCTTTCACAATAACGACTAATGCGAGGTCGTTTAGTTAGCAATTTAGCATGAATGGAACCGATATTGTCATTATAAGAGTATTCTTTAAAAGTAAGTTTTGTTTATCACTACATAGTATAAAACAAAGTCGCTTTCTCTGTCCCTATATCCCTATGTATGCTTAAATCTTTAAAACTACGCAACGGATTTTGATGCGTTTTTTTTAATAGATAGAGTGATTCAAGAGGAAGGTTTATATGTATAATACATGCACCCGTGCGAAGCCGGGGCGGGTCGTTAGTTATATTATAATTATAACACACTAAGTGTTGCCTGCGACCTTCGTTTGCGTGAAGTTTTTACTTTCCTTTTTGAATCGGTTTTTGTTAACAATTTCAAGGGTTTTAATTTTTTTGCACGGAAACCTAATTATTTTTTCTAAAATAAAAGTAGACCTTATAACATCAGCTATATGTCAGTAAAAGTCCCGTCAAAATCGGTCCAGCCGTTTCGGAGATTAGCTGGGACAAACAGACAGACAGACAAAAATAAAAAAAAATGTGTTTTTGTTATAAGTGCCGTATATATTTCCACGTACATTCAGTAAAAAGCTGTTATTTTGGTATTACAAACGTCTATTCTATATTTTTGTCGGTAAAAAATGTACTTACAGTCAAAACATTCTTGTGACATTGTTTTCACATACAAATTCATAACTAGACTTGCCCATATCGTGCAATGATATAGGTTCACTGACACTAAATTAAATAGAAAGTGCGTAAACTGAATGTAGCAAGGTTGTTGATGACCTACAGTTAGCCAATTAATTACATTTCACTTTGTTAATTAGCACTATGTCATTTACTCGGGCGTTAACCTCAATTCGCGCAAAAATGGCACTTAGACTAACTTATCAACATATCACCACGCCAGTAATCCCTGAAGGGTTAGTCAGTGTTCCACCTGTAGTACACCAACATTTCATGTTAAAGTCCCATGTAAAATAGAGGGCGAGTCTATTGCCATCAATCGGGCACAAATCCAGTCCTGAGCTATTCCTAATATAAAATCGCAATATTAATTTACCCGACCCGGATATCGAACCAAGTACGAGGGCTCAGTACCCTCACTTGCGACTACTAAACCAACAAGGCAGATAAAACATTCAGTTAGTAAATTAGTTACATTTCACTTTAGTAATTAGTACTATTGTCTTTTACACGGACGTTAACCTTAATTCGCGCAAAAAAATAGCACTTAGACTAACTAATTTAATCCAAATATTTATACAAATGCGTCCATAGGGATTCTACTGTATAAAGTTACAGATATTAACATCACATGCAGTTTTTAATATTGTGGACCGCAAATAATATGAATATTTATATTTCCTACTAGCTGTATCCCGCGACTGAGTCTGCGTGTTTTTTGTATTTCCTCATTTATTAATACAATATTATGCATGGTGAAAATTAGCCTGTTTCTTTCTCTGATTCCAGGCTATCTGTCAAATTTTAAAACGATCAGTTCAGTGCTCTTAAACAACATTTTCTTACCCATCCTTCTCCATAAGTTACTTACTACCTTTGCGAACTAGAGTTAATTCTAATTAAAATTATTAGCAAAATTCAATTCAAATAGGAAAGTAATATTTTTATAATAATTTCACGCGGGAAGGTCACGGGCAACAGCTAGTATTATAAATCTCGGCTCATTATGGCTGCTTTCTCATGTTATAAAACAAGATATTCTCATTCTCTTCGTCATTTCTTTGACTCAAATACTACACATTGCAGTAGCGAAGGGTCCATTTTTGTAAGAGGTATGGAGTACATATCTTTAATGTGATTATATTATTTGTCTATGGCATACTGGAATCGAGTTATAGGGAACCTTTGCCACTGATACCTACATTGTCCTCTTAGTATGATAATATTACAACTGCGTACTTAATTCGTTTGTCTGTCTGTTACTATTTCTCGCCTAAATTGCTGAGTTTAATTCGACACACACACACGGACCGAGCTATACAAAAGAAAATACCAACCGAATTGAGAACCTCCTCCTTTTTAAAGTCGGTTAAAAACCAGTACAAGCGGATCTGTCATTTTACGAGAAATCTATACAAAGCGAGTCCATGTTATACTGGAAATGAATAGCTTGATATGACGCCGTGTGTAAAAGCCTAAAAGCTTGGCTTGACCCCATAAAACCTACTACTCTTCTTGATGTTATGGTGTCTGAACAGCCTGCTTGCCTTGTGGGCAGTATGGGCTTGCCGGATTTTTTGGCCTCCAGGCAGGCACGCCACTGAATCTACTAGCTTTAACCTACGGCTTCGCACGCGTGGCCGGCTATTAGCCCATGGGACTGTACAACCGAGATAAAATGTCTTATCTCTTAACACAGGTCAGGTCAGGTCTTGATCTACCGTGTCACACGGTAGATCAATCATTTCCAGTATAACATGGACTCGCTTTGTATAGATTTCTCGTAAAATGACAGATCCGCTTGTACTGGTTTTTAACCGACTTTAAAAAGGAGGAGGTTCTCAATTCGGTTGGTATTTTCTTTTGTATATATAGCTCGATTGGTTGTATGAAAGTACCGCCACTAAGTAGATTTATAATTCTTGGTATACTCCTATTATAATAACTTAGTTTTTACTTTTTTTTTGTAAGCATAACAATATTGAGAATATAACAATCAGAATGAATTCTTTTGTGATTTTCTTAAGGGGAAACAATATTATTATATATTAGCTATACCCACGGCTTAGATCACGTGTAATGTTTTGAATGTTCTAGAATGCTAGAATACAATGAATATAATGCGAGACAGAGACGGAAAAAGATCATGTAGAGCTCCGTTCTCTTTCCATACTTTTTCCGATCATTCTTTTTTGTATTTGAATCATGAAGGCAGTTATTGTAAGTGTTTCAAAGAGGAAGCTTAATATATATAATAGATCAATAACAGGAGTACGCACCACGCCCAATCAGGCTATGCAAAACCATTTTATGCGGATCTCTCATTGTACGGGAAATCTATACAAAGCGAGGCCATGATATACTGGAAATGTATAGCTTGATGTGCCGCCGTGTGTCCTATCAACATCCACCATTATCATCGTAACTATAAATGCCCCGTTTTATGTTAACTGGGTTCTTCTTTCTTTACCGTGTGGTCAATGCCTAACCTTGTGTCGAGAGTTTTTATTCCGCCCATGGGCCTCTGACTTGGCGTTACATGCCGCCAAGAAATATCTCTCAGGCATGCTGGTTTACTGGCGAAACATAGACATAAAACACGTTGAAAACTCTATTCCTCTCTCTTTCCCTTCTTTTAGTTAAACCAGTTTTATCTCATCTGGCAATATGTTTTTATGAGAATGTTTTGCGAGTGTGTGTTCTGTTGGGTTACGCAGCCAATTTTATCCTACATAACAATAAATTTTCTCCATACCATTGATTCAGAAATTGGCTGAGACTTTCCTCCAGTACCTTACTATTAAGCAAATCCATAACTGGCAACATGCCAGAAAAACTCGGATGGGGATGAGATTGTAACATAACATCCTAACTATCCTAACTAACCAAAATAAATGGAATTCTATATTCTACGAAACGTAGCAATTTGGGCCAATTCATTTTATACAGGGGTGATTGTACCTTTGTAGGTACAGGAGAATGAGCGACTGCCTATCTGACCTCCACAATCCAGTTAGTACAGGGTAATACTGGTTGTTAGACTTTCGGTCCACTGACTACCTGTAACGACTGTCAAAGATCTACAAATGACAGCCGGGACCAATGGCTTAACGTGCTTTCCGCACGGAGAAAACTCGGTTTTTAACGGGTTGTCACCCATGCAAGAGACCAACTTAAGCAAGTACAGCTTAACCTAAAGATTGACCCGAATTACTGTTATTATTTAGCCACGAGCTCCTGGATATGAGAGTTTCATGGTTTCTAGTCGTATTATAGAGGAACTGCTCCCTAAACACTGATAAAAACTTCGAAATAGTATTTCTGTTCCTAAATTATATCCAAATCTACTCAGCCGTTTATGTGAGCCGTGTACTGGCTGTTTCCCGCGACCTACGTCTGCGTGAAACAATTATAAAAATACTATTTTCCCCGTTTTTGTAAAAAAATTCATTGATACTCCGCTCCTTTTGGTCGTAGCGTGATGTTATATATCCTATACTGCCTAAAGCCTTCCACCATAAATGGACTATCCAACACTAAAATATTTTTTCAATTCGGACCAGTAGTTCCTGATATTAACGCGTTCAACCAAACAAACTCTTCAGCTTTAAACTATTAGTATAGATTTAGTCAAGCTTTCGCATATTTGTTTTACCCTGCAGAGACTTGAGTCTGACATCACTATCATCCCGAAACAAAGCGAAAATACGCGTTTATTTCACACATGCGTTATTGCACTTGCGTAGGAGCAACCTTTTCCCCCACACCAATATTGGCACGACAAACATTTTGATCAGTGCACCAATAGATAAATTGGCACAAATCGCTTGGTGCTCTTATCAGGCCGACATCCGGCCCTCGAGCGAGCCCGAGGCCATCCGGTCAAGGGCCCTGCATATTTGATCATGTTTGAAGGCCCTTGCGCCTTGCCCGAAGGTCACCGAAGTAATTTGGATTAATTTGATAAATTGTATTAGTGAGGGTAATTGGAATTTTATCGGTAGATATGTAGGTTATTATGTGTTAGTGCTCCTGGTGGTAGGCGTAGCTTGTGATAAGAATCTTTATTGATTAGTGTGATGTGAATGTACTTTCCTACCTTTTTCTTTCATTTGTAGTTTCAATGCCGTTGGTTTAGTCGGTTGGTCTAGCGTTACTGCTAAGCAGGAGTTCCTGGTTTAAATTTTCGATCGATGGCAATAGGCGCCCCCCCTATTACGTGGGACTTAGACAAAGATAGCAAAATGTGGGTGCACTATACAGGTACATCTCTGCCTAACCCTTACTAATACAAACGTGATGTTATGAAATATTTTCTTTCATTAATTAAAATTATTCGAAAATTCAATCTGTCTACAAATACGCCAATAATATTGACCGAAACGCAAGTACTAGTAGATAATAATTGAGGAACTATTACAAAACCAGTTGAATTAAATTGAAAGGTGTAGTGTATGGCGGGTGCGCACGCGCATTGTTGCAAGCCTCATTGCGAACGTAATTAGGTAAAGTGGCAAAGGTCATAGTGGTGTATGAAAGGTTATTTGGGAATGCAATTATAAACAGAAACCCAACTGAAATTAAACATTTTACTCGAAATAAAATCGTATTCTTAACAAAATTAAAAAATAATCAACTATTAACCAGGGTTGCCAATTTGGGAGTTTTAATTCCCTAAATTTTTATTAAAAAAAAGAAACAATGTTACGTAACGTCTTGTAAGAAAGACCCCCTCCCGCCCCTGTAACGCATCGTAACGTTTTACGAGACCCCCCTCCCCCCCAAATTGCGTTACGTAATACTTGAATGCTCCCTTAGACAGTCGCTACATTAAGTCAGTGGCCCGAAAGTCTGACAACCAGTCTTTCCAAGGGGAATCGTAAGTCCCAGTACTAACTGCGTTGTGGAGGTCATATAGGCAGTCGCCCCATGTAAAGTACTGGTATTCAGCTGCATCCGGTTAGACTGGAAGCCGACCACAACATAGTTGGGAAAGGCTAGGCAGATGATGCTAAGAATGTGTAAATTTATGTATATTCGTTCAGGAGTTGTTGGGAATGTTTTGTGATCGAGGAGTTCTCAGGAGTTGGAGTTGTCAGGGTTGTTGTTGGGGTACGAATTATCGGGATCAAGTTGTTCTAGGGTCGAGTTGTCCCGGGGTCGAGGAGATATTGCCGGGTCGAGTTGTCCGAGAGATTGTATTGTCACGGGGTCAAGTCGTCTCGGGGTCAATCTGTCGGAAAGTGTTTGATACAAGGGAAGATGTGAATTGTTGTCAAGGTTGTAAGGGATTATATCAAGAGCCCGCAGTTTTTTCTTGGCATGGCCTAGCCGGATAATGGAACCATGTGAACCAGCAAAAGTGGTGATAGTAATCATATTTCATCATCATAACCGACATTTTATACCGGTTTCTCGTATTTTAGACTATTTTGTCTGTATTATTTTAGAATATAATGTTAGTTTATTTAATTTTTATCTTTATATTATGTGTATGTATTAGTATGTTCCTATCTATGTATATCAATTTATGTAAACAAAATGGTATTATTCTTTTTTTTGTACTCTACCACAATGCTGTCCTATTTGACCCAAAGGTTGACTGGTAGAGAATGCCTTGTGGCATTAAGTCTGCCTATGTACCATCTTGTACATGAAGTTTAAATAAATAAATACATTATAAGTAGTGTGGTTATGAAGAACAATTTTCTAACTAGATAGCCTTTAGGCTAATACATTTTTGTTTTGTCATAAAAAGCCCTAATAATGAAAGTATTAAAAGATTTAGCAAAATAAATGACCCTTTCATGGACCAAATTCCTATTAAGGGTGAAAAAGGGGATGAACAGTGTACCGTAAGCCGGGGTGCGGAAATCCGACCAAAGCTTATTCCATGCGAAACGACATTTTTATAAATAAAACCTTTTTCTTATAGCCTTTACGTTAAAAACCGTTGGTAATAAAAAGCTATTCTTGGCGTTCAAGGTCGTTTAAATACTACGATGACCGAATATTTATGAATTTGTAACTCAAATACATGGTTTTATCAGTAATTGTGGCCCCTAAGCAAAGAAACCGTTACTAATTTGTCATAGTTATGTACTAGATAAAAAAATAAACAGTAGGAAGGTATGTTTTCATCTGTCATACTTCTTTACTGAACAGTCTGATCGAAAATCCCCTCAACAGTCTGGGGTCCAAGGTCAACATGAATCGTCATGTTAATAGTCGCTCCATTGTAGGCATATCTTTACCACATTCTATCAAAACTTTTGTCATGATAGTTTCTTTATACCGCTGCCTCATATGCTCTTACCATGACAACCGATTACCACGCAGATTTCAGTCGCTGGTGCCACTTTCAGACTTCCGTTTATAACCCTTTTAATGGTAATAAATAATTAATAAGAACGAACGTAGTGGGATAAAAGATGTAGAATAAAATTAATGAAGGCATAAATCATGATAATTGCCATGCTGTAAAAATGCGTATGATAAATCTTTGTGGGAAGAATGGCAATAAGGAAAGAGGCTTCCAATCAGCAGTAGGTAAAGCAGTGATAGCCTAGTGGCGTGACCGTCGGACTGCCAAGTCATAGGTCTCGAGTTCGAATCCAAGACACCTCTGATTTTTCGGATCCAGGTGCGTAAGTATCACTAAGGTGGTTGTGTAAGTACCACTCGCTTCGGTGAAAGAAAACATCATGCCTGAGAGATATATCTCGACGGCATGTAAAGCTAAGTTAGCGGCCCACGGGCGGTATAAAAGCTCTTGACACCAGGTTAGGCACTAACCAATAACCATAGGAATAGAAAAAAAAGCAGTAGGTGGAACAAGGCTGCCAGGAATGCTGATGATGAAGATGAAGTCAACGCACAATGTTATGCACAAAACACTAACGAATAAACATGTCCGAGTTCACACCATCTGTTAGCTTATTTACCATTGCTCTATAATTAAATTAAGCCAACATAAAAAGCGGTCATAACAGCTGTTCAAGGCACAACACGGATTGCAATGACATAATTATCGCAAATCGTAGATAACGGCTGATTCATTACGTGTAGTGGTTGTAAGTGAATTAATGAAGTAATTCACACACTGCGAGGTCAGGTTTGATTAGCTGGAGAAACTCCGCAGGCTGATCTGATGTGTTAAAATAAAACAAAAATTTAGATTTTCTTTGGGGACTGCTGTTGGTTTAGGGGAAAACCGATCATTATACATGATTAAGGAAAAACGAAAATGTTATCAGCCTAGGGTAATTCTACTTCCTCATTATTGAGTTGAACATCGCATTTTTCAGAAAGTACATGTAATATTTTGCAGAAATCTGGTATTTGTTTATTAAATTCTGACATCACTTGCAGCGGCAATGACTAAATTAAAAACTCGATAATAACGTAGGTATGCAGGTATTACTTATGTATGCGCTCTTGTATTTATATGCAAAAGGAAAACTTTAATTATGCAAACATTTGTACTTAATTAACTAGTTATAAAAAAGCGAAGTGACCTATCATTGATCATATCATCTGCCTAGCCTTTTCCCAACTATGTAGGGGTCGGCTTCCAGTCTTTCCGGATGCAGCGGAATACCAGTGTTTTACATGCTAATGACTATCTGACCTCCACAACCCAATACGATACCCTTAGGTAACACTGGTGAGACTCAGGCCACTGACTACCTGTAACGACTGTCAAAGATCTACAAATGACAAACGGTATTACGTGCTTTCCGAGAGTGATGAATGAATTTTTCAATGGGTATCGTTCGCATGTGTTGCCGATCGTGGATACGTTTTACACACACTTATATGCATTTGAGTTCTCATTATTTCACAAAAAAAAAACATTAAATTTGTTCTTTCGTTTTTTTTTATTTTTACTTTTTGAAAAAAATTGTCCCAATCGTTTCGAGTTCGATGATCGAGTTAATGATATTCGGTTCCAGAACGACCTAAAAATAATGGTGTAGATACCTACGCTAACTCCAAAAAGTATAGACTACAGATTTACAGTCATCATTGGAAAAAAACATTAATAGCATAAATAGGTTAATATGTTAATCTGCATAGCATTTAGCACAACACACCACCCAAAACTCAATGCTATCATATTCATAATTATAACCTATTCAAGTCCTTGTTTCCAATTGATATTATTTACACCTAAACGAATATCAACTTTAACTCAGTAGAAATTGAGCTGAGTTCTGAATGACATAAAAATGTTTGAAGTTGTAGCGCAAACTGAACTTTATGTGGTGGTGTTAAAGTTGTTTTTCCAAAAACAAATATTTGGAAGCTAAATAGTTATCGCAGTATAGTGTCAGACAAACAGTTTAGTAACGCGATCCTGTAATTCGTTCTAATTAGCGCTCGCATGGCACAGCTGCTGATTACTCGTGTACATATCATTAACTGAACTGTACTGGGATTAGAGGCCTAGGCGTGATGATATGTGATCTATAGAAAGTCGCATAGCTTGTCCTTAAGAACTAACCCAAAAAACAAGATTTATTAAAAAAATAATGGTTAAAACTTACAAATAAAAACAAATAATATAATGTATAATAATATAATATCTTGGGACAACCAACACACCGCCATCTGATCCCAAACTAGGCAGAGCCTGTACTATGGCAACCAGACAACTGATAAAAATACTTATATTATTTCTAAATACATACATATTATAGATAAATTACACCCAGATACAGAACAAATAATCGTACTCATCGCACAAAGATTTGTCCTGTGTGGGAATCGAACCCATGACCTCCGTCCTAGCAGTCAGGGTCACTAACCACTAGACCAACAGGCCAAAACAAACCAAATAAATAATACTAAAAGTTTTGTTAGTTACTTACAGGTAATCATAATTATTTCTTACATAATGTAGACTGCAAGTCTAAGCTCGGATACAACAAAGCATAATTAGCTGTGGCGCACTCGCACGAGTAGCTCCCTGACCCATTTTCATCCGTCACTAACAGTCTCACGCTGTGCAGATAAGCGGGCTTCTTTTGATCATCTGATAAACAACGTCTATTCCTCAATATCATGGAGATTATGTGACGTTACATATGTATGTAAGTTGCGAGTTAATAGGCTTCTTTTGGGTTAGCTCGTTCCATCGTCGACCGCATCCTCAGGACTAGATTGAGGTCAAGAGTATTTTTTTATTAGTATTAATATAAAATTAATTATATTAATAATTAATTATTTAGTATTAGTATAAGTGTATGTGTGTGTGTAGTGTTTAAGTGTTTGTGTATTTTTCTAAGGTAAAATATAATCATAGGTAGTATGAATTTTGCCATAAAGAGTGATAATCACAAAAAGAAACATATAGGTATGTCCGTGCGTGAAATATAATAATGTATAAGGCGGTATTTGAGGAATTTATGGACCCCAGGGTCAAAGCCAATTTATGGACCCGTTCTCGTAAGATTTTCATTTCAGTAATTTTCTCTTTAAAATGTTTGATAGTTACATTTATAACTTCATGTACCTACTAAGACACCAAATATAGTAGGTACTAAATTATAATGCTTCAAGATCATGCTACATTTAATTGAATACACATTCAGTATCAAGGTGTATTTTGTATCAACCAGTCTCATATAATATCATTACCATCCTTTTAGACCTGCTGAGGCTGGAGAAAGGCTTCCTTTCATTTTTTCAATAATTCTCTTCAGTTCTTTTAAGACCTGAAGACAGTTAATCAGAAAGAAAAAAATGCCTCGTTGGTCGAGTAGTCCCGAGCGTGACTGCGTAGCACGAGGTCCTGGGCTCGATTCCCGGGTCGGGTGAAGTGTTATTGGGTTTTTCCATCAGGAATCTCTCAGTAGCAACCTTGGAGTCTGGATTTGTGTCCGGTTGATGGCAATAGGCTTGCCTTCTTTTACATGGAACTTAAAATATTTACTGGCGAAATATGGGTGTACTAATAGGTACGCCTACGCGTCTGCCTAACCCTTCGCGGATTACAGGCGTGGTGTAAAGAAAAACTTGGAACATTCTTCAACATTCCAAGACGCCAAGCAGTCTCTACTCAGGCCTCAATAGTCGATGCATAATAAAATAAATAAATAAATATCCGTGGACATTTCACACAGCACCATCTTGTCCCAAGCTAAGCAACCTAATGCTTGTGTTATGGTAACTAGATGGCTGATAAACTACATATATACATTTTTTTTTTTTGTAAATACATACATATTATAGATCGAAAAACACCCAGACCCGGAACAACTACTTGTAGGTCATACAAATATTTGTTCCGTACGGGAATCGAACCCGCGACATGCAGCGCAGCAGTCAATCGCTTGACCACTGCGCCAACCGTGCCGTCAAATAATCAGTAATATCATTGAAATTTTTATAATTATCCTCATCGAAGCTCCCACTTCAATGAAGCATAGACATTGCCAAGAACTCGAAGAAAGAAATAAACAGTAAACAATATTCCACGTAGATATACATAAAGAAAAACCTTAGTAACTACGCATTAGACACAGCTGTAGAACTCGCCATAACTGACCGTAACGAGCGTTAAAATTGAACACAATTGTATTAGCTGATAAAACGCTCTGATAAGCGATTTCCTGTCAACATATGTCACTACACCCTTCTTTGCATATAAACATACGTTGACATGTATCTTATTGGTTGGTTACCGATCCTTCTTCGATATGTTCAAATAAACATATAATAACAGGCTTTTTGTAGGGAAATCTTACTAAACACTGTATTATGCTGTCACGGTTTAAAACTAAACTTATACTGTCACTTACGGGATATTTTCCGTGATTGTTCATGATTTTGAGTTCCCGATATTCGATATTTTTATATCATGGCACTTGCAACAGCGTCGAAATATCGGCAGCTCAAAATCATGAACAATCACGGAAGATATTCCGTAAGTGCCAGTATAAGTTTTGTACCTCGACAACCGATGATACAAAGAAATAAATGCTTGAAATGTGATGATTGAAATGTTATTTGATAATGGACGAAAACAAGGGTATATAATGTATAGGTCTTGTTTATTCATTGTTGTACCTTATCAGAATTTTGATCAATCTACCCCTAAGGGGCCGTCTCCACGAGCGAGAGAATCGCGGCGATATTACGTATTTGTATGGGATAATATCGCCGCGATTCTCTCGCTCGTGGAGACAGCCCCTAAGGTTGAATGACAGAGAATTCATAAAAGTTACAACCAGTTTAAAACTTTTAACCGTATTCTTTTCAAGGATTAAATTTGACATTAATTGTACACCGCGTGTATTATAAGTGGGAGTAATTGATTGTGGACGGGGAACTAAACATATATTGTAGTAATACA
Source organism: Eurois occulta (assembly GCA_950022335.1). Lineage (NCBI taxonomy): Eukaryota > Metazoa > Arthropoda > Insecta > Lepidoptera > Noctuidae > Eurois > Eurois occulta. The sequence continues at coordinate 17,987,389 of OX465489.1, forward strand.
ATAATTTAACAATTATTGCATAGGCTGCCTCGTTGGTCGAGTGGTCGCAAGCGCGACTGCGTAGCATGAGATCCTGGGTTCGATTCCCGGGTCGGGTGAAGTGTTATTGGGTATTTCTATCAGGGATTCCTCAGTAACAGCCACGGAGTCTGGATTTGTGCCCGGTTGATAGCAAAAGCTCACCCCCCTATTACATGGAACTTAAAACATAACTGGCGAAATGTGGGTGTACTAATATTAGGCACACGTCTGCCTAAACCTTCGGGGATTACAGGCGTTATGTTATGTTATATGGCATAGGTATAGGTTGACGATAACGACGCATATCAATTAACCCCGCCATAGGTACGCTAGAATTGATTGCCTTTGATCTGTAATGAACGAGCTAGATTGGCAAGCAGCGAGACGATATTTACTAACAGCAATGAATATGCATGAGTTTATAATGAACACCAGGCTATATTCAAGACAGAATAAATTAAAAATGATAAATAACTTAGTCTTTGTTCAAATATGCGTAACGGCTTGGTAAGTGACGATGGGAAGAAACCAGACGGCATGACGCTGATGCCTTGGAAGGTGGGTAGGCCTTTGGTGTGGGACGCAACTTGCGTCGACACTCTTGCGCCATCTCATGTGTGCAAGCACGGCGGTCTTTGCTGGTGCTGTTCTCGCTTTGTTTGTGTTCTTGTCCTTGACCCTGTGGCGCTGAAAACCTCTCAAAAACAACTTGACTTAAAAAAAAAACCCTGTTTTCATTCATGTATTATTTGCTGTAACTATGGAAAAATCCGTGATATTATAGTACAAAAAAATATATTTTCCGTGCCACCCAACCCACGTGTTAGATAATGCCTCTCTGATGTGCTATGACATAACACCGGTCTATCTGCGACCTTGTTGGAATAATTCTGAATAGTGCAACATTGTACTCTTTTATGATGATAACATTTTTGTTTTTATGCAGTAATAATGTAATTTTTAATCAAAATATTAATTATTTACAAACTACAAAACTATAATAGAAATAAATATGTACAAGTATAAAAGGGTTACAGGGCGTCCAAAAATTCGTCCGCATCGCTGTCAACAGGAAAAGTGCCCAGAAGGCTGGCAGCATTACCACGTTGGATGGCAATGCTGATTCTTTGGCCAAAAAATAGGCCCGCCCTCTGGTCACGTGAAGAGTCGACCAACCGCTTGGCGACATTTTTGATAGTTTGTTTATTGTGGTTTCGATTTGAAATGGTAATGTTGTAAGTGTTTTAAAGCAAATTAATGTCTATTTCTCGTAGCTTCTGTAGAATGTACAACGTTGGTCTTGCTAAGCAGGAAGCATCTTCTTGTCCGTTATACTCAGCCACTTTATTTTGTTACACGACTGCTTACAGCCATATTTGGTTGGGAATAGTACAGATCATGATCGTTACAGGTAATCAGTGGCCCGAAAGACTGACAACCAGTCTTACTAAGGGAGTATACCAGTACTACCCAGTACTGACTGGGTTGTGGAGGTCAGATAGGCAGTCGCTCCATGAAAAATACTGGTTTCAGCTGCATCCGGTTAGACTGGAAGCCGACCCCAACATAGTTGAGAAAGGGGTAGGCAGATGATGTATGGTACGGTTGAAAGAAATGAATTATAAAAGCAGGATACTTTAATAGAAACAAATCTACACATTTTGTATTCATATTCCACCTCTGAGGCCTTCTAAATGGCAGCTTCTTGTTGATTATTATAGTCTTAATAATAAATGATGTTCTCATTATTTCCAGAGCTACACGCTGCCGCCAAAGAGACGGTCACTCTTGCAGAGCAGCGGTTCGTGAGCAAGCAGGACGAGTGGCAGTTCGACAGCAACTGGCAGGAGGTGCTCAACCATGCCATCATTAAGGTAAACTTTTGATATTTTACTAATGCAAAATTTGTGTCTTACAGCGCAACAGAGGAGAATATAGAAAGAAAAAAATAATAATTGATTTGTCGCAGGGACATGACGTGCATACTTACAAAAAAAAAAAAAGAAATAACTATAATCATAAAGCGCATCAAATATTATAAATACAACAGGACAGGTACAAACAGTTACCAAGTATTCAGTACATCGCGCATCGTTCTGAACCACCCCACAAAGAAATTCAGCATCGATAATTTAAAAAAAAAACTGCTGTTCGCTGCATAATTCTCATTACTGGGACACTACCTACGTCCCAGAGAGGAGGAGTCTAACCTTCCAGTAGCGAAGGGTACATTTTAGTAAGAGGTAAGCCAGAGTACATATCTTTAAGGCGCGGTGTTACCTCAATATTCACAAGAATTGGTTTCTTAGATAGTCGAGTATGACGTAATGCAATGAAAATATCTAACGCAAAAAATACAGTGGACAGAGAAGGGTTTAAAGAAAAATTTTAACCGAACAGAATAATAAATAATAGTTTGATATTCCCAATAAAAAATTGGGAAGTTGCGGCACAAAAATAAACTTTGGCGTCGAAGATCTCTGTATTTCCAGCGATTGTAACAGTTTTTTTTTAAGAATATAATAGCATTAGGCTTTTTTTAAAACTTTAACCGAACAATTATTTAATTTAATGTCTATATTTTGAATAATCTAAAGAAAACCTGTAAAATAAATGCCCATTCGCAGATTAATCACATTTCAACACCAATATTATTTTCAATTTTCAACCTTATTAACGCTTCATAGTGGTGAGAATAGTTTACGCGGTTATACTTTAGTCGTCGGGCAGCGCTCGACTTGCATGGTCGGTCCCGGACGCTCTGTGCATAATTTGTTTACTAGCAATTTATTGATAAAATACTGAAAATATTGTGTGAATTTGTATTTAGTTTAGTTTACTTACGAAACTGTATATTACGAAATATTATAGGAAACGGTATTGACAATTTCCACAAACATTTAGCTAAATCCAAAAACAAATAGGTGCACTCTGTTTTGATGACAATAGAATACATATTTGAATGCGCCAAGTGCAAACGTCTCTGGTCGAAACAACCATTGAGGCGTGAGCCGTATTTCCATAGTAGGTATATGTAAAAAAACAAACTTGCAGATAAATCAGAGTAGTCATTCGTAAGTATTATAAAAATATATATTGCACTAAATGTAAAGCACTTTGATTCATTTGTAAGATTATTTTTATAATAATTATTGAGTTATTAGTAGTAGGTTCCTTAGTTTCTACATTTATTAGTTTATAATAATATACTACTTATTTTCGGTTTTTAGATCAATTAAACGAAAAGTTGGTGATACTAATGTTGGTCAACCCAGTTCTTCCGTTGAATCTTTGCCTAGACAGTAAGTTTTTTTTCAATAAATATTATCTTAGTCGGTGGGTAACGGTATTAGGTACTTTACTCATATTATTTTTTGTTTTCAGAGCAAAGAAACAAAAAGTTTGTGATACTGATGTTGGTCAACCCAACTGAATCTATGCTAAGAGAGTAAGTGTTGTTTCAGTGTAGTTCCAATGTGAATAAGTTTCAATGACGAGTTATCATTGTATTAATTTTATCAAAAATGAGTTTAACATAATATACAATTTTTTTTAGTTTACGCAGTCCAATAAATTTGAATCCTGAAATATTTGAACTAGTACCAGTGGAGTCAAATTCTAATTCTAAAGTGTGAGTATTACATCTGCAGATAGATGAAAACTTATACTTAGTTATATATTTAAATATAAAATTATGTTTCTGTAAAATTATCATCATTATGACGATGATGATGTTTTTTTTTCTTTTAAAATATTGTATAAAATTTATATGTTTTTAGGACAAGTCTTCAGTTTGAAGAAGCACCTATTATTGATGCAGATTCAGATATAATAAATAATGCTGTTTGTGCTGAGTAAGTATAAAACTAATTATGAAATGTTTGTGTCAGTTTATCTGAATGATCTCTATTATGAAAATATGAAAATTTTGCAATTTGATAAAATAAAAAAGACTCCCAGGTGGCAGGCCGCGACTGTGACTAACACTTGCATTTTTTTAATATTTACACCTGACTCGTTTTGTTTCAGAAACACAACTGATGAACTATTTTCTATAGAACCGGAAAACGAACAAAGCTATGTAGGAATTACCGGCAGAAGAATTATAGATATAACCTACTTTTTTAAGAAACTGAAAGAAATCTCAAATCATAGTGCATTATGTGGTTTTCAGCGTTTTTGAGTTTTAGCGAGACTAACGAACAGCATTTGTTTTTTTTTAGCTTGTGATATTATTGCATTTATTTAGAGTTTATGTTATTTTTAAGTGGTCCGAGAGCCTTGATGTTGGTTTTATTTTCTATTTTTTTATCGCACCCACTAAGTACCTATCTGAAATACAGACATTAGTTTAATTGAAATGACATAAGTTGACATAACTATCCATTTATGTAACCCTTCCATCCCTGAAACTGACATAGATAAACCCGAAAAACATAATTGTCCTTCTAGCGAAAAACTGCGTCTGGTAAAATTCGGAATGTTTATATTTGACCGGTTTATCAAGTATTGTTATAAAAATAAACAGTAGTGATTTAATTGCTTTTTTTAAAATGTAATTTGTAATTATTTATTGTATCATATTATGAACCGACACTGTAATTACATAAAATTTTGGTACACACGGCATAAGTAAGTATATTCAACAGAAAACATCTTACTTCCTTACGTATACTATGCAACTTTCCATGAGCACACAAACGACCGTGTTTGCGTTTGCGTGTTCGTGCATTACCGTAAAAAAGTTCAGATGCAGTTGTGTGAGTGCGGTAGTAGCGACTAAAATCGTAGTCAGTCCGCGCCTTAATGTAATTATATTATTTGTCTATAGAATACTGGCTGTGCCAATTTTCAAAGGGAATCCGGTAGGAATCGAGTTGTTTGGAGCCTTCGCCTGTGTGTGTAGTATTATTAGCATTTAAGCCAGGTTTAACAGTTAAGGATTTGTACACGAGTAATCAGCAGCTGTACTATGCCAGCGTTAATTGATCGAAAGTTTTTATAGGTTATATAAAAACTTTCGATCTTTCGATAGCTATGAAAAGTTTATATGTGGGGGGTATAGAATGATTTAGGTACTGAATACGTGGTACCCGTTTGTGCGTCAGTCCCTTCCACCCCGTATACAGAAAAATGTTGTCAAAATTGCTTTTTTTAAAGTAGCTGTGTAAACTGTGTTAATGGTTTCGTTTTGTTTTTCAGGTTATGGATGCTGAAAAACGGAAGGCGGAGAGCGGACGAGAGCATCAGAAAAGAGCCGCCGCCTACATCGCAGCTGAGAAAAAGGTATATCGTAAATAATTATCCCAATTATTATTATTTTTTATTTTTTTTAACCGCCCATTAATTAATTCCAAACCGCACTCGGCTCGCGTAGTGGATGCACTTTCACTGAGGAAGACTGTTTCCCCGCATTGGGAACGTTTTAGTTGATTTTACTATTCCACTTTATATTTAGTAGTATTTTTTTCTTTTCTATATTTTTTTTTGTAGTGTGATTGCATGAGGTCCTGGGTTCGATTCCCGGGTCGGGCAAAGTGTTATTGGGTTTTTCCATCAGTAATTTCTTAGTAGCAGCCACGGAGTCTGGGTCTGCGCCCGGTTGATGGCAATAGGCTCGCCCCCTATTACATGGGACTTAAATATGTATAACTGGCGAAATGTGGATGTACCTACTATTAGGTACACATCTGCCTAACCCTCCGGGGATTACAGGCGTGATGCTATTTCATGTAATATTTTATACAGAGAACAATTTAAGTTCTACCGAGTTGATCACGTGAGGTAGATCAGTAAATAGCGTTCTGTTTACCATTAAAATACCAAAGTCAATACCTACCGTGACGCATTTGAAGATGTGCGCATCGCATAATAATTAGAAGCAATGATATGTTTACTTACATTATGTAACAGATAATAATAAGAGCCCATTATCTGCAGGTGACACAGCTTGAAGAGAATCTAAAACGTAATATCATTAAATCACGAGTTTATTTCGAGGAGAAGAAATTATGCGACGAACAGCTACAAACGCAAAATGAAAAGATTGAGAAGCTGCAACGCCTCATCGCTGACGCAAAGTTCAGATACTCAAAGTCCCTTAAAGCCCTTGAAAAGATATCTGAAGAAATTCATAGAATGAGAGGAGAATATCCACCAGACAAGGACACAATTCCAGTAGGTCCCAGAGAACCAGGAGTTGGGGCTGAAAGAGACGCGATACATGACGAAGACACAGCCAAGGCAGAACATGAAAAAGACGAAGATTCTAGTCTACAAGAACTAAGAATGCGAGTTAGAGAACTTGCTTCTAAACCAATAGAGAAAGATATTGAAACTGACGAAGCGTGGGCTTTAGAACTGAACGAGACCATAAACAAACTAGACCAATTATTAATGATGAAGGAGAATAATCAACAGAAAAGATCTAAATTCACAGAAAGTTCTCCTAGAAACTCAAGCGCGCCATCTACAAGTACTAATAACTCTGGTAAATACACACATCCACCTAGTGATAGCTGGAAGACGGAGACAAATCTGACAAGAACGAAATCTATAAGCAAGGATGTTGTTTACGAGCATACCAACCCACCGATTAGTAAGACAGAGAAGTCTAAAAGCATGATGTCTTTAGACGTTCTCGCTCTAGCGAGGGACACAAACATGATGGACAGGGAATCCTACCTCAAAGCCGTCATCGAGGACAAGTCCCCGACAGGCACGTACACGGAAAGTAATTCGGACAGGAATGATACTCCTGATGAAATATTGATGGTCGAATGTGACTCCAGTGATTCTAATCAGAACCCAGTCATCAGGATGACCAGTTCCACCGTCTCTGATAGTGATAACAGCTAAATATGACGAGAAAAACACACGATTTTCGAAAATTTGTTTCATTGGTTGTGGATTTTACTAATTTAAAAAATATTGAAAAAAAATGTTCCGTTTTTAAGTCAATACGGTCTAATTTTGTTTGTGAAAAATGCTTTAATTTGATTTTGGTTTTGATATTTAATGTTGATCGTGTGTACTTTGTTCAATCATGATTAAATATGTAACCTTTCCGACATTGAACGTCAATTTCTAAATGTTAGATGTTTTTCTAGTAAACTTAAAACGTTAATAAAAATTGGTAAAATGATTTTCGTATTGATGATTAGTTTAGTTTCGATGACAGTGCTAGTATTTTTACCAATGATGAAAAGATACTGATTTTAAAATACTCAATTAGATTTATGACAGACTCACACAGGATAATTTATAAATGTATCATCAATCAGTTGTTTGTTGCAAAAGATAATGTAAGTAATATAGGCATTACTCAGTGTGTATGGAAGTACTAAATAATCCTTACTAATATTATAAATGCGAAAGTAAGTTTGTTTGTTACCTTTACACGCCTAGACCACTGAACCGGTCAACCAGAAATTTTGCATATACGTTGTCTGGTGTACAGAAACGGACATTGGCTACCTTTCATCCCGAAAAAAAATATTGTTTCCGAGGAAAACAACAATAACGTTATTATGATAAATAGATGGCGCCACGTGTCTTTCGAATCATGATTGAATTATGTTATTACAAGCAGAGTACTTACAACCCGAATTGAATATCAAAGGTGTACGATACGGAAAAATACGTATAAAAAATTATAGGTATACAATACTCATTTGTTTATCATAATTTCTTGCAAAATCATAATGCAGTAGTGGCGTACGAATGCCATTAAGATAACCAACATCAAAAAAGCTGTTGATTGCAAAAAATCATTATTACAATTATCATACATCTTCATTTCTTATAAACATTTGCGACATAGTACTTTGTAAGCGTATTGGTAAAAATGTTAGCACTGTTCAAGCACGTATTTAGATAATAATGTCTTATGAGTGATTTAGGACGGTCGGTTTCGTAAAATTTCTTTTCAATATGTGCGATATAGGAATGGTCATCCGTATGAGCATAAAATGTATTGGTTCGAAAGGTCAACTCCATAGGAGTGAAATGCACGCGCACATAGACCCGGCTCACGGACGCGCACTTACGAATGGCTTTCGTTTCAGACAGGCGTCCGTATCTTATGTTAGCGTGATAGTAATCTCTTTGGACTCGACCTTCTGCACATTTTGTGATACAAGAGATATTGACACACCTTTTAATAAACGCCATTCTGGAAATGGCATAATTATTATGTCGCTGAAATCGCGTTACCAAATAACAGTTTTTCAGCGTTCAACAGTATTATTAATTTACTCTCTTTTTATTACCTACTTTTTATTTTATCAAAATATTTACGAGACCGACTACTTTATACATAGATATATTAATAACACTTTTAGGCCCGTATTACAGAACGTCACTCAATACTCAAGCATCATTTAAAACTAGTTTCAACCAATCAAATGGCTTGAATCTAGTTTTAAATGATGCTTGAGTATTGAGTGACGTTCTGTAATACGGGCCTTAGACTCGTGTTCCGATGCTCAAACATTAATCTCTATTTCAAATTAAATTTAGGAGTAATTTTTTAATTGCGATGAATGTCTGAGCATCGTTGCAATACGGGTCTTAGATATAAATGTAAGATTATGACACTTTAGTTCACTTTTGAGCCATACCAGTCCACCGACTATAGCTCACAAAATAACTTATTTATAATCGTATAATATTAAACCTTCGTATCTCTATACTTAGCATAATATGGCCCTGTTAAAGAATTTGCATCTGATAAGGGGGCATAGTGAATGAATAAAGCTTTGGCCAAGCTGAACCATCCCGCGCGGGATAGGGGATGACATATGCGCTCGCGCCATTTGTGTTTACATTTTGAACGCCATTGTCACATACAATACGTGACAAGCAAGCGCGTGCTCTGTACGTCAACAACACAAATTTGTGACAACAAAAATGCGCGGTTCACTATAACACGAAATAAACAATTAAATAGTTTTGAGATCCCTATTCTTTTTGAAGGTATGTATTTGCGGTGAAATTGTGGCTTGGCATGGAGGGCAAACGCGTGCGTTTATACTCTGGCGTTCAAAAGGTTAACTAACTTATACGGAGATGTTCAAACTGTCACTGCAAATAGTCGCGTGGCTTCCTAATCATAACAAATAACGCTCGCAGTTGCAGGTATTCAATTTCGGCAGGGCTAATGAAATATGAAATAAAAACCTTCGGAATTCCATCATTGATAATCATTTTTCTACTAGTATCGGGGCACACGTTTGATGAATGGCACAGTTTCGTAATTTGAAAGGGCGCTCGCCTATTTTGTATTCAAGATTTTATAAACAATTTTTTATATCGGAGGCTTCGATGCTTGATTTAATGATGAGTTCGGAGTCATTTGAATAGATAAGAGGACTTGTTTACCCCCTAGTCATGTCTCTTTCGACGCAATGTTATGCGATAAAATTTTCGCTCATGTTAGCATGGCTGAAGTCTAGAATGTGATTGGCAGTTCTTCAAAGTTGACTAGTGTCTGATTTGAGTATTTGTTTGACTTTTCATTAAACCATAATACGATTAAGATAACTAATAATTTTTGACATCTTACGCTATGAAAAACGCCATGACGATATACCAATAAAGCGTGATAATCATTGCTCAAATGACTTTCAGTCAACGTCTAGTGCTGCAAGGTTTTTTTTTCGCTTGAAGGACTTTTTCAGGAGGGCACTTTTGGCAAACATTAGCGATATTGTCTGTGAAAATTTAATAAAGTAAAATATTTAAAAAAAAAACACGATTTGAGTGACATCATTTTAGTTCTCGTATTCTTAGCAAACCCTTTCATGTGATACCCAAATCATGGAAAATCATAAAAAAATAAGTAGTCCGCCATATTGAATTTAGAATAACGCCACTTAGCTAATCATGCATTGTCATCCTACTAAACATGTATGAAAAATTTCAGCTCAATTTAATTTAATTTCATTGCAAAGTTTTTTACAAAATTAGTCACAGGTGTGAAGCCAATAAAAGCGTGCTAATAAACAAAATATCGGCGTTCGTTCAGACTACGGCCTTGCGCCAAAAACCTTGCAGCACTTTAATGTTTGCAGTGCCTTCATTTCTCATTGACATTTTCATTAAAAAAAACTTAGCCCAAGCAAGACTGGATGAGGTTCGTACTTAAGACGGTTGTAGAGCTAATAACTAATTATATTTGTATGATTTTTTATTAAAATTATATAAAAAAAATAACACGATGAGGGTTCTCTAACATACTCATAAGTTTAAGAATAATAATAAAAATATGTTTTGAAAATCAGCATATTATTGTTTTAAGGTGATGCATTTACGAAAATCGAGTGAGTTTTGAGGCAATGGGTTCTTTCTACGAATAAAGGTTGTTTTATTGGTTCAATACTTGCGAAGCAAAGTTTGATTGTACCAATATGGCTTTAAAAACTAAGATTTAGATTTAGACTCGATATTGCACCACAAATAACTAAATACGCTAAACGTATACAACCTGATTGATTGACTAATTCAGGCCACATTAAGCTGGACAACATTCCATAAGGAACATTAAACGAAAAAAAAAATTGCACTCTTCATACTAATTGCGTCAGCCAATGCGATAGTTTGTCAATTTTTTTTAAGAGTTCTTTCGCTTATTCTGCTACATCCTGTATAAAACATGGTTCTGTCAATCTTTTGAATGAGACATATATGTCAACATACACAAGAACATACATACATGTGTGTGTTGTGTATGTAACATAATTCTATCTAAATGATGTTTTAAATATGTTTAGCCCTAAATGAGTTTAGAGATTTGTGGTGTAAGCGGGTCTCTAAATAGATTTACTTATTTTCTTATGATTTACTAACACGAGTTGTGATGTAGGACTCATTGTCACTTGAATGTGTTAGAATAAAATTATTTACATTTTTAGATGACTTTAGGTTACTTATTTAACAATATTGACAGCACGGCAGCATGTAAAATGTGTATACTAGAAAATATGTTGCATGATGAATTTTGCCTATAGAGGAGCAAAACTGCAACGTTTTCATTGACCTCAAACGATGTCTATATTTACTACCTACTGAATAATGGCAGTTTAAGCACTGTCATTTCTGTAGGTGGATTTATCATTCAAATTTTTTTTGTACGACATCAACTATTATCCCAGTTTACGGTTTTAAGCATGTCACTTACGGGATATCTTCTGTCACACATGAACACGTGTTCACGGAAGATATCCCGTGATAGTGTAAGTTTAGTGTTATAAACCGCGAAAGCTTAAAACCAGTTAAAAAAAAATGAACTAAAAATTCGATTGAAATCCACAGGATGTTTTAGTAATTATAATATAAAAGCAATTATATTTGTATGTCTTCACAAGCACCTACTACGGTAATATTGTGTCGCACTTTTGAAGTTCTCACATAAACGTTGTACCTACACAAAGTAATCAAATCTGTATGTTCTTAATCAAAATTAAATTCCACTACGTGTTTTCAATAAAATGATTGTTCTAAATTATTCTGTTTTTATTTATTTTCTTTGTCGACTATAATCATTACAAACATCTTTGTGAATGGGATGGGGTGTGTATTTACGAGCTTACCAACAAGATAAATCTTCCCCATCCCATCCCAAGGCCTAGACAAAGCGGAGACGAGACAAGAGGAGAGCAGATGAGCAGATTGTAAACCACCAATAGAATTTCGTTCGTCGAGAGAAGAGATGTCCCCTATTTGTTTAGGCCAGCCTTAGCAGCGTGCGGCGAGACTAACGGCGTGAGTAGCCTGTACCCTGAACACACATCTCTGTACCGGTCTAGCCAGCACGCATCTCCTCAGTTTAGGTAGATACATTTTGCAAATTCCTTTGAAAAAACAAAATGACGACGTAACCGCCGATTTTAGTTACCTGCCAGAAGATATAACAACTAACCATTATATAGCATATTCTGTTGTGTGCGCTTGCGTTTGCACAACATTTTTAATCTATCGTATAGCCTTTTGCTAGTGTTTGGCGTGGCCAGTATTATTAGCTATGCAATAATACAAAACATTACTCTCCTGTGGGGGTAAAAACACGTTAAGCCGTTGGTCCCAGATGTTATTCGGAGATCTTTGACAGTCGTTACAGGCAGTCAGTGGCCCCAAAGGACTGACAACTAGTCCTACTAAGGGTTATAGTTTAACAGAGTACTTACTAGGTTGTGGAGGTCAGATAGGCAGTCGCTCCATGTAAAATACTAGTATTCAGCTGCATCCATTAAGACTGGAAGCCGTCCCCAACATGGTTGCGAAAAGGCTAGGCAGAAAGATGGGGGTGATAAAAATAAAAAAGCAAGAAAATGATTACTCCACATATATTTGACATCAGATATTATCAACAATATAAACAATAGCTTACACGATCTACATAACATCACGGGGGGGTTACAGAGAGGAAGGCACTTCTACAAGTAAGGTTTTACATTAAAATCGATTAATTTGGGTTAAAAATGGCTACAGAACTAGCATATTAAGATTTATCTAAAGAATAGACATATAAACATTAATTTTTATACGTTCTACGAGTTAGAGAGGGCGAGAGTCGTAATAAATGCATATAGCGATGATTATATTAACATCACGCGCCGCAAAGATTTTTTGCGTCTCCAGAGTTCGCTATCTCGTACAACGCCGATGGTCGCTAGACAAGCGTAATTTGCGTCACTTATATGAATCATAACTATCGATACTTAATACATAATATTATAAATCCGAAAGTAAGTTTGTTTGTTACCTTTTCACGCCTAAACCACTGAACCGAGCAGGTGTACAGAAACGGACATACATACGTGTCTTTCGAATCATTATTGAATTATATTGTTACAAACAGAGAACAACCCGAATTGATTGTCAATTTCTTAATTAACGCAAGCGAAACCGCGGGCAATATAAGCTAGTGAAATATAAGTCGAAAAAAAAACTACGCTTGTCTGGCACCGTTCTAAAATCGTAGTTTTTGTTTTAGATACAACTGGAAAATTTGATGACCTAAACAAACATGGACTAAGAATACTTTTATATACATAAATAATATGTTGCTATGATGATTATGAGGTATGGAAATGGAAGGTAGTTCAGACTTTGGCTAAAACTACAATAAAATTTGACTCTATTAATAAAACTACAAGATTGTTACAATCGTAATGGAATTTAAATACTGCAATATTATTTCTACTCCCTTTAACAATTATAAATACAATAAATAGTAGACACTGCGCACGCGCATCCAAGTCTCCATGTTTAAAAACATTACCCTTCCTTTTCTGCAGTTGGGTTAGAACTGGCCACTCTTTTCTAAAGCACCCTGTTTTAATTTTATTGAAATTATATGATGGACAGTAAAATGTTGATTAAAAATTACATTAAATGACCGCCCCAAAAATATTATAACATAATTTGTACTGTAAAAACTAAAAAATGCGAGATATGACGCTGCATTTACATCAAACCTCTTTAATAATAACTAATTAAAAATGGAATAAAAGAAACTCAATCTTCATAGACATAATATTGAGGTCTAAGTTAATATGTGTCATCAATAATTTAGTTTAAAAATATACAATTACTTAAAATTAAGTTTGAAGTTCATACGGCAAGGAAGCGATTGAAATAAATAAAATACATATAGATTACAATGATTTATCTAAATTATTTGTTAAAACTGTAGGACTAACTAAAGACTAAAATAAAATTACTCTAAATCTCAAGAGTTGGTAGTATGAATTTCAATTTTTTTTTTTTTCATTTTAATCTCAATAAAGATAGATTTTAACTTTAGACGATATCTTACTTTTTCGCAAACACATTAAAATGTGAACCAAGAATGCACTAAGCCGCATGAACTTAATATTATCACAAAAATAATAAATCTGATAAAGCCTTAAAAATAATAAAAACAACATTCGACTATCAAAAACAAATATCATCATAAAATAAATTGTATAAATCCATTCAGTAAACATAGAAAGATTAACTGTGTTTTTCAATTCCGTAAAATAACAGCAATAATATGCTTAGATTTAAAATCAACTAATGTATCTAGAGTTTGCAAACTGATTGATCTGACGGCCGTCTTTGTATAATGACGAACCACGATATGCCGGACGACATAACATGTAAGTCGAATTAAATCTATAAGCACAGGGCAGTGTTAAAATATTAATAATATAATACTCTACCAAGGTAACGTTATTTCAAATAAAAACGATAAAACGTCGCTTTTGCAGTGCACAATGTTTTTTTTAAATACAGTACTAAATAATATTAATATCTAAATCTATAATACATCGACGATGGAAGTTTGAAATACATAAAGCGTGCCTTAGATTTTCAATTTTCGGCGCTGAATTACATTATTGCGTCCCTTACGATATTTTAAATGTCCACCATCGACATGTCAAATTCTAATAAAACATCATCAAAACATTATGCACTGTAAAAGCAATAGTTAAACTGCACCCTCAGTGCTCCAACACTACAAATATTACTTCACATGATAGTAAAAATATCTATTATGACCTCTACTACTGCCATATAAACCGATTAGTAACTCCGGACATATTTGTACGATAAACGCAAACTAAATGCATCGTTATGAGGCGATAATCTCATTATTTGAGGCGAATCCGATAAAGAAATGTGTAAATTAACTATCTTGGAAGTGAATAGCAGGAATATTTGATGGAAATTAAGAAGAAAATAAAGTTGAAGAAATTATCTGCATTATTAGATGATTACACAGATTCATGTACCTGTTGGTAACATCAGACTAAAAGTATATGACAGCCATGAACAAACAAAATTAATTGTGGCAGCCCAACAAAATTAAATCGTACGAATATTTCAACATTCTGTAATAGAATAAAAAGTCCCTACAACCTGGATTCGCCATCATAAAAGTCGACATACCTAAACTACATTTGGTCATGAGCTACATTGAACTATTATATCTTAGACTTGGGTATAGTGACCACCTCGCGCCACCAGGGGGCGCGCTCGAATGCACCAGGGTGACTGAAGAACGCTTTCTGGATGTTTTGATAAAGCTGTGAAAGGAAAAAGGTAAGCTTAGTCTTATTTTTCGATCGTATCGTCAGAATAGTTTATGTGGTAAAAATAAGACAGATGGAACCAGTTAGAAAGATGGAAGTTTAGCTAACTGGCCATTTGTCAAGAATGTGAGGTTATTCCCGAAAGAAAAAGATCTCAAAAAAACATTCTCAATGGTCAAAACTATGCTACACAAGGTTCAAAACCATTGCACTTATTCATGATTCATTGGAGAAAGGGTATTTTACCCTGTACAAAGACCATTCTAGAATGAAAGATTTGGTGAAAACGTATGTGTAATAAATACTTACATTGCCATCGCTCTTGCCGAGTACGGAGTTGAGCACAAAGTCAGTCGGCGCGAGCGCATCTACTACGCTCACGATCTCACCCTTCAGCTCGTTGCAAAGCTCCAGCACCGCCTCTCGCAGTAATCTTGCTAGTGATTCACCCTGGGAAGTACAAAAATATTATTAAAATAATGTGTTCGTTATTTTATATTTTATCGTTGCTTATTTATTTTGTAAATAGTTGGTCAGGTATAAAGAAAAAACGACCTCAAGAAGTGTAATGCGATAATTGGCATCTGAGAGCGGAGATAATTTTTGGCCTTTGCCATAGAGTGGGACAGGAAATAAACACACCCAAATTAAAGGAGTTCTCCAAATTTTTTATTTGTAACATTAATTGTAAACAGTTGGGCTATAGATGTGTCTCATGAATTTCTTAGCTTAGGGCGAATCGCAAAAACATCAAACTAACATACCTGTGAATACCCTCCCTGATACAACTCAACTAGATGCTGATCCAGCGACCACAACCCATACAGACAGAACAACTTGGTCAGCACAGGCTGCAGACTCTGCTCCTTCTTGTCCAAAGACTCCAGGAAGAATATAATCGCCAAGTATTCTGCATATGTCTTCGTGAGCTCCTTCCATTTGTATACTTGTGACTTAGCGCGCGCTTCGAACTTTGACAAGCCTTTGGCGATCTCGGATTCGTATTTCTCGTGTGTCTGCTTTAGTAAGTAGCATATTAACCATCTGTAGGTTGTTGTAATGACTGTGAAAGAGATAAACTTAAGTTTAGATAAACCAAAAAACAAGCCGTTAAATAATATGCATGATTGGAGTGGAAGTGACTGAATTATTCATAAGTTTTAGTTTATAGTAACGACAGGAACTGGTCTGAATCCTTTAGTAATCAATCATACCTTAAAACCATGAATGTTTGTTCATGAAAAGAGTGGACCAAAGATTGAACCTTTTGGTACACTAAACTACACAGGTACTCGAATAATGCTACACCGTCAATTTTAACGTAATACCCCATTACGACCCTTGACATGAATAATAAAGGATAATGCCACATTTGTGCCTCCATTGACTGCGAAATTCAGTCAATGGAATCATGATCAACACAATGAAACGCTTTGCTCAAGTCATAGAACCCAACAAAACCACTTTCTATACATCCTAACATAATTAACAGCTTACTCACACTCTCTAGTCTTCAGTTCATCAGTCCTGCTACACCGAAACTTCACATTGATCCACCTCTCCCAATCCTTGAGGAAGGTCACAGTATTTAGGGGCGAGTCCACAGTCCCTCCGGAGCGGGCCGAGTCGAACTGTCTGAGCAACCAGTTGCCGGTCTGTTGGGAGAGGACGTTGTTGTCGCCTTCGTAGGTGACGGTTGCTTCATGGTTGCTGCGGATATCGCCTAGGTTTGCGCACTGGAGAGAGGAAATTATTGAATTTAGTCTGGTGTAGAATTTAGAGTTGAGAAAAAAAGATTTCAATGTGAGCTAGCGCTCGCTTCATATCTAGATACAAAAATTTATCAATAGTGAACTATTAGTTTAACCAAGGCTGTTCAAAAACTGGCTAATAATTTCCGAATTGGTTCCACATGACAACACCATGATACGCAAACACCGTTGTTAAGAACGTCATCGTTGTAAACAAACTTGTTGGATAGTTATCTTTCATGTGCTTTGATCTGTATGTTGTTGGGAAAACAAATTCACTGTTTGAGGTCTCGCGATACAGTCTCTAGCCTTTAAGGTTTCAGTAGAAAACCGACCTTCCAAGGATACATGTGGATATTTGTCTTTTAAAGTTTAGAGCTAAATACTGAGTTTACACTTCTTCTTCGTGTCGCTAGCACGACAAATTTGATATTTTGTTAGCCCAAAACTTCGCCACTTCCATTTCGAGTTTGCACTGTATGTAATTTTGTAGTTTGTAGTCGCATCTTCTTTCGTATTTATTTATTTAATGTTTACTCACTTTAAGATACCCATGTCCACCACATGCTTCGCGGCACTGCTGTGCGGCTGACAGTACGGTCCACGTCAGTAGCGGCTTACTGCACGATACCATCGCATGGATCTCTGATACTGCCTCACTCTGCAATCCAATCATTTAAACGATATAGTGACATTTGGAGTATATGGAACGTACCATACATTACGAAAAGAGCTTGTGATTTAAAAAGTTTCAGCAAGACTGTCAAAGCCAAAACCAATGGAACACCATCCGCACCAAACCACCCACGAAACTGGGTGTATAATACGTAATTATAAAATATAGAAATTTGCACTCGTTCGAAGCAAGAATTTCGATTCTACACCAAACTTAATCGATTATTCTTCTGTCTGAATCTACGAATGTTCGAAATGACTCACCAAATTATCTACTTTCATCCCTGCGTTAGATTTCTCGACGATACTTAAGTATACTTTGCTAAAGTTTTCTATGTACATCCTGAAGACTACTGCGGCCGCTACATAGCCGAATAAACGCCATTGCTGTGGAAGAAAAAAGTATTAAAAAAAAAATCACAAAACTAACTTTGCCAAAATTTATTTTGGCCGAAACACAAATCTACATTTGTGTTTTGGCCAAAATAAATTTAGTCGATTGGTTGAGGTGAATTAAAGACTAAAATACATTATTTGGGCCTTTATAAGTGGAAAGTGGATATTATATGCTTGTATTTTATGGGTCGATTCATTATCTGTCTGTTTAATCTGCCTCTACTCGTCTGTTGTCTGAAAGGCTATTTGCTTAAATCTGTTGTCAAATCTCACATCGGCCTGTTTGTAAGAGTGGGTTCTGTTATATCTGAGTTTCTTGCCCATTCTTCTCCCTAGAGATCTACGCTTTGGAATGTGCAATTGCAGTACTTTCTCAAGTTATTATGCCTTGTGAGTGCGACTGTAGCTTCGCTTCTTTTAGTTTTTTTTTTAACATTCAAAAGTGCCGTAATGGTCTAATTGAAATAAATGCTTTGAGTTTTATCAGTCAACTTAATCTCGACACCGACCACCTGGCCGACTTCAAAAGGGTTCCAGAAACTGACAAGGGAGTACTAAAGACACGTCTCATAGTCATTTTATATCTAGACCTCAGATCAAATCAGAGAACCAATATTACCAAGGGGTATCGTATTACCCGGTACTAACTGGGTTGTGGAGATCAGATAGGCAGTCGCTCCATGTAAAATACTGGTATTCAGCTGGTCCGGGTAGACTAGAAGCCGACTCCAACACAGTTGGGAAAAGGCTAGGTAGATGATGACCACAGATGATATAAGAACAAAATTGTAAACTAACGTGTAGCTCGTACTCGATGAGCGAGATCTCGTTGTCTCTCTCGCCGAACTGCGCGCGCGTGGCCGCGTACCGGATCGCGATGGTGACTGCGCTCGCTATCGAGTGGCAGCTCTCTTGCATTATGCCGATGCGCCCTGGATTTAAACAATTGAAATTAATTAACATCACGTAACTTCATGCCTGTTCGGCCGCACTATATGCTTTGATAAATGCAGCTCTGGACTGCTACCACCCAGTAAAATTTTGGAATCATGATCAGCAGTCTGACTGGTTATCGTCCCACAGTTTGACAGTGTATCATATTTTAAAGTTTTTTTCATAGTCGAGTATAGAATAATAGCCTTTTCCCTGGCTGCGAGTAAGCACTTTCATCTATGTATTTTTGGGGGTAAAATTTACCCACCCCAAAGTCTCAAATTCAGAAGCCACATGTTTTCGCTAAACTGACTAGACCTATACGTTCAGAAGTTTACCTGCTGAAAGGTTTTCCAGCGCCGCACCCAATATCTTGGAGGGATCTGAGAAGGAAGACTCATAGATCCCCTCCTCGGTGACGTCAGCGGTGCGATTGAGCAGGTTCTCGCGCGGTATCCTGTACTGGTTGAACATTATGAACCTGGAACAATCGGTAAAATTTTGAAATATTTTTGGGTTTATTTTAATTGACAACAATGCCGTTTCAATTGTAGGTTTTCGGTGACAGTCGGACAAAAAAGTGAAATTATAAAATATTTCACTGTTTTTGTACATTTTTCTTTTAAGGTCGGATCCTTAAAATGAAGACGGAATAAAATTGGACTCAAAAACGAGAGATAAATAGGTAGACGGACAGTGTAGTGGAATGCAGGAACAAAATAAAATACACCCAGTAGAGTTAACATAACTATCTAGATTATGTGTTTACTTTGTGTAGGCTTGCAAGTGACCATTCTGAATAATACATTTCTGTTTTAGAGAGACTCGTCTTAAGTTTACGTTAAAAAAAGGAGTCGTAAGCAAATATCCATTTTGTGATAAATAATAAAGTTTTATCAATTAAAACATTCAATCATTCTCTATATCTTGACATCTTGTATTAATAAAATAAGTCTACGCCTATGTTTATACACGCGGCAAAATCATTAAATCGCGTGATTTCTCTATTATCTCATAGCTCATGACACATAATTATTAATTTCAATCAATTGTATGACAAATCCTCTTATCAACAACTTGCGAGACAATAATATCATTGGTATATCATAAAGCATACAGTTGATTATCTACGTGAGTATATTACTTAGTAATGAAAACTGTCTGAAATTTTCCGGCAACTAGACAAAACAACCAAACCGTTTACTCTTACAAAAGCTGCCATGCTTACTCACTGTTGCAGTGTTGATGATTTCAGATTCTAAGTCCAGAGGTCCTGGACGAAGTGACGTTCTAACAGCGATTACGAAGATAGAAAACTCAAAAAAATAGGTATAGTTCTGGGGGTCTAAGACGGCCGCTTTAGCAGAATCATAATAGGATAATAATATGAATTACGTTCAAATTCTTAAAATGGTCATAGATGTACCGACTATTATGAATTGTCACCTTGTGACCATTTTACGAAATTAAACGTAATTCATATTATTATCCTATTATGATTCTTCTAAAGCGGCCATTTTTGACCCCCTGTTCAAACCTTATGGCGGGTCGGAAGATAGCTGCGGGTGACGATCTGCGCATTATACAGCCAAAACGATGAGTCCTCTGCGCACGCTGATACCTATAATTGTGTTCTGCGCAGCTTTACGTTAGTTGTTTCGACCGTCGCTTGCAGCTAACTTCAGAGGCGCAATATAGTTTTACAGAACTATATTGGATTGACATATGCTACCGTATATTTGAGGTCAATCGTGTTGGAAGTCGTTATTAAAATATTACTAGTCTAAGCCTTTCCTTAGATTTTCTTTCGACTGGTCTTTTCCATGTAGTATATAAGTCAGTGGAAACTAAGAAGAGAGTTAGGACCCCATAATTTGGTCATTAAAAATGGAAGGCATTTAACCGAGATAGTATAAATTCAAATCAAAGGTATAGAAATTCTGAATATGGTTTACCGAAATACCAAGTGAGCTTATGACTGTACAAATTTTTTTTTACTTGCCCGATTTATAATATCCCATTAAAAAGTGGTCTTTAAACCTGTACCGGACGAAAAATTAAACATAAAAAAACTGAATAATGCATGCCGATGACGTTAAATATCATCGGTTCAATCAACTTGCAATTTTCCTCCATCGGTCAAAGACAAATGACCTCATACAAAATATTATTAATATCAAAAAAACCGGCCAAGTGCGAGTCGGACTCGCGCACGAAGGGTTCCGTACCATTATCTATAAAAACGGCAAAAAAAATCACATCTGTTGTATGGGAGCCCCCCTTAATATTTTTTTTTTTTAATTTTTAGTATTTGTTGTTATAGCGGCAATAGTAATACATCATTTGTGAAAATTTCAGCTTTCTAGCTATCACGGTTTATGAGATACAGCCTGGAGACAGACAGACAGACAGCGAAGTCTTAGTAATAGGGTCCCGTTTTACCCTTTGGGTACGGAACCCTAAAAAAGGGCGATTACATGTATCAAGATCCAACGGATACGTCATAAAGATTACACTATAAACGCACCTTTATTCATAACAAAACATAATCCTTTCATTACGTGTTTTCAGTGAGTCAGAAGTGCTAACATTGAACGAATATTACGTGATGTAAATCAGGCAGTTTACACGTGGTAAAGGTTAGTTCACACCCGGCAAATGGAGACCTATTTTCACTGTTAAAAATATAAATCTTGAGAACGTTGAAATATAGTCGAAAATAAATAACTGATGGTATACGCAAATTTTAAATCCGTATCCGTGTCTGTCACGGAGAATGATTCTGACCACCCCATGTCATCTCGTGGGTATCGGAAGAGGCGACTAAGGGAGCTTCAGACCTGGTGCATATCATAAATCACTCTGGGTCACCCACATGGTGGCGGGTACACCCCTAGCAATCGCATTCCCAAGGAGGGTTAGTGTCTGGCAGGCGGCCGACTGTAAAACCCAAGCGAAAACCTTCTGCAACATGAGTGAAAATTAAAATGTTGATGGATGGAGAGGGAGAGGAAGACCAAAGAAACGGTGAATGGATTGTGTGAGGAATGATATGAAAGAAAACGGAGTAAATGATAGCTTGACGGTTGACAGAGGAGAATGGACCTCAAGTAACACGGCAAGATGACGCGGGAAGATGACGATACGCAAAGATTTAAATCATTGGATTCGCAATCCGCATCAAGAAATTTGAATAATAATTGCTCATTCATACTGAATCTTTCGTTGCACACGAGGTGTGAGAATTCAATTTTCTCCGTGCAAATATTTTTCGCGCGACCTAAGCGCAGTGAGGACACACAAAATCATAGAGATAAGGTAAGCGTGAGGTATGTACGCTAGCCCTATGTCTATTGATTTTGTAGAAATATCGATAGTGTCTGTTAGAATTGAGGCCAGGCGTCTGACCTAGAATCTCAGGAAATGCGATTCTGAATATTACAGTTCTTGAGCTCCAAGGTAATTTTTTATAACAAACTAGCGATCCGACCCTGCTTTACACGGTTCTACGGAACTTACGGACGTCACGAAACATCGAGATTTCTTTATTATTTGCAGGTTTAATACGTATTAATGTATTGGGCGCTAAAGCGATCGAAAGTTTGCGACAGATCCCGATCTGTCGCAAACTTTCGATCGCTTTATATAAAACAACGGAAACGATGCTTGCGAGAAACGCATCTTGGATGTTGAGACTTGCATTTCTCGCAAGCAACGTTATTGTTAACAATTTTTCCGTTATTATTAAGCGATCGAAAGTTTGCGACAGTGTACAGTGGACTTTATTACACACAATGATCCCGAGCGCCTTATACATTAATAAGTTTTTGACAGCGTTGGTATCTCTGTCGAGACTACCGGCCCAGTTCGGATTCACTTGTTTCTGTACAAAATCGACACATACAGACACGAAAAGCGATTTTAATGTATATTGTATATCGATACAGACAGATATGGTTTCATTCAATCTTCTAGAACTATTTCAGCCAATATAATCATTAACATACGATTCCCACTGACTCATATTATGTATGACCTTGTAAGATATCGCGGCAAGTTTACATATGGTATCATTACAGCTAAGTGATATAACAACGATTGTAAAAAATACGTAGCTACTGATAAAAAATGAACGTGCGATTTTAGAACATACTGGCAGCCTTGATAGTATTAACCCGTAAGAATTAACGCGAATTTACGACTAAAACAGTGTGCACGACTGAGTCAAAACATATTTGGATTTTCTTTATTTTCTTATAGGAAATGGAAGTTACTCTTTACGAGGAGCTCGTGGGTAAATAAGAACAGCCGCTCGGGTCGATCTTTAGGTTAAGCCGTGCTTACTTAGGTTGGTCCGTGGATGGGTGACCACCCATTACATACCGAGTTTCCTCCGTGCCTCGGAAAGCACGTTAAACCGTTGGTCCCGGCTGTCATTTGTAGATCTTTGACAGTCGTTACAGGTAGTCAGTGACCCGAAAGTCTGACAACCAGTCTTACCAGTATCGCATTACCCCTAGCGCTAACAGAGTTGTGGAGGTCAGATAGGCAGTCGCTCCATGTAAAATACTGGTATTCACCTGCATCCGGTTAGACTGGAAGCTGACTCCAACATAGTTGGGAAAAGGCTAGGCAGATGATGATGATGGAAGTTACTACTATTTGATATGGGAAACTAGCTTCATCTTATAAACTGACCGATATCTCGACAATTCAAGTGTCTGTGAGTTCTGTTACTGCTTTAATTGAAATAATGCATTAAGTTTGACATTAGTGACTAAAAGGGCCCGTACATTATTTTGCAAAGCAGATCAAGTTGATTTTAATACAACATCGCGCATAGTTAAAAATCACTATTATATTATTCAATATTGAATAAAGAGTGCAAGGTAGACCTCCGTACTGTATGAACAGTTTAAGTTTGCAGTTTTGGGGTGGCGCTGCTCGTCAAGAAAAAATGTCAAACTGGTATATTTATTTTAGTTCTGTGTTTTGCCGCCTGCACAGATATGTTGGTCGCAGTTAAATTGTCTTGCTTGCATCAACAACGTCTTAGTTTGTAGAATTATCGCTTTAACGACAAGACTTTACGAATGAGCCGCCATTGTTTTCACAGAGCGTCTTTATCTAAAGACAGTCTTAAAGTTTGACACAGATCTGCACACAGCCTAACAAAGATTTGTACTATAAAAAAAACCGGCCAAGTGCGAGTCGGACTCGCGCACGAAGGGTTCCGTACCATCATCTATAAAAACGGCAAAAAAATCATATCTGTTGTATGGGAGCCCCCCTTAATATATATATTTTTTTAATTTTTAGTATTTGTTGTTATAGCGGCAATAGTAATACATCATTTGTGAAAATTTCAGCTTTCTAGCTATCACGGTTTATGAAATACAGCCTGGAGACAGACAGACAGACAGACAGACAGCGAAGTCTTAGTAATAGGGTCCCGTTTTACCCTTTGGTTACGGAACCCTAAAAAATGGACTTTGGTCAAAGATTCGTGAATCATCTAAGACATTATCTTCGGAATTTGGACTTTGAATGTGAACTGTAGTTTTTTGTATTAGGCAGTGGAAGTATCACGCAATGATATCGTACGTTACTGGTACAGCGATTACCTATTGATAATTTGATAACCTAAGTTACATTTCCTATTCCATAAAAAACAAAATAGGTGTGCATTCACATCGATAGTGAATATCTTGATAAGGTGTTTTATGTGCGTACATGTGTACGGAATGTAGTGGCTTCTAGTCAATCGGATCTATGCGCGTAAAAAGCCTGATATACGAGCCTAATAACAAAACTCGAGTTTGATTCCATAGTCCAGATTCGTTTGGCTATTTGCGAGTTCAATGAAATTTATCTGGAGAAGAAATAAAAACCGGCCAAATGCGAGTCGAACTCGCGCATGAAGGGTTCCGTACCATCGTAGTAGGGGAGACCCCTTTAATTTTTAATTTATTTTTAATATTTGTTATTATAGCGTTAAAGCGGCAACAGAAATACACATTCTGTGAAAATTTCAACTGTCTACCTATTACGGATCTTGAGATACAGCCCGCTGACAGACAGACTGACGAACGAACAGCGGAGGCTAGTAATAGGGTCCCGTTGGTTACCCGTCGGATACGAAACCCTATAAATCACGTTAAGTCGAAGCTAGAGTAATAAAGTAATTTCCTCAAGCCTTCATTGCAAAATGCGGTCTTCAGGAAGTTATACTTGTATAAAAATGTTACACGTGTATAACATTTTATTTGAATTTGATAAGAATTATTTTTAATGAAGATATAAAATTGTTGTAAATGTATGAAGGTCTCTTTGATCTTTTTATCAATTGTCATTGTGGAACTTAGAGCGGTATTTCAAAGTAAATAAAGATCTTGTGCCACTAAGCAATAGCCTTTATTGGTGTTAGATGATACTAGTTTTATAGGGTCAGATTAAGATAGCTAGTGAAATCTTCATATAATATTTTTGTATTTGTTGTATCGATTTTAAAATATCGATACCCATCACGTCTGCAGAGTTTCTCTACCTTATCTATTTTGACCTTGCAGACCAGTTTTGATTTAACCGACTTACTAATTCAGCGAGTTTCGTATTTAGATTAGATAGTTTGTGTTGTTCCGCCTTAACAACGGGTTTTCAAGATGCCTAAAAATAAATAGCTTATTTAAAGGAATTTCGATCTAAATCACAGAAAACCAGGTCCCGGCTTGGTAAGTATTATTTTGTAATAGAACTCCCAATAGCCCCTACATTATTCAATCGTTGACGCGGGGTGAACGCCTCAGTCTGGCGGCAGGATGCGCAGACGCAGAGGGGCCGAATTGCACCGACAATCGTCTTCTAGTGGGACACCTATTATATTTATTGAGTGAGTTTGATGACTAACAGGCGTGATAAAGTTATGAGTAATACGAGAATATTAAGGAATGTGTTATAGGTGGATTTTGTTATCTTTTATGTAGGTACTTGAATGAAGTAGGTAAGTAATTATTATGTAATAATAAATTTATCTTTTATGTCATTGAATTACAACTTCAGTTACAAGTCAAGTTTCAGTATGGAAAGGAAAACATGAAAGTTTTTAAAATTATTTTTTATTATGAGCCTGATGTGTCCCACACTGCAGGGCAAAGGCCTAAGAACCTGAACATTTTTATATTAATCTAAGGTGGGTAGAGCGTTACCTACTGTAAAAAAAACATAATCCTGTCTATGGGAAAGATATCGGATAATTCAGTAGCCGCATCTTAGGAATCCGATCGATAGTTTACAAGTAGTTATCCAGCGCATTGATAAGATCTCAGACCACAGCACGCAAACTCCAGATACCTAATGCGTAATTGCGTTTTTTGTAACAAAGTTATTTATGCACACAAATTTTATAGTGGCCCGAAAGTCTGACAACCAGTCTTACCAAAGGGTTTCGTAGTACTAACTGGGTTGTGGAAGTCAGATAGGCAGTCGCACCTTGTAAAATACTGGTATTCAGCTGCATCCGGTTAGGCTGGAAGCCGACCCCAACATAGTTCGGAAAAGGCTAGGCAGATGATGATGAATTTAATTTTATAGTAACTATCGAAAATACTAGGATGAACTCTCAATGGGGTCTACCCATAAACCCACCCATTTACTAACATAGTTTCTAAGTACTTTGTTACAATTTTTTTTATCACTAATGGGAAGCTAGATTATTCCCGAGTGTCATAGGCTACATTTAAAACGTTTCCTTGTCGTAATTTCATATCATAACGGGAGAGAAACCACGGACAAAACTAGCGTTAATGTTTCGCCAGTGGAAACGCAGTTAGGTCTTTACTTTCCTTGTTGTCATTGGTACTCGCATAAAAAACATGCTGGGTTTTTGTCTAGTTTCATTTATGCACGAACTGTGCAAGGAAAATGTGATTGTGCCGGGTGATTTGACCTAATTGTGGTGGGAGTAGAGAGTAACGCACAACATAAAACAATAGTATCATAGCCTACTTCGTATTCACACAGGACCTATTAAGTTAAATATGTAGATAATATTAAGTACTTCATTCAAAACGAAATGTTATTTTCTTTCTTTATAAAGGAATACCAAAGAAACGATGGATGGACTGTGTGAAGAATGATATGGCACGAAAGGACGTGTCTGATGAGATGACGAGTAATAGAGAAGTATGGAAGAAGAAGTGATACTGCGCCGACCCCAAATGAATTGGGACAAAGGCAAGAGAATGATGATGATTTTTTTCTTTTATTTATACGGTTAGAGATATATATCTTCATTTTATTAAGCATATTTTAAATCTACCTAGATACTCGTGTCTTCGATAAATACAATTTGATCTAGTGGGGGTACTTTTATACAAGCTTAACTTGCCCTAATAGTAATAAGCTACTACTCTTCATAATGTTAGGGTCTCTAAACTGTCTACTTGCTTTATGGGCTCGCCGTATTGTTGGCCTTTAGGCACGCCACTTCGCACATGCAGAGACTTCGCTACAATCTGCATCCGAAATCAAGACCCCAAAAATATTTTGACGGCACGGTTGGCGCAGTGGTCAAGCGATTGACTGCTGCGCTGCATGTCGCGGGTTCGATTCCCGTACGGAACAAATATTTGTATGACCTACAAGTAGTTGTTCCGGGTCTGGGTGTTTTTCTATCTATTATATGTACGTATTTACAAAAAAAAATGTATATATGTAGTTTATCAGCCATCTAGCTACCATAACACAAGCATTAGGTTGCTTAGCTTGGGACTAGATGGTGCTGTGTGAAATGTCCAGGGATATTTATTTATTTATATTTATAAAAGGTATTTGTATATTTATATTCATCTCTCACCCATTATCAATACCATTGACTCCGATCTTCTCCCCCATATCGCCCACAATCAGTCCAGGATACGTCTCCAGGGTCTCAGGGTTGCGGATAGGCACGAGGAACCCGTGCAGTCCGTGGTTGGTGCCATCTGGAGTGATCAGCTGAGCAAACAGCAGGGTGTGGGTACAGGTTCTACCTGGGGAGAAAATGCTTATTTTAGATTTTTATTCTTACCTCGTCGGTTTAGTTTTCGCCAGCGTAGTCTGCTAAACATGACGTTAGAAGGTGTGTTCTTTAAACAGAGGAATTTCTCTGTATCAGAGAGTGAGGTCTGGATGTGTGCCCGGGTGATGGCAATAGGGTCGTCCCCTATTACTTGGGACTGAAATATATCAGGTGAAAACCATAAGTACACTCGTACCATAAGTATACCTCTTCCAATCCCTTCAGGGATGACATTGGTGATACTTCTCTACTACTACTACACACGCCTTTTATTCTTAGTTGTACGTGGAAACACAGAATCCTTATTATGTAAAACATGGACAATAGAAGTCGGGGTATTCTAAACATTGGCCATGCTTTATCGCTTCCTAGTTTTAACTGTAGAAAAATCCCTCCAAAAATTATTTGAGATTATTACAAGGAATAGGGTGCAAGTCCGTATATAGGGGCGAATAAATTATCTAGCGAAACTCTACATACGTGATGGTGACCAGCCTTGTATAAGAAATATTTGTAACTAGTTTATGCCTCCAGCTTCTCACG
This sequence comes from Eurois occulta, assembly GCA_950022335.1. NCBI lineage: Eukaryota > Metazoa > Arthropoda > Insecta > Lepidoptera > Noctuidae > Eurois > Eurois occulta. The sequence goes on from OX465489.1 coordinate 18,015,846, forward strand.
CGTGGAGTTCGATAATTGTCCCACAGGATTATAATACCGGGATAAAAAGTATCCTATGTATTAATCCAGGTTCAACTATCAAACAATATTTGCACACAATTTAAATCAAGCACACACTTAATTTAAATTGTGTGCAAATCCGTTCAGTAGTTTTTGCGCGAAAGATTAACAAACATCTATACATCCAGACATCCATACATCCTCACAAACTTTGGCATTTATAATATTAGTAGGATTTGTTTAAGTACTCAAATGTCGTTAAAATGTAATTAAGATTCAGTGATGAAGTGACTATTTTATTTTTGTATCATTATACTCCATCAAATGAATGCTAAATGTTACCAGTAATAAAATAAAAATTCTGTTTAGTAGTTTATTTTATTATAATTGTATTAAATAAACTACCAAACTTTTTAAGTAAATTCGAAATACGCGTAATATATTAAATAAAATTATAAAATATGTTTAGCAAATAAATCTTACTACTGGCATACATTTTAATGTAAATGACACTAAGCGTTTAAATACATTCGTGTCATTAATTTGTAGTTGCAGATGGCGCCACCAATCGCAAAAATATTTCTTCTAAAAGGAAGACTAAAATTGTTTTTTTTTTTTTTTCATTTCATTTATTTCTAACTTTCTTAACAATTTTTACATTGTGTCGAAATTTTACAGTAGATTATAAAATTAAAGAATCACATGTTCATTAATAAAACAGTAACCAAATAAATTAATTAATAAAATACAAAAAAAAAAAACAAATTATATAAATTCAAAAACAAATAAAGATTCCACCATTACAATTAATGTCAAAATAATAATAATGAGTAATATAATTATACCCATGCCATGCCTTGTTCGTTTTCGGAAAAAAATATAATTAGGTTTTTCAAGAACTGTGAGCTTAATTGAGACCTTACATGAATGCAAACAATCACAAAATACATATTTATGTAAATCTTATCATTAAAATTGCGATACGTGTAGATTTGCTAACATTGTAAGTTACTACAACTAACCTCGATTCATTATAATTTTTGGTAAAAAAAAGTAATAAAAATCAAAACATGTCTTGTAAATGACCCGCTCATAATTGAAATTATTTAATGAACTTATAAAAAGGATTCTTGACTCGGGTAATACCACTAATTACTTTATCTCAGGCAGTTAGGCTTTAAATGAATGATGCAAAATTTCGTCGAATTTTGCTCGTCACACATTTTAAATTAATTTTTACGCCCCTCGAAAAATATATCGTGATTTTTATCTGACCCCCTCTCCCTCTTTTCGATACCTTTTTTTTTTTCTTTTTTTTTTTTGGTGGGTGGGAAATCTGGGCGGAGCGGAAGGGAGTGTCAGACTCTTACTGACTAAAAACCACCCATGTTCCTTCATTGGCCCTTTATGTTCCAGGGCCGCGGTATCTCTTTCGAACAGTCCCGCAGCCCCTCTTTTCGATACCTCACGTGATTAAAAGACGGCCCACACGACGGCGACGACGGTGGATTTTAAAGTCTGGTTAGAAAAAGAGCATATTGTCTATGTAGACCATAATTCTAGTGTGTAGTATTACTCTCTAGATCGTCTCGAATGGAGGAAGATCTTTAGGCCCATCACGACGCTCAGCAGTGAGCACACGATGACACGACTGTATGTGGAGGTGGAGGGGTTTGGGTCTGGGTCGACCTAGCGGAAAAATCCTCGAGCACTGGGACATCAAAACAGTGCTCGAGGATTTTTATTTACTCTCTGTTCAAAGACCTAACCACCGACGCCATTATTTTTTTATTATTATTATTATTTATTTATATTATTATTTGAATTTTTTGTCTTTGTCTTTTGTATGGGCTCGTGCCTGAAATAAATGTTTTTTTATTATTTTTTTTTATTATTATCATTGTATTGACGTTATTGTATACACATAACTGTGAATAAAATCAAACTAAATCAAAAATTTTGATAGAGGTAACATTGTTTGTTTTAGTGTAACTGTGTATGAGGTAATCTTTTGAAGTACAGATCAGATTTCGAAAAATGCACTTCTCATCAAAAAAATCGAAACACTTTCGTTTTTATTGTTTTTGTCCTATTTTTTTACAAAAGAGAATTAATTCCATGAAAAAAAAAACATTATTGTGTAGCTGGCAGTTTGGTCATTACAGTAAGAAGAAAAAAATCAAAATTCGAAATTAGAATTTCATTTGTTTATCCTATAAATGAAATTAATCACTGTTTTGAGACAAAATGTGTATTTAGGGTTGGAGTACGTTTCTCGTTTAAAAACTAAAAATTAGCGCTTGTCTTTAAACTTTTTGTTTCTTATTTCATTTACTGTGACTTTGGGACGTCTGAAAAAACTTTTTTTTCTAAAACATATGGATACTTCGCCCGCAGAAGCCGCCCAAGTGGTGGCATTGCTGGATTCTGGACTTAGTCAGCGTGTTGTGGCTGCAAGATTGCATCTAAGCTTATCATCTGTTCATAGAGTCTACAAACGCTATCGGGGGACTGGTTCGTTCACGCGCCGTTCAGGATCTGGCAGGAATCGGGTCACTTCTGAGCGAGATGATCGATTTATTGTAACAACTTCTTTACGAAATCGACGCCTTAACGCTTTTCAACTGCAGCAGCAGCTTCGCGTTGTACGAAGAGTAGCTGTAAGTGACTCTACAATAAGAAGAAGGTTGAAGGAACGCGGATTGGCACCGCATAAGCCAGCGAATGGGCCGAAATTAACTGCAGACCATCGAAGAGCGCGCCTTAACTTTGCACGCGAGCACCTAACTTGGTCATACCTTCAGTGGAGCAAAGTACTGTTTTCTGATGAGTGTAAAATTATGCTGTATGGTAACGACGGAAGGAACAAGGTCTACAGAAGAGATGGAGAACGCTTTGCACAATGCTGCATTGAAGAAAAGGTCAGCTATGGTGGCGGTTCGTGGACGGTTTGGGGAGGAATCAGCGCCGACGGTAAGACAGAACTTGCCTTTGTGTCTGGGCCACGGCTGCCTGCACTAAACTCTCATCGGTACATCGAACAGTGTCTTGAACCTCATGTGATGCCCTATGCACATTTTATTGGCAACGACTTCATATTCATGCACGACAATGCTAGAGCTCACACCGCGGGCGTCGTACGAGATTATCTTACCGAAGTCGGTATCTCCATTATGGTATGGCCAGCAAGAAGCCCGGACATGAATCCCATTGAACATCTATGGGATGAATTAAAGAGACGAATTCGAGCAAGAGATCCAGCCCCAGAAACACTTAGCCAGCTGCAAAATGCAATCCAAGAGGAATGGGATAATATACCACAACATGTGATCGTGACTCTCATCCGATCGATGAAGAACCGTATGGAAGCAGTAATAAGAGCTCGCGGAGGGAATACAAGTTATTAAATAAACGTTTCTTACATTTTTTTTTCATTTACGCGTGTTGTTTTACCCAATTCCTTCATATTCCATACAGGGTAAAAATTACTCATTATACAAAATACGAAACCTATGAAGACTTAATTTGAATTTAGAACAATAACATTAGGATTTAAAAACCTCATACTACTCACTATTAAATGACATTTTACATTTATTCCTAAATATACACATTTTTCTGATAATCCTTATCAAATCATAAACTGCGAGGTGTTTCGATTTTTTTGATGAGAAGTGTATTTCACTGGTAGAAAGTTACCGAGCTTGCCGAATGCGATAGGATAATATTATGTTATACTAGGTGTAAACGGAGCCTTCACGAAGCCAACCAAGCATTTTGTACATCAAACTAAGTAACTCTACACAAAAAATATTGCTGGGAAACGACTTTTTTTTTGTCAAAATCATGTTTTACGGTTAAACTCAATGTTACGTACTCAAAACATTGTGCTGATGATTGCATTGAACAGTAAAGGGGTCATGGAGGAATTTAAATTAAAGTTATTATAGGTATTAAAAACTCGTAGGTATTTAAAAAAAAAACTTGTGAACAAGTTGTAACTTTGACCTCCAATATCTGCCAGGTCATGACGGAGAGTATTGCTTTCCGGCTTCGTTAAGGGATCCGTTACTATTATTTAATACTAGCTGTTGCACGCAACAGTCGTCCGCGTGAAATTATTATAAAAATATTACTTCCCTATTTAAATCGCATTAAATATTTGTCTGCCTGTCTGTTTGTGCCTGCTAATCTCCGAAACGGCCGGACCGATTTTGACGGGACTTTACTAGCAGATAGCGGAATGTTAGGCTATTTATTTTAAAGGGTTTATGTGTGGTTTACAAAAGGATTATTGTTTCATGCAAATTAGAAAACGCTTGAAATTGTTAACAAAATCCGATTCACATAGGAAAGTAATATTTTTATAATAATTTCACGCTGACGAAGATTGCGGGCAAAAGCTAGTATTACATATTATTTAAAATAAATGTTTAAGAATTTTATCAATACCGACAATTGATAATGACTTCAAACATTGAATTGTGTTTACTTAGTGAGTAAACTAATCTTTAATGCCAATTCGAGGTAAATCATGCGTTTTTTATCACCTGTTATTGTTTTTATAGGTACATATTTATAACGTTATTTAATGATAAATTTCAAGTACTACTTGATAAAATTTACACAAGGTAAAATGTTTGGCAATAAAAATTAGGCCTGCGATAATATACAGTGGGAATTTCATGACTTTAACATTTTTATTCATGTTTCTATATTTTATCATGAACCTGTACATGCTATAGGTAAAATCATTTTTTCCCCCATGTGAATTGACAGAAACAATAGAACGCTACTTCTGCGAACGTTATATAATAACCATTTGCTTCGTTCACGCTATTAAATTAAAAACAATATAACTTTTAAATCTGATAATTCATGATATTTTGAATTATCTCCATTTACCTACATTGTACTAGGTATTTTAATTTAATTTTAAGTTTGCATGCTTAAGGAAGTAAGCGAAATATGAGAAATCTTTTTATTTGTAAGACCATGTAACCACCATATTTCATGCAATTAAAAAATATTGAATCTTAAACCCCTACATTCCTTAACTATCTCGATAACTTTAATAACGAGCTGCGAGTAATAACTAGTTAATTGAACAAGACGTTAAAACAGTTTGGCCGATATATTATTGTTTAAGTAGATATCAGGCACTTCATTAATTGTCGTGTGTATATCGTGTGAGTGTAGAATTAAACAAAAATGAACATTTACTCGAGTGAACCGTCTGATATCAGCTTCATTTATACAATGTTATGAAAATATTCAAAACGATTTTTTTATAACAATATTAACATTGTTTTTTTCAAACACTGATTGAAAAGCACTAATATACCCTTCGCCTAACAAATGTAATGGTATTTACTATCCCTGCACAAATATTTATTTCGGTTCAGGGACTCGACGGCTACGCCATTTGGATCGTCAATAACATGAGGGTACTTGAGTATTTGGGTCATCAATCAGCCGAAGTCAACATGAAGAGTTTCAGGTTATTTGTCTCTATGTCTCTCAGCAAATGAAAATAGTAGAATACTGAGATAACGACTGACGGAATGATATGAACAAAACAAAACATCAAATTAAATTTGACTTGCGAAGTAGCGAAACTCGACCGATGTGACGGGGATCGAACTATTGGCATGTAAACATGACTAAACCATGAGTTGATTATTTGGATATCAGGCCTGCAGAATGCATCAAGATATCTTGCCTATAGAGGCCAGAGGTGTCCAGCAGTGGATGCCAGATGACGGTCGTTGTCGACGAGGGAGGCATCGAAAACGCTGGCGGGACGACTTAGATGGATTCTGGGAGTGACGGAGAATACCGTACACAAGAAAGAGAGAAAGGTTATGGGGGAGACTATACCCCAGCAGTGGGACAATATAGCTTGAAAAACAGAGATATGACGTCTGTGGCGTTTACCTAGCTATTTTAATTTTACGGTGTATAAATTGAGACTTAGTGGATAACTTAGAAGCATTATGATACCAATTGTTTCTTTTTGTCAAAAATTAATTCTATGAATAACTGAACAACTGACTCACCTACACAAAAAGTACCAGTATTAGTGTGTCATTACGAGCAATGGCTTAATTGTCTTAATTGAACGCAGAACGTCTGTTTTAAATAGTTTTGAAATACTAGCTGATATTGTGTTAAATAAAGCTTGTGTTCATAGTTTTGAAAAAAAGTAAATATATTTATTTGTCGCAAAAGACATAACGTGCATACAAAATGTCCAAAAAACATGAAACATACGCATAACAAATATTTATAAATACAATAGGACGGAACAAAAAAAGTTGACAGCTTGCAAGTGACTGCAACAAGCAGTACCACTCCGCATGATGCTGTGCTACGGGGGGCCCACAGCACAGGGCTGGTTTTCAGTAGTCACCCATATAAAATAAAATAAATAATTTTAAGTTAAAGTTTTACTTTGATATGCCCTTGATAAACCAGTGGGATTAAATTGACATCCTAACACTTTTTGTACGGGAAAACTGACCAAAATGAGAAGATTTAGCCATTGAAAAATAATGAGAAAAGGCCGTTTCCGATATTAAAACCCGCATAAAATCAATACCTACTAATAAGTTTAGAAGTAAACATAAATTAAAAATTTTCAAAAGAACTGCCAAAATGTAAGAATGTAAGGTACGCTATTTACTACCAACTAATTCTCAGGAGATAACAAATGACAGTTGCTTCTCAAATTGGGAGCTATGTGGGCCTTAAATAGACTAATAAGCCAAATCCAAGCGACCTTGAGCATATAAACGCTGTAAATAGAAATCTGAATTTTAAAAATAGCGTCAGTTCAGTTCGGTTTCGATGGCTAGCGCCGCAAAACATCAACAATTCAACACCCACAATAAAGTTAACAGAAACAAGTCAAGTATGACGCAAATAGTATGGTAAACTGACATAAATGCATATTTCACTGAATTTTGATGCGAAAAAATAAATCAAGACAAGCTGTAGCGTTCGTTTGCTTGATACATTTAGAACAAATACATATTATTAAGGCCAGGAAGTATTCTACTCTAATTCGCTGGATATCATATAAATTGGGTGGATTTGTTATCTAACGATCTTATCTAAAGTAGGTTTACCTTTATTTTGGCTACCTGACGCATCCTTAGACTTCCAGGAAATTTATTAGATCATTAAATAACTAAAAATTACTATTAAAGATGATCGATTACGGAACAGGTAACCAACAATATATGGGTCACCTTTGTGTATGGTCAGTTATTGGGGTATTATATGCAATTCCGATAAAATCCGCTCTCACAAACTTTCCTGGCAGATCTTGCACTAATAATCAATGTAAACGTACATTGATTATTAGTGAAGTACTAATGGCGAATTACATCGATAAAACTGAGCGCGAATTCGCTTTAAGAAAAGACACTTAAAAATCTTCAGGTCGCTAGAATCTTGTGAAATGTCCTGTTCACAAAACATAAAAAAACCATTTCAAAGTAAAAAGTTCACACAAAGTTTTACCTAGATTACCAACCCAGCATTTAGCCGCCTCGAAGTCAGGCGTATGAATGACGAACTGCTTGTTGTGCGGGTCGTACGTCGCTGTGGTGCGCATGAGTCGCGCGTCTGACCCGTGCGCGATCTCTGTTAACGCGAAGCTTGCCAGCGTCTGTTGGAGATGGAGGTGTTAAGAAAGTCATTAGGATCTTGTTAAATAATGGATTTTAGGAAGAATAATAATTCTGTGTGTGTGTGTCGAAAAAGGGTGATTTGAAGTGCCAAAGCAGGACACCGGTATCCTGATGTGATTTAATTTACATTCATGTGAAATTCAGGGGGCTAGACTAAACAATACTACCATAAGAGTGATGGTAGGCCCCCTGTTGGCCTTTTAGTGCAAACCCTCTCAACTACACAGAATAAACGTTTTTACGGGATTGTCCTTACTTAACTTTCAAACATGGCCGTGGTCTCGTTAATCTACAAAATCAAGGCCAGGGTCAGTGTCGGAATGTGCGATATTATAGTTTCAGTACTGAAGCATGAACCTACGGTTAAATACCTAGATATTAAAAAAATATTTATGATTGGCAGTGATGTATTAATCGCGCATAGGCCTGAGTCACATTACAGATCATGGCTATTTTGAATGAAGATGCCTAGGTTTCAATCTTCAAATGCAAAGCAATATGACAAATGTGATTCCGGCCTTAGACTAAAATACTAAAATGGCCAACACACAGCACAAAAATAACAGTGAAAATCAACAACCACAGTAGCCAACCTCAACCAACTCCGTCTATTGCGGTCCACTGGATGGACATAGGCCTCACCAAAGTTGCGTCACAATACCCTGTCGTCCGCCTTCCGTGGCTGACCCACCACCTTTATAAGGTCGGCAGACCAGAAACCAACTTATGCTAATGAACTCCTTGCTAACTGGAATTCTTGCTTCACTGCCACCAGCATAGCAACGTCATATTTCGATTCTATATGAATTGTCAGTCATTAGATAACGCCCATACAGATGTATTATTGCTGTGGCCACGCTATCTGACCTTTTTGTTCCAAAAATATTGACCTCGGAACTTCGGAAGTGACATAACATTGGCATTTTTTGCGAGTGAGATAAGTACTCGTGCACGGTCCGACTATTATTAGTATTAAACTGTTTAAGTGGGCGGTTTCAGTTATCCCAAGTGTCTCCTGTATTTTGCATTTCTCATACCAACGTGATATTTATAGAAAAGTTAGCTTTCGCGGAATTCAGCGTTTCCCAACTTGAGGTCCAAGGACCTAACTTGAGATCCTGGAATAGAAGGCAAGATGTCCGTGGACAAAATTTAAAATTACAAGTGACCCACTTACCTCTCTGTTCACAAAGGTAGCTTCGTAGAACTTATGGTGCCTCTCAGTGCCAAGCGATAGTAAGGCATTTGAAAACAAATATATGCCGATCGCCATTTTGACTGACACGCTGGGGTTTAAAGACTGCACAGCTTCATTTATTGTCATTATCGTGCGTGTCTGAGGAAAAGAATACAATTTCAATGATATTTTTCAAAATAGTACCTATTCAGCAAAACTAATTAATAATGGAATAATAATGATTAATGGAATGGAATTTTAGTCAAAATAATTATAAATCTACAAAAAAGTAAAGAAAAAGTTAGTAATGATGTAATTATCCTTGAAAAGAGATATCAATCGTTAGTTTAATGGCTTTTAACTGCATGAAAAGACTTCCGTATGATGGCAAAGAGAAGAAATTATCCTACGAATATAATAAGCAAAAAAGATTTTACATTTTCTTAGTTTGATAAACGAAGTGATTAAAAAATTAATCGCAACATCAAGCTTCACAGATACAAATCTCCAAGTGCTTCAGTAATAAATATAATCGTCAGTTTTCAGAAATATGGGCGAGAGATTATGAGATTAAGCTTAAAACTATGGAAGTACTCGATTAATTTGTATTACCCTGGTAAAAAAATACAGATTATGAATTCTATGTAGTTCCAAAATGGTTTTCAAAACTTTTGAGTGACAGATGACGAAGTAATGATACGTTTACTACTACAAAGCGCGACAGTAAAAACTTAAAATAGCAAACACGAATATTACCCAAGTGGGTAATGTACACTCGAGAGCAATGAATCCGGGTCACTTAAAGAATCCTAAAAATCTCGGAAACTAAAAATGCTAGGTTAATGCAATAAATTGTATTTAATAGACAATGTAATACTCCTTAAATGAAGGTATTAAAACTTCTTAGTTATTGTAAAAAAAATTTGAAAAAGGGCCACTTTCGAAGATGGAACTACGAAATTACAGCATTTGGTTTTGCTTTTGTTTGTAATCTGTCATTTATGTGGGTACATAAACCATGTTGATAGTGCTCTATATTCATTATTCAAGCTGAAATTATGTCGCTTACGCCTGAAGAATGCACCAGAATACTTACAATGCTGGAAACCGGCCGGAGTCAGCGCGATACAGCCAGGACTGTCGGTGTGTCGCTGTCAACAGTACAAAGAGTTCTCCGACGTTACGAAGAAACTGGTTCTAACCTACGCAGACCAGGAACGGGCAGAACCAGGTGTACCACAGCACGAGAAGACCGATACTTGGTGAACACCATGCTTCGAAATCGCTTTCTCACAGGAACTGAACTCACAAATCAGTTTCGACGCCTCGGAGGAAGTAACCCAAGTGCATGGACAGTAAGACGTCGGCTTGCTGAATCTAACTTAAAACCCCTTAGACCTGCAAACGGCCCTAAACTGGAGCGTGGGCATCGTATTTCAAGACTAAGATATGCCCAGAGCCACGTAAATTGGAGTATTGAAGATTGGTCAAAAGTTATGTTCTCCGACGAATCAAAATTTATGCTCTACAAGCACGATGGAAGACACAGAGTGTATCGAAGACCAGGGGAAAGATTCAAGCAAGCATGCATCGAAGAAAAAGTAGCCTACGGTGGTGGGTCTGTACTTGTGTGGGCCGGAATTTCTTCTGAAAGTCGCACAGAGCTGGTGATCATAGAAAACGGCTCTTTAACTAGCGTAAGATATGTGGAAGAAATCCTCAATGATCACGTTGGTCCATTTATGGTCAATTTAGGTGAGGATGCTATATTTATGCATGACAATGCCCGACCTCATACAGGTAGGATTGTGAATGACTACCTTCAAGAGATGAACATTACTCGTATGGAGTGGCCAGCGCGCAGCCCGGATATCAACCCGATCGAGCATGCTTGGGACGAGCTAGGCAGATGCGTAAAACAACGAAACCCTCCCCCAATCACGCTTCGTGAGCTCAAAATTGCTCTCACAGAGGAATGGGAGAATATTCCCCAAAATCGTATAAGGAACTTGGTGTACAGCATGCCAAACCGCGTAAACGCAGTAATGGAAGCACGAGGAGGCAATACGAAGTATTAAAATTCAAGAAAATCGTAATAAAGTTCAAAAATTTCATGTTTCCTATTTTTGTTTTAAGGAGAGATCAGCAGTTTTTTTCTTTATGTAATTTTGTGTTAATAAAATGTATGGCGACTCATATTTTTTTTACTTTCATTTAAGGAGTATTACATTGTCTATTAAATACAATTTATTGCATTAACCTATCATTTTTAGTTTCCGAGATTTTTAACATTCTTTAAGTGACCCGGATTCATTGCTCTCGAGTGTATTTTCTAGTTTAACTGTTTGTCCTTTGGCTCTACACATACAATAAACAAAATTGTTCCTTACCCTTCGACTATAACTAGAGTTGACCATTTCTTTAGTGTGGAATTTGTACTCGTTTATTTTCTTCAGCTGAAGTTGTGTGATGCGTTTCTGTTCCTCCACTGTCGGGGAGACGGAGTTGTGTGCGAAGAGAGGGTCCTTCTCCAACGTGTGCCATATTTTGTACTGTAACAATGAATAGAGAGAGACTGTTGAAAAAATTTTGGGGTCAGCTTTAAGTCTACTGGATAGAGCTGAATACCAGTATTTTACATGGACCGAATGTCTCTTTGATCTGCGTAACCTGGTAACTTGGTAATATGATACTCCTTGGTGAGACTGATTGTCAGATTTTCAGGATTTTGACGAACGACATCCAACGGCGTGCTTTTCGAGGCAGGGAGGAGTCTCGATATGTAAAGATGGTAAATGATGGCAGCTTATACTAAAAGCAGCTCTAGTCGCGCACAGGCTAAGTACGCGACTAGAGCTGCTTTTAGTACTTAGCCACGAGCGCCACAAAAATATTGACTTGTTGCTCGGAAAATTTCCTATGTAAATGTATAATCAAATTGAGGTCGGCGCAAGCGGAAATTACTATTATAGTAAGGTTAACTTCGTATTTACGTAAGGGTTTTATTATTAAGAAAATGAGAAATTATTTTATTGAGAATTATTATTTATATATACTTTTGGCTATAAGTGGACTGCGATAGTTGTTGACCATGATAAAAGTGTCAAATGAATGATGATTGAGAAATTAATCATAATATAATCGAAATAGCACTTCTGTTGACAGTCACTGAAGTGGTTTACTTCGGGACTTTGTCGTGTGCAAACTTATAAAAATAATATCAAACTCTGATTGAAATGTGCAACATTGAACATTGCATGCCTTTACCTTGATAGTAAAATCAATACAGTTGTATGCCGTATCGATAAAATCGTAGGTTATCGATGACAATTTATTTGCATTAACATCGGCCCTGAAGCGGTTCTGCCCTACTTGATAAATTTTTTACAAGCTTTTATTTAACTTGTTTTATTTTTCAAGCGACTTCATTCTATAACTCTACAATTAGAAACAAATGGATACAATGGATAGATACGTGAAACAACAATAAACATTCACCAGAGTGAATCATTAACAAAAGTGAAGCGTCTGATAGCGGCTTTAGTTGCGTTACCCAACAATTTTTAAATTACTGCTAGTACCTAGACCAGCTTTCAGTCCACCCGCACTAAAGGGGGATTTTCATTATCGCTTTTCAAAAATGAAAAGTACCTTCTCAGAGACAGTCAAGGGTCGAGGGTGCTTATCCGGGATATACCTATCCTCAGGCGTGACGACGGTAAGTCACAGGATTAGTGTCAGCACATTTTAGACTCATTGGGCGGGGCATATTATTTCTATAAAAACTCCTGGGTAGAACATTCATAACAAAATCAAATACATATATGACGACATGATAAAAATACGGGGTGGAAGGGACACCGACGCGAAAACACACAGAAATTTTTCATCGATTATTAAAAAAAAACATCTGTTCCATACATTTTGACCGTGTAGGTGATTGCACGTATGTAGGAAACAGCATTTTTTTTTATAACCTATGAAAAATTTCTATGTGCCCACAAACTTGATATTTTTATCACAATGCCAAAATGGCAACCACCTTACCCACAAAGCTTTAATCCAATATACGTATTGTCCGTATTATAGGTACAACATCGAACATCCGTGAATATAAAATCGATATAAAAGATTAGTAACAGCAGTTAAGCCATTGTTTGTTCTGTTATGAGCTTCAGACATTTTAATGCATTGTCAATCAATACTTTTGGGAATAATTCTTATTAATAACTGCTCAGATATAGTTTAAGGAAAAATAACTAGGTACTAAGTTTTAGAGATGCAACGAATAGTGATTTGGCCGAATACCGAATACCGAATATTCGGCGGCGCTCTCAGCCGAATACCGAATATTCGGCCGCCGAATATTCGGCGGGTGATCCAGTACAATTGACGTCGACGCTAACAAGTTACGACACGTTTTGATGCGGTGCGTGTGGCGGTGACGAAGTTTCTGGCACTGTTTTGACGAAGTCGCTGCTGAAAATTTACCAACAGTGGGAACAGAAAAAAGTGCGATTGCAAATGAGTTAGAAAGAAAGAAAGAAAGAAAGAAAACATATTTATTTGGCACATGCCACAAAAACACACAATAAGCAATAACAAAAATAAAAAAATAAAAAAAAAACTATAGAGAACTTTAGAGTTTTATTTGAAGAGTGCTGGTCTTAATCGTACGGCATATCCGTACAACTGGTGGTCAACCAACTCAAAACAGTACCCAAAGCTTATATATTGTGTTAAAAAATACCTGTCGTCACCGTGCAGTAGTGTTTACAGTGAGAGACTATTCTCAGAAGCAGGTATTGTATATGAAGAAAACCGCAATCGTCTCTTACCAACAAATGCCGAAAAACTTGTCTGTATTCACCACAATGTGCCTTTAATTAATTTTAAATATTAAAAATACTGATGTTGTATTCTTGTTTTCGCAATTAATGATTGTTGGATTAAATGTTTCGATTTAATTTCTTTTTTTATTCCCTTTTATAAGATATTTGCTACTTTTTTAAGTATTCGGTATTCGGCCGAATACTGCTTAGTATTCGGCCGAATACCGAATACTGAAAAAACTGGCCGAATAGGCCGAATACCGAATAGTTGCAGAATATTCGTTGCATCTCTACTAATTTTCGAATAGCAGTTATATTAGGACCAACATACGGCTCGCAGTTGTAAGCAAAAAAGGCCATTTTGAATGCAATAGTATCGCTTCAAGTAAACGAAGTATAAAACAATACAAGCTATAAACACTCTTTAACACGTTTTCAATTAATTTTAAAAAGTACCCTTTATGCGTTTTACAGAACAACCAACAATAAACTACTGAAGGCTATGAATAAAATCAATATTTATAACTATAAATACCATAACTCCGTCTATCTGTTAACGGGTGTAGGGATTTCGACGAAATTCAGCAGACAGTTAGACCATGACCTGGTTTAGGGCACAAGATACTTTTTAACCAGTTATTAGATACGTCCCTGAAAGATAATTTCGGACATAACGCGGGCGACGCTGCAGGCAAAATGTAGTTGACGAATTTATAACGGTGATACGATTTCAGGGTCATATCGGATCACGTGTTTGTGCGGTCATGCAAAATTAGACTTATTCCACTAATGCGCTGATAAAACAAGCTAACGGTGCAATGTGTAGTGTGTAGTTATTTAGCATCAGTGGCGAAGGTTCCATACAACTCGATTCCTACCGGCTTCCCTTTGAAAAATATGGCACAGTCAGTATTCTATAGACAAAGAATATAATCACATTAAAAATATGTAGTCCGGATTACCTCTCACAAAAATTGACCCTTCGCCACTGTTTAGCATTAATAAGGAAATTAAGTCGATCACCGTCGTGGTAGGCTTGGATTTGTTGTTATTTTGAAATTAAAGGAAGACGAGTGGGGCAAAATGGAAGATTGAAAATTTTAATGTCCCTTTAAGACACTAGATATTAGAAAAGGCTCTCTAAGAGGTAGATATTTCGAATCAGAATGAAAGATTTTCCAATAACAAAGTTTTACCCACATTTGCGTTCTTCGTTATACTCTTTGACGGGGATCCCCAGTCTTATCGATGAGTGTCTACGTAGGAACGTTACTCCAGATATTCATACTTTGATCTCAATACATAGTCAAAACGCCTCAAAATGAGTGCATTAACCATTTAACCGTGACTAAATTTGCTTCGGCATCAACAATTTTTGTCACAACAATGTTGATGTCTAAAAATTAAGCAGTGCGGATGACATATTAAAGGCTCCCAGGTCATTAGGAGGAGCGCAGATTTAGAGACTAGCTGTTAGGAGTTTAGTTAGGAGCAATGGGTAACACTGTAGGCCTTCACATACCTCCGTATTTGTATAGTCTCCTATCTGTACGTTCCCACTGGTGAATTCACATAAATTAATGTTGAAAACTCCATTGTTCTCTCTCTTCTCCGGTACTATTTCTTTTTTCTTACCAGAAGTCTTTTTTTTTACAATTTCTTAGATGTTTTGTATGTGAATGATTCACTGTGAGAACGCACATGATCCATGAATCACTGGTTTGGTTGTATCAAAGCTAATACTCCTCATGCGAAGATGACACCCTGGGAAGTTCTGGATGGTAGGTTTTAAAGTTCTGGGTGTTTCGGAGGCCATTAAGAAGGGCTTGTCTGCCAGAAAAGAGGCTGCCGCATAAGGTGTAAAAAGCTGAGTAGCTAAGGCCCAGAGTCAGTGACAATTAAACGATAGGATAATACAAAAAAAAACTGTGTTTTCCCATACAGGAAGTACCCGAGGACAGCTAATAGCAATAATCTCTCTATCACATCTGATTTGAATGCGTAATTCGATTCTGAGCTGTGTTATCTCAATCAAAACAAAGAATTTGGCTTTATCTGACTTGATTTACATTGAATGGATATTAAGATAAAACATTTAGAATGTTTCAGATTACTTTGCTGCTAAAACATCCTCTAACAACACAGGTGCAGTAAAATCATCATCATCATCTTCCTGCTGTCATGGGACACATGGGTCTACTTGGGGTCGGCGCAACACGTTTTCTTCTTCAATTCTCCCCTGTCAGACGTCACGGCATCATTTACTCCTTTCTGTTTCATATCATTCCTCACACAATCTATCCACCTTTTCATTGGCCTTCCTCTCCCTCTCCATCCATCAACATTCATATCCATCACTCTTTTAGTCAAGTGTTATGCAAAAATATCTAGATTTAATTCCGCTAAAACTATGTACCTAGATCCAGACTTCGATGCAGAACCGTCTATACAATGGCAAGTGTTTCGCCCCTCCACGGGGCATCCGCAGGAGATGTAATGATGTAATCATCGTACCTCCTGCATTTACATATTTTTCAGACGGGAGGGCGATGCTGCATTCTACATTCAAGCCTGGATCTAGTTTAATTTAATATGGAAGCGCAAAGGTAACTCGCAAAATTCAATTTATTTTACGTTTTTTTGCAATTTTCAGGTCCGTGTCAAGTTATATGTTAATTAAAATATAATTCGCGATCGTAAAAACAGATATGTCGTAACAGATTTATAATCATTAAAATCATCAATACAACCCTCTAACTTAATTTAATCCCATTGAATGACTATTAGATGAAAAAGTCATTAAATGAACTTAGAGGGTTGTTTAACATAAGTACATTATAATTCGGATTCTGAAAGACAATGTGCTGAAGTATCTATCAGAGTGAGTCCATGTCTGGAGCTACTTAGTCCGCAATCTATGTCCGCACCTATTCGTTCCGACACGATTTCTGAAAAAATACACAGTTATATCTTCAGCGTCTATAAATATCTCAGTATCTACAGCATACCAGTTTACCACGTGATCGTAAGTGGCTTCATAAACAATTGAATACTCGAATAGTTTCCTTGAGTGACGGCTTGAGCTCAGCTATGAATCAGAGACACAGATAAACAAATTGTAGGCGTGACATAGTCTAATTACTGTTATGTTAGCCCATAAACGTGTACATGGGTGTTACTATGACCGGTTATTAGAGGTACTGCTGTAATAAACACGTTTGGTATACAGATTGGTGACCGCTATTCGCTGTTAGGAGGCATCCTTTAATCACGTGAGGTTTTTAAGGTCACTTTTATAACCCCTCCCCCCCCGCCTGGTATTACGTAGTGAGGTTTTAGGCCACCCCTAGTCCTCCCCCCAGCATCACGTGTATTTTTTACTATTGAAAAGAAAATGAAAAGAAAAAATCTTTTTTTGGGGCACAAATTCGCTTGCTTGTTTTTACGTAAAAACCACCTTGTGTGACCACGTGGTCACACAAGTCAATTCAATCCACGTGACCGTTACAATACCCCGCATAGGACAAATGGTAATTTTCCTGACCCCCTCCCTATTTGAACCTCGCGTGATTAAGTAGACAAAAGCAGGACACAAGACACTGAATTGTACGTCCACCGCACCCCAAGCAGTCAATCCTGTAGGTACCACCAACGACACTAGACACTAGATTATGTAGTCTGAATACTCTGAATCGATCACTACACATACCGAGTATCGGCAAGCGTGGTTTGGGACGCCCCCAAACTAAATGAACCGAAGAGTTTAAAAAGATACTACTGGTGGAGAATACGTGTTATGTTGCTGCTCGGGAGAGGCCTATGTCCAGCTGTGGACTGCGATGGACTAAACTGATTAACTGTACGTACTACCAACTCCCAAGTTCACTGACGGTCGACCACTTTTCAACCTTATTATGTAGGGCATGAGGGTGCAAAGTAGTAGAACGTCAGTGACCTCGGTTGTAGAATTTAGTGCTCGGTTAGTTTAGCTCTAAATCCTGGGTTGGTTGATTGGTTGTGGTTTCTTTGTTGGTTTATGTCCACTGGCTAAATTATACGAAATTATATGGTTTGAAGTTTATATTGATACTGGTTATAAAAGCACTAAGATGGTTTGATGTGGTTTGGTTGAGTTACGCGATTAGTGTCCGAACACGCAATAACTTGGTAATAATTGCGATACATGCATTTATGGAAATGCACGAAGGCAAAAGTGCATTATACCGAACATCAGTAGTAGGTACCAAGAAATAATATAATTATTATAGACGACCTCTATCTGTCTGTACATACTATGATAGATTAAAAGTTCCATTTAACGTCGGAAGAAAGAAATGAAAAGAATATAGAAATGACTACAGTCTACCTTGATTTTAAACCTTATCTCCATTGAATTTAAGTCCTAAATGGATCTCCACATTCCGCGTTTCTTATACATGTAAATTCAAGCGATTTGAAGTTATATTCTCCACAGATAAGGTTCAGAATCGTGTGGGTGGTTTAATATTAAATTCGTGCAGTACTCATTGCATAGATATTCCACTACTTATGAATAGTTCATTCAGTATTAGGAAAGCATATTTCCGCTTTATTGTTGTCATGAACTGAATTTACAATTAGGAGCGGAACGGAAACTATAATTATTTCTCGAATATGCTAGGTAAATGTACAGGGTGGAAGGGACACCGACGCGAAAACAGTTACCACATATTCAGTAGGTAGTAGGTACATCATTCTGAGTACACTTTGAAATTTTTCATAGTACCTATTTAAAAAAAAAAACAGCTTTTCCATACATTTTGACCGTCTAAGTATACGTTTTGTTTGGCGATACTAACATTAGCTTTTTTAAGTACATTGTTAATAACACGATATGGACCTGCTGGTCTGAACTTGCACTTTTGTAGGAAACAGCAGATTTTTGGAACGTAGTTCCTTATCGCGCGTTGCGGGGCTAGACGGAAAAAATTCAGACGAAAAGTGTGTATGCCACTTTTAACCGACTGCGCGACGCAAAGGAGGGTAATGTGTTTTTGCTATAGTAAGCTATTGTAAGCCGTGCGGCGGCGTGCGCATGTTATAGAAAGCAAGCCAGATATTTTCGTTTCGTCTTTGGTCTGTGTGGATGGTGGTGGTTTTTTTTGTGCCAATATTTTTTTTACAATTCCTTCGCTACTTAATCGAAAGGAACTTCGTTCCATCCGGGTGTCCCTTGACACCGCTCTAGTTTTTTTTTTTAATAACTGATAAAAAAATTCTTGTGGCGGGTTCATAATGATGTACTGAATACGTGATAACCGTTTTCGCGTCGGTGTCCCTTCCACCCCGTATAGAGGTCTAACCCGCACTGGGTCCGCGTGGTGGATTACAGTGAGTCCTCTCTCTCTCGAGAAAGGAGGCAATGTCCCAGCAGTGGGAACATTATAGGCTGACTCTGCTAGGCTAGTATAAGTTAATGATAAGTTATTCTTGCCATAACTCATGTGTCTCAGTAAGTAAGGATAAAATAGAAACATATTTGATCAAGCTTAATCAAACTAGAAAACCCCTCAAGGAAAATAGGGCTCAGTAAGCCACTTGTTTTCTAGTAAATCCCAATAGTAATTCCCCTGACAATGGAAATAGCCCGGTGTAATGTCCTGAGTTGACATCAGCCTAGGCAACTTCTAATTCTAAACATAAGTTTAAGCAGCCTAAATGTTCCCACTGCTGGGACAAACGGCCTCTTCTCTATGAGAGTGTTTTGGCTACAATCCACCACGCAGGCCCAGTGCGGGTTGGTAGATGTCACATGTCTTCGAATTTTTGGTTCTAGGACATGCCGGTTTCCTCACGATGTTTTCTTTCACCATTTTGAGAGCAGTGGTGATGGAATAAATTACATAAAGTAATACGCCTGCCTAGGTTCGAACCCACGACTTACTGTTCGTAAGTCGGGACCGCCACCATTCCTAAGAATTGCTTGAAGATACGCTGATTTGGGCTACAAGTGTCAATATGGAAATCCCTAGCCCAAATGCAGAGATAGTTGTGGAGAAAACAGGTATAAGTATGAATTTGGGTAATGTAAAACTTTTACCTACACACCAGTTATTCATAACATCACGCTATACGTTAATGGGGCATGCAGAAACCATAGCGTAGCATATTCGATAATCAGTTTTTTTTTCGCACCAAGCTATATTTGTGGTTATGCATTTTACTATGCTTTATCTAAAAATAACTCTTGACAATAATACTGCAAGCATCATTGATGGATCAGGTTTTGTGCCCCAGATTTTAACACAGTTGTTTCTTGTGGAAAGTTTAAAACAAAAAAACGGAGTTTAATAACGGGATCTTGAATTTGAGATTAATATCTATGTGTATCTGGTGTTTAGATGCCTAGATTTAAATGTTTTAAGGACGAAAGGTCAACTGATGATGTTTATAATGTGGGTACAAACTTTGGTTGTACCACTTGTCTGTGATCAGTTTTGGAACAGTCAACCAAACATCAGTGGTAACAATTTGAAATTTGTCAAGGAAAAAAAAAAGCAAAGCAATAAATGATTTGATGTGATTTTTTGAAAGTAGCTGTTTACTTAGAAAAGTAAATAAAATGTTAATTGCCTAAACATAATTTCCTAAATATTTTAAACTTTTTCTGACAAATAATACCAGTATTTGGTTAAAACCAATTTGACTGCACAAAAATACTGCATACTAAATTACATTTTCTTCTTTTTAAATATATTATGTGAAAGAATCCTAATTAAGTTCCTGCTTAATTGTATAACTAACATTTAACAATTATGCAATCATTATTTTTTATTAGTCCATTGTTAACAAGTCAGAGACATGTTGGACTAATAAAACTAAAATAACAATGGGGAAAAAAATCAAAAAATGAAAACCTAAAATTACAATGGTTCTAGTTATTTTAGTCATGACTGCACTTTAAATAAAAAAAGTAAAATAAATAAACAATAAATTGTACTACATATAAAACTAAATTTAGTAAATTGACCACCAAATTTTAATGAGCAAATTATTGCACTATTTCTACCTAAATACTCACACACTGTTTGATTGCCATAAAATGTTGTTTGTAACCAATCAAAGCTAAGAAAGCACTAATTGTGCAGTAAATTGAAATTTATGGACTATTTTTAGTACCAGAATATTAATTTTTGACCTAAGTACCTATTACTAATTTAGAAGACTGATTCTTTGAGAATTTAAAAGATTTTTAAATGATTAACATAAATGTTAATTACACAGTCTGATTTTTTCAGTTTGTTTAAATATTAATAAAAGGATTATTTTAATTATATGAGTTGTTTATTTCTTTACCTTATTGAATAAATGAGAAATAGAAAATAGCTATTTAGTCAGTAGTGGTTAATAATTAATTAGAGTCACAAAAAGCTCAGCTTTAGTAATGATTTTACAATATCATAGGATCAAACTTTGGGGGTTTATTTACCATTTTTAGGTTTATAATATATCTCGAATAATTTACTTTTACAGGGTAAGAAGATGTTACATATTTAAATTTCATTTTATGACTATTATTTTTGTGTTCAGTAACTATTTTTGGATTAAACAATCATAATTTGGATTTGGTTGCTTTAAGTAGGATCACAAGTTGTAAAATTTTTGGTTCTAATTTCACACTAAAATGGAGATTTAATTTTGGTGATCATTTACTATTTTTTGCAATTTAAAGTGATTTTTTTCCGTTACTTTTTACTAGATCTGGTGGTATGTCAAACATAAGCCAATATCTATTAAAGGTATAAGTTTTTAAACCATCATGGTCACTAACATTATCATTAACACTAGAAACGGGATATTATTATTATTACTAGATATTATATTTGCAAAGTGCATCCTTATTTAGACAAAAAAACCATAATTAGCTATTATCAAAACACTTCTTGTGTAACTTTGTGAAGATTACAGGCATGATTTTATATTTTGTGTCAAGAATTTAAAATCCATGCTTTCAAAGATTATTACTTTTAAGTTTATTAAAGCAGTTTTATTATCTACAAGAGGTAATGCAAGTTACAATCAATATTTTGAGAGTATTTTCAATGATGATACTTTAAATTAATGGGCAGTAGATATTCTATGGGTATGTGTATCATTTAACTATGTGAGACACATCCCAAACATCTTGCTTGGCCTTCAGATATGTCATAAAACTTTGTATTTGCATACTATTTCTATTTCCAGCACTTATGGTGAACATTTGAATACAATTAATCCATAAACCCAATGTATTTTTATCAGTGACTTAAAATAGTGGCACAAAGAGCAATTGAATCTAATTGATTTTGTAGCCATAAACAAGTTTATTTTATATTTGGCATTATGACATTATCATAGCTTCAGCATAATTATTAATTGTGAAAAAAATTAAAATAATATAATTGTGATAATGTAAAATTTTGGTGATGCTCTGCATGCTCTTTTAGATATTAAAAGAACTCTCCTACTTGTTTCTCATACTTCTTCTATCAAGAAAAGTATTGGCGCGAGTTTTTTAGCAAAATGTTGTGCAATATTTAGGAATTAATTAAAATATAAGTATCATATTTCAGTCACTCACCTTAAGTTTCAAGAGTTCTATATCACCTTCCAAAGCCAATTTGAGGCGTTTCCAATCAAAGGAGGCGGTCTTTCTGAACTTATCCAGCGGCCCGCTCGGGAGATCGGGTACAAAACTCAAGTCTTCCATACTAAAACACAATAATTCAGCCTTCTTACACTATTAATGGTTATGAGCGCGCACCAATTTTATTACACCGGATGACTAAACATACAGGGACATTTCAAATTCCCTCGCAGACACAAATTCAAGGTCTACAGCGATCCGTGAAGTATGAACTAGTCTAGCCGGGTGTGCTGTATCTGTACAACTCTCACCTTGACTATGAATGGGAGGATGAAAGAAACTGTTAACAAACGTTAGGGCGTCCGTTGTCTAGGTGTTACGAACGAAACTGATAATTTTTGAGGAGGTTTTAAAGAGGGAAAGCGTATGATAACGTGAATGCGGCACACGCTGTTTTATTGGGCGCACCGCTCACACACACGTCATACATCGGATGATTACTCGTACTGTCACTGCACTGTCATCTATCAATGATCCATCTCTGGTTATGTCATTGTCAAAGTGACACATACTTTATTCTATTTTTTTTGCGAAAATAGTTTTAGTTTACACAATAGCTTGTATTTATATTGTAACAAATGAATTATTGAAATAAACACAACAATAAAACAAGAAAATTAAAAACCTGTGTGATGATACTGATGATAAATTAGGTTATAAAACAAACATCTACTGATAACTGTTGATTAATTTACAATGTAAACTGTAACATTAAAAAAAAAAATAAGTCAGTGGGTTAGTTGGTTTTTGGCTGGATGGTTGTTGGTTCCTTGTTTTAAAAATGGTATTTAGTGCCACCTACCGTGATTTATAAGAACCATTTAAGTCCTGGAACGTAGTGATGCTCATGAGTAGCTGACGTGAAGTGAATGTGGCTTGTGTTTGAAAACGTAACCAACAGATGGCAGCACTGGGAACAAGTATAAACTATGAAAAGTGTAATAGAGACAGAGAGATGGAAACCTTGCGTTGTAGACAGAGACGAACATAGTCACGCACACTAGTAAAAACAGCCACTACATAGATATTTTAAGTTACAGAGACGCATAAACAAGAAAAGAGAAGTTGTAAAACAACAAACTGTGTTCGCTGCTTTTC
Organism: Eurois occulta; assembly: GCA_950022335.1. Lineage (NCBI taxonomy): Eukaryota > Metazoa > Arthropoda > Insecta > Lepidoptera > Noctuidae > Eurois > Eurois occulta. Next base: position 18,039,315 of record OX465489.1, read on the forward strand.
TATCAGATGTAAAATGGACGGGCGGTCGTGTCGTTGCGCGCTCGCGAACTCCGCGTGTTCGTTGTGAAATCGATGTTTATTGTTTTATATTTTGACGTGAATACGAATATTGTTTACGCGATTGTACGACTACTTCGGTGTTCGGTTGCCGAAGGAGATTGTGTTTAGTGCATGTGTTTTTGTATGACGTTAGCGCTCACTTCACTTGCAGTGATTTCGCTGATAGCTCACTCACCGGTGGGTGCGCGTGATAAACTACGTGTTCAGTACGAAAAAAGGCGTTTAATCGTCTAGTGTGGGTGTCTTACAGTAGCATCATGCTGTGTACGGTGACATAGTGAACGTTGAATAGACCCTGACCTCTGGCAATCATGTCTGGGCGATCGGATTGCAGGAAATTTGCACCAAACATCTTCAACAAGAGCAAATGCACTAACTGCTTCCGTCAGAAGGAGGAGCATAGTGCTGAGGCTTTGGAATCTAATCGGGTGAGTATCATGACAAACCTTTTAAATTCAAGTTTTGAACGTCGTTTATTTCTAATCAACAAGATGAAATATTCGCCTGTAGGTGTGTTCGTTGAGTAAGGTAACGTGTACAGTGCTTGTCCGTGTGTGCGTAGGCCGACCACTCTTCAGGTGTTGATCTAACGGATTTCATCGAGTTATTAAAATGGTATTGAGTAGTAGTAGTAGGTACCTCATTTAGAACACGCCTAAGAAATAATAACGTTTGGTGGGTAGGTACTTTTTTTTTGCTGCGGGTAGGTTACCTACTTAGTTGTTTATAAATTGTAGTGAATACAAAAAATCAATGGTTGAAATGTTGTAAGTAAGTTCATTAGACAGGTAGGTAGCTAAGAAATAAAAAATGATGTACCTACGAGTATCTAGCTTTTTAGGTACTCACCTCAGAACTAAACTAAATGTGCATTATGTACCCGCATGCGGCATGTCTGAAACCACTTTCTAATACTTAACTAAAAACAACAAGTGTTAGGTTCTCATTCTCATCTCAACTAATAAAAAAAAATTGTAGGTAAGTACTGTTATTTTTATGATGAAAATTTTCACACCTCTAATTTGAATGTCACAAAAAAATATAGAATTGAGCTCAAAATTAGCGGGAAACAACGGGAAACTATAGTTGCGTTCCGATTTTCGAAATCTGATACAAGTCTCGTTGTATTTATAGCATCGATTAGGAACAAAAGATTCTCTATGGTAAGGGCAACTAGCTTCCACATTTTGTGCAAGTAAATGACTCGGACAACTTAATTTTTTTCAAACGTGTTAATCAAATAAAAATAAGAGTAGGTATGTTTTATTAATAATAATAATTTACCTAAGTTTAGCCGCAACGCAACGTAAACGCAACCTTATTAGCCTGCAACTTCCCAAAAGCATAAATTCATGTAGCCGCTAATCTAAACGTTTGACATCAATCTAGTACCTACCTACCTGGATTCTTGCATAAATGTAGAAAAAAAAACTCGCGGATAGTGTCTCGTCTCGTATCGTCCTAAGGTACCGTTGCGTGTGCCGTGGACAGGATGCACGACATGTTCAGCATAAAATCTCTGGTTGTTTGTGGAATTGTATCTATGGGACACGTTTGTAATTATTTTGTACCAAGGAGGTTTTAACATTCCATTGCGTGGAGTTGGTGAAGGCTCTTAAAAATGCGGATTATTTCTGATTGTTAGGATAATAGGATAATCATCTTCTTGACAGATAAGTGGCGCAGTACGGCTGCTATAACCCAAATATGCACACGTGATACGGCTGAATGCTGCTGTTGTGTCATAAATTCATAAATAAATAATGAAATCCTATTTCATAATTAATTCCTATTCCTAATTCAATTCTCATGAAAAAAAAACAGTACTTGTGGTGTCAGGTTACTGAACTACAAATTCTATTCTATCCACGATATTTTGCGATGGCTTTGTCACCCTTTTCACGCCAAATTATACCTGTACAAAAACCCAGTGTAAAATTTAATTTACACCATAGTGACGGAAATACGTGTAGGTACTTACTTGTTTTATCTTATAAAGTTTACACTTTCCGTGGGAGAATGATAAGACGAGTAAATAGAGATTTAATCTCCACTATCAAACCGGCAGTAAGTGCTCAAATAAAGTGATGTCATTAGACCATCATCATCATTATTTTAATTCCAATAATTTACTTTAGAAGACCATTGTTTCCCTTCGGTGCAAGTTGAAGATAATTGGTAATGATATGTTAGGTAGGTACCTACCATCCTACCATCACCATTTAGTTATAACAATCGACCTTCATGAAGATTCTTATGCATAGAACCTTTTTACTTTCAGAAATATTTTTCGTATATACTTATTAAGTGTAATGCAAACACTATATTGTTGAAAACTGAAAAAAAATCGACCTACCTACTAAGTATAATAGATTAGTCCGTCCGTCCGTGTTCACCGAAATCTTTCGAGTTAAGTATTTATTTTTATTTCGCAGTTTCCGAAGTCTTATTATATTCTGCACACCCACTTTCGTTGTGAGACGATTTTGTTACAAAAACTATAATCAATTCCAATATTGTAATTTCGTCTCTCAAATTTTGACAGGAACGTGGATAACTTTCACAATATTTCAGTGTTCAGTGCAACAATAACAAGATTTTACTATCGAGGTCACTTTTACGCATGCATGAGCATGATTCATTTCAATAACTATTCTAGTTGTAAAATTACGAGTAGGTGCCTAGACAATAGTGTTAGAATATTTACACGTAGGTAAGTAGGTAACGAGGTAAGAGCTACACAAACTAAAAGTAGACAGCAAAACGATCAATTTTTTTTGTTGCTTTGACAGCTATTGCAGAATACGACGTGTCAAGTTCGTTTCAAAGTTATCAAAAAATGAAATAAGATTTGAAATACTTTAATTGAAAAGGTATTGAGATATCAAAATATTGTGCAAAAGTCATTAGATAATTATCGCCACTGAATTAAAGTAACGATGACGCATACGATTGACGTCTAAAACCTTCAACTTTTTTATCTGTCACTGATCAGGATCACTGATCAGTGTTTGCTGTTCATATTTTTTTTAGTTATTACCTTTTTTGTCAGACAAGTCCTATTAAGTGTTCCATTACTGTTATCGAACAAAGTTATCTGTTCAACTACGAATGCCAATATCGGAGTTAGCCATTCACCAAAAATGCTTAGAATGTTCTTATTCATAGCCAAAAGAGCGAGATAGATATAGGGTCGTTGCGCCGGTTTTCGGCCTTTTAGTGGAGTTGTCAACTTTAAGGCACTAGAAAAAAATATTGCCATTATTTTAGCCTAGTGCTATTGCTGTTAATATATAGCCTGCATAATGTAGTTTTCGTTTTTATAACTCATTGGTTCCTACAAATATACCTCTTTTTTATATTATTTTTTAATGTGAAAAATGGGTAAAACGCCGGTTTTCGGCCACAAATTTTAGATTTCGGCCTACAAGAATTTGGTTTTCGGCCACCGGATTAAACATAATAGAAAGGTAATACAAACTAAATAAAATAACATTAAAATGTATTTCTTCCTGTATTTTTATTTACAATAACATTTATCAAATTATTATTAATCAGGTACCATCATAATTGACAACAATGCAAGTATATTATCTATAAGTCTTTTCTTATTTATTCATAATAATTATAATTTAAGGACCAGTAAAATTTGCGCGGCCCCCGACGCCCGGTGCTTCTCCCGCGGCGGCTGGGACGTGAGGAGGTTCTCTCCCTCTCACGTTCCGCCGCCTCCTTCGCTAGCATGACTGCTTCGCAGAAGGAGGCGACGGCTTCCCATTCCCTCTCGCCCCGGACCATGGCTTGCACCAGGGCCGGGCGCGAGAGGTCGCCGCCGCCAATCGCCGCTACGAGGACACGGCGGTGCTCCGCCCAAGCAGAGCAGACCTCCACGGTGTGCTCCACCGTGTCCTCCGGGCGATCCTCGCAGTGATAGCATCCGGGCGTTTCCTCCCCCCCGATTCGGTGCAGGTACCTCCCGAAGCACCCGTGTCCGGTGAGGACCTGCGTCAGGCGGAAGGTGAGGGCGCCGTGGCGCCTCCCTAGCCACTCCTCAAAGAGGGGACTTACCGCCACTATCGTGGCGTGCCCTGCACGGGGTTGCGATAGTCGCTCTCTCCATGTCGCCATGAGATCACGGCGGAGGTCTGTCCGCCGCGCGACAATATGCCGCGGCAGCGGAGTTACCCCCCGGCTCTGTACCTCCGCGCGCCACTCGTGCAGGCGCGCGAGGACTATGGCCTCCAGATCCCATGGCGGCAATCCGGCAAGGAGGCTCGCCGCCTCGCGGGAGATCGTGCGGTACCCCCGATCAGCCTTACGGCTACCACCTTTTGGGGCGCGTTCAGGTAGTGCTTTGCACGCAACCTCAACGAACGCGCCCACACCGGGGCCCCGTAAAGGGCCATGGACCGCAAGATCCCCGCGTAGAGCCTCCGGCAGCAGGCGTTTGGCCCCCTCAGGTTGGGCAGGAGCCGCTTGAAAGCAGCCCCGGCCTTTTCCAGTCTGGGAGCCAAACGTCGGAAATGCTCCACGAAGTTCCATCGGCTGTCGAGGACGAGTCCGAGGTACCTCAACGTCGACTCGACGCCGACGGGAACCCCTCCTACCGTGAGTATGGATCCCGACGGTGGCGCGTACCGAGGCCCATGAAAGCACATGGCCTCGGACTTGTGCAATGCCCATTTAAAGGGTCTGTCTTGTACTTCTTCATACTTTAGTCCAGCGAAGTCTGTGCATCTTAAATGATACCATTTGGTGCAAAAATCACATCCAATATTTCTTTCAGGATCCTCTTCTGTATCACTTATTAAAATATCTTGACACAAGGCAATCTACTTCTCTAACACGCTTCTAGTTCTCGAAACCAGAGCTTGATTGACTCATTCGTTACCCTAGCTCTCGCCTTGTTTATTCCTTCAGCGGATCTTTGTGAAATTTCCGGATGCCTTTTCAAGAATTTCAAAAACCAGGTTTGCCCAAGACGGTCGTCTTTGAAAGGGGTCTGCATGCCTAAGTCTTTAATGATTTTCTGAACAGTGGCTAGCAGTTCTGATTTTTTTATAGGAAAACCACACTTAGCGATGTCAATTAGCCATTCCACTATATTTATTTCGATTTCATGGATAAGTATAGGATCAGGACCCCGAGTTTTTCCATAATTTCGGCAAACTTCTCTAATGGAAAGCTTTTTTTCGCGAATGTCTCTAAGTGCCTGGTTAATGGTATCTTGAGTATACGGTGCATTTCTTTTTCGTTTTTTAACGATGTCCTTACTCTGTGGAGGGGCCATCTGCAGCAAAAAAATAGTGAAATACTTTACATTTCATGAAATGGCTGAAAATCAAAGCGCCGTTCGGTTTTCGGCCGCCCTATTTTTCATACAATTTTAAGTTGGCCGAAAACTGAATAATAATTATAGACTTACTTTAGTTTTCGGCCACTACCGAAATGCGTATTTTAGTTTCATCAATAACCGTTACAATTGCAGTATTTTGATGGCCGAAAACTGAAAACTAGTGTATTCACAAGAATACGGTTCATAATAAACGAAGAGAAGTCGACTTTCGTAAAACCAATTAAATAAAAGAGAAAAATATTAAGGCTGAACGCTAGCTACTTTTCGGCCGCCTGGCCGACAACCAAACATTTGGACAATTTATTAAGTCACTTTCCGGCCACCTAATTTAACAACTATTTTGATAAAATATTGCACTAATTAATGTAAAAATACAATACTAAGTGATTTATGTAGTGGAATATATGCACATTATTAGATAATCATAGTAAAACCGCACAAAACTTACTTTTGAGTAGGACGCGCGCCACTATATTTTTCGCCCGTTCCCACACGAATTGACAGCTCCTGTGCTGGCGTCGTACTAAACAATTTATTAAAAGTCGCGTGTTGTGTTTACCCGACCAAGTAATGTTGCCAGATATAGTGCAACCATCTGCAAATATATTCAACTTCATTTCGTGCAATAATATTTATTATAATCTTTATTTAATCAAATTTACTGCACCACCTAGTGCCAAAGGCCGAAAACTAGACCCGGCCGGCAAACCGGCGCAACGACCCTACCGTTTACTTAACGAGAAAGTAAGATAGAATCACCTGTCAAGTCAGGTTTTAATCAGATGATAAGTCGGTTCCTCGTAGACATTGCTGATAATTTCGGTTAAAACAAATACTTAGTAGGTACGTTACGTCGTAGAAGCACCTGTGACAACAATATGACGAAAAGTTACCTCTTTGAGGCCCGTGCTTATAGTGTTTTATATCGATAAAAACAAAGTCTTTAAGATTATTTACTTTTCTTCTTATGTTTACCTATGTACTTTTGGAATTAAAAAGCCAACAGGCTGAATTTTTAATCCGCGACAAAAAGAGGTTTTAGGTCATCATAAGCGCGTAATTTCAGTTTGCATGGAAGAACCAGTTCTTAACGAGAACGAAACATATTTAAGAAATTGATTTTAATCCATGCTACATCTAATTGTCCAACACATTGCTGCTACATTGTTATTTATCACCTTGAAGGTTCAAGTTTTCTTAACGTCATTGAAATCAGCTGCGAACAAAACATCTTGAGTTCTTGAGTGCTGTGACATCTCCTTATATTCGCACTGGCCAATCCGCGCCTGTCAACGTAATTGAGCACAAAACGACCAAATTTGGTCGAACACGACACAATGTCAAAGCCAAGGCTGAATCACACAATGCCCCACCTAATAATGCGGTTCAGAAACTCATTTCCAACGCATTATACCTCTTATATCCGGGCAATAAGGGTAAACACTAGTTTCAATAGGAAATTACAAAAGGTAAACTATTCATAATAATCAGGAAATGTCAGTCTCAAATGGCGGTGTTCGGACAATTATCTTGACAAATGCTCCACTAACGAAGCGGACTGACGCGCGCCATGTTGGATGCGCGTGCGTAAGGTGACACGAAGCGAATAGGAAGTTAACGATCGATACAATGAACGCTGACTTTACACGGTTTGCTAAATAGATGCTAATTTTTTTCTATATTTATGCTTGTGTAACGGAGAAAGTTCTGCTTAGTTAGCAAAAATGTCTTCCTTGCATTGATTGGCTGGCTGTACTCAATCACGTCACGCTGGAGTGATATTTATCTTTTTAATAATTGTACGTACTTTGCTTGGAAAGTTATCATTTACTGCTTTTCTTACCACTATATTTTATAGTCGTTATAATGGTTTATGGCTTTATAGTTAATTTTCCGGTCTCGTGCCGAAGCTTTCCTTCCACCGTAATGCGTTAGTTGGAGATCGTTTATCGTTCTTCATTCTTACCGCAGTTTTTCTACAGTTCTACTATAATGTAGACAGTTTTAAACCGCAGCCTGATACCTTAAGGTACATTCTAGTGGTTAAGGCTCTTAAGTATTTTTGCTTGGAAAAAAATATAATTTAAACGACACGTATCTATGGTAAACACATAGGTTTACCCGGTTATGCCAAGAAAAGAAAAAAATAATTTTTTTTCGTCCGATGTATTGAGGAACTTGCGTTACTACTTTAACCATGGATAAGGGACTTAATAAATAACAGACATAAAGCAACACTTATCTCCACTAAATAATTAGGTACATAGTACCTTAATTTAGTAACCACCATTACATCACCCACCTCGACTTTGACGTCCTCTAATCACAAAACTAACACTGACATAATGTTTAGTCTATGATAACCTTATCTGTCATTAATAAAACTGTTTGTAACAGCGTAAGTGGAAACAAAAGGCGTATAGTTGTAGTTGATTTTTTGGCGCAGCGCTTTAATTACCCACCTAATTAATTTACGCCCCGCCATCTTGTTTTTTTAAGCAATAACGACAGACAATTTCATAAAATGTTTACCAACCGCATCCTCCTGTCAATGTCACCGAAGCGCCAAAAGATCTATACTTCACTCTACTAACTTTCTGGTTTACTGTTAAAGTTCTTAGCGTCCAAAGAATGTTTGTAAGCCTTGTAGGAACGTCGCCTTTCTTGCTTACACGCCTGAAGTATGTAATATACGAAGTAGGAAGTTTCGAAGAAAAACATTAGTATGAGTACTGGTTACTTAATTATTACTGAGGTATGGACAGTCGTTAAGTGTGTTGCAAGAGATATTTTCTGCTCAGATTACCTCAGTCCTATTCTGGAATATGTCGCTCCTAAGAACGCTGTTCATCTTTTTAGTCTTTAAACTAAGCAAGCACATTTGTGACAAGTGTACCGTCGTAATGTTTTCGGACTTAGGTCTTGATTAGAATTTCTTACGAAACTAATGACTGCATAGCATCTGAATCCTATTTTGGTCATTAAGATAGTCGAAACAACCGATAATTGAAAAAGATGTGTCTGGGTTTATTTCTGATATCTTGACAGTTTTAACCGTATTGCGATAGCAGAATACTTTCAGGGTGGCAAACTCAGCAAATATGTAACGAACCCACGAGTAACTCTTTATGCTGATGAACTGTTCTGCTTATTCAGACGAAGCAATTATGTTAACAGACCAAGAAGTCCCAAAGACACGTGGCTTCTTCGCGTAGACTAAACTTCAATCATACACAAAGATAGTAAGCTGCCTAGGCGCCATGCCCCAACAAAGTAACCATAATGAGCACAATCTGAAAGATAGCATTAACGCATTAGCACTGACATGCGACGACCTACAGACCTATAGAACTGCATTTCTCAATGGAGAGGGTTAATAAGCAGCTGACGCCATGTTTATTATTGACTGATATGAATACGGAAGTAACACGGATAACACTTGCTATCTTATGTTTAATTAACATTCATTCAGGCTGTACACTGTACATTAGTGTACACTTACAGTCATAAGAAAACAAGAGTATGTTCCAAGAATACCGATGACTATCAACTCATTAAGTCTAGCTCTAGAAAGACTCTTATCGTGTAGCGTGAATCGTAGTCCATTTCGACCCTGCATCCAGAGCTTCAGTATTGGGAACTTGTCGATGAAGCAATTTCCATTCTACTCTATTCAATTTCAGGTCTTTTAGATGCTTAAAAATTTCTCCATTTGTGTTTCGTTCAGTTGCCTTTAGTCCTTGATTTGTTTGTCTATTTTGGTCATCTTTGCTTTCGTTCATCTGGCGCTTACTTATTCATTACATTGCCTTCTTTTAGCATATTTTGAAGCTGATCGTTCATCACCTAGCTCTTTAGTGTGATTTTATATTCTAGAAGTACACTGACTAGACTACCAATAAAGCCAACAGCTTATAGCATTGAGCCATTAAGTCCAGAGGTTAACTTAACTCGAAGTAACTTAACGCCGTGAGCTGTCGAAACCTTTGAGTTCCACCGTAAATATCGTACTTAATATACAAGTTAAAGTGAAAATAATTTAGCTTTTCCCGCTTTCACGTAACGCCAGTTAAGTCAGGTTTGTAGGTCGCACTCACATGTGTGTTTGTTTTACAAAATTAACGTTTTGCTCGAACAGGTTTGAAATGTTTTCGTTGGCCGGTGGCGCCGGCGCAGCGCACTTTTGCGGTTAATGCGTAAGCGCAGCCCGCAAACGCGTTTAGTACTTTGACACACTTATTTGTCACAAAAAAAAAACATATTTTTCAACTGGTTATGCAACGTGCCTGTGTCCTTAATGTTTTGCAATTAAAATAGCTAAACTAGTACCACATGTGTCGCCACTGTATCCGAACGTTTCTTTAACTCGGTTTATGTATGAACCGTTACGTTTTCGCCGAGTTGAATAAATTTTGTTTACGAGGTAGTTTCAATAAAACTTTAAATTTCGCCTTTATATAATTATTATATTTATCCTTAAAATTAAATGTTGTCCCAATTTACGGCTTTTGAACTCCAAAACAAACAATCTGGTCCTCACAAACTACTCCGGCCAGTTTATAACGTATGCTCCAATTAACTGCTCAACCAATTCGTGTGTGCCCGCTAACTCTTTCTGTCAAAACTAGTGTTCTCTTCAAGCGATCATAAATCCATACAACTAACACAACACACTGTTAATATTTGTTCTCGTGTTTGTAGAGGCCGTAAAACTCGGGGTCGTCTCCAAAAAACTTTTGATCCGAACTGCTGAGCAACAAAGACGTGGAGATGGAATAGTTAAATTAAAAAAAAAGAAAATGGGAGATGTTGCGTTCCGTTCCTACTACGGTGTCCATTGTAAGGAGAGCCGCGCACGAGAGGAGCTGCGACCCTTTCTAGTCTGATAATCTTCAGCAGAGAGGGGAAAAGCCGTCCAGATTAGAATGGTTGGGCTAAACTTGTAGTGTAGCATAAAAAGGAGTGCGTGAGGAATGCGCCGGCGCGATCGCCAGGTGCAACGGCCGCGCGCCCCGCCCCCGGCTGGCATTTTTGTGTACGCGCACGCCTAATGTGTGAGACTCAAATGATTTGGTAATCGAACGTGGCGCCAATTAACTCTGAATTAGAAATAGAAAATCTTATCAAACCTTTTAAGACAGTCACGATTACTTCTATAATAGATTGACCCACTGATTTTTTATTCCATCAATATTTTAATTCCATCGATCGGTCGGTAAATATCACTCTCCCGCCGCCGATTTGAATTCGGAATGCTATCTATGAACCGTTAACAATACAATGAGTTGCCAGCGCTAAATAACAATAATATGTGGGTCGCGTCGCGAACTCGACGCCGGATAAGGCGAACAATTAAAGTCAACATTAACACCTATTTGACAAAGCGAAATGAGCTCGCGTCGTAACTCGATAGTGTATCATATTTACGTCTCCATTGTTAACCGTCTAATTAAAAATTCACGCGTAAAGTCCACCGGTGGGAGCGGACCGGTACTCCGTAATTTGATAGCGTTGGAATGTGTTGCCAGTCACCAATGAGGTTTTATCTATGTAGGTTGCAAACGAAAACGTGTTATTCAACAGTTGTTTGGGTGTATAAATATTTTTGCGGCGTTTTATTTAGTATGCAAATATTTTTTGAATCAACACTTAGGCGTAAGTTGGCAGCAAATGAGGCTCAATGATAATTATGTCACTTCGATCAGATTAACAAGTTATCAAAGTCGTTTCGATATCTGACTAGTTATAGTTCTAAGCTAATTATGCATTGACCTTCGATATCCTTTAGACAAGAATTAAATATAATATATCTTTAAACTCGCTTTTGGCTTACGTCATTGGTTACTTTGAAATTTGAATATCACAATTGCCTACGTAGGATTTAATCTACTGTTTACCTGAATTAAACACAAGATAGTCAAAGGATAGCAAACATTTGTGTCGTTAATCATTTTGTTTAAACGTGACGACAAAAAACCTTTCTGATGACGTTTTTGAATTGGATGATACTCTTACCTTTTTATTTATGATACCCATCATATTATAAAAGCGAGATACATACAGGTAGATAATTTAAATCCTCAGTCAGACATACATTAGTAGAAACAGAGAAAAAAGGTGTTATAAAGAACAACGTGGAATGAAATGCGTTCCATTTCATTGTCTGGGTCCAGCATCAAACAAGACCACAGAATCATAGCCACTAATGACTGTCCTTTATTCAGCGTCTCTACGTATTCTTTGAAGCTCGTATTGCGTTACACCGTGGTAAATCTCTACAAAGGTTATTTATGCTTCGAATTAAACTTTACGAGTCACTCTGTCTACGATCGAGGAGATGTCACATATCAAATTCATAGAGAAACTCGTTCTCACGAGTGCACCCGTCAGGTTAATTCTGGTTACGCGTTTGTGGATGTGGCGGGCAACGTAAACATTTTTATGGAACGAAAATAATACTGAACACATTAAGAGTTTAAGAGGCTTTTACACGTCGTTAGTCAGGTGCAGTAAATCGAGAACGTTCGGACTCGACCGCTAATTTAACTTAGTCGAGTGGCGATGGCGGCGTCTCTATTTAGTGTCTGTAGATGTCGCTCTAGACGCAACTACAGCACTCATTAACAACTTTTTATTTAAAACAGATACTTACCGTAGTTACAGTATCTCGGTAATGTTTCACGAGTCACGATGCGTTTTCACATTTACATATTCACAATCTAGACGAGAGATAGCGGCTCCGAGCTAAAGCGAATCTCTAATTAAAACATTAAAAACACAATTTGTTTCATTTTCCGTACGCAACCGTAAAAAAGTCAATATGGCGGCATTTGCATACACAAATGAGTGCATCGCGCGGCGTGCGTGCTTTTAATTGCCAACTATTTTTATCGTTTTATTTAGTCGAGTTGCTGTGTCGATACCTTGGACGGCTCGGCTTCGTCCAGCGGTCCACACAGCTTCACTAAATGGACGCTATTCCTAGATAGTGTTGTTTTAATGTTTATCGGTCGTGTTCCCATCTGAAAACACATTCCGGTTTGATGCGACGCCGTACCAAACCAAAAGCGTACCGTTAAGTACGCGTCCAATAAAATACTAGTCAGCCGCATATGGTAATTTCGTAATTGCGTGTTTATCCGTGACCACGGTTATATTTAACCGCAAAATGTTCACCTGCTAGGCGGAATCGAACCAAATAATTATACCTAATTATATCGATTACACACTAGACTTTCGTGGAAGAAATGGGCAGGGAGCTAGTAGCTGTCTTTTGCAACCACATCGCATGTCAATGTCTCGTTTAATTCAATTAGTAGTTCTAATGAAACGTTCATTTTGATCTATTAGAGGGATAAATGAAGATACAAGTGTAACTGGATAAGTCAATGCCGTAAAAGGTCTGCGATTAAGAGTTGAGCAATGATTGTGATGCAAACGCAACGCAACATTGTAATCGATAAACGGAGCCGTGGAATCGAGTTCGGAGAAAGGTTACGTGTTTTTGATTATCAAAATCGAAACTCGATTTTTCGTAGCGGCGAATTTGGTCTCGTTTCCGTGGGTGTACGAAATTCGATATTGTACTGACTAGGAATTTGGACCACTGCATCACTGCTTTTGCTTCCCAATTTAGTAATCGTTTGCTAAATCTTCCTCTTATATCTTTCATAAGTAACCCTTTGCCCTAATCGTATGTTGAATAAAACGACTTACTGCTCACCATAAACCTAGACCTTAAGACCTCAATAATAACCAGGAAAATGCTAAACCGTTGAAAATTTTATCACCCGTTTGACTAGATTATGCCCAATGAATGGGAAGCTGGTTCGAAAGGGGTTGCGCGAGAACCTAGAGTTAGTACTTAGTGTATGTTTAATTAAGTAGTTAATTTATTGCTAATTGGTATTATTGAATGGAGTTAGTTCGTGTTATTCCCGTTATACCCTAGGGCGCTGCTCACCCACTTAATGTTAGCTTTGGAATGATTGATGGTGATCTACACAACACCGTTTACAGTCGAACAAGCTATTTGGAATACAGAGTTAAATTTTGTTATTTTTACTACATAGCCAATATTAATCCTATGACATTTAAGCTTATGGCTATAAAGCTGAAAACCGCATGGCTTGGAGTCGCGTCGTATTTTGTCGCCATCATCAGGATTTAGGGAACGACGAAGAAGAGCGAGAGAAAAGAAGCCTTATTGCTTACTTGGGACTTGATCTAAAACAATTGACTACACACTCACAACTTAGTTTAAAAGTAGTTGCAAGCTAGCTTACCATGTTTACCAAATTGCTTGTTCGACTGTACCAATTTACTTCTGCTTATTGTTGCTGTCATATTAAAATCGTTAGTACACTAATGGATGTTAATTAATATTGAATAGATTGTTCGTAGATCATTGAAATTGCCGTTTTTTGTTTGCCAAAAACAAATGACTACTTAGAACCCTAACTATCAAATACGGTTGATTAATGAGTGCTAAAATTAAACTATGTCTTAAGTTATAAGTACGCCAAATAAATTTGCAAGGCTAAAATAATAATATAGTCTGTTAAATTTACAAGCTATTAGCAATTTAAATACAAAATGATCTAACATTTACTAGCTGACAATGTTATATGGCTGGTGGTATGCTGCATCAATTTCTCATTCCCCTGTGGGCTGTGCTTTGTACAAACTGAACATTTTGCAAACAACTAAAATTTTGTATGTCTTTAAATTGTACTCGATTTCTTACTCTTTTGACTTTCGGAGATCACTCTGCCCTGGAGTGTAAATGAGCTTTTCCACAAACGATGGGACACTCCATAATATTGTCTGGCAATTCGGACCTGCATATTACAGGAACATATGGACGCTACTGGGTGTCAAACTCGTTCCCAAATTCTAGGCCGACTCAATTTTGATTGTCATTTACAGTACACACTAAAAAGAGGATTGTGCTTTTGGACTTATATACGGTTAGTTCAAGAGTATCTCACTTTTCTCTGCTTTGATACTTAGTTACTAGACTAGGTACTTCTTAGCAGTCTTGGAAATGAATAGCCAGTATCAATATTCTATTAAATTTCCTCAAGTTCATGCTTTGAAATGAGTAGCTTTAAAATTGATTTCTCGTTAGTTCTACGTAAACTCATGAATAGAATAAATACGTGTGAAAATGATATTTAATTTAAATATCTATTAGCCTAATCTTTAAATAAAATAACAGTAAGTAATACATAAGTGGCACGGATTACCGAAGTGGTCCGTCTAAACGTTGGAAATGGATACGACAGTAAAAATGACATTTTATGCGTGATCCAATACCAGTATGTTATAAGTTATAACTTATAAACTAAACTTATGAACTGGAAAATCGACTAGTTGGACTATAAACCATTATTTCCGATAAATTAAAATCATTTCTATAATATTAACACTTGCACTGCAGCGGTAACGGACCCGACCGAAGTCGGATTTATTTATGTGTTGACATAAGACTTTATAAGGCAGAGTTCATCGGCTTAAAATGTCATATTAAAATATTACGTCACATAATATTATGTGCATTTTTTAAACGTAAAATATACATCGTTTTCGTTGATATGAAGTAAATCTAAGCTAAAGGTTACGTACGCTTCGATATTTTAGAGATTGGTAATTCGTTTGGGAACCTCTAGCCAATGCACCGCAGATGTATTTGGAATTAGGAATGCGTGATTTCAAAATCGAGCCTTTCAATAGATTAACTTGGGAACGAAATTACTTTGACATACCAAACCGAATATTTGTATGGGTTCTTAGAATAAATATTGTTATTCGATATTCAAGAAACCTCATCCATCAAGACCTTTGCGAAAGAAAAAAAGATCCTCTCACGTATCGTTGCATTTCGGGCTCCGCATTACAAAACACGACAGTTATTTCGTCGATTGTTCGCGCGCTGTCAATTTCGCGCGGGAACCCGAATCCGCCATTGTTTAAAAACGTTCGGATGCACCGGGATCGAATTTCGTCACATTGGCCATCACAAGCATTGTTCTTGCATATTTCCAGACGCGAATGTTGTGTCAACACGTTTGTTTTCATTGTTTCTCATTGTTTTGGCATGCTTTGTTTGTTGTTTGGAAGATGATCAGGTATTGTTTAATTCTCGACAGACGGCGGATGGTGCGGTGTAAACACGGCTGATCATGATGAGCTCATGTTTCCTTTCAATGTACACACCGTTAATTGGCTTGGCATGGTTTTCGCGATGATAACAATCAACATGCAAATTCTGCATTGCGTAATCGTCCTTCAAATATTTTACGTGTTTTATTCATTCATTAAAATGTACGTCATTTGAATACGAAGTTGTAGTTTCGATGTTTGGTATAAATGCCCGAAACACAAACATCTATTCAGTAACGCAGTTTCTGGACTATTGTGGTTTTGTTTGTATAACTAAAACTATTGATTGTTTTTGCTAAGAAATGGTTACAGTTTAAGACAGTAACTATTATCTGACACGTTATCCTCGTTTTAGTTTTATTTTCTCTCTGAATCAGAGCAATTTTCTTTTTAGGTAGGTAAGTAAGCATTTCTAAGAAAAGGCAGAACAGTCCCACAAAACTTCACATTAGCCAGCGGTAGTACCATTATGTCGCAACCGCGACTACGCATGTCCCACGACGAACAATCGAACGCTCCCACCATGTACCAACGTAACCTCAGTCGTGTACCATGCAAAGAATTAGCATACTCGCAGAACACCATGCCCACGCGTAGCACTGCCAATCCATCATATTTGCTGCTGTGTGCGTGCACGGAGCCATTTTAGCTCTTACCAATATAAATTTGCGGGTTTTCAAACGGGTCTCGCGCGATTTTCGACTTTTCTTTGTTAGGTTTACAAGTTTAGGGTCTGCTCCCATGGTTGCATGGTGATGGGGCTGCAATAGGAAAGCTAATGGCGCGCATGTATCTACACAGTCATCGTGGTTGAGCTAAAACGATTTTGCCTTGTTGGACGTCAAAACTGAATTAGCTTGCTTCGTTTTAGTATTTGGAGCATGCGATGGAAAATGTGGTCTTTTGAGCCAAATCCATTCTACCAAGGCTAATTTTGTCTTTTACTTAGTTTAATTATTATAAGCGTCCGAATATAAAAGAGTATCAAATAGCAAATGCAATGCATCCGTTTTCTAAGACGGGACAGGAAACACCAAGATTCAATGACATTTTATAAAAAACCTCATTGAGATACCGTTAATGAAATCTGTTGGTTTATAAACTTTGCAAATAATTTCTAGATTTGCTACCTAATTACAAAGTTATTGAATCTATAATTGTATTATGTAATGAATAATAAAATTATAAAACGTGATTAAACTAATAATAAGAGTGTAATTACGAGCATATCCGCCAATCAAAGTGGTTATTAAATATTGATTATGTTGACACCTTCCATATTTGGTCTAAACTGTTTTTACTCGTTGTCTTTGTATAAATTAATATTAAAATACTGTTATGCTTATTTTGGCCAATGCACTAAGTTTAAATTATGCAAAGTTTCTGCTTATAGTTTTCTTTTTACTGCAAATGCAACTTAGGCGCGGATCAAAGAAATACCTGCAATTCTTCAAGAAAAAATAACAAACAAATGCGTGAAATGTTTACGTTATTTACGTAAACACTTGCGCGTTTTTCTATACAATCCGAGTTATTTCCAATCAGCAGCAAGTGGAATTCCTAGGCACAGGTGTTCCATACCTGGTATCACGGAAAACATACTTGATGAAACCAACGACTTCCGTATGGCGTAGTAAGTCATGGCTTTCCTGAGACATAACTATTGTGACCGAGTTTTCCTTGTGTCCTAATAACCTTTAGTAGGTACTAAATAGAGACTGTAATCGCTTGATTAAGGACGACGTATTCCCGATTCGAGTTCCGAATTTTTTACGTGTTAGTGTGTAAAAAAACTGATTAACTGATTTGTATGTAGTTCGGCAAAAATGTAGCATGTTGGAGGTACCTCAGGGTTATGTCCAATTAATTGTTATGTGCCTCGCAAATGATCTAATAAATTACGATCGTTTGCGTCTTCAGGCAGCACATAAAGACGATGAAAGCGGAAAAGTAAAATGGAATATCTCTAGAATCTAGGAAGGTAAGGATACTTTATGGTCGAAAATTAAATACAGCACCGATGATATCTTGATCAGCAGGGCAGCTGCTGCTCTAATAAGTATAAATAAGACGCTTTTAATGGTTTAACAAATAATTAACTACGGCTATCAAACGGTTGTCGTATAAGTCTCGATTTTAAAAACTAAATAATTTAGCTTAGCAAACACTTTACAGCAGCATTATTTCAAATTAGCAGCCTGCATCTGGAGCAAATAAATTAGAAAAGGTCTATGTACTTTTATGCGGCAAAGATAGATGAAGAAAATAAACCTCAACGAAACCACAGATAAGAAAAATATCACCAATGTCAAAACATGGCGCCAGGGTCAATCCCATTCTATCATTGATCACATAGTCAAGTTATGTGTAATTCACGTCTACAAAAGCTAATTGTGACTTGTCAGTACAGTCATGGTTTATTAATAATAAATATTTTTTCATTCATTGATTGTTTGCTTGGCGGCGCGTGTGTCGGCCTCGACGCCTACGCGTCTTCTAATGCTAAGTCAGCTATGTCCACAGAAGTTTGTTTTGTCTTTGGTGGGTAGGTGACAAATGCTAATTTACCTACCGGTACTGTGTGAGGTAATTTCGATGATTTTAATGATGAATGAAGGTCATAGTAATCTGCCTAGCCTCTTCCCAACTATTTGGGGTCGGCTTCCAGTCTAACCGGATGCAGCTGAATATTAGTATTTTACATGGAGCGACTACCTATCAGGCCTCCACAACCCAGTTAGTACTGCTGGGTACTGGGTAGTACGACACCCCTTGGTGAGACTGATTGCCAGACTTTCGGGCCACTGACTTCCTTTAACGACTGTCAAAGATCTACAAATGACAGCCGGGGTCTTCGGCTTAACGTGCTTTCCGAGGCACGGAAAAAACTCGGTATGTAATGGGTGGTCACCCAACCACGTACCAACCTATGCAAGCGCGGCTCGACTTGAAGATCAGCTCGAGCGACTGTTATTATTGAGCCACTAAATCCCAGAATGATGAATAAAGGTGCTGCTTTTTAATTTCTATTTCAGTTGTTAAGAACCGATTTGTTGGTTTCAAAAGTTCAAATTACAAATTACTTAAAAGGTTCAGCGATGCGGACGAATTTTTGGACGCCCTGCCTGTAACCCTTTTATACTTGTACATATTTATTTCTATTATAGTTTTGAAGTTTGTAAAGGTTCTTCGTTCGGTTCGAATCGGAATATACAATAGTATTCATAAATAAATCATTTAAAGGACGGTTCTAGATGGTTACAAGTCGCACAGGCTATATAAGTTAAAATTACAAGGCGGAAATTGAGAAAATAAAATAATTAATTAAAACGAAGTATGTTTGTGTACAGTTCTTAAATAAACTTCAACTTAAATGCATCTTTATTACGTAAGAGGAACTTATGAAAGTGTTCATCGAATTTACTCAGAAAATAGTTTAAAACATTTCGCTTTACAGCAGTTTTAAGGCTTTTGTACGCATATTTATTATTGAAACAGGCGAGAGTTCGCATAAATTTGGCGTAAATATCCTTTTAACGTCTTTATTTACGATACGCAATTTCTTTTCGATTCGGTAGTTGGTAATTTTGGCGGCAGGTTCTGTTTTTTTTTTCATAATGAAATGTTGAAAGAAGCCGAAATGCTCGAGCCACAGTTGTTTCCTACTCTTGAACTATCTAACCAGTTAGTTTTGGGCAATACGATAGCTCTTGGTTGATAGATTTTCGGGCCACTAACTACATGTAACAACTGTCAAAGATATACAAATGAAACTCTTCTACATAGACAACAAAAATAGCTTTTTATGTCCATAGTGCGTCAGTATACTACTATAACCTTTTCAATAAATAACATTCTATACAAAATAACTTCCCCAGCATATTAAAACAATTTTTCGTTTAAATATCACCATTTTCTCGCAACTTTATGAACACGGAATAAACTTCTTAAACCATTATGCTCCTCATTGCGTACATTACATGTTTATGACGTTTTTATCCGTACATTTAAGCGTTTCAACATTTTAATTAATGATTTTCTCTCTTTACAGGTAAGTTATGCCGTTTTGGAACTTAACAAAGTCATTATGAGGTTCAGATTAAGTTTTTGCTCTCATTATGGTAAGCAAGTGTTGATTACTAGTTTAATGAGCTTGGTGTGTATGTTTAATTAAGTATACTTTTTTGTCTCTAATTGCAATTATGTTTGTTTGGAGGTGTCACGGTGTTTTGTCAATGTCAAATGGAATTACGGACTTTTAGCAAAAATTACTTGAGGTTAGCGACTCCTTGATGTCAAAACAAATTCCTATGACAATTTTCAAGGTGTTGTAAGGTGAACGCGCCAGCGAAATTCAAATTTTCTTACGTTTTTTGCAATTTGCAGGTCAGTGGCAGATTGATGAAAATATGATTCGCGTCCGTAACACGTATGTAGTTTTATTGTAGTGAATTTCCCTAGTGCTTCCATCTTTACTTTCAACCTCCCAAAGCACTCATCGAGGGACATGAGCTCTTTTAAAACTGAGTCAATTTCGGTTGCCAGTTATAATTATGACGTTTTAAACGAAGGTTATTTAACAATAACGTTATACAGAAAATATTTGCTAATTGTACCTACTAATTACCGAAGGTCTCATTTTTTATGAATGAGCTGTTTGTCCTTATGGTGTTCAAGTCTATTTCGTTTTTAATTTAATACTTTTGTAAAAGCCGCGCGTTGGGGTTTCCATCGGAAAAAAATACGAACTTTCATAGTTTTCGTCCTCTATTTATCCCCAAATAAAAACTTAATTTAAAAAATCCTTTCTTAAAGAAACTCTGCACTCTTGTGCAAAATTAAAAGCTTCTTTTCCACCTATTGAAAAGAAAGAAAAGTATTTATTTTATATTTTTTTTGTGAAAACACAAAAAAATGGTTAAATTAACAGTAGGTACAACTTCTTGTAAAAGGAAACAAAAAAAAAAACATCACAGCATGGTGCTGCAACATTTAAAAAAAAGTCACAGCGCTAAACTTTTGGGCTGTGTATTTTAAAATTTTAAATTATTACAGATCATCCCGCCTGTAATCCCCGAAGGGTTAGGCAGAGGTGTACCTAACAGTTCACCCACATTTCGCCAGTTATGTTTAAATCCCGCATAATACGGGCGAACCTATTGCCATCAACCGAGCACAAATCCAGACTCCGTGACTGCTACTGACAAATTCCTGATGGAAAAACCCAATAGCATTTTTCCCGATACTGTAATCGTACCCAGGACCTCATGCTCAGCAGTCGCGTTTGCGACCACTAGACTAACGCGGCAGACCATGATTTAAGATTATTATAAAGTAGATTTGTTAGTCGTATATAAACAGTAAATAAATCCAGCTAGAAGATTTAGCATACGTAACGGATTCCATATTGTCCGGTATCGAAACTGGTTGCATATTTTCGCAACCTGTATCCATTTTATTGAACAGCTACTGTCACTGTCGTTAATAAATAAAAATGGCCGAAACTGGCTGTTTTACATGACCTTTTGTTAATCAGTATAAATTACTAATTGGAAATAACATGATACCTACTTGTTATGTTGTAATGCGTTTTCGTAAAAAGTGCAAGGCCTATACTACTGGTTAATTATAATTATGTTATAGTGTCCAAGTATGCGTGTGCGCAGCGTCGGCGTTTAATCTGTAAAGGAGTGACCACACTTCTTGTCGACGTGGAATCGGTTTAAGCCGATCACATATAATTTGTAGTCTGAACTGAAACGAGGAGTACGACGTTTTTTAGGGTTCCGTACCCAAAGGGTAAAAACGGGACCCTATTACTAAGACTTCGCTGTCTGTCTGTCCGTTCGTCTGTCTGTCACCAGGCTGTATCTCAAAAACCGCGATAGCTAGACAGTTGAAATTTTCACAAATTACGTATTTCTGTTGCCGCTATATCAACAAATACTAAAAACAAAATAAAATAAATATTTAAGGGGGGCTCACATAAATATTTTTTTTGCCGTTTATATAGATAATGGTACGGAACACTGTGCGCGAGTCCGACTCGCACTTGGCCGGTTTTTTTTTCGCTTTTAACTTACTAGCTCTTCCGATAAGTGTATTCGCCCCCTAAAGACGGTCTTATCATCTAATGTTACTACCGAATATATAACGGTTTACGGATTCGGTTAAGCCATTACTGTTATATTTAATTCAGTCTTCTAAATAGGAACAAAATATCAATAAATAATATGGATAAAAGTCAGATATACCATCTGTGTGGCATTAATTTGACAGTTATAAATAAGCATAGAGATTGATTTCATTTTTGCTATGTTCCGTTTTTGGGCCACTTGTTACGTAGGCAGAGTTGGGGCAAATAACAACAATGAACCTTAAGAGGCAGTAAACTGTAGGTACTCATAGGCTGACATAAAATTACATGTAAATAATAAATAAATAAATAATAAATAAATAAGAAGATAATGAGGCTGATATAAAATTAGCCTGCTTGTTCTAATGTATAGTTCAAGTAAACTGTGGCAAATTGAATGCTGATTATATCTATGGTTAAGCCTTCATGAGTTAGTACTTTCATCTAATATTGTATCCATAACCCGCATTTAGGGCTAAATTATTCATGCATTTCGTCATACTCCCTTATCTCAACATAATTCCTAAACTGCCCGAGTTAAATCACCGTCGGTTACAAATTCAGCTACATACCCACTTCACTGTAAACTAATTTAAATTGAATGTAATCATTATTCATTGAAAATTGCATAAACTTCACAGACTAGTTGAAACAGCCATGTCGTGCCCAATAAAAATTAAACGTGACAATTTCCATAGTGTATAAGCACGCTTGTTTATTGAAAAACGTGTTTACAGTGAGCATTTCAAAATTGTTGCCACCCTTTTATAGAAATAGTCTACAATCTTATAACTTAGGTGTTGATGGGATCTGTAAACATTTAACACCTCCTTTTAAGGTGTGGAACTGGCCGAAAGCAAAGAAAAAAAGTTATTTGTCAAGTTACGCGCGCTGTCAACGTGACGTTTGATTTCCCGCCAACGCGTTGCGTCTCGCCCACGTTATCTGATGCTTCTACTTTCTGATCCAACGGGACGGCTCCTTGTCAAATGCATCAGGTATCTTAGCGTATTATGATGTAAAATGTCGTGACACCGATAAAAATATGACATAAAGAGTGTATTTTATCTGATTGTGGACGTACGAATGTGTGTTGTATTTGTTAATTTCTTTAGTCCATAAAACATGGAGCGTACTTGGCGTAGATTGTATCTGGACATAAGTTTTCGGTGTACCTAACAAGTTTGTATAGTCGGTACGTTTTATTTACTTAGAAATGTTCACAGATGTCTTTTGCTAGCTGCAGCGTAGTTAATATTCAACAAGTTAGTTTTTTTTCTCAATAAATCGAGACAGCTTAGGTCATTATGTCTCCTTGGGCGCAAAAAGAACGCATCTGTAGGTAGCTTGTGCCCAAGTATAGATGAACATTACATGTCTAACCACTGGGTCACTTGCTAATCCCTCCATGTAAGGACCATTTGGTCGAGGTTAACAGAGAGGCTGTATTTAAAATTGAAATGAACACAAATAAAGAAAAAATACTTAAGAACAAACTTGTTTTAAAAATCCTAATACATTTTGGAACCAAAGTACAGACGCCAGTACATCAAGCTACCCGAAACTGTAAAATTTTCCCAATCAGCCTTGAACCTAATGCTGTAGCGATAAAGTTGTAAATCTATGAAAGAAATTTGACAGATTGTAGTAGCTTAATGTGCTGGCGTCTGTACAAATAATTACTGCGCTGGCAATTGAATTTTTACTCCTGTCGTTTAGCTCAAGTTGGAGCACAAGACAAAAATATATGATGCAATAAATCTTGCGCATACAAACACAAAATATGAACTGAGAACATAAAACACGCCTTCAAAGTAACTCTCGTATGAGTTAAGACAACCCAACTCGCTGCGAATTACCTAAAAAGGCCGGGTCAGGAAATTACCACATCGTAAATAATTCATGCATTATTACTCAATCATGTCTGTGTAACGGTAAACGTTTCAGTGGGACGTTTTTTTTTTCGTCCGTGTCCCGTTTGTGCCGGAGCCGTTTTTCTAGACATTGTCCTGTCCGTTGCCTCGGAACCAACGTGCAGCAGAATAAGATGACTCATACGCCGTCCACTGCATTGACACTGGCAGTTTCATTTTTGTTCGGAAACTCTTTACTCATATTTTAAAAAGTATAAATGTTTCGTAAGTTCCATGTTTAAAATCTGTAACGGTACTCCAAATCGTCACAGTGACCTGACGAAAAAGAGCAGAACCGACCAGTCACGGTTGCCCGTCGTCACAGGTGCGCCTACGTTCACTTTCAATCAAGATGCTACGATTTATTTTTATAGTTTGATACTACTTTGGGCCTGTGATAAGGCCGATAATTTAATTCGACTTATAATTTGTGGCAGCACGTCAACGTAGAATTTTTAATTCCAAGTCTACAGTTTATAAGTTCATTAATCTACTATATTTAGCGTTTCGTTATCTCGACCCGCTACAGTACCTGTTTTTTAATTAAGAAAGAGTAATCTGCCAGAGTTCGTGCGAAGATGCCGCTTAGAATAGCGGTCACGGCCTCCTCGGTGGAAAATTAAAAATAAACGTTGGTTTTGGAACATCATTCGTAAAGATTAAATAATTTACAACCATGACAAAATAACAAAACGAGAAATATTAAATATGAAATGTTATTTTTTAATCAAAGCATCTTTGTAACACGATTATGTTAGTCAAGTTGTGCGACTTGCATTCGTCCTAGTTTTTTTTTCTGCGAAATGATCGTGACATTAACATAATATTCCGCCACGATTTACATATTTATATCAAGGGTAGCTAACAGTATAGTCTCGTTTTAAGAACCTCTACATACCGCACCGGTTGGAAAAAAATATAGGGTGGTCCGTTTGTATGTAAATTTGAGTGATATTTAAATATCTAGACTGACAATAACAATAAATTAAGGTGTTTAATGTAGCTGTCGTAATTTTACGTTTGTAGGTGGCATATCGGTGTAATGTTAAAGGATCTTTATTGTTTTCTAATGCATATTTATCTACTTATATTATGAAATTGAGAGATCAATAATCGGTTTTGAAATATTTATTGACATAAGATGACATTTCATTGCGTCGATCTTGTCTATGGTCGTATAATGTCATGGGAATCGGAATTATGGGATTCGTTTACTTTATTTATGTGTCAACGAATTTATGGGCTTTGAAAATTTGGGCTATAATATTCAAATTCAGCAATTAACGTTGATTTTGATTTATCATTACTGTCTACTAAGGTTAGCTTAATTTTATGTTACTTTTCCAATAATTAACACCTAAGATTTACCATATTTTAGAATTAAAATTAATAACACGCTACTATTAATTTGGCGTTAGTGAAGGTAAGTTAAGCTGCAAGCTTTGGCTCAAGTACTAGATAATCGGAATATCTACTAGATCTGAATTAGCAGCATTTCCTGAGTGGATAAAACAAGCATCATTACAGTTCAAAATCGCGTGAAATAACGATCAGTTAAACGAAGGAGAATGTCATTACCCGATGACGAAGCCTAATGAAAAACATCAAAAGTACTCGGTATCTTTCATAAAGCTGAATGAAGAAGTGAATTTATGTCGCTAAACGAGTTTCCATGGGGTTACTGATCCTAGGATCCCTTACAAAGCTAGCTACCATGTGGTTTATTGCTTTCACAGACATCTGTCCTACGTTTTGTTATTGTGTAACTAAATGTATTAATCCGCAAAAGGTGCGTGCGCGCCGGTCGAGTAAAACAAGTCATAAAACACCTTATTTGGAACCTAGGTCTTAGACACTCGACTAACATGTGCCTAATATTCAGTCCACTCACTAATCGACTAATTAACTCAGTGTTTTACTATAACCGCGATTAGAAAGTTGTTCCATGTGGGCGAATGTTTAACATTTATAAATGAAACTTGAATTTTAACGATGTAATAATATAAAGTGATAGACAAGCGAAGTTAAACCGAAATTTGTGATTACTTAATTTAAATAATAATAACACTAAAACGAAAGTCGGGGCTGTTTATTGCTGTAAATTGATGGAGCCTATATTAGTATTAATTAGTCGATTATTAGCGATTTATTAGTCGATTATGAGCGTCTTAATTATCAATATTACACTGATTATACTTAAAATATGGCAAAATATGTAAATAGAATGACGGAGGCGTCTTTTATTTTATCGATTAAGAAAACTAGTAATACAGGGATTATTTCCAATTATTAACGCACATAAATGCGTCTTTATTTCGCCTGTGTGAGTTGTAAAAACGAACATGTTTGTAACTACACAATTAGTGCGAGAACATAAAAACTAATTGACTTAATTAAGATAACTCGATATCGATATTACAAGTAACTCCATTAGTAAGATGTCGCATCACTAGCGGAGTAGTTAGTCGATTCTCGCTCGACACTCGACAGTAATCGTAACAGCAGCGGCCATCGATAGTGGTAATCGCTACACGTAATATGTAAGCCACCACTGCCGGTTTCTGCGTCTATTTACAGTGCAAGCACATACAGAAGTAGATACGGAGTTATCTGGAACTTTCTGATACCTTATAACATCAGCCTGCTTGGGTTTACGGCAAGACTTCTGTTTGATAAAATAATAATTTTGCTGGTATTTTTCTTTGGAATCTGAAAGTGATGGCCCTTCGAAAAACGAAATTTACAAAGAATTCCGAGAAGTATATTCTATGTACAAATTAATTTGCAAATTACTGGTTGACATCCTTCAATACTACAAAAAAATAATGCCATAAAAACATCAATTTTCCCACACGAACCAGTCTGCGTACATCCTTATTCCATATACCACAGACAAAATAATCTATAAGTACGAAATAGTTATTATCACCCTACTTTATTAAAAGTGCAGCCACCGGATAACTGCGCGTACGCATCAATACTTTGTTTTAATTGTCCGATTTATATCTGTAGCTTATGCTCATGATACGGGAAATTAGCACCGCATCGGCCGCATCCTATGGGTAAGCGGTTTATGGTCGGCTAGCGTCGCTTTCGAAGCTCAGCTGAAGATACAATTTTTATTCAAGCGAAATTATTTAAGTACCTTCTATCTTCTTTGATATTTGTCCCTGCTTAAGTTTCAGGGCCCCAAGTTATATTATTCTATTCATTTAGCTTTATAATTAGCTGACTAGTAGTTGACATCGAAGAATGAAAGAACGAAACGTGTTGGGCCAACCGCACCAACCTCATTGCCATCGATACGCAAAGAAGAAGATTTCATACTCGTATCTCTTTCGCTTCGCTTTAAAACTCTTTACAGCCTTAAATTAAATTAACCAAGAATATTTATTAATACATTGACTTTTTGTTGCTTCTGTTTGTACCGCAACAATTTACTTGTATTTAAATCAATACATAAACCTATTTTAACTCTAGGTACATGGAACATTTGAAATTCCATTTTGATAGGTATCAGTATTTACAATCAGCTCCGCAATTCGGATGTTAATTTCAACGAATATGGACTTTATTTTGTACTTACATTGATAATATTGAGATATTCTGTTTAAGTAAATGTATTTTTTTGTTATTAAATTTGTTTGCATACTAGTTCTTCTGTCTCCCCCACGTACTTTTATTATAAGGGATGAATAGTAATTGCGAATTTCACAAATGAAACTGGACGCAATCATATAAACGGCTTTGAAGAGCTGTCATGTTATAAAAGTTTTTAAACTGTCAGCATAGTCACTAACATTATCATTAGAAACGGGATATATACCATGTTTACTGTTTGTTTTGAGTTCCCGATATTTTGGCGCTGTCATGTCAATATTCCTGGCATTTATACACTGACATCTCTCGAGCTTTTTTTTTTAATTTACCCCAAAGAGAAGGCTGTAGTCTCACCACCATATTGCCAAGTCAGACGTCCATGTTTTATTGCGTGATAGGTTTTACACAATAATGTCTTTCGTATGACAGCTCTTGAATGCTGACAGTGTTCCGTTTATTTGCAGAAATTCGCACTAAATGATCAATATCTTTAATCTTTCCACACCAAATTTCATCGAAGCCAAGAATAACAAACACCCAGGAAGATTTATTTACGTAAGTTTAGTCTAACTGCCAGTGTAGTTCCTAGAAAATTCACTGAAACCTAACCCATTTTAATTGTGCTAGACTAAATGCTAGCCAGATGTTGCGACGGTTTTCTTAGAATCCAAGTTCCGCATAGACATGTGCAGAACATATTTTTGGGTCGTACCGAAGTCTGAAGAAATATTTACTTAGATTTAAAAAAAACCACAATCAAAGGTCTTCATCACACTAAACTAAATATTTACGCCCCATAAAAAAAAATGTCAACATCCTTGATTCCAAATTCAAAACACATTTTTATCTTATGTCAATTTCATCCAACCAATAAAACGCAACACATGTGAGATGACTTTTAACATCAAAGCATTATACCTTAACTTAGAATTTTTGAGCCATCTATTTTCATCTGAGCCATCAATCTTTGCCCCCCTCCTCCTTCCCCTTCGCTGCACCTGCGCTGCGCTTGCGCATCTTTATTATTAGACGTCGCGACGCGCCGGTCGTTGACCCCGGCGACCTGCTTACCGAAATAAATCGTGCACACGTGCCAGTTAAGCTTTTGTCAGGCTTGCAGAGTTCTAGGGTTGGTTTAATAGTACCTGTTTTACTCCTAATTATCTAGATTTTTCTTTGCATAGCGATTGAATGATCAATTAGTGTAGCATTAATAAAACCAGTCACGCAAATCTCATCAAGTCATTAGTTAAAGACGATCGGAATTTTAAATTGTTTGTAAAATTCAAAGCCGTAAGATAAGATCACAATTTTTCCTCAACTTATTTTCCCATAAATGGAAACTCGTATAATTAATGTAATTTTAAGCTTCAGTGATTTGTGATAAACCTTCTTTAGGTTTATCACAAATCACTGAAGCTTAAAAATCAGAATTTCAATCGATTTGATCTCCGAATTCATTTTGGATTGACCGCGCATCGATAGCAATTTCTTAAGAGAAGAATTCCTAGACGAAGTGACATTCTATCAACGAAAACGATAATGGATAAGTCAAAAATGTAAGGAACTGACATAAGCTATCGAAAAGCTCAAGTAAATATAAAGGACTGACAGAAGCTACCGAAAAACGTCTTGCTGAAAGTCGTTACAGAAATCGAAACGATTTACATTTTTTAACTAGGCCTCCTGGTATTTTTTTACCCCATCATTTTGTTGGCGAACTACCTAACGTACTGTAGTACCGGGATTTACGAATATAAAGGTAAATTAAACAAACACTTGGAAATAAGATAATTATTAGCTTTAGAAAAAACTCATTTTTTCTCTATCCACCGTCGATCTTTTTCTATATCTTCTAATTAATTATGAAATGTTTATATCCTTTTTAATTATAATATGCCAGTGTACATTTATTAAAAGCAGAAAAGAATTACTTAAAAAGCGTTAAAATATGGTCCGCATCGCTGGCAAAGGGGAAACTGCCCAGAAGCCTGGCAGCATTGCCACGCTGGATGGCAATACTGATTCTTTCAATCAATCATTTATTTATTTGTTAACTTAAGTACACAATAAATATAAATAGATCTTAGGTTAGTTAAACAGGGCGCTATGTTATGCCAAGAGGCATACAAATTTGAAATTTTAAATAAATAGTAAATAATAGTATTAGTTTTATGATAAAAATAAATAAATAGTAAATAATAGTAGTTTAATGATTTCATTAGTTTTTTGAAATGTGTGACATTTAGTTTTTTTTAAAAGAGAATGCTCATGGAAGTTTGGAATCCCGTACCATGCTGCATCAAAATCAAACCTTGTTTTTTATAGACTACACTGATCGTATTAACTCCTACAAAAATTATTTTTGAAAAAAAAACCCGCGTTTCAGAGTTATTTTATAAAATCGAAACTAACCTAAAAAGTAGGTCTATTTTTTCGACGCTACCAACGACGTATTTTAACACACATACATTACATTATTGCTCTAAAAACAGCGTAATACACTAATATTAGTAAGAATTACGAGTTAAAGTAACATCCACAGTATGCTTGGCTGAAACTCGATTTTATTTTAGACCTTTACATTGCCAATAGTCAGTCAGTACAGTACAAATGTCAGATGCCACAGATAAGATAACTATAAACCATAGAGTATAGTAAGTGCTATAAACTAGTCGGGATTTAGGGATGTAATCGATAAATCAAAATCTTTAGGCTGAGAAAATCTATTTTGTTGCAAATAGCAATAAACCAAACTAAATCGATTTGGTGTACTGATCTTACTTAATTGTAATTAATTTTAGAGTCCGCTCGACAGACAAGGGTTTGTTCAATTGAAACGGAACGTCATTTATATTCAGTTGAAACGGAACGTCATATAAAGGGAGTAAAACAATATTCGTACTTTTAAACTCGAAAAGTATATTTCCAGTTCAAAAATCAAATCCCCGACGCGTAATGCCGTAAAAAAATATGAAACTAATTACTATAATATTTTGGTTTTGAGGCGCGAGACTTTTTGGTACCAACTTTGGTCATTGTCCTTTCCAGACACCATGTCTGGAAATTTATTGTAAGTAAATACGTAGAGCCATCCCCAAAACACTCTTTTTTTGCTAATGCAGTTCTTTGCTAGTCATTTCTTATAATATATAATCAATCATAGAGGTTTCGATAGTTTATCGCTAGTAACGTGTGAGAACATAACTTTGCTAATTTTGTAGGAAATAAATCAGACCCGTCCAACATACGGCCCCGAGCCACCTAGCGGCCCGCATAAGTCTCATCCGGCCCACGAGCTATTTAAAACTTCATATTATGACATCAATAGATATTGCGCGAACATTGTTAAAAAAATGTCCATAAGTCAGTTATTCCCGAGGCATATTTACCTATCCACCCCAAGTCACCTACCCGCGAATGTAGACCGTATCATCGCAGTCTAGTCCGGCGAAGCTTGTTTTATTTAAATTTAGACGTCACTTTTCATTTATTTGGCCCGCTACGGTTACAAAAATACTAAACTTGGCCCTCTATAAAATGATGTTGGACATCCCTGAACTAAATTGAACATTATGTTTGGAGAGGCGAAAATCAGTACCTAATTGTTATTTTTTTTTGTAATGCTATGAATGACAGTTGATGTTGGACTTCTACTCACAGTTCGAAAAACCAAAACGTTGAAATTAGGGGTTTTTAAAATTATACCTCAAAAAATATAAAAAACTTTACGTGGGTATCGAATTATTACCTAAATTGGTGTTTTTTTGGCCAATGAACCTTTAAATTATAAAAAACGAAGGAAAATGTCGGTTGTTTTTAAGCTATATTATACCTACCTAACTTTTGAATTTTTATCAATGACTGCCAAAAAAGGCGCCTCTGCTCATAACAATTTGGTCAATGACATTGATGCAGAAAATTATGTTGCAACATTAGGTAATGTCTAATATATGCAGGAATTTCCCTGTGAATTTTAACTAACTAAAAAAAACAAATTAAGGAGGTTTTTGATCTTAGATCTTATTACAATATTTAACAATTTCAGTAATAATACCATCAAAGAATTATTCTTCCAATCAGGACATAAGCCTGATTACACAAAAAAATAACCCGCTTCTATTCCACTTGACTAATCTCCCGACGCAAATAAACTCATTGCTTGCAATTCAGAACATAGTCCAGACGGAGAAGTAAAACAAAACCGGCGGAGCGCGTCTGCTACCCGTATTGATCTGTCTGCTAAACTTAGGTTAACATAGTGCACCCAGACGGTGGTATAGCTACTTGTATGTATGGCTTCGGCTGAGCGCGAATCGGATCGATACAGAATGCACAATTTTGAATTGAGAATGTGAGTTTGTTTTTCTGGTGATTTTAAAAAGGAAGGAGGTATCTATACATGGATTTATTAAGTGCTTCAGCTCTTTGATTTACTGTAAAAGCCGTTAGATACTTACAAGGCTTATCTGAAAAAATAAATAGTTTACAGGGTGTTGAACTAATGCAGATTAGTGGATATTACTTATAGAAAATGCATACATAAATATTTAATTTTACCCGATCATCTCCGACATAAATTAGAATTAGACCGTTGTGAAAACGTCATATCGACACAATTCGACTACATCGTCAGAAGTAGTCGGACAGGATTCAGAAATATGATTGGATTATAATCAATTGTCAAAATACAGCCTGCCACCAATCAAATGCCTGGACAAGACTGGTAATAAATCAGTACGGACAAACGGTAGCCAAATTAGCTGTGGAACTACTGTTACTTTAATGCACCATAAATTGAATATGGACGAAACAATAAATTATTACGATGAATGCAACTTCAGGGTTGCCAATAATGCTAATATATTTAAAATATTAGTTATTTAATTTTTTTTCTACTATTGTTTATTATGAAGGAAAGGAACGCAGTTTGATTCTAACAAAAAAACTAAAATTTGCAATAAATTGTTCGATATTCAAGTATGCAATCTGACACCACTTAAAAATAGCACTTGCTGCATCACTAAGAATAGCGCTGACATTTTGGAAATAGAATTTAAAAGATGACGTTTTACAAACGTAGCTAAGCTCTGGCTGAACGATATAAAATGTTATTAGTGCAGCATGATTCTATTGGTCTTAGAAAGTCCGCAATAACGCTGCCATCTTGATTTTTCAATATAATTTCCGAAGACAATTTTGGCAACTCCTGACGATGCCATTCAAGAGCCAGAAGAACATTGTTGCATTATAACATCAAAATCAATATTAAAATGTTATGTGCACAACAAATTATTCGCTACATAAGTATCCTTACAAATGTTTTCGATGCGAACACGGAGTTGGCAGTTAAACGAGAAATACGCGGAATCGTTTTACATTATAGAGTATAAAACCACGTGACGTTATAAAATAAAGGGTCAAATAAGTGACCGCGGTTTTATTAGTACGTTCGCGGGTATAACTGCAAAATAGGTTTCTTGTTCTTTGAAAAAGTTATACAGGTCTGGCAATCTGGGATAGGATAATGATTTAATGAATTACTGTTTGTATGGTTAACAATTTCCAAGAGATTTTTTTTTGTAGAATAATATATTAATACGCAGTCCATCAATCAGATGTGTACAGATTTTTTGTTTTATGAATAAAATATTCGCTGTATAATTTTGTTTTTCAACCTTTGTTAGTGTAGCGCTGAACTTTTGTTTTATAAGTAATTGATTCTATACAACGAATTGCCTTAAAATTTTCCACAATAATATTATTGAATAGGTCCACTTCCTTTTAATGGATCGAAACTGGCCAGGTTTCTTGTTTCAGGAGTCTAATTCGATGTTAATATTATTATGTCGAATCTAATTTATGTAACAAAAACCCAGCTTCTAATATCCTACATTTCCACTCTGATGCTGCGCCTGCGCCGCCGCCGCAAACACGAACACATCACTATCTTTAACGAGTCCAATCATGAAATAGCCCGTTTTTTACAGTTCCCGGTACTCCATATACAACGGTTTCCTAGAATAACCGTATTGCAAATGCAGCCATATGGCCTAAAGATAAGGTGCGCTCCAAACTGCGCAGGAGTTGCTGTCAACGCGTTAGTAAAATAAACAAACTTGTCAATTTGTGAACTGTTTTGTTTACAAAACTGTGGACTGTGCTGTGTATGTTAATGTGGACATGTGTTTTGCAATGAAAACGGGTTTTCTGCCATTGACTAGGAAATGTTAAAATAGATTTGATAGTTAAAATCTGTATCAATCTGGTCAATGAGCTGATACGTTATCAATACTATTGTTCGCTAATCATTACTATGAAAATGACTCATGTATGCACATACATGTATACTACCCGTATGTGCATTCATGCATGTATATGCAACAGAGACTTGATCAAACACACACTACGTTCAGAAACATAAACAATTTTCCAAAAATAGTAGGTTTACAAAGTTTCTCAACGCTCTGGCGCTGCACCGCATCGTATAATCCGATCTGTTTATATTAACCCAAAAACAATGAAGTAGGTCGAATTTTATGTAGTGTTGTTATAGCTTTATAATGTTTTAATGCACTGATTTCGATTTGGGTCGTTCTTCATTCTTGTATGTGTTTTTCTTGGCACATTTTATATAGTAATTGACAGTTTATCTATTACTCATGTATTTTATTTAAAAGAAAATCCTGAATAACTATAATGCCTCTGTCAAAATGGCAGGCACATTGCGTAATGGCTGCGGACATCGAAAACTGAAATACTTCTCCTCTGTTCATTATCAATCGAGAGTCCGGTGAACGAAGGCGCGCCCGCTGTTATCTAAACGTTAAGACCGCCCTGTTCCCTTAGAAATATTTATACAAAATCTTTTTTTTTTATATGTATTTCGGCACCCCTACCTATAGGCGCCACAGTTGAAATGTCAAAATTCACACCTGCGAGCTGCGCCACATATTAAATAAAGTTACCTGTACGAAGACAGGTTGCTTGTTGAGAAGGGTAGCCCTACTAAATGGTAGGGTGCAAGTGTCCCCTATCCGTTTACTAATGGCCAAAAAAAAACATACACAAAACGTTTTTGACCCTTCAAACTCCCTGACGTGGTAATTGGATACATTTACCTACCCCAGATTTGTAATAGCATTCAGCTGTCAAAGGTAATTTTAGGTGCCGTGATTGGATAAACGAATTTATTTGAAAGGCAACAAAATCTTTTGACATTTGTCAAATAAACGGCATGGAATTATTAAGTAGTATTCGTATTATATAGATGTGTTAAAGTTCCTCACAAAAACTGAATAAGAATCCCATAGACAAGCCCATAATATTTCAAATCAAGAATTCTCTCATTCTCGCATGCCCGAACAAAGCGGCATCTACTGTCTGTTCTACTCACAAACGGGCACGCTGTACCCACTAACCATGGAGAATGATACCATTCCATTGATTAATCTATAATGGAGTGTATGCTAATTGAACTAATTATTTACAGTGCAAGCTAACGGTGTACACGGACGTACATTGTGATCAGTTCGGCCGGAACATTACCGCGGTAAACTAATTGGCGACCATTGTTCCATGGTATATGGACGCCGGAATAGGGTTGGGTGCAAGAGTTTAAGTAGAGGGTTAGGGTCTAATTGTCCTTGAAGTATTGTGGTGATAAAATTAATCGTGGGTGGGATATTGGGGACAAACACTGATAAGAGTGGGAGCCTACGCCATTATATTATTAGATAGATGTGATTAGTTGGAGGGTGCCGAAAAGTTATACAAGGCGCGGCAAAAGAGACATAATCGTCTTATAACGTGTCCACTGCTGGAACAGAAACCTTCATCCCTCCGAAAGGGAAATGTGGACAAACACAGGGAGATGGATGGCGGACAGGAAAATTCTACGTAGTAGGTATAAAGTGAATTACAGTTATGAGAAAAACACGATCTTGAATTCATTGCAAATTATTTGTACACAGTAAGATTTCGTAGGAAGGCTTTTGCCCAGGAGTGGGACAGTACGGACTAGCTATAAAAAGTGTTCCTTCTGGTGTCTTTACCAACAAATTATGTCGAGGAAATTATGTAAAACTAATAATAGATACTAGGTAGGTGTAGGTGCATAATCAACTTAGTAGTGTACCACAGATAACTGCACGTTTTTACGTGCTACACACAGCACGACGCGGCTACGAGATCACGTAAAAATATGGCGCAGATTATGTTGATTACATAGTACATAAGTACATATGCAGTAAGTATAGTTATTTAGTTAAAACTCATTTCATTAGCCGCTTAGTAGTGCACAAGGTTGCTGATTTCGAGGTTAAAGTTGTGGTTTTCGTTTTACCTACCGACCTATAATTTTCAAGGATATGCAAAGGGAAATTGTTTACTATCATTTTCAGCTGTTTCCGTAAATTTAAGAGCAAGCCTTTGTTCAATGCGTCATTGCCAACTCCAGTCTACCTCTGAACAATTCATAGGAGGAATTTATTTCAGAAAAATCTTGAACAAAAAATTTTGTTTCATGAAGTTTCAGTTTTGGGGACCGTATTCACACCAAATGCATTTTGCCAAATTGTGAGAGAATAACTTATAATTAGGGATATTCGGAT
The DNA here is from genome assembly GCA_950022335.1 of Eurois occulta. NCBI lineage: Eukaryota > Metazoa > Arthropoda > Insecta > Lepidoptera > Noctuidae > Eurois > Eurois occulta. Next base: position 18,075,156 of record OX465489.1, read on the forward strand.
GCATATATTCAAGTACTATTTGTAACTTACTGGGGCTGCCTCAGTTTATGCATGACACAATGTTTTGAGATAAAATAAATATTTTTTTATTTTGTATATTACATAAAGTTTGAGTGATACTGATGATAAGTCGCATTGAGCGCACATTTTTTTTTCATTTTAGTGCTTTACTTCGAATAAATTGTCATATTTACCATTTTGTCCTATTCGAATATTCAGCAGCAAAATTTAAAATCGTAAAATTTTTAATGTGGTATTTTCAATAGATTTTTGACTGGTTTTAAATAGATTTTAAATATTCATTATGCTTATGAGTACTTCATTTTATACACACTGTATTATTCATAATATATCGCGATCCCTAGAAAAATTGGCATTTTAGGAAGCCGCTTTCTTACTTTTGTTCCCTATGCCGCGGGAAAAATGTACTTAAGGTAAATATGCATCCGAATATCGGATCTCTACTTATAATTTATAGTTTTCCAAGACAGCTAATATGTCTATTAGTAATAACTATGGATAAACGATGCATATTAATTATAATGTTCTTCGATTACGGAAGACGATTGCGTGCGGCTGCAAGCTCCATTTGTCGATCGGCACAATGTTCCTGTCCAATAGTTTTGTTGGTCAATGTGTTATGTACAATGTGTGTACTTATATGTACCACCTATATGTATAAATGTTAATATGTATGTATGTAATGGATTTAGTACCGGTAGAAGGCCGGGCAGTGCACTGATTACAATTGAAAATAAGTTTTGTGTACAAAAACTAGTTCTTGTTTATAGAAAAGATGAATAGATAGTTTAATTTATAGACCATACCCTCCAGTGTCTAAGTTACAAATTGACTCGATAATGCAGAAGTGTTAAAATTATATTTAATAAACCTGCTATAAAGTAAATAACAATTTTATTACTCAGTCTTTTACAGTCTCATCTCCGAGTTTATAAAACAATTAATGTTTACAATTCATAGCAAAACATTTTCAACTCAACAGATTATTGAATTACTGTAACTGTAACTTTATAGTTATAACTTATCACTAAAACCTGTATTTTATCTTCTATACATACAATTAAATAAAATTGAAGTGTTTGTTTGTAATATCAAAATAACTGCTTTTTACTGAATGCATATGAAAATAAATACTGCACTAATAACATTTTTTTTTTTCAATTTTTGTCTGCTTGTCGGTTTGTTCCGGCTGATCTCCGTAACGGCTGAACCGATTTTGACTGGACTTCGACTGGCAGATAGCTGTTGTTATAAGGTCTAACATAGGCTACTTGTATTTACGAAAAATAATTAGGGTTCCGTGCAAAAAAAATTAAAAACTTTGAAATTGTTAATAAAATTCGACTCAAACGGCTAATCTCCGAAACGGCTGGACCGATTTTGACCGGATTTTTACTGGCATATAGCTTATGTTATAAGGCTCCACTTTTATTTTAGAATAAGAATTAAGGTGCCGTGCAATATAATTAAAACCCTTGAAATTGGTATCAAAATGCGAATTAATGCGGACAATGTAGTGGGCTGCAATATTGTTAATATTTTGTATTATCTTTCCTCTGTTCCAACACATACCTATGTAGCTGTTTATTGTCCGTGAATAAATCAAATAAAATTTGATTCAAAGCGAATAAAGTTATATTTTTTTTTATAATAATTTCACGCGAACGAAGTCGCAGGCAACAGCTAGTACATCTAGTATAAATCTGCACATCAAGCTACCCGAAACTGTCAAATTTTCCCAATCAACCTTGAACCTAACGCGTTAGCGATAAAGTTGAAAATCTTTTAAAGAAATTTGACAGATTTGTAGTAGCTGATGTGCTTGGAGTCTGTACCCTGTTTAGTATAATCATTACCCTCTGGCATTTTCTGCATAATTAGTACATTAGTATTCTCCCAGAGATCCTCCGATTCCTGTTCCCACAATAATTACCCTGTAATTTTTAACTGATTAGCAAGTTTGACGACCCAGGGGACGAACATGTCGCAAAACGATCATCTAACGGATGTCTGAAGAAGAACGGCTGGTGGTCCAGGAAAACGAGTGCGTCTCCGAGAATCTTGGCAGTTTGGACACGGTTTTATGAGGGACTTCGTGATTGGAGGTTTTAGTGGTACTTCATGTGAATCATTAGCCATAAAGTTGGAGTTGATGGTGGTCTCGGAAACGTATTGATGATAGCCCTGAGCGCCAATGACAAAAAGGGCATACGGCATAAGGGTATTACTGTCTCACTGCTGGCCTCTTCGCGAGGCACCAGCATTAATCACCACGCTACTATCTATCTACTATATTAATACTTTATTATTTGTTATTTATTAGTCACCACGCTACTAGACACAGTCAAATTCTATCAGCGATACGAAAGAAATGTCAAAAATGAATTTCATTGACAGTTAGACACTTTCCTGGACAGATTACCTGGGATTCCATGATTCCTCTAGAGTCTAGGAAGTCGATGTAGAAAAACGAAGCTCTTTGAAAGCGATTGCAGCGTGTTCTTTTCTTAGGACATGATGTGAGAATAATCACCTTTTAGAAAAACAAAATGTCCGCCAGCACCTTGACGTAGGAAGAAACGCGAAGTCCCGATACAGGAGCGAACGGTAATTAATAGAAGGTCACGTTGCGCCGTTAGACGCGCCGGCGCATCTCCACATATACAGCAAGTGGTCGGCGTCCGGCTGCTGTATATAGACGACGCGCCCTTTTTAGCCGCGTGCGCAAGTGCTCGTGCAATAAATCGATCTTTATTGGATTAGTTTTTGCTGGTTAAGTACCGAAATTGATGGGATTAGGACGGTGGAGAATGGAGAAGGATGTTGGTACTTGGAGTTTGGTTTTTCTGTTGGAAGTAATGTTGTTGCATTTTGAATAGTTAAACAATTGTGTAACTTATCAGATATTGTAGGTGCAGAGGCGAAAAACTAATTCGAACGTATTTCTGAGCCCCAAAACAGGGGATCTTGTAAATAATCTGTTATAGTTTGTGATCGATCTTGTTAATTAACAACTACGAACGACATGACGACACAGCATACGAACAAATTGAAATTCGTTGGACAAATGTAATGTTGCAAGTAAAAACTCGTCAGTAAACTTACAGTTGCGTTGCAAAGGGCTTGCACATAACGGAGTCGTATGCAATTACAAATTTGTCACATCTCAGACACATTATAATTAAGTTGCAAACACTAATGACCTTCTCGGTATGCTAAGCACGAACTACAAGTTACTACTGTGACGTATCTTAACACAGATCCTATTTATAAAGCTGGCGATATTTACCGTAGTTCCTGGAATAACTGGAAATTCTGAAGATCCTGGGTTTGATTTCATTGATAGCTGGTTCTCATTACCCTGTCATACAAGACTGGCAGAGGAAATGGTTATGAACTGGTCAGAAGAATTATATTCCAGGGGAGAACCGTATTCGCGGGCTTGTGGACGGTGAGTAATGGGCTAGCTCGCCGTCCGTCCGTCCTATGCCGACAGGCCGTGTCGACGGCGCGTTCGTGTTCCACGCGCGCCTCAAAGAGATGACAGCAAACCAGAGGGGCCCGCATGGGCCGATGCCTGCCAGGGCTGCGGGACTGTTCGAAAGGGATACCGCGGCCCTGGAACACAAAGGGCAAAAGAAGGAACATAGGTGGGTTTTAGTCAGTAAAAGTCTGACACTCCCTTCCGCTCCGCCCAGAGCGGGAGAGTCATTTGATGATTTCCCATCCCAAAAAAAAGGGGAGAACCGTATTGGCGAATCCTGGAGATCTTAAATTTATTTCTTGAATAGTAGTACATCAATAACCTGTCTTACAGGATTCTTACGCCCTGAAATGATAATGAAGAGTGTCAGAAACACTATAAACCAGGGGAACACCCGTTATCGACATAACGTGAAAACTGTGAAACATCTCCCTGACCTTTATGGGGATAAAGCTGCAATAATACAAAATGTATTTCTTCAATGCTTTAAGAGCCTGACTCTTAATGTGTAGGAAGTTTATTGAGGTCGATACTTAAGGTTAAGATGGGCGCGTCGATATCCTATCAAAGACAAGCGGAGTGTCGATGGAACCTGATAGAAACCGTTACCTCACTAATTAGAGGTATTACGTGTACCGATAGATATTACTTGAGAGTTACGGAATAGACGATTGTTGGTGATTGCTTTATTAGTCTTGATAGTGTGTAGCTGTAGGTGTAATTATTGTGAATGGCGTTGTGTTAAGTGTCTTGTTTAATAAGCTTTAACGTTGAATTTCCTTTTGGCGGAGGTTTTACGTTCGTGTAATGTGTTGTTTCACAGTGCGTGTTCACAAATAGTGATGGCTAGTTGGTATCAACAATAGTTCCTCTTCTTTGAAAGATGCACACGCTGAAGAGGCACGTTTGAGTACAGTTTTATCAATATATTTTTAATTCTCTTGCTTTTTTTCTCAATTTATTTGAAGTCAGTGCAGCAAGTCCTCTTCCACACTTCTTTCCAGTCATCTTCGTATCGGTATCACAGTATTTCCATCGTTTATTTGGTCATCACGTCATATACTTATTCAGAATCAATTGATATCAATCACTTTCAATCAATAGACACAATGGCCATCCCGTTCCGTAATACCACCATGTCCAGTTTGCGACAGGCGACACCTTACCTAAGAAGTGCCTAGCGGTAGTTATCCGCGGAATTTTAACAGATATCAAAGTGCGTGACCTATGCGGTAAATATTTACCTTTATACCTCGCTTTTTAGTTAAAGGGGTGAGCAGTATTAATGGTAGCGGTAAATTATATTTAGATGTAAAGATATTTCGCTGAGGCGATGTTGCTTGGGAGATGGGTAGATAGCTACTGCATGGTTAACTGACATAACTGTGTAAGTTCTAAACAGTATAAGTATCAAAGTGGGAAGTCTGCCTTTGTGTAAAACAGTGGCTTTTAAAGCCATCATTTGACTATGAAAGCAAAGATTTGTGTCATTGAGACTTGTCAAGTAAAGACAAAAATACGTTTCCAAGTTAACTGGGTTGTAAGGTCGCGCCATGTAAATTACGGAATTCAGATGCATTCGGTTAGTTAGCCTCGAAGCCGTCCCCAACATATTTGGGAAAAGGCATTACAGATGACGGTGATTTCTGTTTTAATATAAAATTAGCCACACAAACATACAAAGAAATGATAAACTAGCAAAATATAAATAAATCACACAGAGCAGGCTATACAGTTATGCGAACCTTCGCGAAAATATTCAAAGAACACGCAATTAATAAACCAAACAACTAGGTTACCTAAACAATTAATTAACCGCAGATACAACGATTATCCTTATTATTATTAATATTAGTTTATTAAGTAAATAGTTAAAATATAACCTCGCTTCGAGTTCCGGATGCGGATGAGCAGTAGTAACACAATAACCTTATTCGCGGCTAACTCTTGAATATTCATATTTTATTACATTTCTTTATTAGTTATTAACCTAATTTTCAATGTTAATTAACCTCTAAATAGTTAAGTGATCGTTGAGGCGGGGGAGTTTAAATTATGCTTAGAAATGTAAAGATTATGCGATTTTTTGAACTCCGGATTCTAGATGTGTGGGAAGAAACGTGTATCTGGCGGCATTTTTCTACGGAAATGGGGGACCGCTGGTTGGCGTATATTTAAATTGAATTAAGCACTAATAACACTAACATAGCATATAAGCTCAATCTGTTACTAACCACTAACAGCTTATGGACTGATGCAGGTCTGAAATAAAGATATTTTATTTATTTAGACACAAAAAGGTAATGCTAAAGGGACACTAAGATACATAAGTTCCTACCTACATACATTCATGTGTTCATGCCATGCCTGCTTGCTTCCAGCCAGCAGAAAGTACAAAACGCCTCCTGCTACAATCCTTATAGACATTTTTCGCTTCGTCCACAATCACACACGCACAACTGTTGCGAGTATGTACTACTAAAGCAATATCAGGCAGCCACTGAAATTTTCATTTTCAGCCAATTAAAACAACCACTCAATTGCTAGCAACTCATTATCATCTGCCTAGCCTTTTCCAAACTATGTTAGGGTCGGTTTCCAGTCTAACCGGATGCAGCTAAATACCAGTATTATACATGGAGCTACTGCCAATCTGACCTCCACAACCCAGTTAGTACTGGGTAATACGGTACCCCTTGGATTGAAAAGACTGGTTGCTAGCAAATCATTTGCTTCAAATATTAGTAGTTAATTTCAAAAGACAGGTGCAAGCTTATTTGAAATCATTTCAAATCGATCAAAATACTTAATCAGGATTTAATCGGTTATTTAATTAACAATAAATATAAAGAAAGTGCGCTACAGCTTAAATTTAAATTCTCCAACTTGTTTTGACAGACCTTGAAATAAAAAAACACGTAAACAGAGAAAACCGGTTTCGGTTTTACTATCTGGGCCTAGATTTTTAAAGTCTCGTAATTCTACATTTTGAATTACTATCGTACACATTTAACACCGTTACAAAAAGCATAAAACGTTTTTTTTGCTATGATTATTTTATTTGATAGGCTTGGTCTGGTTAAGCGAGAAAGAGTGCGCCTGACTTGCTGGAGTACGTCACTCCTACCTTAGTCAGTTCGTCAATTTTTAGACTGTGTTTGGACAAGCAACGATTCTGTCTAGATTTAACTTATTCGCTCGAAACTATCATCATCTGCCTAGCCTTTTCCCAACTATGTTGGGTTCGGCTTCCAGTCTAACCGGATACCGGTGAATACCAGTGCTTTAAATGGAGCGACTGCTTATCTGACCTCCACAACTCAGTTAGTACCTACTGGAATTACTATTTAAATAAAATAAATAAAAAGATGTACAATTAACAGCCGGGACCAACGGCTTAACGTGTTTGCCGAGGCACGGAGGAAACTCGGTATGTAATGGGTGGTCACCCATCCGCTGTTATTATTTAGCCACGAGCTCTACCTGTTGGGAGCTCATAAATGTATCGACAACATGTTTCACGCCATCACTACGGCTTTCCTCTATAAACTTATAACCGGTAAACCCAGCACAGAGGAACTCCCATAAACTACGCAAATCAATAATTCTAAACTAGCGAATATTTCTCAAAACCAGTCAGTTGAGGTCGCATGAGTTTCCCTCGCTCGTGTCAAAGTGCAGGTGCGAGTGGAAAGCGCATTTCGCTTGAATCTGCGCCTGCGCACCGCAAGGCTGAACGATGCCTTTTTCGAATGATTCATTTATTTATTTTTTTATTTATGGTTGGAATTCTGTTCCGGTTTAATTAAGTTCTTTTATAGTATCGGAAGTACTTGTTAGTGAGGTACATAGTAGGTATGTCACCTTGATTGTAAACTTATTTTTTTCTTGATTATAGGAATAATAAAGGCGCTTCTAGGTGTTAAATTCTCTAAGTGTTCCGTCCCCTTTTACAAGCATCACTGATATATAATTTAAGTACGCAACTCAGTGCCTAAGACAGTTCAGATTCGAAGTATTATTCCTCTGGCATTGAAAATCCAATTTTTACGAAGAAATATGACAACCACTCATTACTACTGACGCGTAGACCACATATCGCGGCAAACACTACAAACAAACAAAAAAGTAGGTACAGAAAAAGCAAAAGACGAGCACAGAATAAAGCACGCATTCAGATAATTGTATGCCCACTCTCCTTAACCGCACGCGTGATGTTTACGAAACCCTTCTAGGTCTTGCGATAACATTGTAAGGACGTAAGGACGTGCTAAATGTATCCCCCCCGTGTAAACACTATACGTCTCGTTATGATGCATCATGCGTGTTTGCGCAAGCGCAGCGCATCGTGACGTGTTTCCGATATTTGAATTTGTGGGAACCGAGGAAAAATTGGCTGAAGGTATTTTAATCGACGATTTTGTTGAGTGCACTCCACATTTAATTAATAGCGGGTACGTTAAGGTAAAATAAATTTTGTAAAATATCGAATAAAAAACTCGTGGATTTGTCGGCGAAAAAGGTAAAAGCACGTACTTTTACCCTGTCAACACATCTAACAAACGCCGACACCTAGCCCACTCACAGGAGCTTAAGAACAAACCAACAATGTTGGCTAAAAATCCTCTGAACAAAGACACGTAAAACCTAAACACACAACTTTTACCTGCAAAGCCAATATTCAGCACAAACTGATAGATTTCTAAACGCAATACCTCAGGTCGGAACACGGGATTCACGTGTGCAAACACAAACAGAGATACAGACAAACAGACAAATGTTTGGGACAAGTAAGTTGTGCTAGCGTGGATACTGTTGATGTTGTTGATTACTGGTAATTGACAGAAGCTCCTGATAGCCAGCTTATTAACCAGCTGTAGGTCAACTGTTGATAAGGGCGAAACTAAAGCAAATAAATTGTTAGACATGAAATCCTGCACTAACGGTGGGTGGGTAAATATATGAATCATAATGATCTGCTTGCAATATTCCAACTGCTGGCTCTGCTCTAAGAGAGAAGAGGGCTTACTATAGCACTTTTAGTTAGATATCTAACTAAAACAATAAATATTAGTATTTATTCTAGACGACGGTACCTACTCTAAAAATTTCCATAAACGCTTTCAGCTCAAGCCTTACAACAAACAGACACGCACGTAAACAGTCAGAAGTGTGAATGCGAAAGTAAATCGTCGTACAAAACTCAAAGTTTGCCCAGTGCACGCATACGCCATTTTCCTAGCAGCCATGTGTGACCAGCAAAATAAATCGCAGGAATCGCAGGATTCCAACGAACCTTTTACTTCTTCCAAATTAGGAAGGCTTTATGGAGTTCCCAGTAATATAATTAGTCAAGCATTGAAAAGACTACCTAATGTATGTGTCTAGAATTTACAAACACTGCTAAAGGTATTGGAGCTGATGTCTTAAAAAGGAATGCGTTAAAAGCTTTGGCAGAGGAGAAAAATTATGAAATGGAAAATCTTTAGGGTGAAAATAAAATGTTTCGCGAAAGTGGTGTCTTTATATGGGCATTTAAGTACGCACAAAATTGGTAGCCATTGAACTAAGTTTTACAGCTTCGAAAAGTAATAAAACGAATACAAAACCTCAGCGGAAATTCTGCCACTTTTCGAAAAGTTGCTATTATAACCATTTCCCAGGTCCCGAGATTTTTTTATCTTCTAAACGGACAGACCTACAAATAAGCTCAAGTAATTACGTACAAAAAGGGATACAATAGGTAATGTCGCTGCCTATACATGGCGCATAACATTTATCGATCGATTGATGGTAACATTGGCTGTTGACGGCCCACGACCACATCGGGGCATCAGGATTCCTTTAAAGGCAGATACGGCGTTTGTGCCAGTTTTCTATTACTGCCCTATATTCTGATTTGGAAAATTTTATGGTGAGATAGGTCGGGAAAAGGAAAAGTGGATTTAAAATAGCTGTCTCTATGGGTGTTCATTTTTAGAAACTTTCATTTCTGTAACTCAGCTATATAAGATTGTGCATATACCAGCGCCTGTAATTTCTGATGTCGAGATAAATAAAGATTTATGATTATGATTATTTCCTCGAATTAGGAGTGTTATACACATATTTGAGGCGCCATGATTGGGCACAGATCGGGTGGCAAAATGAATGTATATTTTGACGGCCGGCTCCAAATCATGTCGAACATGTCGCCTGCATGTATTTTTTCTGTCTTTTCTCATTTATTATCGCAGTCAATTAAAAGATGAGCTACTAATAAATTGAAATCAAATTGGTTAATCTATTAAAAATTAACAAACTAAGATAAGAGAAACCAGTGTAAATCTTATCTCAAAATGCTCCATGCCCTCAGGCCAGCGGTGAACTTCAGAACTCTTCAAGATTGTCACAATTACTGCGATCAGACTTAATAAAGTCAATGAGAGAAATTTTTGCTATATTGTATCGCCTTTGGCTAAATCGATAAACGTAAAAGTCGTTCACGCTTTCATTCCTTAAGTAGGGTAAGGAGTGGTGGAAGGAAAATTTGACGTCACACGTTTTTTGAGGAATGTGGGAAAAATACAGCTGGATTTATTGATTTTCTGCTGCTTTAAGCTTTAATTTAAAACTTAAAAAGAGATTCATGTTAGTATCATGCAGATCCGATGCATTTCTGTCCAGTGACAGCTTTTAAAAAAAAAGCAACATGGCGTCCACATTACGCGGGAAATCAAACAGATTTATTTATTTTTGTACAATAATAACAATTTTATTTATTGTTCTACTATTGTAAACAGATAGTTAAATAGTTATACAACCTGATTTGCATCTAGGACCTTGAATTTACAGTCAAATAGATCAGAAACCAGAACTACGACTTGACGCTCTATTGCGAAACAAATTCTTACTTGCGGAATCAAAGTCACGTATAAAATTCTATAACTCGTAAATGTATGAAGATAAGGTTGAATTTTGAGTAGTTTTTCTGAGATAAGTGGTGACAGAATTACCGTTTTATCGATTTACAAAATATTTTGATTAGTCTAATTTATTGGAAGACAATCTCGTTTTGACGTAACCGTCTAGAAGTTTCATCGGTTTTTTTATTGTGATTAAGTTGAAAATTATGCTAACGCCAACGATTTGTTACTGCCGCATTGTTGTAATGTCATTATAAACGTATTCGTGAGTTTGTAAATAAATGTTGAATATGTTGACCTTAACGGGGATGGGTTGCACTGGCGCCGCCGTACAAGGATTCATGGATTGTCTCTGGTTCATTGAAATTACTTGAATACTACGCATTTTTTACTGGTTGATTAAACAGCTGATTAAATAGCTTTTTTATTTATTGAAATACTGTATTTAATAAATGTCTTCCTAATACAATTAGCCTAATTTATGAGTCATAAATATAAACCACTTCAGTCAGTCTTAGCATATCATTTTCTAGGAATTATGCCTATTTAAAATCGTACATTCACACCAAGTTCCGCATTCATTAAACGAAAGTAGAAATTCGGCTGACATTTAGTTTTAAATTATTGATAAATAGCTAAAATAAAAATTTTATAAGTTACTAATAAAACTAATTAATAATCTACGAAGGTGTGCATTAATTACTTTACTAATGACGTTGTAAAATAATAAACATAACAGAAAATAAAGAAAACGTAGCAATGTTTTAGATCGTTATCGGCATGTCGAAATATTTGTAAACGATATCGATATTACCGATAGCAGCAGTCGCCGGTCACGATATCTTCTGTCCCGGGCTCAATAAGAAAGCCGCACTATTGTCATAAAGTGGGCCACGATGAACGCTAGCTATCAGATAAACAGACTGATCAATTCGACTAATTGCCTATCCAAGTATCGACCACTGACTAAAATCATCGACATCCATTGAAGCCACTGATACACCTCTACAGTTAACGAACCCGATTTATAATAAATATAAATATTCATTCGATTTTTAAAACACAACGGAATCGACTATTAATTTGAATGGCTTCCCGATTTAAAATCAGAACATTGACATACGAGGTCGCGTAAAGACGTAAAGATCCTTTTTAACCGACTTCAAAAAGGAGGAGGTTATCAATTCGGATGTTTGTATTTTTTTTTTTTATGTATGTTCGGGCATAACTACGTCACATATGGACGGATCTGCAAAATTCTTTTTTTGTTCAAAAGGGGTTTATTACGAAGTGGTCCCATTTAAATTTGGTGAAGATCTGATGCTGATCTTCGGAGATATACAATGGAACTCTTCAATAATAGACAGCAAATCTGCCGTGATTGGTGCCATGAAATGTATTGTTAACAATGTAAAAATAAAAGCATAGAATATATTTGTATAAGATATTGCAACTAAAAATGAAAAAATAAAAAAACTTTTTGCAAAAAATAAAACCGACTTCAAAAACACAAAAAAAAAAGTGAAAAATAATTTTAGCTTCAGAAGTCGGTGACAAAAAACTGAATCAAACAAATCACCGACTTCTGAAGCTAAAATTATTTTTCACTTTTTTTTTTGTGTTTTTGAAGTCGGTTTTATTTTTTGCAAAAAGTTTTTTTATTAAAAAACGAATCGCGTTCGTTTTATTGAGGCGCATTATCCGAGATACAAGAATCGAGTTGATGAATAAAAAATCGATTGTAAAACTCGAAGGGCATTACAGTACATGACCTGTCAACGAGTCGCGAGATACGTGACTAGTGTTGCGAAAACATATCGATATTCATTCGACGCTGTGCGCAATATGGAATTTCCTAGAATTTATGAGTAGCGGAATTACAGGTGGATTTTATTGCCTATAAAAAACCTGTATTTTTAAGATGATGACATATAAAATAAGACTAGAAAACAAAACATGAATTGATCTAAAAATAATAAGTTGTGTGTTTTTCTGAAAATGATGGATAGTTAACTCTTGTATTTTCCTTACTTCATCGGATCGCGACCTCTGTAAGTGTTAAAACCTTATCTTCAGTGATGGGGAGCCATCTTTTAGTGTTCAAAACCCACGAGAGGTGTAGATTACTGCTATTTACAACAGATAGGTGTGATTCTAAGTTATCATTTATCATCACTGTTAAGATTACCTTTTCAAACATTTATTATTTTCTAACTTCGTAACTTGGAATGCATACGTAATCTGCTGTCGAATTAATGTTTATTATAAAATATACGCTTACGTGTTGATGTTTTACACAATGAATACACAAAGATGCATAATCAACATACTTAGCATACTAATTGTCATAGTTTCATTATTTACGACTTATTACCATAATCAAGCAATTAACTCAAAAATATCTTATAAAACTTGTCATAGATACCGTCAATAGAAACTCGTAAACAGTGCTAAATTTGACAGCTCGATTTTCCCGTGCACAATAGAATTTAACGGTTTTTACCAGTTCTAGCCATGTCGGACTGTGTAAATTCCTCTTATTTGTGTCCGCAGTATGTAGGCCAATTTGTTACTTTTTTCCACAGCGACAGGTTTTGAAATGTATTTGTGTATAAAAAGAGTTGGCGCCAACACCGTTGTGTTAATCTGTGATACGTTATTTGCGATTTATATCGATGTTTCTTTTTGATGAGTTACGGCTCTATTTCTTTTTTGAAATGGCGTGAGGTTGAGATATGCGTACGTTTATTTGATGTTTATTACAATTAAATTGCAATATGAATCAATTTAGACACCATTACTATCTTCATGGGGGTCTAAATAGATTGTTACAGTTATCATTGATGTTGAAATCTAGACTTTTTATGACTTATAGGCAGGTAGCTTGGGGGCACTATTTATTTAACCATAAAGATTTAGATATTAATCTGATTCGTGGATATTGATCCGAATCGAATTACTTGCACTCAGTTTATATTTGATTCGATGTTTTCCTTATTTATAACCTCGTTTATAAACTTTAAGATGCAGTTAGTCTAGATTGATGGGTACCATTCCGATTATTCTTCTAGTAAACTGTAGATTAATCGGAGGAGATTATTAAAACAAAAATTGGTAGATACGCTAATATAACTTAAGATTTCATTGAGATACCAAATACTACAGCTGTAAAAAATAAAAAAATAAGTGCTGAGCATGTTATTGCTTGTTGTAATAATTATGTCAACCTGATCAAAGCCATCCGCTGTGGCACAAATTACTCACACCGTAAACATTTAACCTGTAAAAGGACAATTATCACTACCGTCCTTTCAGTTATTTTACCTCTTTTTTTTTTTTTTGGGGGTGGGATATCATCAAATGACTCGTCCCGCTCTGGGCGGAGCGGAAGGGAGTGTCAGACTCTTACTGACTAAAAACCACCCATGTTCCTTCATTGGCCCTTTATGTTCCAGGGCCGCGGTATCTCTTTCGAATAGTCCCGCAGCCCTGGCAGGCACCGGCCCTTGCGGGCCCCTCCCGTTTGCTGACAATTCTTTGAGGCGCGCGTGGAACACGAACGCGCCGTCGACACGGCCTGCCCGTCGTCATACGACGGACGGACGGCGAGCTAGCCCATTACTCACCGTCCACAGGCCCGCGCCTACGGTGGCCGAGAGCCATCACGGCGTGGCCCCCGACGCCCGGTGCTTCTCCCGCGGCGGCTGGGACGTGAGGAGGTTCTCTCCCTCTCACGTTCCGCCGCCTCCTTCGCTAGCATGACTGCTTCGCAGAAGGAGGCGACGGCTTCCCATTCCCTCTCGCCCCGGACAGTTATTTTACCTCTGAGATAATCTTTAGAGCAACGAAAATAAAGGTTACTGTCCTATAAAATAACAATGAAAGGACACTATCGACTTCCATGACCCACATCTTTTGTCATCTAGAGCCGCACTCATGCGACAATAAATTAAAAACCAACCAATAAATTACTTTAGTAAATCGTCGATCGACCTCACCAGTTTTGAAAAGGGGTGTATTCCCAACAACTAAGTGACACTTACGGTAATTAAACAATGACTCACGACATGATATCCTCGTTTAAAAAAAGAATCGTTTCCGCAAAGTATCGAGTGCCATATCGAGATCGAGTTACCTTGCGTATGCGCATATCGATACGTGGACAGACAAGCTGGCCTCAAGTTGTGGTAAAGACGAAATATGATAAGTGGGTTTCTGAGACAAAGGTCGGGATTTTAATAAGTTGAGCCATTGATGGAATATCGTTAATCTTGTCAACCTCTAGAGTGACAGTTGGGTCAATTTTGTAATTTTGTTCGGTGATTCGTTAATGCAAAAAGGCACCGCGTTTTAGGGTTGGTCATATTTTGGTGGGTCATGGACTCATGGTGACTTTATACGAAAGTTGAAGACAGAAATACATTAATCATGTAAATTCCTCACCTCCTCACATAGATACAGTAATACTTCCGAGAGCTATTAACATTGATGTGTCATCTGATGTTGCCATAAGCAAGTTTCTCACCGTTAAAGTGGAAAAATGTCACGATACCAGTACCACGACGGATATTGCAAAAGACTCGAATGAAATAGGAAATGGAACTAGAATTCTAAAATTATCATACTGCGTTAAGACTAAAAGGCACAAATAAAAGAAACTTAAACACTCTTATCATAAGTCCAATCTCAATAGCGCTTCCTTAAAACCTGTTATCACTAGGAAAGTGAAGAGAAATGCATACAATTTTATTACCTTTTGAGTTTTCATCAAATACGCAACACCTTAATGAACGCCTATCTTTTATTGCACTGTTCGAATATCAACCCTGGACTCAGCACTGTGCGTTCAAATTCCTACATTCATTAAATTAGGTGTCGCCTTGTTTTACTGAAAACGGACACATAATATTATATACTAGCAGGATGGTCTAAGTTGTACATAAAAAAGACATGATTCGCATTCGAAGTAAGTAAGGAACTTGTAGATAAAATGTAAATATTTATTCCTACGATCAGTTCATATCGTGTAGCGGAAACAGGCTTTTATCAATGTTTTCTAATCGTTTATTAACTTAGCATGTGGGACAGGGTTGAGCCTAGCGATATCATCAGAAATGACGCTAATTTAATGTCAGATGTCGAAGACGCCTTAGTAAACAAGAAGACTTATGTATGAGAGTGTCAAAAGCCTTGCTTAAATTCAAAATAGAATCGAAACGATGAAAACGTATTTTCGTTAGAATAAAGATTCTCGCTTTATTCTATCGAAAATACGTTTTCATACCCGAATAAAACCCAGAATAATAATTCAGATAATTTAAAAATATCCTTTAAAAAAGTGGTTTATCGGGATATGGCCCTACAGTACTTGCCCTGTGGCACCCCAACAGTCCCGGTTCGGTTATGTAAGTCGTCTAGCAATATATTACTAAAACATTTCCTTCCTGGCAACCCTGCTTATTAATATGTAAAGAACATAGCTAAGAGATTAGATAGATCTTACCTGATACATGTATTAACATAAGTAAACAATTAAGTGTCCTCATTTATAAATAGCCCATTCATTAATATATTTTATTAGGTTGCAAGAAGGAAGGCGGTGTAAGTTTGCGCAGGGTTTGTGAACGGATGAATGTTGATTTACATAGTGTCGAAGCAGACTGCTGAGCATGAGGTCCTGGGTTCGATTCTCAGGTCGGGTAAAGTGTTTTTGGATTTTTCCATCAGAAATTTCTCAGTATCAACCACTTAGTCTGGTTATGGGCCTGGTTGATAGCAATAAGCTTGCCCCATATAACATGAGACTTAAACAAAACTGGCGAATTGTGGAATTACTGTAGGTACACCTCTGCCAAACCCTTCAGGGATTACAGGCATGATGTTATATTATGCAAAAAGGAATGCGGCATGCGTTTGCGCAGGGTCATGATGAACAGATGAACGACGATTTACATACTGTAGATAATAAGATGGATTAAGACTGACTAGGCGTACTTGTTGATTCTAGTCGTTGTCATGTTGCTAGATCAATAGATCTTTGTTAACACCTCATATATAACGAGAAACACGTAATTATGTAGTTGAGATTTATTTGTGTATCTTTATGTAACGAGGTGAATATGTAGAATCCCGCAGCTTAATAATGCCCATAATGATCCTGCTGGACACAGGTGTACTCTCAGTAATAGGAAATGGCTATATTCCACGGCTCCAAAACACCGGACCAGGGTGCAGGGGTCTCCTCTCTTTAGTCCGTCATCGAAGATGCGGGCCCATCCGAAAATAGCTCGAAACTGCGAAGTGAACTCCCTTTTATTTTCCGATTCATGAGTTTAGAAAACTTATCGCTAGTAGAGACACCTGTCCAATCTTGTTTTCATTCATTTTTAGTTTGGGCCCCTTATGCGGAGTCGGAAACACCCGTAAATTCGTCCGAAACTACGGGTTTCGTGCTTAGAGAGTAGACCAACAGTGCGAGTTGGGGGATCCTACATGACTTCACTGTTTCAGATACATGCAAAGATTCTGTCTGTATTATGAAACGCGTGTGAAATGATATCCAGCGATAATTAGTATGGGTAGCGATAAATCGCGTTTTCAATTGGGAGTTTACAACTTGGTACAAGTTCGCATTCAATTGTTTTGTTCGCTTCAAACGATGATTCTACTAAGCTATCACTGCTCTGAATCCAACAGAATATTTTAATTTTCGCATTAATGTTTTATCGAAACAATAGCCAATTAGGTAGGTACGTGTAAGTAAACGAACATATCGTAACGAATCGTCGGTATTTGTCGTAATTGCGTTGCAATTTGGAACATAAATGCGCATGCGCAGGTGGGCGGGAAACATCACGTGCCGACCCAAACCTTGTGTGTGCATTCAAAATATTAGACGAACCTGTAAAATTTAAGTCTAAAGTCAATTTCAACTTTATTTTTAAGTATGATGGTGGAAATTTCAATGGAGTTTTTAAGGTGAGACCTATCACTTTTGGTGTTTCCGATTTAGCATTGCAAATGCGCTTAATTTGACTAGATAATACGGTTTCCGTGTAATAAACTGTAAAAGCTTGACAAATAGTGTTCAAGGCGATGTAATCTTCAATAAATAGGCAGACAGTGTAGTCAGAGACACCCGAGGTCAGGACACGTTTTATTTGAATGACATATCAGACGATATTCTGTTTAGTTTTTACTTAAAAAATTGGAGCTCCCAAGGTTGTGTTGTGACTAATGTATCGATGTAACAAGGATCAGATTGCAAATGATTCAGCCGTTTTACGATTTTGAATTTTATTCCGAAGTGATGTCGACGATGTTTGGTGTTATTTAGAGAAACCAAATAATCTAGTTCAGTCACAGTTTCTACAACCATCACTTTTAATTCTATTTAGGTGATTTTTATTTAAAAACATCAAATATTAAAAAGAAAAACAAGTGAAGTAATACAACGAAAATTAACAGCACCATTCAACGATCAATTAAAGTCAACATTTGAAGGCAGCTGACCAAACAGCAGCTCATCTTTGTGGAGAAAACATTTCTTGAAAACACACTTAAGTAACTGGCGACTGACGATGTTGTCATCATGGTATTCGTTCTCTCCTGTCAACCCTGTCCTGTGACTCTTTCAATCTTTCATTCACCCCTTTTTATATTATTCCTGACTCAATCCATCAAATCTTTGTCTTTTCACTGGCGACTGACAGTTTCTTGTTCTCCAAATCTTCTCCAAAAAAAGCACGTGCGTTCAATCCGGTCTAGACACTTTAGAAAAAAAAAACATACCGTGTATAATTTCATGCAAATTACACCATACAGATACTAAACGTCCGTTATCATAGACTGGAAATGTATAAGGCATCTTACAGACGGATGCGAACACGCGACGCGCTAAACGCACAATTTGGAAACATCGATATTCTTTTCCAAGTATTGATAAAAAAATGTTTTGTGATTCACAATGAGACGTCAGTCTATTATAATACATATTTCTAACCATATTCATTGTTCTCTTTTTTGTAAATTTCCACACAACAATAAAATTAGCGAGATAATATCAAGCTATCAGTTATTACGAGATAATAGGATTGTCGTGGGTGCAGGATAAGGAAAAACCTAATTTGTGTGTAGGAGTGAGTAATGCAATCATACGATTATGTTCTAGAATCCATACGTGTTTACATATCGAGCGATGTAATTATGGTCACGTTGCATTTATCGAATAGGAAGCAGAAAATCGCGCGTAAGAAAATATGAAACCCGTCTATGTGTAGCAACCCTTAACAAACACTTGATTGCAAGACCCGAAAAATATAGGCCAGTGGGTACACAATCGCTTTCATTGCTTGATGAATTGTAAACAAGTTTTTACGATTATATACATGATTTATTATATCAAATTGGCGGTTTCCAAAGTCACTGCTGCCCCGATGAAACACAGATTTATGTGTATAATACAGTCATCTACGGTAGCCTGTCATTACAGTCTTGTTTCGAATATGATGCCGATTATAGGCACTGAAATTAGTGGTATGTAAGTACTGATTTGTGAGCTAGTATATATTGCAATCGGATTACGAAGTCGAGTTACTAAATCGGTAAGGAAGTGAGACTTTATTGGTAATAAGATAAGATGTATTTTATTGAGCCTGTTTGTTGGAAGGACGCGAATTTGGGTTAATAAATTGGGAACAATAAATTAGTTGTGAAATGGCAAGGACCGTCCACGGTCCACCGGATGTTTCGGAAATGTTGAAATCAAAAGTTCTTGTGTCATTGGCGTACAAAATTAAAAAGGTAAACTCGTATTGTCTTGTGGTGGAATTTCTGAATGACCCATGCATGGACGACCTATGACCATTAACTATTACTTATTATGGCTTAATTCATTGTATTTGTTTAGTTCTTAGTTGTGTATGCGAGTCTTGTAAGACGTAAATATGTAGGTGACATCAGTTTTCGTTTGAAATTCTGTTTATTTAAATTCTTTCCAAGAACTGCAATAAGGTCGTATTTTTGTCTAATTATTTCGCAACTAAGACCTTCAATGTCTTCTAAAAACAAGTTTCCATCTACTTTCATTCACCTTCACAATAGGAATACTCAATTTAAGTCGATAATTTTTATTTTCCCGCCATGCAGTCGGCCATGACTGACACTTGGCTGAATTGTGTCAATGACAGCTGTCAAGTTTATGGATGATTAACTGGCAACATTAATTATTATGCACATAATAACTTTGTGACTAGCAACTGGGTGACCCTTGATAATAACTTGTGTGCTATCTTTTGAGCCCACCCGGAAGATAATATTGTTTTTATTAATCGTAGCCATTAGTCAATAAGTACTTTAATAGAAAGAGTACATTATATTAAGAGATATTTTGAAGTTACTGATACGCGTAATTAGTGCTAATTACGGGTTGCTCTTTAGCATTACGAGTATTTGTGTTTTTTAATAGCATTGAATCTGGTCTGAACCAGTCTTTCGAATAAATTCGTTTTGTTTTTGAATAAAATTACAGGTCATCCGAGAATACCTAAGCTAAAAATGCAAGAAAACATGATTGTCCATTCATACGGTATATTTAAAATTCTTCGATGTTAATCTGGTTCAAGATGTTCCTTAAGAATTTTGATGATGTGAGGTCATAATCCAAAGCAAAGTAATCAGAATGCTTGTCGCAAACATTTGGCATAGGCGCGATATATATTAACCATGATTTTATAGGACACCATGACACATTATAATTCATAATCTGTTTATTATACATAACTAATTAATCAGAAACATAATACATAATTACCAAAATAAAACATGATAACAAAAAATATAACATGACATAACATCACGCCTGTAATCCCCGGAGGGTTAGGCAGAGGTGTACCTTATCTAATACTACACCCACATTTCGCCAGTTATGTTTAAGTTCCACGTAATAGGAGGCGAGTTATTGCCATCAACCGGGCACAATTTAAGACTCCCTGGCTGCTACTGAGAAATTCCTGATAGAAAAACCCAATAACATTTTGCCCGACCCTTGAATCGAACTCAGGACCTCATGCTCAGCAGTCGCGCTTGCGACCACTAGCCTGACGAGGCTGTATAAAAATATAACATACTTAAAATAATATAAAAAATATGCACACTTATCAAAAACACAAAAAGGAAAGGAATTACAGGGCATCGAAAAATTCAATTGATTTCGCACCTAAATACAATGAGAAAACTGATAACTAAACGGAACCAAGCAGAATCACCCGCATCCATAAAATTGTTTACAAGACAAAGTAGGGGGCATTAGAAAAGCATTTACAAAGTACAGTTTGCAATTATTACTCGCTCTTATTTATTAATACAGACGTTGAGAAATGGTTAGAATATGAATAGAGAATACAGCCAATCGGATACCGGTTCACTAACGTGTGTAGTTGTGTACCATTTACTGCCCATTACAAATGTGCACAATTGACATGAAATAAGTAGCACACCGATTGGCTACTTAACTATTAATATATTTTTTGCTGTCATTTTTTTTTCCGTCTTTTCTTCGGTCGAATGCTTTGATGTCTTAACTAGTTGATTTGATTTGAACTTGTTTTTTTTACGCGGAAACATTCAATACATAACACCTCTTAAATTTTATTCGACTGTTAGATTGACAATGTGTTGGTTAATTAGTGAGATAGATGTGTTTGATTTTTATCTTTTGTAGGCTTTATTTAATCATAATTAGTTGTTCAATCATTTGTGTAAATCGGTAAGCTGATAAAGATGCGTTGCTTTTGTTGTTTTAATGTTTTATTTGCAAAAATACGGTAGTATCCGATGCTCCAAAAACTAATGAATCAATCTCAGCCGCTCCCATTTCAATACATAGCTTTGTATGTAATAAATTCATTAACCGGTCTGCCTGCACTAACATTGTGTAACATAACTGTACATAACAAAAACACGACCGCTTCCATTTTAATAAACTCATTGCGCCCGCGCCCCTACTCTAAATTAGACAATCGAATTGAGCTGAAGTTTAATTGAAAAAAATATCGGTCACTCGAAAAAAAGACCGAAAAAACATTTATATTAGGTACGTGACAATCGCATGGTCACCGTAGCGAGGTGCGCGTGCGCCGGCCGGCTGCGAGTTTTTGTGAATGAACCGAAGTCCGAAAGCCGACAGGTTCTGTTAGAACAAATTTAACGGGACTTACCTTCTCTTGTAATGTTTTTTTTATTATTTGTGCTACAAGGTAGATGCAAGCTCCCATTTTGAGCAGGTGGTAACCTCAAAACTTTGATGACATGTCCATGTGATGTTGTACAGGAAATAAGTTGGAATAGGTGTCAGTGCTGCCTGCTTTCAACGGTAAATCGTGTGTGAATAGATTGGTCATGGCTTAATGTCAAGCGGTCAGAAGAGGCTGACGAAAAGCTGCATAAAAGATCTATCGCTTGAAGCGCTTTCCCACGCTGCATTCGCTTTATGTTACCTTCAGCAATTGACCCGCCGATTCAATCTTTCCTAATCACGGTGATAATTCAGTAGCCATTAATTTTACGAAACAATCTTTCCAATAAATTGCAGATATATCTTTTCTCATCGATGATGTGTTGAAAACAAAATGTCGATCGAAGTGTGAATTTAATCGCAACATGCGTTATGCAAGAATATTATAATAATTAATGAATTTGCGAAATGTCCTATCTAATGTGGCAACGATAAACTGAAATTATAATATTTTGATTAGACAATTCATTATGCTGATTTGTTTTAATTTGTGGAGGTCAGATGGCACTAGAAATGATCCGGCAGAAACGCTTGTATCTAAAACTTTGTAAGTTGTAGATTAAAAAAAAAAACTAATAAATCTTGACTGCTTTCAAAATCAACAATTAAATTGAAATGAATAACATATTTGCTTAATAGCAAATATGCCCTTCATCATCATTAATCATTTACAACACAAGCAACATCAAACAATTAATACTTGTCAATTTATACCTTTGATTGACCTTGAACCATCCAAGACCTTAATTTCACCTTGCTTACGGTTTTTCCCGTAACCATTTATGCTCTATACTAAACATTTAAAGCCATTTATGACTTATATTATAGCTGGTATTTTCAAAGAGCGTGTCAGCGAATCATAGTTTATATTTATAAATATAAACTGTGATTCGCAGACATGTGTGGTAAATAAATAAATATAATCAATTACACTTATACTTCAACCAACTTATCTGTGCAGGTGGGAAAACACAGAACTAAAATAAATGTACCAAGTTTGACATATCGATGCAAATTTTCTTGACGAGCAACGCCACCTTTAACTGCTCACATAATGTGGTCATACTATACTAAACGTATTGAATGACCAACAAAAATAATTATAAATCAATAAAATTTTCCTCGTATAATCATTTTTTCCAAGAATTCCTATTAATAATAACGGTCTCAAACTTCTAAAACACTATTTAAAGTTTTACCAAGAATTTGTGTAGAATTAAACATTTTACTGTAAGTTAATCTCGAGGCGCGGTTAGCGGTTTTTGACGTAACCATTCTTGTAACCCTGTGGTTAACCTGACCTACTAAATGTGATACAAATATTAACCTATTGTTATTTTCTATTGTTTACAGGTATGTACTTTGGGATGGTAGACTGTTCATTAATGAAGCTCTTGGCTGGTGGGGGTAAGCAGGAAAAATATCTTAAAAGCTTTTTTGGTGAAGTTGTAATCAATGTGAGGGTCATCATTTTTTTTTTCTGGCTTATTTTACTAGTGAGAACACCAATGACTTATATTTATTTGCATTTTGCAGTAACGTTGATTATTTCTTGAAGTTTCCAGAAAAAAAAACCCTGATAAAAATTCCTTGAATAATGAGTATCATGGTTGTTTATAGGGTTTTAAGAAGTTAAAACGGACAGAAAGGAAATTTCGAGTATTCTGAGTCGGTTTGTCCTCAATTTTCGTTAGCCTTTTATTGAATGTAGGCTGCATTGTCCTCTTTTGAAAATCGATTTGAAAGTAAGATTTTATTTAATATACAGGGTGAAAGGGACTCGGACGCACAAACCCGCTTACCACGTATTCAGTACATCATTCCGAATTTCCGTTTTTGCTGTTTCCTACAAAAGTGCAATACCCACACGGTTAAAATGTATGGAACGGCTGTTTTTTTTTGCGACGGTGTCCACCCTGTATTTCTATAAAATTATGACTAAGAATGGTCTGCTACTTCATCCGATGTGTAACTAGGAGACTTGCTTCATAACCTGGTTATCGCCTAGTCGGCTCACTACTATGTAACATACTGGTTCTAATATAATCGATATCACATTACACGTAATATCTGTCACATATACTTACGGAACGGGAATCAAGATGTTATTGGATTATGTTCAAGTGCTGCTTGTGTCATTTTTTGCTCGATTTATAAGATAACACGTTTTCCTAGATATTATGTTAGCTATTTGTAACTTATATATAAGTAATCACAATCAGCTACAATGGATAGCTATGTAACTTGCGATAAAATAATGTGAAATTGTGGTCACTTTTTAAGTTTACAGTTTTATCAATAGGTTACATTAACTCTTCTTCTTTTTCTTTCTTTTTTCTTTTTCTCTTTATTTCTTTCTTTTTCTTTCTGTTTCATTAACCTTTTCGAATGACCGACTTAAATTAATTTATGTGCTTATTGGACGTTCAATAGCAATAGGCCATAATAAATAAAAAATAAACATTTATTTCAGGTATCACATAGCCCATATTAGAAAACATTACAGATAATACGAGTAGATGTTGGCGTTAAATAATGACCAATTCATCTGTATTGAGGTAATAGCTACTGAGTCAGCAAAACACATTATTATGAATTGCTTCAATCGGCATCTTCCCAGAAGATCCTAAAGCAAAATACAATGTAACTCCCGCCATATTTCTCAAAACCACAGATGCAACAACAAACAACATTATCATCACAAATAAATTCATACAGACGCGAATTCCAACAAATGTAACGAAAATTGCCCGGTACAAGTACACCTGTCCACAATGCACAATCATAGGCTTAGGGCACACCGTTGCAAGTACCGCTAGTGATGTCGCTAAAACTAATACAGTTGGAACTCCGCGGTGGGCTATTATGTCCCGGGATTTATTTGTGGCAAGATGTGCCTTACCGATGTAGAGGATTATTTAACTGTCAGCTTTGAAGATGCTGATTTGTGAGTGTGAAGGTTTTACGTTTGCTGAGTGGGTTGGTTAAGGGAAATTAGTGTTCTAAAGTATTTTAGGGCCACTTTTGTGGTATAAAGGGTTTAGAGTGTTTGTGCAAGTGTTCAAGAGTTGTGAATAATTAAAGACTACGATTCTCTCGTAGCTAAATGAGTTTCCAAATACTTTTATTATACAAGTTCATTTAGTTTCAATAAAAGTTCACAACACACTGTTACACAATCATTGATTAATCCTAAGTTCAAAGCAGTTTGCATAAACCACTTCGAACCATTATCAAACTATCTTAACGGTATAAATCCTCTAAACAACAACATTTCGTAACAATTACCACATTTCCTGAGCCCGCACCAAGCTCTATATCTTCGTAAATCGATAAGATGTCCAGCAATATCAGTAAATTGACGTCTATTTATCGATAATATCCGCCGATCGGCTGCGGCGTAATAAATTTGAAGACGGTTAATTCGGAAACATTTAGAGGTCGTTGAGACAGTGTACTCCGGGCCTTAGAGCTTGTAACAGGTACTTTTGTACAGTTTTAATGTTATTCCTTCTAGTGCTTTTATTTAATAAAATGCTTAGTGAAGAATTGACTTACAAAGAGGACAGGAATAACTCAAATGCACAATGCTCTTTTGAATGACATAGGTAAGTCATAGGGGGAATTACGATGTAAGATTCAATAAAAAAATAATTAAAAAAAGTATTTTAGAACATTTATTTGATCTATTTCAGTCAGAGCTTATTTCAGTTACATATACTTAGTAAACTACATCAACTTACATATTTATACAATATAAATCAGTTCATCACGTAAAACAATTAGTAAATTCCTTCGAACGCTGAAATCGATTACAAAATATACAGGCATCATAATTGTTTCACACACGCATCAAACCAATGTCGGTTGTGTATCGGTTAAATCACTCGCGCCGATTGACGACTAGAAAATCGATTCGTTCGTGAACGTATGCAGACATTCCTCAGCCATGTTTTTATACGGCCTATTTGAATAAAATTTCTCATTTAATATTCCCTATGCGTTATTGAACCGACTTAGCGGAAATGCTATATGTTTTATGCAAGCTTTAATTATTTACAGCGGCAACACTGGCCACCGGTAGTGTCGAAATCAAAATCGGTTCGAAAACGAGAATGTCCGTCGATAAAATAAAATGTAATTGCTTATGTTGGTACTCCTAATTTTATATTCGTTCGGAATTGTGTCTCTGACCTTTTTGAAATGGTTCTTTTCATATTTTTTTTTGTTTTATGATGTTTCGATGCAATTTTGTTTTTATTTTCACGTAAGAAAGATGTTCTCTCTTACTTTTAGTTAGAAATGCATTAATTATTATCAAACTAACTGAGTTTAATGTTAATTTAGCGGTAATAATGGGAAAAAGAACTACGATAAAATAAAAATAAAATGTATTGTTTTTCCTTTGTCTATTTCTAAAACAATCAAATTCCACGTTTCCCCGCCGCCATATTCAATTTATTTATAACTTAATTACGTATGTTAATACATGATTAACTGATATATTACTATTAAATCGAAAGTCCATCATGGCGTAGGTGTGGGAGAAGCCTAAGCATATCAATAGGCAATATATTATCTATAATCTATGTTATACTGTGTGGGCATTAATTGGTCGCGGCTTACTACAAATTTATTGTTTTTGAAAGTTTTTTTGTCCTAAATAGCTGGTAGATTTTGTCATGATGTTGAGGTTAGATTTCCATCTTTGTCAACCTTTTTATGTCTTGTTTGTGATGAAGGCGGAAAATCGTCAAAAAAGCTTATTTATTACACGTCTTCCCAAAACAAGATTTTACTCAGAGGTATCGTAATTCTTTTCATGTGACTAGTTTTGACAATAAAAAACATAAGTTTGACCTAAAATAATACAAATAAATATCATGTCTGTTTTTCTCCAAAAGGATAGACAAAGATACACACAGAACACCCACATTGGGCCAGTGTTGCCAGTTGCGTTGTTTTATTAAAAATAATACTTACAGGAAATTAAAAGCTTCTTCACCCAAAACAAAGAAAACCATAGTAATACGAACCGACAGTCATGCCTCGTAATATAAAAAGCAGTACACATAACAACTTAGCATATATTTTCACAAATGTTACGGTCGTGGACACCGCATCCATTGTTTTCGAAATACAATAAACAAAAAGGCAGTTTATTGTATTTTTTATTGAATCATAAGCCGCAACTTATTTATGTTAGTTTTATGGTAAGTAGCAACTTATATATGTACACCTGACGACTTATCAAGCTATACATTGTCCAGTATAAATTGAACTCGTATTGTATATCAACTAATCTATCGCAGACCACTGCTGGCCATAGGCTTCTCTCAAGCTACGCCAGAACACCCTGTACACCACCTTTCGGGTCCAGGCTGTCCCAGGCACTGTTAAGGTCGTGTGTCGGTCCATCTAGCTGGACGCTTGCCGATAGGCGGTGTCCCCTCCAGGACTGGTTTGCTCCAACGGCCGTAAGCACATCAACAGACATTCCCAGCCCACTGCCACACCAGCTTGCTTCTGTAAAATATGGCGGTAACTCCAGTTCTTTTTCGGATAATTTATTTTCTTATCCTGGAAAGAAACTCCGAGCACTGTATTGGTTTTTTATAAAACTTTAGTTGTGTCGCAAACTATGCTCCGCCTCTTAGCTGTGCTCTTAGCCTACTCGCTGAGCCCTAAAACATGCAGCGAAAGAGAACTTTGTGCTCGTGGAAGTGCCAAAGTCTTGGGACAAAAGAATGTAATATTATGTTTCCGTGCCAGCGACACACAGAAGTAGATGAAACGAGAGGTCAGATTTTACTGGGTATGTACAGCTTGATATAACGTTGTGTGCACAACATAAGCATACTAAACATGGCGCCTAAATCTAAGCGTGGGTGCAGATAAATGGGAAAAGAAATCATTAAGCCCGTTTAATAAATTGTATTTTGATTGGCCCATCGTAATTAGGTGATGCTGGTAAATCTGTCATAGCTGCACAGTTTTCTTATTTATAATGCGTTTCTAAACAATCTATTAATTGTGGTCGATCGTTATTTACATACATTTACATATGAAAGAGACTCCGACGATAGATATGCATTTTTCTATACATCGGTAAGATGTAAAGATATCGATATTTTTAGGGATTTTAGACATAAGCGGTTACTCCAGTTATTTTGGGAAATTATTGATTCTTTTTTCACTGAAACCTAAATTCGTAAAATGTGTTTGAGCCAGGACACTGGCGGCACGGATGCCATTGTGAAACTTAATTTAATCATTAATTCTAAAAATAAGATCAGAAAATAATCTATGTACCTACACTCGTATGCAAAAGTAAAGTAAAATAAGCATCACTTACAATTAAATCCCACAACAGTGCACAGTCAACCTTATAAACCGGTCGGTTCTTCCTCAAGAGAACCATCCCAGTCCATATTTTTAAATCAACGAAGAAAATAAAGGAAGTACAGGACTGCGCTCCATAACTGTCGGTACAAAATAGATCATTGATAAAAACAGGCTTCTGATTGGTCAGTATCGGGCTCGCTTAATTGTAGAGTGCGCATGCGCCTGGTGTACTATCTAATGCCGATAGTAACGATAAGCTTATGAAATAATACGCTGGAACACGCCGGGAACTTAGCCCGCTAGCTTGCTACTGATGGCACGGGTACTATTGGTCGTCCTTGTAGGATTGTTAATAATAAGAGTGAATTTGTGTCGAGTCGAAAAATTGAAATAAAATAATCGGTGAACATACAAGAAAAAAATGCTGATGGATTTCCTCCCTTTTTAGAAGGCGGTGGATGAGATTTCTGTACTTAAAACCTCATAATACTCTTGCAAATTGCGCCGACATTTTCTTTCGGACTGATATTTCAGAAGAAATGACGATACCAACTTAGAAGTGAAGGTATCTTTTAAAGTTCAAACATCCAAACTCAGATTAACAAGCTGAAACTCTGAGACTTAAGATCTATAAATGGTTTTAGCACGCACTTACTGCCAGTTATTCCTGTCCCTCTCCCACAACTCATCATCTGCCTAGGCTTTTTCCAACTGCGTTGGGGTCGGCTTCCAGTTTAACCTGATGCAGCTGAATACCAGATTTTACATGGAGCGACTGCATAACTGACCTCCACAACCCAGTTAGTACGTGTTTATACGATACCCCTTGGTAAGACTGGTTGTCAGACTTCTGGGCCACTGACTACCTGTCTAAAGATCTACAAATGCAAGCCAGGGGCGGTCTACCATCCACAGACCAACCTAGCCAAACGCGGCTTAACTTGAATATCGACCCGAGCGGCTGTTATTATTAAACCACGAGCTCAACAACTGTCAAAAAAAGGTGCAAGATAAACGGAAATATTGTTGAACTCAAACCATCTCGCTCAAAAGATATAAAACTCACCTTCTAAATTGAGGAAATCGAGAACCAAATGACATCAAAACTAAAAGTAGGGGTGTAAAACATTGTATATGGTAAAACCGTCATTACAAGTACAGACAGCGGGCATGTTGCATGTTGTTGCATTGTAAGTAATCTGCCAATTTGCGATATTACTGCCTGAATGAACATCGACGCATAGCTCAGACTTTCTTGCCGCTGACTAAGCTAGGCTTCTTATTAGTTAATAACTGCATTCCGTTGCAGGCATAATCTCAATTGAGTGAAGATGTGGGTTGTATCAATAGATTTGATAGTGCACTGAAGGCAGTATTGAAAGGTTGATGCAGCTATTTCATTGTGTTGATTGTAAAATAATAAAGCGATGTATAAAGGATGATGTTTCTTGATTGGCAGGTAATGGGTTAGGCTTTTTCTGAATTTAGTCTCATCATCCTCACGCTTGTAAATCTAAGTTATGCTTCTTCAGCCCGTGCCTCTTTGTAGGTTTTTTGCACTCGTTTATGCAACTTTTGTAAAGATTTGTTTTTATTAAGGCTTATTCTCGGTCATAGATTACGAAACTAGTGTTGATTCATCTTACTACTTTAAAAATTCGAAATTTTGTACGGAGGATGTATGGATGTTTGTTCCTCGTCACGGAAAAACGGTTGAACGGATTTGGGTGAACCTTGGCACGCAGATAGTTTATAACCTGGATTTTAAGGAATACTTTTAATCCCGGTAGTACGATCCCGTGGAATAATTACCGAACTCGGCGCGGGCGAAGCCGCGTGCATAAGCTAGCAGTTCTAGTATTATAAACCCGTCATCGTTATTTTAATACTCTATAAAGAACTTTATTTGAACTGCCTTATATCGTTGTAAAGTGAAAAGATGGCAGATACGTGGGTTTAAAGGTTCATCTACTAAAAGCTTATCAGATTAACTAAAATTAAAGTTAATTAATCTATCAAAATTTACAGTTGGAAGTCGCTTTTACGGTTCCACTACCATACCTGTAAATCAAAAAAGCTCTTCAGTATATCAACTTGATATATTTTATCTGATTACTTTAATGTGTTGTATATTTTCGTCTTTTAAAAGATTCTGATGAACTGATGAAACGCGGAAGCTATAAGATGGTGGGATATAAATATAAATCAGGCGTGTACAGCTCCCAGCAATTAAACTTACGGCGGGACTTGCGCGCGCGCATATCGGCGCACAAATCATAATCAGCGCCACCTGTGGGCGGCTGACAGTAAAACATAGCTTAGATCCTTCAACATGAACCATTTGTTACACCGTATTCTATCTTATCTCTAAGAAAATATTGTCTAGAATGCTCTGTAGCGTTTGGTACTGAATTTTAAAATATCCCGGTGAATTCAGCTCATAAATTGGATTAAGAATTGGTATTGATAGCTAGTAATAGAATTTCCTTTTGATTTTATTTGCGATGAGTTGTTTCATGGCTTCTGCTTATGTTATCGGCTTTTCCTTTGAGTATAAGCGTGGGAGGGATTTGAGCAAGCGGGTTTATGTTTCATAAATCATATTACATACTGTAAATAACAAAATTATTGCCCTGTTGACCGCCTCGTGGGTCTAGTGGTCGCAAGCGTGACTGCTAAGCATGACGTCCTGGGTTAAATTCCCAGGTCGGGCAAAGTTGTTAATAGGTTTTCCCATCAAGATTTTTTCAGTAGCAGCCACGGAGTTTGGACTTGTAGCCGGTTGATTGCAATAGGCTCGTCCCCTATTACATGGGACTTATACATAACTGGCGAAATGTGGGTGTACTATTAGGTACACGTCTGCCTAAACCTTCGGGGATTACAGGCGTTATGTTATGTTATTGCCTTGTCCTAGGTTTCGAGTCGTAGGTAGGTACTTAAGTAAATAACATGGTCATGTCTCGGAACAAACAGACCTCAGAAATGTTTGTTCCGATTGTTGTACATGTCTGGAAACACGTCAGTACCTACATAGAACAAGGTAAGCATGGACTATGAAGTAATCTAAAGTTCATTAACTTTAAGTTCATCTTACGAAAGACGTGGTAACTTGGAATGAAAATGAAAGGCGTTTGCATGTGGCTGAGATGAGAATGCTTAATGGGAATATGTGGTGTTATGCGAATGGTTAAAATAAGAAATGAGTACATAAGAGGAAGTCTGAAAAAGGCGCCGGTGACTGAAAAGTTGGTAATCGTGGTTATCGTGGTATGGGCATGTGATGCGGAGGAATGTGGAAAATGTCGTGAGGAAAGGTATAAGAGTAAAGAAGATCGAAGAAACGATGGATGGACTGTGTGAAGGATGATATAGCACGAAAGGAGGTGTCTAATGAGATGACGAGTAATAGAGAAGTATGGAAGAAGAAGACATGCTGCGCCGAGCCCATATGAATTGGGATTAGGGCAAGAGAATGTCGATGATGAGGAAGAATGCCAGCTTTTCTTTTAGCTTTATCGCGTCCATCGTTATTGTGGACTAGTTTAAATTAATATCATAGAGCGTAGAATCAATCGTCTCCCAAATTTTGCCAATCCAGGTTCTTCGCCGTCCGCATGCACTTTGTTTCAACCGCCGAGCTGGGTGCTAATCGACGCTGGTCGATTCACAGTCGCAAGGACCACCCACGCCAAATGCCGGCGCCAAATAACTGGACATATAAATTATCACCTATATGTCTTCAGCTGTGCTAAAACCACGAAGCGTAGGTACGGCTACATTTTAAGCTAGAAACTAGTATAAGCTGACCGCCACACTATGGATAGTCTGTACAATGCCAGGCCTGTTTATACTGGACATGTATAGTTTGATATGTGTCCGTGTGTATCTGTGTGTATAAGTCCATTAATTCTGAAATTAACCTAACAGAAAGTATTCGCGTGATGCACGAAGATCTGGGTATTAGACCGTGGTGCGATGGTGCATTTGATGAGGAGAGGCGGAAGAAAAATGTAGAGGAAGATATGGGCTGAAATTAATAGAGAGACGTATTATGATATCCTTTTAGATTATGAGCTGAATTATGGATTGTTCCTTGATTGTAAAATGGGTACCCATATCGTTTTCTTCTTCCTTGTGGGTGACTGAAAGAAGTTTTAGGAAGTAAACTTTAAAGTCATAAATGGTAGAAAACCACTGTTTGTCTTTTCGATATGTGTGCTTATGATAATTTGGTGTTCTGCTTCAACATGGCTCACTGTCTCTAATTTCAGGGTTATCCATCCGTTTGTTACTTGGAACAAACGCAAAATCATTCAGAGTGTGAATCGAAATTTCATAAAGAACACATATTGCATTCTTAATCCACGCCAATTAAGCATTCATTATGATTTTAAGCTTTAACAATTTATACATAAAATCTTAATTCACTTGTCGTCGTTTTGCTAGTGTTAAAAAGTTTATTTAGATAAAGATCGGTAAAACAAATTAATAGTTTGTTTTGGATGTCTAAGACATGATTTTGTAAGTATCTGTGACGGGTTATGTAGTAACAAATTAAGTATTTTGTTAACAACATGAGTCAGAAAGTATTTGGATAATTATATTTTACAAGGATAAAGAATTAAACAGCTAACACAAATTGGATTAGTATAATTGTATAGTTTTTCTTGTAGTCTAGACCTGTAGTGTATTGTACACCTTTAAAACTCAATCATACCTGTTCTACACGTTGTAAGCTGAAGAAAACCTTGGGAATCTTCAAGAATCTATAGGTAATTCATCTTAACGTTTTAACCCCACTTAATAACAACTATTTACCCAAGTCTAGCAATTTAAATGTACCATTTTAAACACGGCGGTGTCATCAACCTTTTAAATAACGTACTTATTATAATAATGGTACACTTTTCTTAAAGAAACTTGTTCAAAATTCGCGGTCGTTGTGCGTGGTGATTACACCAATTACCTTGCGCCATTTTGATACGTCTCAAACACGCAAGGTTTTTTCAAAATACGAAATGCAACTAAACAATCATTATCTCTGGTCTAATTATGAAAAATAAAGAAGAATAAAAGTTTTCTAATCTCTGGTATTCGAGTAAAGAGGTTTTAGTCGCTATTAATAGTCTTGCTGTCACGATTTATGTAATGAAACAGATAAATACATTAATTTGTCTAGTTTTTTCTATTCAATAAGCGATTATTTAGTGGATATAGAAGCTTAGCAATGGAATATTAAATTAAATCATCACGTCGACTTCGATGACATAACATTGCGCGGGAAACCACTATAAACAATAAATTCACACTACTTCTACATAAGTCACAAATATAAAAAAACAGCAAAATAATTAACAAAAAAAACGGTCAAGTGCGAGTTGGACTCGCGCACCGGGTTTCGTATAAACTTGTAGGTATTATAAACTACATATTTACGGTTTTCAGATGTTTTTACCTTTACATGTGCTGTAAGACAGTGCTTATTGCCAAATTTCATGATTCTAGGTCAACGGGAAGTTTTGATACCCTTGTGAAACCGTAAAATATGCGACATAAATGGTCATATCTTTTGATCGCGTTGACTTATAAAGTTATAAGTTTGATTTTTAGTTTGAGTTTGATCACAGGGGAAGCACTACTCCGCGGGGGGTACCAGACCTGAGTATTTGATATTAATTTCAGCGTGATACCTCCACGTGGTCCTAAGAAAAAGGTCTTGACAGACGGACAGACACACGGACAACAAAGTGATCCTATAAAAATGATAAAATAACACTTATGGGCTTGAATAATTAATTTAATTAAATGAACATAAAAGTACCTATACAGTACACACAAAAATAACCACGCAAAAACTAAAACAAATCCACAACACATAAAAAATTAGATACAAACTAAATGTAAAGCATTAGATAAAGCTAAATAAATAAACACCAGTATAACACTAAGATTTATGTGCCTCGGAAAGCACGTTAAGCAGTTGGTCCCGGCTGTCACGTAGATCTTTGACAGTCGTTACAGCCTTACAGGTAGTCAGTGGTCCGAAAGTCTGACAACCAGTCTTACCAAGGGGTATCGTATTCCCTGGTACTAACTGGGTTGTAGAGGTCAGATAGGCAGTTGCTCCTCGTAAAATACTGGTATTCAGCCAACCCCAACATATTTGGGAAAAGGCAAAGAGATTTAAAAGACTTATAGAGCGGACATTGGGAATATTTTCATGCAAAAACTTTGGTCCCGAACATTTTGATTTTGACACACGAATGCTACCCGACAAGCGGACGTATGACACTAGACAAAAGGATTTGTTACTAAGTAGTAACAAGTATTGGATTACGATTTTCTTCGTCTATTCCCGTCTATCGCTCGTAAATATTTGAACGTCTTTGGGAAAAGGCTACGCAGATGATGATAACACTAAGATGTTGTTGGTGTTATTACAACAATTATTTTACTCTGTTTTAAGCTTACACGGTTTAAAACTAAACTTATACTGTCACTGAACTGTTCTGTTCTTCCTGAAAAAAGAGATTTAAAACCGTTAAAGAGCAGACATTGGGAATATTGTCATACAATAATTTTCATCCCGAAGTTTTTAGATTTTGACACACGAATGCTACCTGACAAGCGGGCGGGCGTATGACAGACAGAGCGACTTGTTACTAAGTGGTAACAAGTTTTGGGTTACGATTTTCTTCGTTTTGTCTCGTCTATCGCTCACAAATATTTGAATGTCTTTGTTCATGAACAATCACGGAAGATATACCGTAAGTGACAGTATAAGTTTAATTATTTTACTATTTATCGAGAATAATAGTATGACGTTTATTGTCAACTGTCATAGTCGACCAATGAGGTTATATAATACAGTCGACGGTCAGATTATCGAGAATACAAATTTTAATTGTTATTCTGCAAAATGTATAGGTGTTAGTCATCGTGCTGAATGCTCAATGGAACAGTGTAGGTTGAAACTATATCTAAGCTAAATTATCATCTTTTTCAAGGAACATCCGGAATCCGGGTACAACTTGATTTATGCATATTTAATTTTAACGATGACATTCTCGCACGTTTACAGATACAACATTAGCTCAGTGTTGCCATCATCGTTTTTAAATATTGTTGTTAAAACAAGGGCTAGTTTACACAGACTTCATCAGGTTTTTAATCCCGCCGGGGATCATGTTCCGTGTATTAGTGATGTTCCCAGCACTGCGGCAGCCGTTCATTACGGCGCATCCATCCACGTCTCGCTAATAATTACAGAGCTCTTCTAGACAAATCACGTGCTGTGGTACAAGGGATAGGAAACTTTCGATTTTTTAAATCTTTTTTTTGTTTTCTCATAGTCATAGCTAGTCTGTCGTTGAAAAAAGGGAAAAAAGAAACAGTTTCAAGCAAAGAAACTAGCAGATCTGATTACAAGGCAGTATCCATCAATCCTACAGGAAACGATTTGGTTCTGCAGCTCGTTAAAGACTGACAAGTATAAGGTATATGGTACACTTCAACCAAATGATCTGTGCAAGCGAGAAAACACTGAATTATAATAAATGTAACCAGTTTGACATATCGATGCAAATTTTCTTGAAGACCACCTTGAACTGCACACTTAAAGTGGTAATACAGTTGAAGATAACAAAATTATGGTTGACTCAGCCGTAGTAGCCGGATTTGACATCAAGATTCCACATTCCGAATTATTCAGCAGCTTCTGCAAATAAAATCACGCAAAACCTATAAAATCTCATATCCTAAGCCTCAGACCAAACCGCAAATGCACAATATTTTTTTGCTAGATCTAAAACAGGGAAATCCGTCGCCAACAAACTTCCCTGCGTTACGTACACCTATGTATTATGTACTGTACATAACTGCTATATACATATAACTGACGTAATGTCGAGGAAAGTGTTTTTGTGGTTAGAAGATGCGCGTACGCAAGATTATGTGATGTCTCGTGACGGGAAAATACTGGGTGATGCGTTAAAGGTATCATAGGTAGGTAACTAACTTTGTGGTGATAAAATTTTAATTGTTATTTATTAAGTTTTTATGGAAACTTGTAGGAAAACATCTGTATGAAGTTGTAAACTGTAATTTATAATAATAATAAAGTTTATTGGAACATTGTAACAATCATTTCCTTATGTATTATTATTACGAATTTTCCTGCAGTTCTTATTGCTAGAGAATTTATTCAAGTTCTCAATAACAATGAACTGTGTATATTTTCTGTCTGACCCCACGGGGAAAGAGCGTACTGTCACCATACCAAGTTACACCAAACTGTCAAATTTCTCCAAATTATTTTAAACCATAAAATGTTGTCGGTTAAGTTCAAAATCGAATGAGAAAATTTGATAGTTTGTAGTAACTTGATGCGCTGGAGACTGTACATGCAAAAAAAGCGCGTTTTATTGTATATATCAAGTACATCAACTATTACATGATTTCATTCAAATTGTTGTTTCGCTGATGATATGTGTAGACACTCCTTATTCTCCTTCTCACTCCTTGTAATTGGCTGATAGTCTCACATACTATTTTGAATCTGTGTTGTTTACCTGTGGGTCTTCCATAGACGTCACATGCCCTCGAATTTCTGGCTCTAGGACAAAGATCATCATATATTATTTAATACTGGTACTCTTGGACATGTTGGTATTAAGTATTCCACTCTTTGCATGTTGGTTTCCTCACAGTGATTAATTTTTTTTTTTTTGTTTTAAATAAAGTCGTTTTTATTTCTACATTCACCCACTGCTGGCTAGAGGCTTCTCTTTGATTGATCCAATCTCCACGCTCCTGCGCAAGCCTTATCTAGTTTTTACTCTCTATGGCTACAATGTCATCTGCTAACCTCCTACAAAAAATGACAAAAAAAAAATATAAACCAGTAATTTTCATTCACAGAACCGTCCACAAAATCCATGAACGGACAACATTCACACACCTACATTAATATTCTCTCGTCGTACAAATATCTATTCTGTCCACTTGTCGGTGAGAAGCCGAGAGCGCGGGACCACCGCGACGACGATGCCCACGCGCCTCTCCGCTCGAGAGCCACTCCTGCGCAGCCGTGACGCTGCGATTAGTCGTCGATATGCGCGTCAAGCGTGCTGCGATTTTCACGACGTTGTCGCGGAGTTGTAGTGTAGTGATCGATGATTTGGTGCATTAGGGACAGATTATGACGTAACAGTGAAAGGGTTGGTAGAATCAGGTATCTTTAGGATTCTAAGTTCTCGTTGTCATTCATTGAGTTTGTTCATGGTTGATATACTTAGCAGTAATCCGGCGGGAAGGTAATACCGAAATTAAAATCGCCCATGTCTTCCCCCAGGTTTGATCAGAGATTTACTGAACAGACCAACAGACAGAGTTACCTCCGCATTTATAATATTAATATGGATACGAATTAAACTATGTATGTAACTACTTACGACATAGCAACCGCGTAGAAAGTGCCTGTAAGCAAAAACATAATTTGCCTGATTGTCGGACACAACTCTCATATCTATGTCACGAGAAAGAAGTAAAAATATGCAAGAATGCAATTTAAAACGCAAATGCGACAGAATTATCCATTATCCATGTCGCAAGAACGCACATACTATACATAGTTACTGACTTTATCGTCCCCACGAACAAAATGCCTCCGTTATCCTGTGACCCAGGGTTGTCAATCTACGCGATCGCAATTAGCGGTGCGCACGCGCAGCCGTGGGCCGCGGGGCAGCCCTGCGGTTGGCGATAAACCGTACGTGACGGGTCGCTGTCGCAGGTTAACGCGTGTTACAATGAATGACGACATTAACCTGTCGTTTCAATATTGCGTTTGTTTTACTTAAGTCCGATGGTAGTTACGGTAAATCATTTATTCCTAAGAAAATATTGTTTATTGTTTGAATTGGGTACTTGTTTAGTGGAACACCACAACGTGGTCGTGGTCGTAGGCTATTGTTTATGTAATCAGATATGGAAAATAGCGGACGCAACTAGTACTTGTATTCGGACTTTCTCAGACTCTCATTAATTTTGGATGAAATAGTGCATGCATCTAGCCTGTAAGACTATAAAAAATAACCTAACCATAGACAGCTAGAACTACGTGATTATTTGGGCTGATTATTAAAGCTATTGATTATACATTTATAGCCTATACTGACCCTAAGTTTTAAATTAATTTTAACCCTTAACCACCTAACGTCGGTCACAGTGACTCCACGCGATATATTTTTTCAAATATTTCCGTTTCTACGCGGGCCACACGCCTGTGACTCCATGTACTTTTTCCCCTCCCTCTCCAGTTTGCGCTCTGCGCTTGACCAAGCAATACGTGCGCGCAGTGAAAAAATTCAGGTAAATATATTTCGTTTGCGGTCATGGTGACCGACGTTAGGTTGTTACGTTACTTTTTTTGTTAACGTTTTCTTGTTAATTTTTAGGTTTATTATGTCTGTCCGTGATCAAAATATCAGTAGATGGTTGGAAGAGTGTGATTCAGATTCAGAGGATCAAAGGGACGTGCCGGAAATACCAAATGAAGATTGCAGTGACGTAGAAGATGTACCATTAGACCGAGAAATTGTAGAAAAATTGTAAATGTTTGGAGGCTGTAATTTTGTAATGATTGTGATTTGATTATGCCAATGATAGTTTAATATAAGAAGTTACATATTTAAGTTAGTAAAATAATTAAAGACTAAGTAGTTTTATTTATTGTTATTGCTTAGATCTCAGCTCAATTAAAAAACCTATAGTTTGTTAAAATATTTGTTAGTCAACTTTCATAAATAATAATAAAAAATAAAAAGTGTTAATTTGAAGAGTTTATTAAAACAATTTAAAATAAAAACAACTAAAAAATATGATGTAGTTTTGACTTTTACCAAATTATGACCTTTTCACCTTCTTAATAGTACTTATACGCAATCGGTCACCATGACCGACGTTAGGTGGATGTGTTACTAGAATACACGTTAGGTGGCTAAGGGTTAACAAAATCCACACCAGCTATTTCGAATAAAAGATCGTTCTAAAGTACAGACAGATAGACAAACAGACAGTTAATCCTGATCTTTAATTTCAAAGATACGGAACCTTCAAAAGAACTTTGTAAACATTTAAAATCCTGACACAGTGTTAAATTCATTGTTAATCCTGGCTTGTATCGTTTACTTTTAAACGACAAATAAAACCAACCTTTATTGCCGTTTAGCTCGTTATTTACAAAGACTTTATGGGTTTTATTCCCATCGTTCGGCATAATAAATTCTTAACATTAAAACTGCAGAAAATGTATCGAAAATCGAAATCCCCTTTGTGCATCTTTCATGCAAATATGAAATCATCATTTTCCTGCCCTGATCCCAATTTATTTGGGGTCGGCGAAGCATGTCTTCTTCTTCCATATTTCTTTATTCTCGTAATCTCATCAGACACCTCCTTTCTAGCCATATCATCCTTCACAGTCCATATATCGTTTCTTTGGTCTTCCTCTACTCTTATAACCATCCACAATCATACTCGAAACTTTCTCTTCACGACATTTTCCTCATTCCTCCCCATCACATGCTCATGCCCAAGCCAGCCGGTTACCACAACTTTTCAGTCACTGGCGTCACTTTCAGACTTCCTCTTTCATGCAAATATGTACTAAGTATTTACTGATGAACTTCATTTTTACGCATAATTGCTTATTTTACAAAAAGTTGCAAAGATATTCCTTTTGACAAATAAGAATCGAAGTCTGTTGACAATTTCTAAATCCTATGAATTATTGTCAATGTTTTTCAGTCATTTGTAAAATCTCTATCCCATACTGGTGGCGCCTGGTAACACCCTTGTGAAAGTCGCAAACGTCACGACACGGCGACGTA
The DNA here is from genome assembly GCA_950022335.1 of Eurois occulta. NCBI lineage: Eukaryota > Metazoa > Arthropoda > Insecta > Lepidoptera > Noctuidae > Eurois > Eurois occulta. The sequence goes on from OX465489.1 coordinate 18,115,098, forward strand.
ACGACGGTCAACGTATGTAAAAACCTTAGATATACCGATAAGGTGAAAGAATGTCTCTGAATAATTTTTTGCTCATTATTTCTTTTATTTTTTGCAGGTAAGCACATACATCTAGCTTGTAATCATTGGGAAGAAATTGTTATCTCTGTTTTTGGTAAGTTCTTTGATGCCGACTCTTTGATTAGTTACACGAAAGAAACTCTTGATTAGACCTTCTTGGACTTGGGATTGTTAGGAAGCGAATCATAGGCAAATAGTTTACTTTTTACCCAAATATGTCCTATAGCCGGTAATTTTGGTTGGATTCCTCAATTTGCCACTATTTAAACATCATAATTTATAGATCCATGTATTCAATAATTAATTAGCCTGTCTTATATGTAATGCTAAGAAAGATGGTCAAAATTTACCAAAAAACGTACAGAAGCAAATTAGAATTGCGACAGGCCTGTCAGTGAAAAAAAATCTGTTTATAGCAAGTACATATAAAGTAAAAACGCGCGACATAATGATGTAACTGAGTGCTAAGAACATTAGTGCTGTGTCGATAATTGAGTGAACACATTCAGACAGTAGGCATAATGGTGAACCTACTAGCACTCTTGTACAACTTGAATAGTCTTTTAACAATACTTTTATGCCCCGTTCACAACCTCAGGAGACGCTCACTTGCGTCAAACGACAAGCTCGCTCTGCTCTTGTGAAAATTGTTTCCTTCGTGTGAGTACTACGAGTATCTTCGTCTCATCGCAGTACCTCGTTCATCATCATTATCATCCACAGCACGAATGAACCCTTCTGGGTGTATAAACCTCTCTTTGCTTCTGCCAATCTAGGTTCCTAAACCAACTTCATCCAGGATGTTCCCGCGATGGCAGCTATGTCGTCTAACCCACGTGGAAAGTTTTAAGCAATTTCTTTCCTCTGTCATCTCCGCAGTCGCTTGAAGTTGTAGCTCGTGGCCAAGCAGTTAGTGCGTTGTAGTCTAAAACGAAGTAACTGTCATGTGTTGTACGTCGTTATCACTTATGGGGACTTGTTTTAAAGCTTTTTCTTCGTCATGTTTTGCTTTTTGACCTTTGGTTTTGTGGCCAGTGGGGCATTCAAAGTGGTCCATTACATTTTGTTGAGAATTTGCATAGTGATCTACTTTTCTTACACTTTAGCTGGTCTTTTGTTTACTTGGAAATTGTTTGGTATTGTCTCTTCGTGTATGAACATTTTCTACAGTATCGCTTAATAGGCCAGTGTCAGTAGCCACTCGCCATTGGATCTGGAGGCCATAGTCCTCGCGCGCCTGCACAAATGGCGCGCGGAGGTACAGAGCCGGGGGGTAACTCCGCTGCCGCGGCATATTGTCGCGCGGCGGACAGACCTCCGCCGTGATCTCATGGCGACATGGAGGGAGCGACTATCGCAACCCCGTGCAGGGCACGCCACGATAGTGGCGATAAGTCCCCTCTTTGAGGAGTGGCTTGAGAGGCACCACGGCGCCCTCACCTTCCGCCTGACGCAGGTCCTCACCGGACACGGATGTTTCGGGAGGTACCTGCACCGAATCGGGCGGGAGGAAACGCCCGGGTGCTACAATTGCGAGGATCGACCGGAGGACACGGTGGAGCACACCGTGGAGGTCTGCTCTGCTTGGGCGGAGCACCGCCGTGTCCTCGTAGCGGCGATTGGCGGCGGCGACCTCTCGCGTCCAGCCCTGGTTCAAGCCATGGTCCGGGGCGAGAGGGAATGGGAAGCCGTCGCCTCCTTCTGCGAAGCAGTCATGCTAGCGAAGGAGGCGGCGGAACGTGAGAGGGAGAGAACCTCCTCACGTCCCAGCCGCCGCGGGAGAAGCACCGGGCGTCGGGGGCCACGCCGTGATGGCTCTCGGCCACCGTAGGCGCGGGCCTGCGGACGGCGAGTAATGGGCTAGCTCGCCGTCCGTCCGTCGTATGACGACGGGCAGGCCGTGTCGACGGCGCGTTCGTGTTCCACGCGCGCCTCAAAGAGTTGTCAGCAAACGGGAGGGGCCCGCAAGGGCCGGTGCCTGCCAGGGCTGCGGGACTGTTCGAAAGAGATACCGCGGCCCTGGAACATAAAGGGCCAATGAAGGAACATGGGTGGTTTTTAGTCAGTAAGAGTCTGACACTCCCTTCCGCTCCGCCCAGAGCGGGAGGAGTCATTTGATGATTTCCCACCCCCCAAAAAAAAAAAAAAAAAAGTAGCCACTGGCTAATCTTTTGTCGATTTATGGGATGGCCCTTATATGGGAAAAATAAGTAACTCATTTATCAGTATCCAAGTTAAGTCAAACCAATTAGGCCATTAAAGCCAATTTCATCATCATCTGCCTATCATTTTCCAAATTGTTGAGGTCGGCTTCCAGTCTAATCGGATTCAACTGAATGTGACTACAAGTATTTTAGGGGGAGCGACTGCCTATCTGGCTTCTACAACCCAGTTGTTGTTGATAGCCCTGTGAAAGACTCGGGCTACTGGCTATCCTCACTTCTGGCTTCTGACTGTCCGTAAGGACTTTCATAGAAACGTTCATAATTAGATTGAAGATTGATTGATTGATATTTTTTTTAGATTGTTGGTTTGTTTTTTTTGATGAGTTTAGTTTTAAACCGTGAAACCTTAAAACAGTATGTGTATAATTTCTCGAATGATTAGCTGCTAAACTTGACTGCAGTGCTTTACTTACTTTATTTGATATCTAGTACTTCTTTTGTTTCTACCCTGATTAGCTACTTTAGCCTTATCTTTAGAAACATCTATATGAGTGTTCCACTGCTGTAATTTTACCAGTAACTGGTTAGAGATAAGTCAGATGTAATCGTGGTTGACAGACGTCCGACTGTATTTGTTTTATGTGAAGGTAAAATGTTAAGTTTATTTTAATTTGTGGGTTGATAAGGGAAATAACTTTTAGTGTCTGTTTCACAATGCGCTGACAGGCACAATGTAACAGAATAATTAAAATACTAAACAGAATTTGTTTGTCATTATCTGCAGGATGTGATGACCCGAAAGACAGGTTAAGGATTATCATTTTAGTCGAAAGATGTCCCCTGCCGAATACAGGTCGCCCCACCTCCATGCTATATGCATCCACTGCTATGCTTCTCTCTTCCAGCGGATTCCCGCGTCCTTCAGCAGATCCTCGGTTAGAAACAGGTTAATGAAGACCTATTTTATCGACCAACTGCTGAAAATATTCTTCCATAGAAGTCACTGCATTCCTTTTGCATTCCAAAGTTCATATAATAATACAATCATAAAACAATATATTAACCATAAAAGGTGACAGCACACAACACATACCAGCACGTTTACAACGTCCCATGCGCGTGCTCACGCTATCCGGGAAACAAGAGGCGGTTGATATCACCGGCCGCCCCGGCCGGCATTATCTGACGGTATACCTTACCGTTGCCTTCCTGTGCGGATTTCATTAGTGTTACTAAGAATGTTGGTAATGAATAAAATCATGTGGGACTTTTATTCGTTTAAAATGTTATCGGGATTGCGCAACTTCTTCTTCAAATAAAACACTAGGAAACGTTTTGGGGGTCTGTCATAGATAAGTAATCTTTTCGCTCAAAAAATGCTGCAACTCAGTCTGATTTCAATAATTGACTTTTGCCTTGACTTTATTTTATATGACCTTATTCCCGACTATGTATTTAATTTCATGAACATCACAACATTATTTTTGTATTGCCGCTTGCAGTTAACGTTAGTTTTTTTTCTTTATGGCCGAGGTATCTCTGTTGTCCTCCTATCTCTCTGATTAAAGCTGCTGAGGACCAGTATTTTTGGGACAAACCTAGATCACCCCCGTCATCTCCTTCTGGGTCCGTGTTGTCGCCAGCTTCTGTGTCTTTTACTCACACATACAAAACATCGCGCTTGTGTCACCCTCAAAGGATTTGACAGGCCTAGTTTGTGTCTCTTTTTCTTTTCAGTATAACTGTACTCAATAGACAATTTCCATCAAACCTTTCTGCCGTTCCTACCTGCCCATCTATTATCCCTTGCGCATAATTCTTCACTGGCAACAATATTACGACTGCAATAACAGCTGTAACACAACAGTTGACACATTTTCTGAGTTTGTTTATGATTTTACAAGCGGTGCGACTCGCGGCTGCGTGTCATCTGTCGTTTCCCTCGGCGCAGGCGCACGCGCAGCGGTTTATGATTTTCGCGCGTCTATATTTCCTGCCTAACGGTCCGGCTAGGGTTGCCAGATAAATTTATCGCGTCGGACCGATTTATGTGCTGCGTTTTAGGAGGTTATTCATTTTTGTTGTTGGTAATGCTGTGCTAATGTTTTATTGGCAGAGTAATTGGTTTTTGTTGCTGGTTCTTTGGCGTTGAAAGATTTGAAATGAAGATCTGTTTTTCATTTGTTTAACTTGTTATCATTTACTCCTCTCTGAAATTTCTTCGCAGCCAATCTATATTGTTGTTTTTACTCATTACCTAAAAGGTATGCAGGTTAAACACATCGCTCTGTAACTTCAAACCGCAATTGACCTACTCTATAACTACGTACACAATTTCTCATAATTTCCGTTTACAAACTCTTGGTCCTTTGTCCCAGCAGGCCCTAAAAACGTGAGATGTTCGTATCAACTCCCACGCAGCATGATTAACACTGCTCGTGGTATCTGCATAGGATTCGTATTAAACGTTGTGGGTACGTGACCACGCTTCGTGCTGTTAGAGGGAATGGGGCCAGATTTGGGTTACGAATGTTACTAGTTCTTAGTGTGGACATTGTTATCTGTAAATGAAAGAATGTAGGATTTGACTCTTGTATGTTTATGGAGTAGAATAATTTAGTTAGACTTGGGGGTGAAAAATTGAAGTCTATGTTCTCATTTTGAATATGTGCCTTTTTGATAAGGAGTACGATGCCTGCGACATTTTCTTTTTTAATGTTTACTGTTTTTCTTGGAACAACCCGCTGAAAAAAAACGAAACAGAAATTCGTCAGTGTGTAAAAAAGTGGCTTCTCAAAATGTCAATTGCTTTGGCAAAGAAGACGACTTAAAACAAATCAAATGCAAGTTCTTCTTGAGAACCTTTGAAAACACAATGCGACAACTGACGAAACGAAATCCAGATAAGGTTCTATTCACCTTTAATATTCGCACTACCACCTTGAAACCCAGCTAATTAGGAGATAAATAACACTTCGCCCAAACATCGTGCTTAGTTGTAATTGGCCGTAATTGCAATTTATTGCGTCCGCACTATAGTGACCGTTATTTATTGGGCACCCTTAATAGTTCTGTAGTGGATTTATATATAATTGGTCTGTTTTTTAAGGATCTGGATTAAGGTTAATGAGTTTATGGTTATTGATTAGGAGAGTGTGTTTGTTTCATGAGAATTGTCTATGGACTGTGATTTGACAGCTGTCAAACGACCGCGTAGTGGTGGTAATGGTAACTAACTATACTAGGTTCTGTAAAAAAGTACAATAAATTATATTCTGTCTATCTCTTTTAGCTCGTTGTGAAAATGGTAACTGACGCCGCCATTTGTAGTGGTCATCAGAAATATTTGACGCGGTGTTTTCTACTGCACTATCCTACTCTTGGCTTTAAAGTTATTAGAGCTGTAATTTCTTCGTTTTTCTTTTCTAAAATCAACTATTACTTTGTATGAGCAGCTTTTCAATGATATTTCAAATATCTTACTACTATATTATAAATCCGAAAATTTGGATGGATGGATATTTGTTACAAAATCACGCCAGCACGGCTAGAACTGATCTGGATGAACGAATTTGGCACAGAGATAGATTATAGTCTGGAATAGCACATAGGCTACTTTTTAGGGTTCCGTACCCAAAGGGTAAAACGGGACCCTATTACTAAGACTTCGCTGTCTGTCTGTCTGTCTCGCTGTCTGTCTGTCTCCAGGCTGTATCTCATAAACCGTGATAGGTAGAAAGCTGAAATTTTCACAAATGATGTATTACTATTGCCGCTATAACAACAAATACTAAAAATTAAAAAAAAAAATTAAGGCGGGCTCCCATACAACAGATATGATTTTTTTGCCGTTTTTATAGATATGGTACGGAACCCTTCGTGCGCGAGTCCGACTCGCACTTGGCCGGTTTTTTTTCTCACTTATTCACATCAAAATTTCCACGCGAACGAAGTCACAGGCAACAGCTAGTAATGATTATGACCGAAGTAAGGCTGCAGCCCTACTTGACACCCACAACTGTAACCCGTTCCCTTCAGCTGGTCCTTATGCATTGCTCAAGATATCGCAGGTAGAATTGATGCAATTACCATTTCATTTCCGTCAACATTCTCTAAATGAAATTACCCTGCAGTCTCGGAATTTGAATAATACCCTCTAAAACGGTACAAAACCGGATACCAATCGTTGCCAATCCGATTTTCCAAGAATCCATGCATATATTTGCACTTCCCGGACTCGCCTGAAGGTGGTTTTCGATTCTGAGTTCATTGTATGTTAAATCAGACGGTTTTTACGGATTTATTACGGACCCCTGAAATAAAAATGGCGATAATATCGTTAATGCCGCTAATATTTTTCGCTGTGGAGCAAAAAAACATGGCGGCGCCGCGTTGATTGTTTCACATAAATCATGTGCAACGCCATTAGTAGGACAAATGCGCTTGCGCAGGTACCAGCTCATTTGCATATTAACTAGGCAAAATTGCCATCGCTTTGGCTCTAAAGGAAAGGCCATTCTTGCCTTTCTTTTATGGCATTATCGGAGATGTAATGTATTCAATAAAGGATAAAGTTCTCTCTTTGTTGTTTAAGTTTATGACTTGGTTAAACTAAGAATACGCACTTGTGTGGAAAATGCAAATATTGTTGCATAGCAGCCAAATCTTTTCACCTAAAAAGCCTGTTACAAACTTGTGTGTTTAACAGCCTCCTCTGCTAAGAAATATACAAAATACAAATAATATCACGCTCAAATAAATATTATTTGAGCGTGATATTATTTGTTTGAGCGTCAATTTGCCAAATTAAAGGCGAAGAAGGAACGTCACGTCGTGCGAAAACCTTGGACGCTCTTGTAGTCTTTTTTCTTTTCGCACATATTTGTTTGTTCAATTCTTGACTTCCGTTACTGCCTTATTTAGACCCTAGGTTATGGCCAGAGACCCTTGACCCAGTAAACAAAGCTTTCTACTGACAGTTTTGGAGAATAATTTTAATAATACCGTAATATTTATTCAGTTGGCTCGTGCCTTGCTTATTTGGGAGACAATTTCCATAAACTGTGTTTGAACCTGCCGATCGGTTCCTTACAATGTTTCTTAGCTTACACCGACGAAACCATTAAAGACAACCATCCATTATAAGACACCTATTTTCAAAATGTTATAGGCTTTTGAAATGGGAGGAAAATAGAAAGAAAGAAAAACCGGCGAAGTGCGAGTCGGACTCGCGCATTAAGGGTTCCGTACCATCGTAGTAGTGAACCCCCTTTAATTTGTTTTTATTATTCGTTGTTATAGCGGCAACAGAAATACATAATTATTCTGTGAAAATTTCAACTGTCTACCTTTTACGGATCATGAGATACAGCTCGCTGACAGACAGACGGACGAACGGACAGCGGAGGCTTAGTAATGGGGTCCCATTGTAACCCTAAAAAGTATGTGTTGCAAATAGCTCAACGATTTAAAGTTTCTGCTTGATGAGCAACATCTGTATTAACATTTAAGATTATATTATATCATAGTTTTATTGCCATAAAGAAGACGTCTTGCCTTTGTAATGATCAGTCAATATGCGAATCAGGAATTCTAACTAAACTGTCGGCCGATCCATCTGAATAACGCCCCTTTTGGAATCAAAACGGTTTCTTCCCGACCCGCTCAATACTTCAGAGGCATCGAAATAGGCCCTAAGCATCGCTCCCAGCAACATTTGCTAAAATATTAGTTCCCTTCACTGCAATTTATGAGCAGAACACCCCATTTCGTTCAGTAAACTCTGGCAAATTGCTTGATTCTTAGCTGGCAGATCAAATACACTATATTTTACGCCCATTTCAAGTTCAACCTGGACATCATAGTCTCACAACGTTGCAATTGCAACCAGGTTGTATCCGATCCAAAGTCAATCTAGGACAGGTAACCTACAATGTCAAATTAAATTAGCTAGAGAAACTATTCCAACATATTGATATCAAAATATAGTAAACTGAAAATTAAATATATATTTGTTGTTTTTATTTTTGGTGGGTCAACACCACTTTCTGTTTTACTCTCACAACCAGTCTTACCAAAGGATATCGTATTACCCGGTACAAACTGGGTTGTGGAGGTCAGATGGCAGTCGCTCCATGTAAAATACTGGTATTCAGAGGCATCTGGTTAGACTGGAAGCCGACTCCACCAAAATTTGGAAAAGGCTAGGCAGATGATGACGATGATGACTGTGTGGTGATTGATGTGTGAAGGTAACGAAGGGGTGAAGAAAAGTCTGAAGTACACAAGAAGAAGGAAGAAAGTTTATTGCACAGACACAGGTTACAGTTCCACACACACAAGAGTTCCACTAAGAAGAAGGAGTGGCAGAAATAGAATAGATAGCACGGCCGTTGACTCCAGACAAAAACAGCAAATTAATATTTTTATATATCGATACCCTTCACATCTGTGGAGACCCGCTAGCTAATTCAAGACCCCTGTAAAATTGTATGAATTATAAAAATCCCAAAATCAGACTTGCAGAGAGTAAAGTTGAAAAAAGTGACCGGGTCAGTGGGTAGGTCGCTGCCGGTCGCCATGACATTTAACTAAATTACGTGCGGGTACTTGGAGAAATGATCGTTATTTTCGAGCCGATGAATGGCGGCGACAAGATAACTGAGAAAGTATAATATGGAGTATTTAATAAGGTCGGCTTTCGCTTTTCTGCGTCAATTATTTTGGAAATTAAAGGATTGATGGGTGACATTATCGAATTTCGTCGACCCTTGTCGCAATTTATTAATCAAGAGAAATTAATAGCCTTGATTGTAGTGCGTAAGTCAATGTATTGATTGGATAATATTACTCTTCAGATTCTTGAGGTACTACCGAGTTCACTGAGGTCTTAAGCTTGAAAAGTCGCAGGCCGTAAGTGAACTTGGTACTAAGTACATAAGAAAAGTATCACGTAGAATTTCTTAGAAAACAAAAGAAAATCCTTTGCTGAAGCTGAAAACCTCACTAGAATTATGTCTTCTTACTTCATATTTTCTTTCACTTGCTTTACCAAGTCTTAAGGCTAATTCTGCCCACATTAACCTTCCATCATTCCATAGACAGTTTAATATTTAAATACCAGCTTAACCATAGATTAAACAAAATGGACGACATTTAAAATGCCTGTCACAAGATATTAAGCATCTGTAGTGGCCTAATTAGCCATAGTTGGGCAGATTTGACATTTGTTTAGCCATGACGACATGAAGTCATGAGTTCAAAACAATAAGGTAAAGACAAATGTGTTTATAGATAATGTCAGAGCTCCTAAACAGTGTAAACAGGTCTTATGGTTGTTAACCTCTGGAGTTGTTGGTTGGTAGTGATTCTAAATTTTAATGTTTGGCATAATCAGCTCATAAAGAGTGAAGTATTTTTGCTGGAGATTGCGGCTTTAGAGTTTAATAGTTCATGAACATTTACAGAAGTTTAGAACGTATATTTTGCTCCTGTAATGTGAAGATTACTTCTTCTTCCTCTTTATCGTGCGGTCAGTGCCTATCCTGGTGTCAGAGTTTTTATGCCGCCCATGGGACTCTGTCTTGGTTTTACATGGCGTCGAGAAATATCTCTTAGGCATGCTAGTTTCCTCACGATGTTTTCCTTCACCGAAGCAAGTGATAATTACACGTAAGATCACTTATCTATTAGGATGGTATGTTATTCGCTCAGTTCAGGATGAACCAGTTCATGTAAAATTTACACATCAGCCAATTCTTTTGCAAATTTAATCGCCCGATCTACATCTACGTAACTTGAAACTAAGTGCGTAGCTAAAGATCTACATCTTAGCCACCATGCAATCCTAAATCAGTTTAGAAATCTTCATCATCCATGATGAAATGCTGCTGTCAAGCATCCTTACATTAACCACTCGTCAAGCGAGATTAAAAATCAGTGATCGTCATCTGAATTCAGGTCTACCTGTCACTGTGTAACGAGGCTTTGCGACCTGGTCTTTTGAGACAGACTGGTCAGGTGGATTAATATTGCTTGTTGCTACATAAGTAGGGTTCTGAGATGGTGTCATTCGAATTGGGGTGTTGCAATCGGCAATTATTTTAACGTGTTTGTTACAAGTGCTTTAGCAGAATAAAGTGATGAAACTGATTCTTAAGGAAATATACATATTAAGTACTGTACTGTCCATCCAGATAATACCTTCACATCCCGTTTAGGTTAAGTCATTCATCCTGCATGACTGACTGAAAAAACTATCTCTTTTCAAAAAACCTGCGTCCAGCCAGATGATTTAATTGGAGTTAGTCCAACAGGATATCTTGATGACAGATTCCAATCTGAAATAAATGGTCTCTGTAGGACGAAAAATGTCAAATAATTCAAATGTCCGCAGAAATAAACAGTCAGAATATTGCAATCAATTGTTATATTTAATAAATACTCCGAACAAACTCCAGTCAAAAACCACCCAACTTATTATAAGGATAACCGCACTACACTTAACTATAAAAATACCCCAATAGATAGCGACAAGAATGTTCCCAGAGCTGACGGTCAGTGATTTTTACTCACAAGTAAAAAGTAGTTCTAAAGGTCATGCCCAGGCGCAGAAAACGAGCTAACAGGTTGTCCGGTTAATTCGCCGATACCGAGAAGTAATTACTTAAACATATATGTATAAGTTTTATTGTCCTTATGTAGGTTTTCGTTTTGTAAAGCGGGATTTTTGATAACAGGTCTAACTGCATTGATTGTGGTTTTAATAATAGGTCTGTTGCGTGGTAGGAAAAAAATGATTGTGTTAATGCTTTTAGTTCCATTGATGTCTCTTAAATGAGTGCCGTGACGAGTGATAAATAACTTTAATGATGTAGAGTTTGCCTTTCTGCTTCTGGTTATGAATTGATATATGATATTACCAACTGATTACCTGTAGCCAAACGCGGTAGGCCCAGAAGGAGATGGCGGGACGATCTAGACTCTTTCTACAAGGATTGGCAAATATAGAAAGGGATGGGAATGACTGGAAGGAGGGAAGGGAGGGCTTTGCTCTACAGTGGGACACAAACCTACTGTAGACCTTATACTCAAGTATCTTCTGACCGTATATTTCGGTGGTGACGTGCAAGCATTTGGTCAGCAGTAAAAGTTTTTATAAATTGATATTTTGTTTCGTTTACGTCCTGACTGAATTTCGGTCACGGGCGGCGGCGCATATAAGTAAAGACTAGTCATCGGCCGCGACGTGGAAGTTGTTATAGTGCACGATCATTTTCAAATTAAACCCCTTTTTTCTTTCATCATATTTTACAATGTTATTATTCGAACGGTTGTTTTATAATAATAAAAAATAAAAGACCCCTCCAACGGACATTCAAAACTTGTTGTGAAATAGCAAATCGACGAAAAGCTTGAAAAATTACGTCTCACCCATCACTAATCGCATCTTTCTGAACGGCTAAAAATAACTGTTACTTTCACTGAATAAAAGTTGTTACTAAAATTTGTACTCGCACGTACGGATACTTTCGTTAGTAAATCGTTTCATAGCGTTTAGTCTGATAGGCGATTCATTTCTACCTAAAATATGCAGCAGTTATAGATTAAATATCAGCTTATAGTCAATATAGTATCCGGTAGTAAATGGGTTGTGGAGGTCAGATAGGCAGTCGCTCCATTTGAATTTCGGATAATTAGTCGCATCCAATTAGACTGGAAGCCGACCCCCATATAGCTGGGGAAAAAGGCTAGGCAGATGATGACGTTGATCAGCTAGTTGTCAATTTCGTGCTTCTATCTAATTGCTTTCCTAAAGAGAGAAGTTTGCCGCGTAAACCTTGACTTCCTCACGAAGTTTCATCAGAAAGCTATCTTTCATCATCATCTATCGTTGTCCCAAAAATGTTGGGGTCTCCTACAGCACTCACACGCAGCTGAATATCAGAATTCTTCCCAATTATTTGTAAAATTGTCCGCTTACATCATTAGGATTTAACCAGGTGAGTCAGTATCATTGCAATCGTTACCAGAGAATTCAATGAGTCAAAATACTTTATTTGATTTACTTTAATACTCTTGCATAATGGACACTCAAGTTCTAGAAACAACACCTGGTTCTCGCACCATACTTAGAAGCCAGTACCTCACACTTGACACCTCACATTCTCATATCTGGAAGGTAATCAGACCCTCGCCAGCCGTTGATTTGTCAACAAAGCACTTAATGCAAATTGCACAAGGTTATTAAGTTTTATTTGCCGCTAAATATCATTGTGCTTAAGTTTCAAGTTATGATTGCTTCATTTGAACTTAGTAACTTAATCTGATCTGATACTTGAATGCATTTCTTCATTTGAAATGGAGCTGGTAGATATGCTGTGAATTAATGAGACGTCGTTGGTAACCTGTTCGGAGATTTGATCCTGAATATTAATTTCGGTTGCTACATTGCCTTCTGAGCCTACATTGTTCTTTGTTACTATCTTGTCTATTTGTCAAATATTATCTATCTTAGTTACAGTTGTCAATAATGATAAAGGCGACATTTCAACTTGTACTTAGCCACTTAATTGTACTTCTGTACGCAGTCTAATTGTTGGAAATTAAGCTACAATTATACGATAACCATCCAAAAAAATACCAGAAAATAGGTAATGTAGAACAGGTGCGATTTATTGCTAATTCTGGAGGACCAAATACGATCAAGTTTCGGGGTAATTTCCCAAATTTCAACTGTTTTAAAAAGTATACATAGGTACCTATGCACGACTTTCTTATGTCCCGATGGTGCTCAAACTTGAGTGTTTGTCTTCTCGTAGAAAATAATAGCACATTGACGAGTTTTGTTTGCCATGGTCAGGAAATGGCTATGCCTGACCCTGGGTCAGTCGTAAAAGGGAGTACGGTAAAGTTCACGTTCAGCGAACATCTTTTCCATGCATTCCCTGTTTTACGTTCATATGATAGCTATCTGCTTGTGGTTTATAAATATTTTCTGTGTGTTATTCGTTAGTTGATTCAAAGTTACGGTTTTATTTGAATGTGTGGTTATTTTTGACTTCATTTAATGAAGCTTATTGTGTCTTCTAAATTGTGATTTTTATTGACTGACTCATGGGACTTAAACATAACTGGCGAAATGTGGGTGTACTATTTAATTAGGTACATCTCTGCCTTACCCTACGGGAATTACAGGCGTGATGTTATGTTTTTAATAATCGTTTAATATTCTCTAGTGGTCTAAGCGGTACTGCTGAGTAGGTGAGCATGACATCTGGGTTCGATTCCTTGGTTGGGTAAAGCGTTGAAGCAGTTCGTTGACTTTTGTCAGATTGATGGAAAAAATTTCGCTGTCTCGCTCCCTTTTACAGGCGTTTTCTGTTTCATCATCATCTCCGCCTAGCCTTTTCCCAACTATGTTGGGGTCGGCTTCCAGTCTAACCGGATGCAGCCGAATACCAGTATTTTACATGGAGCGACTGGTTGTCAGACTTTCGGGCCACAGACTACCTGTAACGACTGTCAAAGATCTACAAATGACAGCCGGGACCAACGGCTTAACGTGCTTTCCGAGGCACGAAGGAAACTCGGTATGTAACGGGTGGTCACCCATCCACGGACCAACCTAGGTAAGCACGGCTTAACCTAAAGATCGACCCGAGCGGCTGTTCTTATTTAGCCACGAGCTCCTCAGGCGTGTTCTGTTTATGTTGTGTTAATAAAACTTAAATGTAAATGACTATGGCGTTCCGGATCTCTTCAGATTCATACTCTCCACGCCAACGCAAAAAAACTGAATGCTCCTTGAATCACAATGTCATCTTGTCCTCATAAAGTACTTATTTAAGCATTACCTTTCTTTTTGTTACAGGTGAGGCATCATCTCATGGCGGGTACAACGGAACCAGAGGTTGCGGAACCCTTCTCACAATAATTTTAAAATTTAAATTCCCCGGCCCACTTCGCATGTGAAATGCGACAAGTATAACCTTATTTGTTTTAAACATTCATAAATTTTTAAACCGTGTGAAATTTCCCAGCGTCGCTCGTCGGCACTGATATTTTGAATTTATCGACCATTTTTGACCTCTTCGTGCCCTAAAATGTGTACACTTACCTTATGGATTGGGGTGTTATCCGATTTCGTTTTTAAATTATGCGAAAGGTTTTACTTTATGTGCGCAATTTAAATAAACTCACAAAATTGAAGGACAAAACCTCGCCTTAAAAAGACACAAACTCAAAATCAAATTATTCAAATATCCATCTAAAGTGAAGATAGATTACGAAAAAAAACATAATTTCCCTAAAAAACTAACCATCTTCTATTTCTAAAGAGGTTGGACCAATTGTAACGGCCTCACATATCGTTGGGATCGATCTCGATCGCCGCGTGCGCATATCGCTCGTGACGTCGGCTGCGCGGGCGCACGGCGCGGCGTAGGCAAATCGACGGCTAATTGCAGCCCCGGGCATGGACCGATCAAAAAAAATAAAGTCGGTCTTACTCCGTTTGTATGTACGATACGGGAATAAGGCTCATTCAACTTATATATGGAGAAAAAACGTAGCTCACTGAGGGTCGACCACTTTTCAACCTTATGACTTAAGGCATAAGGGTGAAAAGTGGCAGACTATCGATGACCTCGGTAGTACTTGTAAATTGCTCCCTTTCTCGAGCTGCCTTTCTTGTTGTTGGAATTTAAACTATAAGACATTTATCTTAAAGCCTTTCGTTATCTTTGATGTTGCCTGCAAGCCCAATATCGCTCCTTCTTTCCAATATTTTGTTAAATAAGATTCGGCAACCAGTCTGTCAAATCGAAAGCGTTAGCAGTGGCTTCCTAAAGGACTTCTATAACTGCTTTCTTTATCGTGTGGTTAGTGGTGTGAGAGTGTTTGTGCCGCCCATGGTCCTCTGACTAGGCTTTACATGCTGTCAAGAAATATCTCTCAGCAAACTGGTTCCTCACGATGTTTTACTTCACCAATGACAACTGTTAGCTTTACCCTTTTCAATATTTCCCGGACTCTGGTTTCCCACACAAGCCTACAATGGACACGCACCGCTCCAGACTCATTTCGGCCAAGATTACCGGAGCATTCCCAGTAATTCCCTCAATTCCTCGTCCGAGCTGTTCCCCTGACTCCTTAATGTGTATTTCGGCCAGCACGTGATGGTATTCCGAGCCCATTATTATGAATTATGTATGAATGATACGTACTTGTTTTTTGACCTTGTTGTGGGGTTAACTTTAAGGACTGTAACTGTCCCACTGTTGGGCAAAAGCCAGTTCCCATAAAGCTACAATTGGTCATTACGCTAGTTCCTGGCATGTTGACGAATTCCAGGAAGTCCTGATTTCCATACGATATTTTTTTTTGTTTAACTAGAAATTACTTGGATAAAGTGAAACGGTATCGTCATAGGTTAACAGTAAGTAACTTGTTTTATGCTTGACAAGCAAGTCTATTTGGGCTTTTTTAAATCTCAATTTTTCCTCATGAACTTATTTTGCATGCCTTAACCAAAAATTGTTTACGGATTGAATAACCGCATAAAAACGACACCAGGTTAAGCACTAACCATTAGTAAAGAAGAAGACCGCATCATACACAAAGTCTTTTAATGGATGTTGATGATGACAGAGAAGGCAGTATACCTATCATAATATCGTGTATGATTCCATAGAGCGCAGAAGTACTTGAAAAACCCACGGATGCCAGCCCCAACAATACAATCGTTAATCAGTCAATGACCTTACTAAAAGCACAAGTAGATTACGTCACTCTTATCACAAAAATTCTCACACTAGTGTGACCACAATCGCGTACTTTGTCGGAAAGTCTCAAACTTTACAGGCGTCCGTGTTTTATAATATTAATTAACACACATACAATTTAGGCATTATGTCTGATTATATAACGGACAATTGTCTGTTGTTCTCTGTTACCTAATAAACATCTATTGTTAATATCGGAACCGCTATATTTTGCGAATAACATTGTTGTGTTTACGAAACCGTGAAATTTTAAATCTTCTAACGTTTTATTAACGTCGCGTTTATAAAGGTAATTACTTTACTTTCCCGTTTACGTAAGATTAGTTTGTGTCTAGTTTTTTGTGTGATGTCTGATCTGCGGTACAGTAATGTACGTTGATGTATGAACTTATAAACGTATAATGTGATGATTTAAAAAAAAATAAAAAAATTTACCTGTATTACTGTAAACTGCAATCTGTCTAAAATATTACAGATATTACGTATTTCTTTAGGAATAAAAACTTTTGTGCCTGAATCTCATAATTTTTTAACTAACTGGCTTGTAGTAAAATCTCTATTCTCTTAGTATATTTATTCAGCTATAGAGTTTAGTGTTATAGACAGATGTAAACTTCAGCACGTATCTTTATTATGCTCACCGTAAACGTACTTCATTGCCATAAACTGTGAGTAATCTTTTTACGTCGTCGCATACTCCGTGAATGCTTCACGTATAAGGCTTGCGGTAATTCGTATGCGACTATATTGTCTTTTCTTTTAAAATTTGATCTTCAACATTACTTTTCATTGTAACAAGTACTTAAAAAAATCAAAACAAACATTTAATGACGCAAATTATTATGTAACACTTAATTTGTGACAGTTTACCGTTTCAGTAAGTACGTTACCTAATTTCCTGATATTAATTGACAATTAAACAGCGGAACAGTTGAGTAATCGATCTCTATTCAATTAATATGGAGTCATTTATTAGCCCGTTTTATTTATCTCAAATTGTGTGATGAAGAAACTACTACTTCTATCTTCTTCATTATTGTCCTATTAACTTCCGAGTAATAATTGGTCACCCCATTTATCCTTCCTTTTGGTCGGGTACAAAGTGACCTTGTTTTGGTAAAGTGGAATTAGAATTTTCTTATTTCATCGTTCCCTCCTCCACGTGTAGTTTAAAGTGACTTAAGCAAAATTATTTCATTGCATTTTCCTCAACAAATTAAATACCTACTAGCCCTTACGATGGCTTCATCTTTATTCCACGTATTCTGACAATATCTAAATGCCGTTCGAATACAAAATGTCCAGAGTATTTGACTCACCAATTTCTGAATAAATATGCAAAATTTTAGTAAACGTTCCGACTAATCAATGTCGTGTCACTACACAAATATTTTTGTCAATGTGATCGTTGTAAAGGCATATTCATACTAGCTTTTTAATTTGTGAGATTAGTAAATTACTAACACTTGTTGATATAACTACTTAAAGGTCTCTAGGTCATGCATATCGATCTCTGATCAAAAGAGCCATTATGTATGCTTTGAGCCTGAAATCACGAAAAATTTAGTTACTAATAAAAAGGTTTTGAACTGTCGTAGGTACTAGGTTATTATGACCGTGCCTTATCCTGGCCGTATGTAAATTTTGTGTGTACGCGCCTCAACACGCATAAAAAAAGAGTTGTTTTGATTTTCGAACTTAAAGAAACATGGCGCCAACATCGTCGGTGAACGGTCGCACGTGCGACGTGCGTACCCCAGTAGGCCAATGGATTCCAGTGTAAATTCGTTGGTCTACCCGAACGCATGGCGAAAATTGTTGAAGCGTGCCTTTGACAATCCCCGAGTTCTCAATATTCATAACGGGTCTACTATTGTTTCCCCGCCTTTAGAGACGTCACGTATCCGGCGCCATCTTGAAAGGGACGTGCTCAAACGCATCCAAAATTAGAAGAGCCTTAAACTATCGCGACGTTAGGATATCTGCAAACTGTGTGTAACGTTTGGGGTTCTGTTTACAGTGGTGCTTTTTATGACCCAAAGAAAATTATGAATGTACGTTGTTGTGCATTGAAATCAGCTACCAGTGAGGTGGCCGCGTCGCCGTACATTTTAATTTCTTTTCCTAAACTATGACTTATGTGTGCCGCGAACGCGCAGGAATGTGACTGATGTCAACGTTTTTAGGTCACAACTCACAGACAAATTAGTTATAAATAAAATGACGCTTTAATAAGATTAAAATTTTAAGGATACCCCAGTTAATATGATTTACGAGCGACTCAGCGTTGGTCCGAGCGGTTAAAGTGTTTTAAAACATAAATAATTCTTAACAATGATTAACCGCTAAGATAAGGCTATAAAAACTGTGACCTCGAGTGCAAAAACTTGTTTAACGATGCATATTTTAATTTTTATAAGTACATTTATCTTTTAATGTGGTCACCCTATTCTGGGTTATATGGCCAATTTACATCAAGTACTCCGATTTGTTGCCCGCCCTGGTAAATAGGGCTTGGTATTCACGAGCCATTGATTTAATGTTGTTCTCGTATTACTTGAAATTTAATTAACACTTTGGTAAATGAAAATGTGTAGTCGAGCAAATGAGACCTAAATCCGAAATGACTGACGACTCAGTCCTGATTTAGCTTGTAAAAATAAGTCTGAGTTAATAATCCCTTGAATCATGTGAACTGATTCAGGGAATTATTTTAAGAGTGTAAATGTAGTGTTAAGTAAGACATAATTATAAAGTCCTTTTCTATTTGTTTTATTTAATTGTCGCACAATTCTTTTCCATATACAAGACACGAACTTGACGATTTATACATTTAATACCTAATAAGCTTAATCACATGCAATTCGACCCAAGCACATAAAAGTGTAAGTACAAAAATAAAACCGTAAATCGAGTAGCAGTAGATCGGTGAGTCATGCATGTGACACAAATCCAATTTGGTGATGATGAACGAGAACGAAGAACGAGCGAATTATTTTAGGTTCATGAGTAATTTGCGACATCGACATGTTATATTTTTGTAATTACTTATTAGAAAAAATATGTTGATCTTATAATATAGTTCTAAAATACTTTTTATCACTATCATTAACACTGAAAACGGGATATTTATTTACTATCTTTACTATTTGTTTTCGAGTTCCCCATATTTTTCACAACTAAAACTTAGTACCTAAATGAATTTCTTATTAAATTCAAGCCATTAAAATAACTTTAACGCACTTACCGAAGCCCTCGAAAAACTATTAACTTTAAAAGTCCTCAATACAGCAATAATAATCGTGCCCATCCACACTTTTTTATGGACATGTAATAAAAAACGTGGATTATTTTGTGGTAATAAATCATGGTCACCGTAACGAGGTTCTTCTAGGAGTAAGTAATGCGGAAGCGACATCTATTGGATACTATAAATAAGTACAGTAACTCGAGAGCGGTTTTATGAGTAATCTAGAGTATTTAACTGTAGCATGCAAAGTGCAAATAGCTTTTACGCTCTAAATGTAAGAAATCATTTTCTGTGTGCATCATTTCCGCTTAAACTTTAATAAAGACACGTCAAAGCTTATATTGGTTGTAAGTTATGATTGCTAATCTTAAGAAAGTCAAGTTTTAAACACTCCTCTTCATGATTTATAGCGTGTAACTGTACCATTCGTTTAGTTTAAAACCTCTCTTCAAAAACGTTACGCAAAACTTATAGAAACTGGTTGATAGCCCATCAAGTACCAACACAAGCTGGTACACATCTCATTCCCATATCAGAAATCAAATATCAATATATCATGTATCTTACATAAGAGATCAAACATTTTCTACGTACGACCACGAACTGTCGCAGATCCAATAGAAAGTAGCGCTTGCGCAATCGAACGTACCTTTAAAATTTCTAATACCTCGTAAATTCACGTTACATAAAGAAATCATCGTTAAAGGTGAATGATAAGGCAGTCCGCGACATTCAAATTTTCTTACCTATTTTGAAAAAAAAAGAAAACACATTTTTTTTTTATTTGTAGGTTTTCATGTTGTTTGTCAATGATTTATTCATTTGCGATTGCGACCGTAAAAAAAAATTAATAAATAAGTTAGTGATGTCAATCACTAACTTATTTATATATATTTTTTTATTTAACAACCATTTGATTTGATTAAAAATGATTGATTTAACAACCGAATGGGCAACTACAGTCCATAAATGGTATATAAAGTGATCCTGAGATGGTATTTTCTATAGTTATTATGCCTGTGGCTTGACTGTAGGTAGCTTATTTTTGACTATGCAAAAGTGCCTGTCACGGGACTATTTGAAATAAATACTTTGAGTTTGAACCTGAGAATATCCAGCAAAACACAAAACAAAAGTAAGAAAATTTGAGTTTCCTGGCGTTTGCACCTAAAAGAATATTGTAATTCTTTGGTAGTATCAATCAATGATGGTTTCGAAATGTCTGTGTTGGATTCTTTTAAGTTTTTTGGAAACACGCACACGGTCACGGACGATTTTTCGTTAACTGTTTTTTGTTACGCAATTTAAAGTAAAAAGTTTTATATCTTGTTTTGATATGAGAGTTTAGAGAAAATTTACACAATTTGATTAAAAAATATGCAGTATAGTTGTTAACTTTGTAGATCAGTTTACAAAAATAGAAACACACAACAACGATGTGCCACGTAATTTTTTTTAATGAAAAAGTTTCGTGAAAAATTCGGGAATATCCTGAATTTCCCCAAAATGAGGGAAACCCTAGCGTGCGTCGGTTATTTAAAACGAGGACGTTAATTTAATTGAAGACGCAACCGTCTCTGCAGGATTACGACCCCGAAACCGTTTCTAGATTCCACAAGATTAACACCTATGTAATTGACATTTGTAAGTAATAGTTACAAACTTATTACGTCCCATAATTTTGGTCGTAAATAAACAAGTTATTTACGTAAGAAGAAGCAACAGGTACTGAACTTAAAATATTTGAACATTATAATTGGATATTACGCACACATTATTTACCGTTTCCTTGTTCGGTAAGCCGAAGCGTAATAAATGTTTTGTTCACCAAAATCGTATATTATGTTACCGCAGACATCGCAAAACCAGCCTTCTGACATGTTATAAGCAGTTTCATAATGATACTAATACAAAGAAAACCTCATTAAACCAATTTGTCTAGATTTAGTACATTCAAAAGGCAGCGTACAAAAAAAAACTTCTTTTATCCATAACGAGTAACATACGTTATTCAACGCAGGTCATCAATCCTAATGAATGGACAATTCCTAGTCACCCTATTAGCTGTTTTAGCCAATCAGGATTCCCGAAGGCCTCTCAACGGATGCCTTCACCAGATGCGTATGCTACCTTTCCTCGGACTATGATAAAAACTGTTTGAAACGCATTTCATTTTCTCTTAGAACTCGTTGAACCCTAGAAACGCACAAAATGCTGCGCTGCAACAATTTGTTGCGTGCGGTGGAGAGGGGGCAAAAAGCTGCGCGCGCGCATTGCACACGAGATGCCTGCCCATTAAAATTCCCGCCCGCGCACCGCTGTCTATTTAGAGAAATAATAGTTATCATAACGAAGCTTTAGCGGATTAATGAGAAAAAAGGAGGCTGTGGTCGTCAAGGGAAGATACTGTTTTTGTTTAGTAGCTGAGATTTGGGGATCAACATTATGTTCTCCACCACATTTGCAAGGCACTTGTATAAAAGCCAAGCAGGCGAGAGTGACAAAAGACAAGCGTGACCTATACCAATTCGAACCCTCGTGAATAGCGGCCCACTTCCCTCTAACAGAGGTGACCGTGACCCCTTTGTCCCAGTTGTGGAAAGAGTATTGGCTGATAATGCAATTGGCATTTCTATTTCCTTCCGTGTCTTCCGCCTTCCCCGCACACCCAATTTAAATTGCTCCCATATTTATCGTCATAAATAACACCCAATTAATATTCAATTAACGTAAATTATAGACCTCCATAATGTAATTAACAAACGCTCGTCGTTTCTCAATGCGAAAGAAACAAACAACATTTCTTCTAGCCGCTTAATTTTTTAGATAAAATCTTAACGATGCTGGGAGATTTAGTGGGTGAGAGATTCTCTAGCCTATTATTATAGTGTAATCATCCTTTTTCCCTACAAAATGAAAGATAATGAAAGGGCTTAACCGACACACCTACGTGTATCCCACGTCTGATGTAAGAGGAATTTTTGGGTCAAAATTGCTATTACTGGTTCTTAATGTTTTAGAACGTAATTTTCGGAATTTGAACGCATTTTTTTATTGGTCAACTAGTTGTTGATTTGTTATGGATGCGATCGGAACTGGTAAATGGACCTGTGTGTGTGTTTGATGGCATTAACGCGTGGGAATGAGAAAGAAAAACGGGTGAAGTAAAAAAGACATGACAAATCATTCTTTTTAGAATAAAAACAAACATAATGAGGCCAGTACCTGACAGGGCCACATTCAAACTTGCCTTCTATAACTATTCTTCAAATTAAAAACGTTCAAAAAAAGCCAAAATTAAGTTAGTCGCTAAGCTGGATGACACCATCAAAATCTGCATACTAAATGCTATTTTTAAACAGAGGATGATAAAAAAAAAAAACAAAAACATACCTCCAGGTTCAAGGCCTCATTCGTTATCGTGCCAAAATATTTCAAAAGAAAAAAAAAAAAAACTTTTGCCCAAAATCGATCGGAACCTGTTTTCGATCCGTTCAGAAGATTAACAAACGAAAGACGCGCTCAATAAAATACACAATTTTTCAACCTCTCAAACTTTAAAGTATAAATTATCAAAAGGTTTGGTGGAACATTTGTCAGATGTGAACATCGTTAAGTTATCAAAAGGCATTATTTTAGGAACATATCGTCGACCGAGAAGAAAATAATACATCTTGAAAGAGGGATATCTTACTTATTATCATCACTTACCTTGAAATTCTGGGGATTTTTATATTTTCCTTTATTTTGTAACTCATTTCATGTTGGCAGGTGGTAATTTATGGGTTGAATTCCATTAATTGAGATTGCAATAAGCTACGTTGGCATGTCGCAAAATAAAATACGAATCAGAGCAAAATATGCATAAAAATGATCTGCCTATAATGTCTATCGCTGGTACACTGGTCTCCTCTTTTTCGGAGGCAGTTTATCGTAATCCAGCACGTGGACCTAGAGTGGGCTAGTGGACATTTGGATGTCAAATGTCTTCGAAACGGAAATATGACTGCATCGTAGAGACAACAGATTTTCCATTAGATCAATTAGAATTGAAACATCACAATGACATATAAAATTGGCTGAAAGCAGGCACTAAAGAATTCTCATCGTTTCCTATTAATTAGAAATACCTTTTAAAACTAAGAGAGAGTGCCTTTTATAGAATTTCATAGATTCGCGTGTAGACCAGAACTTTCGACTCATAGCTATTATTAAATGAATCGATCAATTAATTGATTTCGCCATAGAAATTCTGCGATAACTCGATTTCTTACGGTCGGAGAGAAAATAAAAAAGGCTTGTTCGTTAACATTTGAGAGTAGTTAAAATTAATAGTAATAGTAGCCTTGAAATTCCTCAAGTTCAAGACCAAAGTTTACTGCTTTGTTGCCCTTGTGGTTTCAGGTTTATGAGTCACAACCACTCACAGAGCAGGCAGTCTTTGGAGAATCAATCAACGCAGCCTAACGCAGTCCACTCCTGCACATAGGCCTTTCTCAAACTGCATCACACCTTTTCCTCCGTCTGCCACATCCAGCTGCCTCAGCAACCTATTTAAGTCCGTTGGTTTACTTAGCTTGGCGGTGTCGTACGTCAGTTTTTACCCGATACACGGTGTCCACTCAAGACTTGGCTGCTCCACGGGCCATCGGTTATTCTCCCACATGACCCTCCCGAAGTGACAGTCCTCGGATTTAATACTTTAAAGAAATTCCGAGCCTAATCAGAAAATGTCAATTTTAAATCTTTCGTTAATCGAGGAGTCTCGGAGTGTCGGGTCTCCAAATATGTCGTCCAGTTTTAGCTCCACTCTCTCAAACATAATTCTTTAACAAATAAACGCCACTTTATTCTCAAACAATAGACAATTACAAACAACATTTAAAGACTGAAGGATGACACAAGAAACGAATTGTCAATACAACAAACTACCATCTCAACTTGACACGTCGCGTCGTTGGATAATTTCTAAACGAGACAGGTGCCAAGGAATTATGGTGGTTTGTCGATAATTTTCTATATAGAAAGCGAATGGTTCCCAGCGCTTGAAAGCTGAGTATGGAAAACGTTTTTCACTAAGTGAAAATGCGTGGTAATTGTCACTGATGACGCGAAACACAGTTTTCTTTTATATCTTCATTTGAGTTCAGTGTTCACAATGGTGTTTAGTTTCTTGCTGGTGTAAAAAACCCTGTTTTAAGATTATGTTCACAGTTTCTTTGTTTGCGTCGTGGACAATTATTGTTATTGAAAATTAAAGCAACATGGTGCTTGAAGTAGTAAAGCTTTAGAGTTAGTTGTGACAATGAGTGTTGTGCATACTAAAGACTTCACTTTCCCATAAAGCATTAGGAATTCTGAAACAAATAAGAAAAGGGTTTTTTTTTAACACCACTCGCAGTTCAACACTAGACGGTTGTTTACTGCTTACTCGGACTATGCCTGTGGTGAAATCAAATGAATTTAAGGCCCCCAGCCGGAGCTTACTAACAAAATTATAAACTAAATGACCGCTCGCTAAGGACACTGACACTGGGGTTCGGTCCTCGGCTTAGGGCTTCATTCAGCTAGGGATAGGCTGGGTCGGAAATTAAAGCTACTAGCTCAGCGGCGCGGGCTGGCTCGTTAAGCATGCTGGTCGGGATACTCGGGATTTTTCATTGACCCTCCTAAGTACTTTTTATGCATTTATTGTTGCGTTGATCCCCTTTTTCACTCCTCCTCTATAACCCTCTTTGTATTTTCTGGTCTTTTCAGAGACTATCGTAGTCGTCGTACAAGTTGCAAAAATGTCGTAATAAAATCATAACCACTCTAGAATTAATTAACCCAAGATGTAGCCAGCATATACCACCAACAATAGTCCCGCACCAAACCTTTATTGTATTTAAATATGATGTTACAATATCTTAAAATAGCGGGCGGTTGCGCGGGCGCAGTTGGCGCGTCGCGGAGTGGGCGTGGCAATTTATCGGCGGTAATGGCGAAAGTGTCGCCGCGGCCTCTTTGATCCGGGCCCGGTAATGCTGATTAATTATTCGTGATCCAGAGAAATTCTAATTTATATGGTGCAGTTTGCAGACTGTTTTAGAAATTGTCGAGTAGGTTGGTTTGGTGTAGGTTGAGTGAGATTTTGTAGTTAAAGCGGACTTTTATGACCAAGAATATTGAACAACTGAGACTTTTATGCAGATTACACGAACTCACAACATTTTCGGGTCCACTACTAACGTTTTATCTTTGCTTCTAATTCAAAAAGCTTGGCGAACCTCTGAATTATGTTTTGCAAATCTTTTTATACCTGTTGATGTACAGGGTGGGTAAAAAAATCGTGGATTAAACGAAACAGGATGATAGTTGGGGCTATTTGCAGTAAAAAATATGTGTGACAGAGCCCTAACTTGATCTCTATAAAAGCTATGACTATTTGAGTTTTTTTTTTTAAGAAAATACCAACATTTTTATTAAATAGGCAAAAGTGCTTTAATAGTATGATTTATGAGTATTGGCACTTTTAAGTTTCATGAAAAATTATTTGTTACTTTAGAACATTACTGTAACAAAAATGTTCTATCAAAAATTACCCTGATAACTCCTAACCCTTTTTACCCGCCCTGTATAATTATCCGAACATTCCGTACGTAAAGTTTTAGCTTTAGGTACAGGATGTAGGTAGAATCGAATCCAACCTTGAATGGATTGACCTGTTCGAAGAACCGTACAATAAAAAAGCTTTTATATGCCTAAACCGACTTGCATAGAATTTCTCATAAACCTCGATTTAAATGTAACCGGACACGACATCAGTAAAACAGAATTATCTTGTTATATCTATCACACTTCGTTAAATAGCCAAGTTATTCAGTAAAATAGCTAACGTATATGTTACCCGGATTCAAAAGCAAAAGTAGGTTTCCAAGAAATCGGCGGCGAAATTTCAATGAGAGTAATATCTATTAAGTTCCCAGAATAGTAAGGAGTGACTCAATCGATGTGATGGACTATGAATTTGACGCCTTTGAAGAATTGCGACTGATAAACGGAGATCGGAGACCAGAAATAGCTCGAATATAAAATCGATGCAATGAAAGGGCAAAGAGAAATATACTCTTTGGTCTACACCAAATGATACAATGATTCCGTCATCATCATCATCATATCAGCCCGGAATCACCCACTGCTGCGTATAGGCCTCCCCTTTCTTCTGCCACACTTCCCGGTTCTGTGCGTCCCTTATCCAGGTATTTCCCGCGACTTTGACGATATGATTGCGTGTTCAACAATATCTTTGTTAAAAGAAAAGAGGATAAACAAAATTCTCATAGAATCGTTACGTGAAAATTTGAGTTCTTCTAACGTAGATAAAAAAAAAAGCATTGCGTATTTTTGCAAATGACTTTTAACATACTAGATTCCCATTGACCTTTTTGGACTTTTTCATCGTTATTAGTTAGTTAGTACGTACTATAGAATGTTATTTTGTCTAGACCCTCAGGTCTTGAGATGAAGGGTCTTTATCCAACAATTGCTACTATAACCCCCCAAGAAAGCAACGAAAAAGGCTAGAAGGCCCAAAAAAGTGAAGTCTTTGAATATCCTGCACTGTATTTTAACCTCTATTAAGTAACTTAATAAACGTCATACTTGATTATTAGCTCTTAGAAGCTCTTAGTTATTAGCACTTGGAGTACTTCGCTATCTATATTTCTGTCTCGCAGCGGTATAATAATTTGTTTCGCGTGATCTAATCAATCGGGTTGATTGTTTAAGCGTTGACATCTTACCTTGACTCCGTTCGTGTTCATCGACTGTGTGTACTTGCACGAGGCCAGTATGTACTGGATTGAACACTATGAGTAGTGTCTAGCCTGTCTTGGCTGGGAAATGGCCCTTCTTCTTACAAAAAAGGGATTGTATAACTTTGTGCATGTTGATGTTGCAAACGGTGACGAAAGTCATTGAAGTAATGTGAAATTTTTTGGAACCGACTGTTTCTGATCCACGCAAAATACTTAATATTTAGTTTGAATTCAACCGCCAGTCTGTGGAATTCATTGCCGGCTTCTCTGTTTCCCGATCTTTATAGGTAATCTCGATCCCTTCAAAGTTGGATTTTCTGAGCAAGCGTGCTCCACCCTAGGCCGTATCGCTTTACCTCAAGCGAGTTGTGGCCAAACGCAAGCATATTTAGTGTAAAAAAGTAATTATGCAGTGCTTACTACTTCTCTACCATGTTGTTGGAAATAGACACTTCCTCAAATTTTGGCAGGCTAGAATTTCATAGAATGTTAAGGTAATTCTACTATCATCTTATGACCTTATCCTCATTTAAATAATATTCAAACAATTTAAGATAGTCTTCACCATCAGGGTTATATAACTGTACTTTTAAACCACCTGGACATAGAACGCCTCTGTCTTACATTTCGTTACCATTTTCCTGTTCCACTATCTCATTTCTTCCAATTTAATTAGAAAGAGAGAAGAGTAAAGACTTATTTTAATTAACGGTTCATTGATAGGCTTTTGTCCGAAATTACGGTCCGTTCGCTATTGTCGTGCGTAGCGATTGACTTGACCAAGTGAACTGGCTGAATGATGTTGATGATACAGTAAAGTTGGCGCAAATATAGAATCATACAATAAAAATGCAAAGGAATGGAAATCAGAATTAACCAATGTTTGTAGTATAGAAGATTTCTGTCGTCTGTACTACAAACATTGGGTGGTAACCCTACATCTTCAAAAACCTGCAGAAGTGGAATCACCATTCAAAAAAATTATAGGAAAGGAAATCTGAATTAGCAAATCTTTATGGTAAAGTAGATAGATTAGCCCCTCAACTAAAAAAAAACCCGAAGACAAACATGATAAGTTATTCACACCATCGATGCTATTAAAAACAGTGTCGCCAAAGTCACTCTTCAAACAACAAACATTCAATCAGCTCCTACATTCTCAGAAGCGAACAAATCATCAAAGGAGGTCACCCTGAAGTCTCATTAGTGTCAATACGAGCAACAATAAGTAATTGCCAACGCCGTCTGTCGAGACATCTCCCGATAATCTTCTATCTGCTAGTCCAAATACACGTAAAAAAGTACTGTCAGACGAGGAGGCCGACGACTCAATCGGATCGGCGATATCTGCACTAAATGGGCTGTCATTAAGGCTGCGCGGGCGCTTCTCCGCGCATGCATCAACGCCACAATGGCACGATCTACAATTGAGATGTAAACGATAGTATTGATGGCAATTTGCGTGATTACTGCCATAATGATGTCTGGAGATGACATTGTTACTTGTACAGTTACTTAATTTTTTCCATGTTCTTATGAAATGTTTTCATAATTGATGCTAATGATATAGGCCTACGTTAAATCTTCCCGACAATAGTGAAGAATTTCCAAAAATCATTAGAAAGCGAAATTAAAGGTCACAATTAACTGTTTTTAAAGGGTTTCCTCGTAAATCTTGATAATGAAATGCTTACCGTCTCAATGCTGGCGCACTCCGAGGAATTTCGAGCTCTACTCCTTTTAGCTTTAAGTTAATTTTCGTTCGGAGCACGGGGTAAAGATAAGTCATTGGAAAGTGAAATGGGGGCGCACCTGACTTTGCTTTCTTTACGTCTCGGTGTTCTTTTTGCTTCAGTGAGAGTGGTCTACATTCGATAATTGTGTCGGTAGCGATTCCGTGACGAGTTTGGAACGCCCTCCCGGCACTAACCACGGGAAGCTGATTCATCGCTACAACACTTTCCAAAGGCTCACAATTTGCATTGCTAATTGAAATATTAAAGACGTAAAAATTCCCAGCGTGTTCACGGCTAATGCAAATAATTAGAAATCCATTCATCTACTCAGCTCTCTATTGATGACCATTCAGGATTGTTGAATGAATATGGATGATTTTTTTATCGATCAATGTCTGTTAATTAAGGCGAGTTTGGTTTGTACGTGTAGCGTATTTAGTCATTTGAAGAGTCGTAGTTCTAAGTTATCGTCTTCGACAAGTTTTTTATCGTCTGCAGAATAATGGCCATTACTTTATCTAGTTTTGTTCGCTTCTACATTGTTAATAATGGCTTCTCATCTTGAGCAACTTCCGTTGTACGTTTTAGCGGATACCTGTTGAATGTAAAAGTGCCAATAAATAATGAATGTGCTAATTTATCTGGCTAAGCAGAAACATAACACTTGCTTCCACTTAATTCTTACAAGCTGTTGTTAGTTTATCTTTTGTGTCTTGATTAGTTGTGGCTTCTCAAATAACATTATTAATCGATTCTATAATAAGCTTTGCATGATTTTGACGACTATAATATTTATGAGAACATAAACAGATAGTTTCGAATTGACACGCCCACTAACGAGTGTCTGTGTAACAATGCGCACACGGTGGGGGTCCCCGCGCTCTTATCGTGCAGTGTTTGTTGGACGTCGTGATTCCATCAACATTTTAGTTTCATTGTCACTAGTTTTTGTATCGAGACTCGTCTGATTTTGATGCGATAGAAAGCAACTTCACTTTTTTCTATTGTCATTTTCATCTTTTGTGCTTTTTTATTTTTTTTGGATAGTGATTTTGATAATTTTCTCCGTCACACTTCCTGTTCCCGCGCAAACTGATGTTGATGTAAGTTATCGCACTTTCTCTGAGGATTGCCGTGTCTTGTAAGCTGAGAGATTCATGATTAATCAGTACTTGAGCTAGACTCGTGCGCAGACTCCGCGGCGCCGGGCGCAGCGCTATCGCGCATCGGGCTGCGCGCGCGCCGACGAAAGTGCAAGTCGCCCAGTTCTCACGACCCCCCTCCGCCGCGCCACTGCGCACGACCTCCATCTACCGACCGACTTGAGAAACTATCGATTATTGTAATTCGAATTATTTACACTTTCGGAAAGTAATCGTGGCCGCGCAATGTGCGCATGCGCGTGCGATCGCCCGCGATAATGAACGCCATGTTTGGTCGACTCCGTTGCCGAGCATTTTGTTGGAATGTTTCTTTGCTTTGTAATTTAAAGTCTAGTTAGTTCATTCTTTACAGTGGAGGCAGATAATTCGATTAAAGATTGTAAATAATTATAAGAAAATAAATAATTGTGTAATGAATACAACAGGAAATAAGAGCTGATTGGATTTAATAACATTTAAATGTTATAACGTTTATGTTAATACTGGAGGAAGCAAATTAGCTAGTTAATAAACGTATTGATTAAAATTAATTATCAGGTTTAAGTCAACCACATAAAGGAAATTGCCAATTAACGTCATGCTGGTTCTGTAGGTACATTCTAATCGTTACTGTCACCACTTCACCGAGAGACTATTAACTTCGGTAGCAAATATACTTCTCAGTCAAGAAAGTACCGGGAAACGATCAATAATACATAAAATGATAGTTATTCATCCAAAGTTATTTTATCGCCTTCAAAGTATGCTCCTTCAGAAACGATACACTTACGCCAACGAATAATCCAATCATCAAAACATTTTTTGAACGTTTTTTCCGGAATTGAGTTTAGTTATCGCCGCGAATTCTCCTTTATGTCTTCTACCGAATGAAAACGGGTGTCACGAAGTGGTAATTTGAGTTTAGGAAAAAGAAAGAAGTTGCTGGAGCCATAATATGGCTCCAGCAACTTTTTGACCAAAACTTCAACAAGATATTATCTTGTTGAAGTTTTGGTCAAAAAATCGTTCACTATGACTGCCTTGTGCGAAAGCGCATTATCGTGGTGCAAAATCCAAGAATTTTCGAGTGCACAACACCGCGATAGTCAAAGAAAACGGTCAACATGACTTTGACATCTGATCGACTTTGGCGTGGTTTTTTCGGTTTCGGTTCAGTTGGAAGGCGCCACTCAGAAGCTTGTTGACTAGTTAGCATGTCAAACTCGTAAACCCAAGTCTCGTCACCAGTAACAATGCGTTCCATGAATGTTGGGTCGGAATTGACTCGTTCCAGCATGTCCTCAGCGACTCTTATGCGATTGAGTTTTTGGAGAAAATTTAGTCTTTTTTCACCTTACTTGAATTCCAGTATTTTACAAGGAGCGACTACCTATCTGACCTCCATTACCCAGTCGCTAAGTAATGCTAACCTCTTGATCATCATCACTCTCCCACCCTTATCCTTCGTATTTGGGGTCTGAGCAGCATGTCTCCCCTACCACCTATGATTCCCCATGGCAATACTGGAATATTACGTAGATGTTAATATACAAATACATAGAACCCTTTCTAAGCCACCTCCTGCCACATGAACCGAAAGGCAGCTGATCAGCATACATAGCCAGAGCACCATAGAATTCATGAACTGATGCGTCAACATAATTTCGGTTTATACAGGTATTAGACGTGTCATAATTTAGGATAATAATTTTATAACGAATGCTGCTGTCCAAGTTGGAAGAGCCCGCGTTTGGATGTTGCCAGATAGTCCCTTGGAAATGGGAAATGGAGGCTGTAACAATAAGTGTAAAAGAATAACAATAAAGTATCAAGGCGAAATAAACGTAAAATTAATGAAAAGACGAAGATAGAGGAAGGAAGCCTATGCAAGAAGCTAACTCAGCGTTTGCAGAAAAAAGAACACTAAATGTTTAACTTTTTAACGAATTTTGCAATAATTGACAAACAAATAAAGTATGGTGTCGTAAACAGACGCGTAGACTCAATGAAAAAGATAAACGAACACAAGCTGGCTGAAAAACCAGAGCTAGAACAGCTTAATAACATGAGCATAAAGTATGATAGCATACTCATAAAGACGAAACAATCATCTCTCGCCTCAGTCCATAACTCGAACGCCTCCACAAAGGGATAAGCATAAATAATACCATAGGCTATCCCATGGCTTCAGTAGTTTTATGGTTGTCACACAACAAATTTATGGTGCTTACGGGAATCAGATGACTTCTAACATACGCAGTAGCTTCATAAAAATAACATAATAGGTTTTTGGTAGTTATGGTCATAAATTAAACGATTTTCGTAAAGTTTTATGAGATTTTATGGGACTGGCGTAAGTAATATGGTAAGCCGGTTGTCTTCTAGTGAGAGTTGTAAATTATGGGGATAGGTCATGGGTCTTACTGGTGATGGGATAACGTCTTTCAGTAATGCTTGTTGACCCACGAATAAGGATATCTAGCTAAGAATGTTCGACACAGCCAAGGGATTACTCTGATTTAAGAGTTCTCTTGACTTAAAGACTCATCTTCATCCATGCCTTGGTACGATTGTAATTTTTTGGAGAAAAGCAGTACTTGCTGTTGCAAATCGGGACTTCGTGGAGGTTTTGGTGCGCCAATTCAAATGATTGATTTTCAGTGTTACTGCTGCTGATCAAACGTTTCTCCCCATGACTTCCAAATCTTTCGATTGAGGGTTAACGTGGACCACTGGTTGTTGGTTCTGTCTGTCCAGCTCATCTCGCCATCTCCTGTTAGGTCTACCGCGTTAGTGTTTTCAGTATTGTCTATTACAAAATTCTTAAGAGCAACACCGATTTTGAAATGATAATAGGGCCGTCAAAAATCATCATAAGTGAAATACGTACATCTAAGACCTAGAATCTTATACCTTCCCCCATCTTAAGGCTATCATATCCCTAGAAAATAAAAGCCAATGCATCCCAGACAAGTTTCATAGAAACAACCACTTAAACTAAAGTATTAAACCCTATATGGTATTACGAATATGGCCCACAAATGCATGCAGGTTAGCATGTTAAGTTTATAGGCTGTGGGGCTAATCCCCATAAAGTGGAATGGGAACTTAAAATGGCCATGGTTAATGGTGTGGTACTATAGTGTAGTGTAATGTAGAATTTAATGTTTGTAGGTTGTCTAGCAATACGGTGGTTGGTTGTTATAGTGTCATTTGTAAGGGATTATAGGTTTAGAAGACGACTTGCAAATTAGTTTTGTTCATTTGAAAATGAAAGGTTGTGGTTGACCGTTGGCCTTTTCGGTTAAGAAAACTTATAGCGATGGCCATGTTAAGGAGACGCGACGTAAGGCGAAAGACCTAGGACGTTTAAGAAGGATTCCTGGAAGCTTCCACATTGTCTGGCCTAGGGGCAGACGAGCACTCTGTTGTGGGTGATGGTTTCTTATAGAAGCACGTGCTGCACCTTTACCTGTTAATGAAGCGGAAGGTTCGGTAGGTTTCTTCATCTAAGGTGGCGATAATGCCAATAAGACTATTCATCCCCGCGTCTATTGACATGTCCAGCAAAATCTGCCAACAGATACAAGCAACAAATAATCCCACAATTTCGCCAAGAAGTCAAAGATCGTTACAGATTACAACTCACACAGTCACCATTACAATAATAATTTTCAATTTGCAACTCCCGCGCGATACGATCTAACGGCGCGCGCGCAGCTGTCATTCGATACGCATAGATTTGTATTGTCGCTTTAATGCCATAACGGTGCTGCCGGTGACATGTGGGACTGTGGGACTGACATACATACACTGTACTTTAAGTACTTTTAGTAAGTATGCATGTAAAATCACAAACCAGGCTTTGGCGTGTTTAAGCCGGGGTTCACAACCTTAGGTGTTGCGACCTGCGACACGCTTTTGTGTCACTTGTTTCCCTCACGACGCAAGTCGCGTGGAATTCTCTTTAGTTTTGTTTACAGTCGCTGTAGCAAACCGCGTGTTGCTTAAGCATAGGTGGCATGTCAATGCTTAGATATACGCCATTGATGGCTAAACTTCTCTATCTGAGCGAAATCTTATCATTCAGTGTGTTTGTTTCAATGTCCTTTTCAAATCGGCACAACTCACGAGTGATGTAGCTAATATCACTGAGCTGACCAGTGTGTGTCATAATCACACATGTCAATCGAGTACAACTGCCTGATGTAAACTGAAATCAACTTGGGTGAACATCTTCTACATCATTTTATGCAACCAATACTTTATCATACCAGTGCAAAATTTGCATCTCCCTTAAAACAAGCTTGCCATATTTTTTGCTAAGATCTATGAAACTGTTTGCCGCCATTCACGGATGTATCTTCAAGTCCATAGCCTGGCTCTTGAAGATACATCCGTGAATAGATCTGGAAAAACATGCTTTTTATCGCACTTAATTCGACTTGTTGAAAAAAGAAATAGATCAATAATGCTCTTCTTCTTTTTTCAACAAGTTGAATTGGTTTTCATTATAATTATCGTGCAAATGCCTCTGGGGCGAAGTCTCACTCCAAGTTCCGCTACAAAGATGGTATTCCTGAAAAAAAAACTATAAGTAATGTCTGTATAATAAGAATGTTACTGTATATCCGTTGTTATCTAATCTCGAACAGGTAAACGCTGTGTCTTATTCTTCATAGTTTTTGCAACTTCTGAACATGCACGCACATTGAATTATACAATGAAATACGTGGTATTAAATAAAATACGGGATATGTAATCTTTTGAACAAAAATCTCATTGGTAACTATGTAAATGATGTACGAGGGTCTGGACTGACAAACTATAAAAAAGGTCGTGCCAGCGACACGAAGAAGAAGATATGGAAGAGTATCAAGTTAGCTTCATTGATAAAAAACAGTGGATTAGGAGCGAGCATATAGTGCTGATGTGGCTACCTTAATCTGTTAATTGAGTAATGCAGTCTAAAGGGAGCTGGAGTATCTATTTCAGATGAGAAGAACTATTTATCATAAGCAAGGACTATGTGATATATGTAGACGATGTTGTAAGCCTTTCTATCACAGCACAATTCATTGAAATCCGTACATTGCACCACCAACAGTTCATTACACCATCCTCACACCAAATTATCTACAGAATACCAAACTGTACTACAATTGCAAAAAAAAAAAACACCAACAAATATAATTCGCACACGCATCACCGAAAAAACGCGATGGAGGGAAAAAAACGAAATCGTTGCTAATTTGGCGCGAATCACGCAATGAGAGTAACTGTCAAAGTGACGTAAGGGGTCATTCACCCCGGTGACATCGCGAAACTGTACCTTGATTCTGATGACTCTTTTGCTTACTTAATACGTTTGATTACCATAACTTCACGGTCTTTTCTTTCGGATAGATGCGCTACGGTTTTGGTGACAAAAAATGTTTTGTAGATTATCGCTTATTCTGTTATGCTGAGTAAAAAATTGGGAATCAAACGAGCTTACCTGTTAAGAGAAGTCTTTATTCTAATTTTATGAGTGGCAATCTTCAAATAATTATTATAACAAAGTAGTATTTCTACTATTTTATTAGGTATAATAATGAATTTAAGGTTGCCATGAAGTAAAATTGTCTAGAAATTTATATTTAAAGGCACCTGATACCTTCGTTTGAATTCAAGGAATAGGTGGGTTGGTGACAGAGAACACAAGTAACATGAGATAAGGGTAGGAAGATGATTCGTGGGTTACTGGCATCGCTAATTAAAAGGCATATGACAAGAAGAGTGTTAAGAATGAATGGAATGGATAATGTGGAGGAAGCTATAGCTAGGAAGAAAGTGAGCTCTGAGATGGCTGCTGATAGAGAAGTAACTTTAGAAGAAAACATGCCCAGCGGTCTTCAAAATGAAATTAGAAAAGGGAAGGGGCAAGAGGATGGTGACATCTTAAGTAAAATCGGGGATCATTTATCAGAAATAAAGAACTAAAAGTAAAAAAGGAATCAAATATTGATCGATACACCTCACATGTCTGATGTGAGAAGTGGTTTTTACAGTTGTGAGGCAACTACAGCTGATGTTTTAAACAGAGCATTATAAACTAATGATGCATAAACTAAAGAGACAATATACTTTCTGCTATTTCCCACATCACTAAGGAAGTTAACAATGATAAATTGATGTTAATATATTATAAAAAGTACCATTTAAATACTAATAACCTGCGAATTAACATTAAATACATAGAAAATCATGTTGTTGATACAAACAACGCATCCGATGATACTGAATTATAAAAGAAACGCCTTATCTAACGTTCTATGGAATGTTAATAAAATATCTATTTTATGGAAAAATGTTAAATAAAGACGTTTATTTACATATGCAAGGACGACTACTTTCCTTACAAATATTCAGTTGGATGACAAAATAAACATAACCGTATCTAAAGCCCCAAGTTTTAAAAGTAGCCGTCATGCTTCTACTACAATATGTATAAAACTTTGTTGGTATCCCAGGCTAGGTCTAGTTGCTCACATCAATCTGTTCACGGTCAATATAAATGACGCAAACTCAGTTTTAGGTACCTACTACCAACTACTTCCGTAAAGGATCCTTTTAGGGTTGTAGGTTGCATTCCATTGTTAACCTGTACTACGGAACATGAATCTCTAAATATACTCTCTTTGACTTCTTCATTTTCATTTGTAATACCACCAACCTTATCTTTATCATTTTAAATGTAAGATATACACGTTGCCATATCATCCTGTCCTATGAAAATTACTTTTAAATGATTCCCGCAATATTCACCTGTAGTAGTTTGTTCTCCTTGTGAGACGTTTATTTTTTGAGCTGTTTCGAAAACCAAAGAATTTTCTCGCCCTTCCTAGAAGTTTCCCAGCCCTATCTCACGGTCAGCTTACTCAAAGGCCTTTCGGTCGTCGTTAGTAGGTGCATGACCAGTAACCCACTTTCCTCAGTATGACCTAGGCAACCCTTGGAGAAAACAGATTTACGCAATTTGATGTTATCAGTTAACAGGTGGGGTCTAATGTTTATCTCCCAGAGTACTGACCTTCATCAACCTTCTTGGTCGCAGTATTGAATATAGATATGGTTGCTAGATTTTTTAATTTAGTTTCAATCTTCACTGTTTCATAATTGATCTCTCGGTTAAAATAAGGCGTTGACCTGATTTTACTTACTAATTTCGTGGGCTATTAGGTTATTTGCTCCTGTTTTGTCGTCGGTTTTACAACAGTCATTAAAGTATTACATACCGATGTATTTCGTGTTGTAAATCTGTGAGATATCTTTCAAAATTATTTCATCGATAACTTTTATTTTGCTCAATAAATTACTTGCAGGTGTTTTCTTAAGACCTTGTTAATATTCCTGGGATAATTCCTATCTCAGGATTTCTGACATTATCGTTATTATAATGTAATGTCCAGTCCATACTCCATTCTAATCTGTTGACATTTTTACTCAAAGTTGTAAAATAGATATACTCGGCCGATGAGAGATTCTAGTTTTTCTTTTTTAATAGGAGAATCTTTGCATTTTACTGCTAGTTAAAATTTAATATGGTTGTTATCCTCTGAAGTCATAACGAAGAAAGCTTTATGCAAATTGGCTTAGCCATTTTTGCTTTGAATTGAATTTGTAGGAAAAATCTTCATTCATGATTGGAGATTCCTATGGAGATAATAATTTAAATATTTTGTTTGATAAAAATCATACCAACTAATACAAATCGAACTAATAAGAAAAGGAAGATACACAAAAACATAATCATGATGTATTGCCAATAGACAGACGAGACGACCTTTAAATTTTTGAGAATCCGATGTCAGAACGGATACTTGATTTTCATAAAAAAGCAACAAAACATTTTGGGATCCAAGCTTAAAGACTTATTCTTATTATATTCTAATAAATTGCAAGGGTGTCAAATTCACACGAAATATCGATAAAGACTAAAATCCTCTTAGAATTTAAGAAGCATCAGATTACAAAATCGCTTTATCAAATTCTAAAATTCGTACTTACCGCAAAAAGGCAAAAGTCGTGATCCATAACAATGCTTCTTTTATCGTAGACTTTCAATTTTGAAACTAAACGTTATCTTTCTTTGAATCCAATTTTCATTTCAATTCTGTCGATCAATTTAGCTGTTCTATTTGTAATAATAATGTTGCAATTGGCAACTTTATCCAAAGTTTGATAGTTGGCATCTAAGTTTTTAAATTGTCATGGTCACTAACATTATCATTAACACTAGAAACGGGATATTTACCATGTTTACTGTTTGTTTTGAGTAAACATGGTAAATATTCCGTTTCTAGTGGTAATGATAGTTGGCATCTATACTAACAATATCTTTTTGAGATTACAAAGACACAGTTTCACTTTTAGTTCTCCTTTATCAACGTACGAGTTTTTACCCGAAACAGCCAAATTAAAGTAGACTATGCTCGGGACTTTAACCAGGTATAAATGATATTAACGTTATGATTTATTTGTCAACAGGCAAGCCGAAAGATATCAAAATGCGGGTATCTGTTCGTGGCTCCTGGGTGGGACTTCTCCAATCCGCTCTACAGAACAAAGGTAAGAAATAATTAATTAACAAACAAATCTTCTTTAATTGGCGTATAATGATGATGTATTTTTTTTAGTGTTTGAAAGATTTTATCTGCAATAGTATCGATCAGAATATTGGCTCTGCGTACTAATTTGATATTTCTGACTGAGCAATTTTTGTCAATTTTTAGTATGCAATTTATCTTCAACGCACAATCATCTGCACAGTCTGCCTCATCAAGAACACTGCAATCTGAC
Source organism: Eurois occulta (assembly GCA_950022335.1). Lineage (NCBI taxonomy): Eukaryota > Metazoa > Arthropoda > Insecta > Lepidoptera > Noctuidae > Eurois > Eurois occulta. The sequence continues at coordinate 18,153,875 of OX465489.1, forward strand.
TTCAATATCGGTAATCACACTTCAACCGTGCCTGACCTCGATATTCACACCACACCCTCACTCCATATGCTAATCACGCCAGTTGTCACAGTTCAATTGTTCCCCGATGCGCCCGCGCAAGTCCTTGCCCTCTAATTACTTTCCCGAAGTGATTTTCATAAAGAACTGTTATGTGTGGACCCCATTGTTTCGGCTTAATAGGAATTGTGAATATGTAATGGTGTTTTGTTTACTTGGTATGGAAATGTGGAAAAAGGTTTTTGTGAACAATTGTTATGGACTCGATTGATGGGGTGTTTTTTTTAAGAATTACTGATTGCATCTGTCACTTCTTCCCAATTGAGTTCTTTGGAATTACCAACCTAATACGTTATACCAAAGATAATGTATAAGGGCTTATACCTGTTATTTCTTTAGTGCTCAAAAATATTGATCATTCACCACACGTCTCGCTCGGCGAATTGATAACGCGAATCTCCCGTGATTAATAATATTCTGCCAACTTAAATTCGCGCCTTAAAAAAACCACCGCCATGTTTTTTGACACTTTTTGGCGCCAAGACGCAGCCCCCTGCCGGGACCTTATCGTAATCTCCCGAGATTCACGTTTTGGGACCTCTTTTTTGTTTGCATAATAATAATATTTCATGGCGTTTCTTATCGATGATGCCATTCGTACCTGACTTTAATGAAACGACCAAAAAATCAACAATGGATGCGTATGCGTCGTATTTTGTGTATGTCTAATATTCGGGACGCTCTGTTGGTCGTATAGTTTTCGGAATGGCCAATAAGATTTGAATTGGTGTTCTGAATTCGTTTTATGAATGTTGCTGTTTGTAGTTGGGTTATGTTTGTCTTTAACTCAGCCTGTCTGATCTCTGATTAGTTTATAAAGGAGGCAAATGTGGCAGATTCTAGTTTTCAGACCGGTTTCTGTCAGAATGAGTAATAGCTTTGATAGCTTCTGCTTTCGACTTGTTTTTCTTCGCATAAAATTTCCCTGAACAGTCTCCAAACCAGAAGTAAGACCTTTTATTAATGTTCTTTGAATCTTGGTTCTTTATATAAATATGAAATGCTTAAAAACACAAGATAACCTGATTATTTCCGACATTTCATCATAACGGTCCTGTCAATTGATGAATATTAATTATTCACACAGAAATCAGGACCTCCACACCTTAAAATAATCAATAATGAACCTTAGTACCTAACTATAAGGGCTAGGGGTATCAATACTTTTGGTATGTTTTGTTATATAATTGAGGAGATGTATCGATAAATAAAATGATTGCTTATTGATAGCTTCGATTTTATATCTTGGCGTGTGCGGCTGTTTTATGTTCCGATGATGATCATAATTTTTAGTTTAAATATTTCGATGGTATTTCAAGGGAAATGTTTATAGAAGACTGAAAACTGAAACATTAAGTCAAATTTATTTTTAGTGGGAATCTGAAATATCCCAATGTTGATATTCTTGTTTTAATTTGTTGCTTGGTTGTAACTTATTATAAGGGAACAGAATTTGTCGTCTGAAGAAAGTGACAAACTTTTCATTTTCCTTACAATAAGTGTAGAAATCCTTAGAATTCTTAGAAGCAGCATAGATCAATGAAAACTTAGACAGACATAAACGCACACCTTTTTCATTTAGTGGGAGACAAAAGATGAGCCCACCGGATTATGAACGTTTATTTTTTATATTTTGTAAAAGTTTTTTTTTATATTACTTTAGATTGAAATATTTAAAAATTTAATAAATGTGTACTGAAATAAATAAAGAAAAAAAAGTTTAATTTATTCCACACAATCAAACCATAATCAAATAATAACAATAAATATTAATGTGTCAGCCCATGGCTTAATTGCCAAGAGCCTCGACTAAATATCTGAGGAGCCTCTCGCAGCTGTTCGCTATCTAGGCAGCTGGATCAAGGGCTTGATTCAGAAAGCGGTACTTCTGGACACGGCTCGTATTGTTAGGAGGTCCCGCTCTTTGGAGCCCTGACCGCCGGTACCTTGGACCCTGTTCCTGATACCAGCTACCATTTATATATATATATATATGTTGGTATATTTAAAAGTGTAGTTAATATGTTTAAAAACAAATAAAAGAAGTATTAATAATAATCAAATAAAAATTAAAAAACCTTAATTATAAAATCAACAAATAAATTAAATTAAAAACTGACAGAGAAATAAATATCTTTAACTGTTCATTATTATTTCGATTTAAAATTACTTAAGAATATTGAATTTCGTATAATAAAATTGTAAAATATATGCGATTATGACAATAAGTGATCACGATTAACAATCAAATAACGACAATCAATATTTATAATAATCAAATAAAATCCAGGTTCATTCTCATACCTTGCCATATATTTGCTCGCAGGTTGTAATTATCTGACAATAACGAAATATTTAATACTGTGACCTCTTTAAAGATTTCGCAACCCATTGACACTGAATCTTGCTAAACACCATATTTCCGACCACTCTTCAGGTCGAAAACAAATGTACAATGACCAAAATTTAAAAAAGAAAGAAAAGTAACATTTGAAAAATGCCACACACTTTATTATAACCCACCCGCTACGGGCAAAGGATAATAGTGTTTACGACTGCAATAAATAAGGATGTTCCGCGAAACACGATTAGGGTCTAATGTGGATGTTTAAAAAAAAGATGGGGGAAGGTGGGGGGAGAGGGGTTCACCCAATACATTGAAGCCCTGAAGGTTTTTATTAAGAGCTTATAAAATTGAGATTTATGAGAGTTTTGGTGTTATAATTTGGATGAATTGGGAAGTTTATATCGAATAATGCGTATGCGCATTGGGAGATTTTCCTTAAGGTGTCTTACGCACTGCAAAGCTTGAGCATGGACGCAGTATTACGGCTTGTTATTGTCGAGGCCCAGCAGACTATTAACTACTTGGGCTGATTAGTTGATAATGACAAAAACACAGAAAAAACAAAATTCATTACAAATACAACACACTAATTGTATATTACTATGCCCCTAGATAGGGCAGAAAGCCTCCACAGTAGTATTTCCTCGCGAATGGTCTTGTGCTTCCAGCTTTATCTTCAAAGACAATAGACAGGACAATGGCGTGCTTTTAAAAATGACAATTAAGGAACAGCAAGCAATCTTTGGCATATATTTGTGAGATCCACATCACCACCAAGCTAACCTCGCAGTAGCCACAGCCTAATCCGATAACATATTATTAAACAACACACCAACACATTGGCTAACCTACGATTATATTAACTCACATAATTATACAAAAGAAATCGTTTTCACTGCACCGTCAGCCCGGAGTACTTAAAATGATATTATTCATGTCATAGACGACTTTCTAGCCATTCTGATTGCGGGATTCAGCAACCGCAGCTGGTAATACTAAGTAGATGCAGAAGGTACATTCTGAACAGTTAGTGAAAAGAAACTCATTATGAAGACGCCTCAAAAAACGAAAAAATCTCACACGCGACTGAGTTTAACCCTTCTGAAGTTCCATGCAAACACGAACCATCGCAACGAGTGATGTTTTAAAATAGGACCTTCGTTAAAATCAATAGTTTATTTATCATGTGGTGTAGGTAGTAGCGGTACTTTCATGCAAGCCTAAAAGCTTGGCTTACCCTTATAATCTGCAACTCTTCATTATGTTAGGGTTTCTTATCAGTCTGTTTGCCTTATGGGCTTGCCGTATTGTTAGTGGCCCCTAGGCACGTCACTGCTATAAGGAATCCTTTGCAACTGACCCGTTAGTCATTGAATAGTCTCCAGTGAATCGCTTTATTGCCTCAATTTTAATACTAAATTACAAAATTGTTCAGTTTTTGTTTGGTCATAGCCACTCTGTATTTCCTATCGTATTTCACATCGTCCACTTCTAGATAAAGAAGAAAGGTCTTTTTGATTTCAGGCCACTGTCATACATACTCTTTAGTAGAGAATTGGACCTTCTGTCTCTTTTTAGTCTGTGGTCATCAAGTAGTGCGGATCGCACGCACGACTGCCTGTAGAAAGCAATACTTAGTTATTTTTACTCCATTTTTTGTTCCAAAGCAGGAAACAGAAAAATTACATCAGTTCTTTAAATTAGATTTTTGAAAAGCTCGTAGCTATTTGTATAGAATTGTAACTTGCAATTGATTTGGTAACTTAATTATTGATTCGGAACCAAGGATCGGCTTATCGCTCTATCAGTTAGTCAATAAGTTTATTATGTAGCAGTTTTGTATAAAATTGTTCTCAGATATCTTGATTATCAACTCGGCCATTAAATATCTACTAATAATAGTCCACTACTGTCCCACTGGAGACCTCTTCTTATACAATGTATGCATGAGTATTGATCACCACGCTCGCGCTTGTTCAAGGTAAGGATTTCAAATCAAATATCCACTGCTGAACATTAATTTCAAAGTATAAAAAAACTAATCAGGATGTTCCAAATTATATAATTTAAACAAATTATTAACATGATTGTATTCTAATATGCTATGAAGGTCTAACTAATAATCTTCGATAATAATTGGCATAAAATAACGGAAACAAGCGGCTTAACACCTCTAAGGTCATAGGAAGGTGTGTTGTAAGTCAAACTGCCTAAAGGCGAATTGTGCCTTGAAAAGGACATAGAATACACAAGAATAAACATAATGAATGTCCATCAACTAGGACAAGAGTAAGAAGGTCATAACCTGTATGTATTCTTCTTCTTGGCATGTTTACGGCAATCTAAATTGTGGCGTCCATTTTATAAACTATAGTAGCTTTAAACCTTACCTCAATCGATATTAAAATCTTTTTCTATCTGGCTTAGTCCAATGTCAATTTCGAGAGCCAAAATTAAATAGTGTTTTCATTCATACTCCCCTATAAGCCGTCACGTTATCATTCACTCATTCATTCATATCATTCAAAGCATATTTAAACGTCCGATTCATACTCGCTTTTTATAAATACGGCTCTAAGATATTCATAAAGCCAGGTGTGTCGTACGAATCCCATGTATTAATTAAAGTCGATAAGGTGTATTGAAAGACCATTACCACCGGTACCATAATGAGGAATTATGTTCTGTAGACTCTTTAGCATTTTGTGATTATATTGATGAAGATACTAGTGTTTTATGTGAGTTACTTTCTACAGATTACAGATACAGATACAGGTTGGTTCCCTATACAAAAACTAGAGAGGAACCAATCGTTAGGAAAAATATTAAAAGTTTTTTTTTCGAAATATATTAAAATTATTGAATATTAAAAAATCTGAAAGAAAACCGTACGGTTTGACAAAAATCTCATCCTGTATAATAAAGTTCTACACTAGGTAGTAAGTACCTACCTAAAATGATTTTAATTTATCCTGCCTCTCATATTTTAATTATTTCTGTTCTCGTGATTTTCTCGACCCTCGTGAGAAAACCACCCAAGTATAAAATTGGAAATGTCTGGGGACTATTTTTATCATAATAAAAGGACTCAATAAACGAAAAAGCATCAAAGTTTTTATGTTTTTATGCTTTCTCAAGTTTTTTTGAATACTTATTTACAGAAGCGCGATTAGATCAACTCCGAAACAAATTTTTCCATTATAACATCTGTCGGTCCGTCCAACTAAGTGATTTTTAATAGCAACTTCCTTTGTTACATCGCGTTTTTTATGATAATTTAGTAGTTTTAAGTCATAGTTAATAACTGCATACACAATAGTTCAAAAGGTCCGAGTCATTATAATAGATTGTTTATTAGAGTTTTTTTAAACAACAGTAATTTTCTCGGTATATTGGTATATTTAGTGGGAATTGTACGTGGAAAGTCTCTTTATGCAATCGTTTTCATTAATTATTTTTATTATTACGGTTTACCTTCATTTTATATTAAATTAAAAATATTTCTGTTAAAGATACTATCTTCATTAGACCATTAAAACTGACATAAAGCATTACAAATAGCACTAATAAATACAATATTCAAAACTCATCGCCGTACATAAACGCTCTTAATTACATTTGTCATTATTAAGTCCCTGGATGTACACATATCAATGAATTTATTTCTCTTCCAAAGGTACGTAATCAGCTGAAGATCCTACTTTATACGCCACGCGAAAAAAAGAGAAAAAATTGTTGTTCTTTTTTTTAATAAAAGTGGCGAACAGCCGTGTCTGGCTGTTAAGTGGTCGACAGATAAAAGGAACTTAGAAGTCGATTTTTTGACGTGGCTTTAATTAAAACGTCATATTTTAAGTTGAAACCCTTGTTTGTGAGATTGTTGATAAGCAAAGTGTTCATCAGAACGTGTTTATTGGATGCTGTTACATTGTATTATTAAAAAGATAGCTAGCTATACTTGAAGGTTAAACCCTGAGAGATTGCGAAATTGAAATACTAAAAGAATCATTAATTTCTTTAGACCGATAACCGTAAATACGTATTATTTTTCTATTGCATAAACTATTATTCAAAAATATATTACTTTTATATTTTTGAATAATGGTTTATGCAATAGAAAAAAAACAATATTTTCACCGCCTCAAGTTTTTTCTTACCTATAACAATATAGTTCACGACTTGACACTGTTACGCAAAAAGAAATAAAACGGTATCAAAGTCAACGTTTCGATTCTTTATTAAATAATATTTAGTCATATTCAATAAGAAATTGCAAAAAATACTGTAGTGCTCTAAAGAATTATGTAATGCAATAATATTATTGTAAGTTTCGTTTTTCTATTTTCTCGAGTTATGCCAGTTCGTGCGTTACGGGTCATTTGTGCACTTGTTCCGTGGCCATTGTACTTTGGAATATTGTAATAATAATTGTATTACCGTTTTAATGTCTGGCAAATTCTCTTAAAAATAATGTGGCTATTTTTATTTATATCAACGTGTCATTTGCAACCCAGTAACTCAGTTGTGGAGGTCAGATAGGCAGTCTTATTCAGCTGCATCAGGATAGACTGGAAGCCGACCCCAATATAGTTGGGAAAAAGGCTAGGCAGATGGTGATGACGATCATTAAAACTACTTTGGTTTTGGCTAGCCTATTCTGTCCCACTGCTGGGCAAAGGCCTCTCTCATTCCTTCCCAACTCTCCCGGTGTTTTGCCTTCTATGGCCAATCAGTCAGGAACGAGTCCAAATCGTCACGCCAGAGTATCTTGTGCCGACGACCGCCTTCAGGCACCCACTGTGTGACCATTCTGGCTCATCTGTCCTGACCCATCCTGGAAATATGACCCGCCCAGCCCCACTTTAACCTCGCAGAATTACTCCAACATCGGCGATGCCTGTCTTGGAGCTTGGTCTGGTTCTTAACTACTTAATTGGCAAATATTGAAGTGCACAACAAAGTTTAAATATTTAAATAGCTCACAACTTAGAGATAGAAAAAGCAGAAAGAACTTCGCAAATGAAGCAATACCAGAAAAACTATAACATCAAAATTATTTCTTTAAAACAATACAGATATTACATTATTAGTTCACAAACCATCTGTAGTCAGCCTTTTGTTTCTCAATACTAGAACATTATCGGACAATAAACGCATTGTGCTTTACAACATTAAAGATATCATCTATTGTTTTTATTATTATTGAGTAACTACAAGATGGCGGTATCTTGAGAAATTGCCCAATTCTGTTGCACCTGTCAATCAAAGACTAATGTTAACTGTGGTTTAACTGTTGATGATGATGATAGTTAGACTAACTTTTAAGCAAGGTTAGAGAGATATTAACTCAAATTGCTAGATCAATCATTATATTCTGTAAAAACGTGTTCTTGACGACACGGTTGGCGCAGTGGTCAAGCGATTGACTGCTGCGCTGCATGTCGCTGGTTCGATTCCCGTACGGAACAAATATTTGTATGTCCTACAAGTAGTTGTTCCGGGTCTGGGTGTTTTTCTATCTATATTATGTGTGTATTTACAAAAAAAAATGTATATATGTAGTTTATCAGCCATCTAGCTACCATAACACAAGCATTAGGTTGCTTAGCTTCCCAAGTAACACATCAAAGCATTATATCGGCCGACTTACAGCATTTCTGTATCGTTTTCGCATTTTGAGTTAGTTCTATGATAGCATTACAAACGTTTATACGGCTACTGTAATGCTAATTTGGGCACAAATTATACGGCTTTAGATCATAAATAAGTTCACAAATAGTTGTTTAATTGCATTACAGGCGCATTATATTAGCCGTTTGTGTATGTGAGTTTAAATGTTTGTAAACGCACCCACGATACAGGAGAAATTCCTAGTGTGGGGCAACGTTTTTAAAAAAAAAAAAAAAAAAAAAAATTATACTAGCAATATTATTGATAATGAAGATGCTAATTACATTACAAAAGCATTAGACTAGCATAAGATTGTTCTAAAAGTATGATTGAGGCTATTGAAGTGTTCACAGGTAGAACTTTAATCATCATTGCAAAAAGATCTCTAATACCATGGCACAAATGTTATAATACAATTAACGTTGTAATTTCACTACTTTGTTCAGCAATATAATATGGACGAAGATCGTCAAAACTGAGTGACACCATATACTTGTATTTGCATTAAAATAAAATTTATAATACTGGCTAAGTTTTTGACTCTTTTGTTGTTTCATGCCTATTTTAAACGCAATGTAGTTTACTGTAAATATCGATATAGGTTTCATTGAAAATTTTCACGCGCCTTCGATATTTTGTAGTTTTGATATAAAATGTTATATAAAAATATGAATCAAATAATCAAAACAATTTTTTATTCTTAGTCTAGAATGAATTTTGCATAATTAACGTAATAGTTTGATTGGGCAGTATTAAATTAAGTTAAATCATTATGATAAAGGTCTATTGCTATTATAAATAGGTTCGAATGATAATATTTTTTGGTTATAAAATATTTTCAAAATGGTGTGAGTCTACAATAGCCCGGTGAACCTGTATAAAGGCCAATTAATGCCGTCAGCAGTATAAATAGTCACACGTGAACAATCGTTAAGCTAGAGGCCAGAGAGAAGACTTTTGATGAACCACCGTAGTGCCATTGGCTATAAAGTAGTTCTCTAAAGGTTCACCGATAAACCAATAGACTTGATGTATACTGAAATAGTGCCATTGCTTGAAAGTAATTTTGGGGATCCTTGAGCAAAACAATAAAACTCATTTCAGAATTTGTATTACTTGAATAATCACAACTTAATTTTGTTATTAGCATAATTATCATAATCATTACACACACGGTTAGGCAACACACCATAAAAAAATGCTGTTATTTGTTGATGTATACACATATTATATTTTATGTGCTTTTCCCCAATATGGCCGACAAATGGTTTTAAGAACACAGTAAAGTGAATGTATATATAGCTTTACGCATTACAATAACTCACGTGTATTTGATTAAAGAGCTGTTACTCGCACAACAGCACTCAGTTGATGTTTAAAAATGCAAGCATTATATTGATTCACGTTTATGCTGTTCAGCAGTATTAGGCTTTTACTTAGCACTTAAAAATGCTATAGCACAACAAAGGGCACTAAAAACAACCTAAAGCTGTATCACGGATTTACGGTGCATTATAATGGTACAAGTTTATGCTATTAAGCGGCAATAGGCATTATCTTACTGCTTAAAATGCTATTGTAAACCCTAAGGCACTAAAAACAGCTGAAAGCTGTATACTGGATTTACGATGCATTATAATGGTACAGGTTTATGCTATTAAGCAGCAATAGGCATTATCTTACTACTTAACAATGCTATTGTAAACCCTAAGACACTAAAAACAGCTGAAAGCTGTACAGCTGCATTGTGGTTGGCTTCACTAAAACTAAAGGCTTTGCAAAAGCATTTTGATAGGCCATTATCCAACCGTTATACATTGTAAAGCATCATAATGGTTTTGAAATACCAATATAAAGCATCAAGACGCTCGGTGAACTTTTATAAGAGTTTATACGGACCTTAAGTTTTACATAAGTTTACTATTCGTATTTTAAAATGCTTCCTGTGTTACTTGGGTTGGGGCTTGATGGTGCTGTGTGAAAATGTCCAGGGATATTTATTTATTTTTATTTATTTATATGACATATATTTTTTTTAATCTTCTTTATTTATGGGAATTTTGTTCACAATTGCGACGATGTCAATCCCATCGTACTTTTACAAATATTACCTTACTTCCTAAGCTATATAAGATATGTATGTAAGATATACATTACCCCTGTTGCCTCCAAAGGGTTAGGCGGGTGTGATCTGTAGTACACTTAAATTTCGCCAGTTATGTCGTTTAATAGGGCCGGGCGAGCCATTTTGCCATCAATCGGAAAGAAATCGAAAATCCGGACTGCTACTGAGAAATTTGCGATGGAAAAAATGACAGTCTTAAAAGTACTCTTGAGACCACAGTGGCTAGAAAATAATGTATTTATTTTCGGGCGTTTTGATTTTCTTTTTTCAATATGTTCAGAAGGGATAAAATTAGAAATATAGTTCCACCAAAAAGATTGCTTCACAAAACGTGTTATTCTGCAGCCTGACTGTTTGCCTCCAGCCGTATAATGTCGTTTTTCCATAACACTCATAAATCACTCGAGTTCTGCTTGTTTGTAAGTACACAGACACCTACACGATAACTCGGAACAAATACCTGTAGGTCACGCAAATATTTGTGCCGCGGCAATCGAACCTGTGACCCTGAAATGTGGAAGGTAGATGCTCTACCTCCGCAAGTGCGCAACTGCGCATACAGGGAGTATGTCACTTTTCATTAAAAGATAGGAAAGGAAAAAAGATATTGGATAATTTTCGGCGAATGGAAAAAGATTCCACCTTCTGTTCCACTGCAACACAAAGGACTCCGGAAGACCTTGCGGCATTGGCGGAAACCTTCTCCACCACTGCCTTCTAGCTTTCCCTATGTCTTACTTGTTCTGGAAGTAAAATGCACCTCAAGAATCTACTCAAGTAGACACCTGTAATCTACTTCTAAATTACGAGATCCCACTGCATACTTCTATTTATTAACTCAACCAAATCCCACCTCTTTAGTCTCTAAACCGAGGTCCTCAACGCCTAAATATGAGATCGTAAAATTTTATCTCTTGCATCCCTTTCTGGTGTCGTACTTTAGAAAGGGACAGAGCTAAGGATTGCACGCTCTAGTCACGACCTGAGGTTATGATATTAAAATGTGCTTATTTTCGAACTACAACCATTGGGCAACTAAGGAGTGGTGTGCTCACTACACGCCGACGTAAAGAAGTTAACTCAGCCAAAGCTAAGCTACGTAATATTTTAAGTGTTAAGTATCAAAATGACGTATAATTCTGCTTGTTTTCTGAACAAGGGGCTCTTAATAAAGATAGATAAAAACATAATTATTCGAATTATTAACCTGTGGTATCAGATAAAACAATTTCACCTATAGCAGTCACACAAGTGTTTTGGGCTAGTAGCCAAAGCCGAAACTAAAGCCACTAACTTGCTTGTTTAAACACGTCCAACAATTGACGAAATGTTTACTGAGAGCGCCTTTGTCACCGTGATTCTAACCAAACTCGAAGCTCCATATTTCTAGTATCAGGACCCTTCCTGGCTGAAACTTTGGAATACCCAAAATTGTATTCAAATCTTCTTCAATTACAGCCTCTATTTGCATGTAAACGTCTTCCATTAATTCTGAATCTTGGGTTTAATTTACAATTATCGTAAATATTTGTCGCTTGCATTAGCTTAGCTGTACAAGCACCACAATCTTTTAGTCCGTTATCTTGTCAGGCGTTATGAAGCAACCATGCTGCTATAATTTGTATCGATCTACTATTTATTTATGGGAAACCAGACGAGACCAGATCAGGGACTAACTAACTGGTCGCCAGCCACTTTTGATATCTGCCTTCCGATATCTTGCATACCAGTGTTTGAGTTGTCAATAATAATTAATCGTTTTAAATAAGGTTGATTATTAGACAATAAGTTATAGTTTTTTTTTATGTCATTGTCTTTCTTTAACACACTGATATTTTGTTGCAATTTGGATAAGAATGCTTCAGAATTTTGTGTCGTCTGAAATAAGACACTAATCGTTCGTAAACATGGAGGCAGTTTTAATTAGTTCTTAACAAAGAAGGGCTACGATAAAGTTATGCAAACGATACTTTGAAATTGGCAAAACACGACTATTGAGGTACCTGCTCATAAATGATTTTTGAATAGACCAGACCATCTTGCTGTAACTTATCTAAATCTATTTGCCTTTCTTTGCTCATCAATTTTAACAAGCAAGTTGATTCCTTAGAAAACTAATTACCGGAAAGCTAATAATTCTGTCAAACCGAAACAATTTATGCCAGGAAAAGCAATCTTAAACATTCTATTACTAGCAGCCCTATTGAAGGCTTTCATCTGGCCTGGTGCATCAAACTATCCCTCGACCTCTAGTTATAAATTAACCAAGTCACCGACGGTTAATAACTTAGAAATCGATAACCGAGATGATTTCTCGATATTGCGGTTTGTTGGCATTTATGACCCGAATCACTATTGCGTGGTCGGGGCACAGATTATGGTAGAATGCAGATAAAACGTGCTAAATCGTGTGATGTCTTTTTACTTACTTTTGATTTTGTAGTTCATTAGGGTGTCGTGTTGTGCAGGTCAGAAAGGCAGTTGCTCCATGTAAAGTATTCAGCTGCATCCGTTTAGACTGGAAGTACCTAACCTTCAAAACTTTCTTATCAATCCATAAATGTTAAATTGTTCACTGTTATATAACTTCATGTTAGGACTTCTCCATTAAGAACCATCGATTGTGCTGGAACTTTCCCATAACCATCTTTGTCACATTTGACAACCAATCAGGATGCATCCTGATTGGTTGTCAAATGTAAATCAGCATTGTAACAATATACAGGCATCATTCAATCCATTTTTAGAAACGATATCCTTTTTTTTTTTTTTTTTTTTGGAGGGTGAGAAATCATCAAATGACTCCTCCCGCTCTGGGCAGAGCGGAAGGGAGTGTCAGACTCTTACTGACTAAAAAACACCCATGTTCCTTCATTGGCCCTTTATGTTCCAGGGCCGCGGTATCTCTTTCGAACAGTCCCGCAGCCCTGGCAGGCACCGGCCCTTGCGGGCCCCTCCCGTATGCTGACAACTCTTTGAGGCGCGCGTGGAACACGAACGCGCCGTCGACACGGCCTGCCCGTCGTCATACGACGGACGGACGGCGAGCTAGCCCATTACTCGCCGTCCACAGGCCCGCGCCTACGGTGGCCGAGAGCCATCACGGCGTGGCCCCCGACGCCCGGTGCTCCTCCCGCGGCGGCTGGGACGTGAGGAGGTTCTCTCCCTCTCACGTTCCGCCGCCTCCTTCGCTAGCATGACTGCTTCGCAGAAGGAGGCGACGGCTTCCCATTCCCTCTCGCCCCGGACCATGGCTTGAACCAGGGCCGGGCGCGAGAGGTCGCCGCCGCCAATCGCCGCTACGAGGACACGGCGGTGCTCCGCCCAAGCGGAGCAGACCTCCACGGTGTGCTCCACCGTGTCCTCCGGTCGATCCTCGCAATTGTAGCACCAGGGCGTTTCCTCCCGCCCGATTCGGTGCAGGTACCTCCCGAAGCACCCGTGTCCGGTGAGGACCTGCGTCAGGCGGAAGGTGAGGGCGCCGTGGCGCCTCCCTAGCCACTCCTCAAAGAGGGGACTTACCGCCACTATCGTGGCGTGCCCTGAACGGGGTTGCGATAGTCGCTCTCTCCATGTCGCCATGAGATCACGGCGGAGGTCTGTCCGCCGCGCGACAATATGCCGCGGCAGCGGAGTTACCCCCCGGCTCTGTACCTCCGCGCGCCACTCGTGCAGGCGCGCGAGGACTATGGCCTCCAGATCCCATGGCGGCAATCCGGCAAGGAGGCTCGCCGCCTCGCGGGAGATCGTGCGGTACCCACGGATCAGCCTTACGGCTACCACCTTTTGGGGCGCGTTCAGGTAGTGCTTTGCACGCAACCTCAGCGAACGCGCCCACACCGGGGCCCCGTATAGGGCCATGGACCGCAAGATCCCCGCATAGAGCCTCCGGCAGGAGGCGTTTGGCCCCCTCAGGTTGGGCAGGAGCCGCTTGAAAGCAGCCCCGGCCTTTTCCAGTCTGGGAGCCAAACGTCGGAAATGCTCCACGAAGTTCCATCGGCTGTCGAGGACGAGTCCGAGGTACCTCAACGTCGACTCGACGCCGACGGGAACCCCTCCTACCGTGAGTATGGATCCCGACGGTGGCGCGCTCCGAGGCCTATGAAAGCACATGGCCTCGGACTTGTGCAATGCCACCTCGAGACCCAATTGCCGGATCCTCTCAACGACTATCGCAACCCCGCGTGTCATCAGTTCGGCCGCCGCCTCGTGCGACCTCCCCTGCGCCAGCACCAGAGTGTCGTCCGCGTAGCAAACTACGCTGACGCCGCTAGGGAGGTCGGCACGCAGCACCCAGTCGTAGCCGATGTTCCACAAGGGCGGCCCCAGAACCGATCCCTGTGGAACACCGCACGACATCTCTCGCCGGTTCCATTCTCCGTTGTGACCGGGATATATGACATACCTGTCCGTCAGGTAGTCCCCGACCACACGACGAAGGTAGGTCGGCACCCGGTGATACCGGAGTGCCTCCCTAATGCAGCTCCAGGGCATGGAGTTGAAGGCGTTGGCGATGTCGAGAGACACCGCCAAGACCACCCCACCCCTGGACACCGCAGCCCCCGTCGTGAGGGCTCTCACGCGCATGATGGCGTCCACCGTCGAGCGCCCCTTGCGGAAACCAAACTGGTTGTCCGCAAGATCCGGCCCAATCCCCGCAAGGTGCCCGGCGAGGCGGTTCGCAATGACTCTTTCGAAGAGCTTGCCCACCTCGTCGAGCAACACAATGGGCCGGTATGCGGACGGAGAGTCCGCAGGGCGCCCCGGCTTCCGGATGAGGACCAGCTTCCCTGTCTTCCAACGAAGCGGGAACTGGCCTCTTTCCAAGCATGCGCTTAGGAGCCCCTCCAGTCGGGGCCCGAGAGCCTGCAAGGCCAGGACCCAGGCTTTGCCAGGTAAGCCATCGGGTCCCGGGGCGGTATTCCTGGCCTTAAGCCGGTTTACCGCCACTCTCAGGTCTACCCCAGTCACCTCCGGAGTGTCGTCATCGTCATCGTGGTCCGCTTCCGGCACCGCAAGCGGCGGAGCCATAGGCGGGGGAGGATGTTCCCCTCGCGAGGGGAACAGAGCGCTCACCACGTCCTCCACAAGCTGCGGCCGGAGACTCTGCGTCAGCGGGGGGGCCCAGGTGCGGAGTTTGTTCCGCACCATCTGGTAAGGGCGCCCCCACGGATCTCTGTCGAGAGTCTCCAGCATCTCCTCGCGGGCCAAATCCTTGGCCCGCTGGACAGCCTCTTGGAGGGCGGTCTTCGCTGCTCTGTACCCCTCGTACAACTCCGCCTCAATGGCTGCCGCATCCGCAGGACGGATGCGGAGCCTGCGATGCCTGGCGTACAGGTGCCGCGCGGCGACGCACGCCTCGCGCAGAGACGTCAGCTCTGGCGACCACCAGTGCACCTGACGCCGGGCGCTTCCTGGCCGAACTCGGGGCATTGCCACGTCACATATCTCGGACATGGCCTCCTGGAACCACCCCGCCTCGCTGTTGACATCGGCAGGCCTGCCCGGTGGTGTCACCCAGGCCTGCACGATCGAGGCTTCCAGGAGGAGCTCCCGGTCCAGCTGCTTCAGCGCCCATCGCGGACCACTCGGGGCCTGTTGGACCGGCGCGCTTGAGGGGGCAGAGACATCGAACCGGATATACCGGTGGTCGGAATAGGTCTCCACCCCCTCCATTACGCGCCAGTCAAGCACACGCGGTGACAGAGCGGGGCTAGCGAACGATATGTCCACCACCGACTCGCCCCGCATCCGCACACACGTGGGGACAGAACCCCGATTTAGGACGACCAGGCCTGCCTCCAGAGCCCAGTCTTCCACCATCCTTCCCCGCACGTCCGTGCAACGAGAACCCCAAGCCAAGTTCTTGGCATTGAAGTCCCCGAGCACAAGCACGGGGAGGGAATGGCCTCCGATGACGACACTCAACTCCATGAGGGAGTTGTGGAACTCGGCGAGAGTTCGGCTCGGAGAGAAGTAGACTCCCGCTACGACAATCTCCCCGAACCGTGCTGCTACGCACCCCTGACCCTTCCTGACACAGAAACGATATCCTGAATCAATACAACCCTGAATGACAGCCGACACCGCACCAGGCTGGGTGTTCCAATGATATCATTCGGTTTTCTAACTTTAGCATTTGTATCCAAGCTTGCTACCTATTTCCCCATCTGCGGGATAATCATTAGTTAATTAAACTAAGGTCTAGCTTTCTCCAGTAACTTGACGCTTAATACGTATCATGCAGATCTGGTACGATTGTACGTTTGTGCTGCATTACTAGCTAAACTAGCTGAATCGGTGGCTCAGTTTTATGTTAAACCTACTATGTATTTTACCTAATTAACGATAGTTTTAGCGCCTTTTCACATTCTTGTTTATCAAGGTAGTGGTACCGATCCCAACTCTTTTCATTATGATGCGCACAATAAAGATAGTTGCAATTAAATTCTCGTGATTATGCTCATGTAGTTCTCGTTTTTAAATCATCATTTACAAACCATATTTACATATTATCTTGAAATACTACTACTGCAAGCGTAGTATGACCGCCGTAGAAATGGCTTACTTCAAATGCCAAACGAGCGACAAAATAAATTAATACACCAATTATGTAATAATATAATACCAATACTCCCGTTAACATCCAAAAAACAACATACTAAAGAAATTATTAAACTTAACCATACAGTAAACTTGTCCGGTTATATATTTAAGCAAATTTCTATACAGTAACATTAAAAATACGGCGAGAGCACGCGGCTGCGTACGCGCAGACGACACGACCTGTTTTCATACATTTTGATCATGTTTTTCATAAAACGAGAATGTGTTAACATTAAAAATTACTTGCACTGGCTATCTTTAGTTAGACGGGATGTAAGGGCTTGGATAGACTGGGTAAACTGGAATATATACACACACACACACATATATACATTGCGGTAGTGTTGAGTTTTGTTGGACAATAGTAAAGGACTGGCCACTGAGTTCAGGATCTCTCTCTCTAAGCATGAAAAATCACGGAAAATATCCCGTAAGTGACAGTATAAGATTAAAAATTTAAGGGTTCCTAGTCCTCAACTTTCTGCAGTAGTTATACAAGTAGCATCTTCTTAACGCCCCCTTTACTAGCTTAAAGATCCCCTAAAATAAGCAAGCCATTTAAAAAAAAGTCTTACTGAGATCTTCCTGAGCATATCAATGATCTCTGACTAACTGGCAATATCTCATCTCTCTGAACCTAAAATCACCTCAACTCACAGCTTATCACAAAACTAGCTCTCCTTACCTCATAACGCAAACAAGTTCAGTATCCAGCGTCCAGCATCCAGTGTGCACATCTCGTTACAGAACAAGTCGGTAACATAGGGGTCGTCGGCAGCTGATGTCGTTTTAATGATATCCTTTAATGCATAAATAATGCGAGCATTAGCGTCCATCGCGAATGGAAGCCAGGCTGCTGTGTTCTCGTGATGCAACACCTGATATAATGCAGTGATAAGGGGAGCAGGATTTTTGTGATGCTGTGTTTGATTTTAGCGGTTGGTTTTACGATTTTGGGAGGGATTTGGATGGGATTTTTGAATGCTTATTTTTCTTTAGTGGAGAAATATGCGTTATGTTTGACAGACTTATCTTGTGGAGAGTCTTCTGCTTTGATTCATTTTGAAGCAGATAAAACATGTTCTTGGATAAGAAACCCTCTTTATTTTATTCTGTGAAATAATCAAGAAATATTTCAAGATTGGTGAAGCTCCCTAAGAGCTAAGTTGTAAACAGTGTCAATCCAAATATCAGTAGGTACTATTTCTCCTCTTTAAAACAAACCACTTGTAGATAACCCACAATAATAATAAATCAATCCAAACAACACTAGTATTAGAAAACAGTGGGACATGTGATATAGTTACCAAAGCGGCGCGCGCGCAGCGTGACGCGTTATCAGAGTAGAACGTGCGCCCGCGCAGTTTCACCTTGTTGCGATGCAAATTAACAGCTTTCTATTGATTGGCTAAAATTTTTGTTTCAATCATTTCCAACCACAGCAACTCCTGGTAGCCAGAATCCACAGTAGCGACCATCAGAAAAGCGCCGAGGCAGTGACGTTGTCGACTCGCGGAGGAACAGTCGACTGCCTTGAATTCCACAACGGAATTAATGAAAAAAAAAACAATCAACTCCGCCTATTGCAGTCCACTGCTAGACATAGTCTAGGCCTCTTAACACCTTGTTTTCCGAGTCATCAGAGACATCCAGTCTGACCCAGCCACCTTTTGAAGATTGACAGCCCATCCAGCTGGGGGGCATCCCACATTACTACGCGGTCTCCACTAAGGAGTGCAAATGATAAAGTGACATTGCAAAACTCACAGTCACTTACGGGATATCTTCCGGGATTTTCAGCTTTTGAGCTCCTGATATTTCGACGCTGTTACAAGCGCCATGATCGCGAAATGACTCAATACAATAGTTCTCAATAGTTAAAAACCACGTAAGATAACCCGTAACCGTATAAGTTTAGATATAAACCGTGAAAGTTTAAAAAAGTGACAAAGCGTTTCCTATTTCTAAAACGTCTTTAAATAGGAATTGGCATAAGCTTTTAGGGAGTTTATTCTTAGACCCATATATTTTTTATTTCTCCATTACCATTATCGCTGAAAGTTATATCTGGTCAGTCTTGCTCCTCAGGATACGTTTAGTTTAGGTACTCGGCATCGGCTGGCGGTCCTTCGACAGCCGCGGCCAGCCCCATTGCCACTTCTGCTTGCTTACTCTTCTGTAACTTTTGTTTACACTGATGAAATTCCCTTTGATTGGTTTTTTTGGTTGTTCGGTAGACTTAAATTAGGCTTGTAATGGTTATTGTTTTAGAGTTAGAAACCGTGTCGTGCGAAATTAACTTCTGTAATGTACCTTGGTAGCTTTCGTCATTTTGCTAAAAACAATTGTAGTAAATGACTAATGGAGTTAGCTGATTAAATCAATCAAAATACGCATTTTATAAAACATACTGTTATTTTTTATCTTTAATTCATGTAGATTACCCATTTTTTTGTGTTTTTTGACCTAAGTCAGTATAATTGACTAAACACACGATAAATTACAACGATAAACTTGAAGTTCCACGCCACCTCCTGGAGACACCTGGCGACAGTACATGCACTGGTTAACTGACTTCTGTTTTGTAGGAACTCGTCTACAAAACACAGTAAAGGACATGGCAAAAATAGATGATAGATTGACGAAGGTTTTCACTAGATATTCCCAGACTATTTCCCCATCCAACTTGGAGCCACTGCAGCCTTCAATATTTCTACATCTTATTCATTACAATCTCAAAAACATGAAACATCACGCAATATAACGAAACTTCAGTCTCCGACCCAACAAATGACTAAAAATAACACAATAGACAACTAAAACAACCACACATTACGTACAGCCGGTAATACAAACAAAATTGTTGTCTATGCGTGCTGCGCAGACGCAGGCGCAATGCGGAAGCGGCAACCGCACGCCGACAGTCAGACAGACTAAACTATATGTATTACAGGGCAATTTTAGAGCTACAGCTTGGAAATTATGAGTTTAGTTGGTTGTCATACTGCGTAAATTGTCTAAGTTACTGCTGGTAATTGAGTAGGCTGTCGTTTGCAGTTAGAGGCAGATTTTTATGGGTAGTGTTAAGTTGGAATGTAGATGTTTTAAACATGATTGCGGAATTAACACCTACTACGTTTTGCCGTTTTATGTGTATTTCTTGAGCCGGTGAAAAGTCATTTCTGTCAGATTCCTATTGGAGTTTCTTGCCCGTTCTTCTCCATAGAGATCTACGCTTTGGAATGGGCAACTTGAGTTCTTTTACAGTTTTTATGTCTTGTGTCTAGGACTGTAGCTACATTTCATTGTTGTCTTTGTTTCGACAATTCAAAAATGCCTGTAACTGGCCAACTTGAGTTAAATACATTGATTTTGATCTTCTATATGACAAAAAGCAAACATTGATGTACAATTTATTCCCCTTGTCCTAACGTGTCTAAAAATGGTCGCTCTTCTCAGTGGGAACAGTTTTTCACGCGATCTTACACCTATGTACGGTGAGGGCAAATTAAAAGATTTAAATCATTGCCAAAAGAAAGATTCACCTATTACCGAAAACTCTTTTCGGTGTTTACTTTTGTCTGCATAAAAGTATTCAGCCAGTACTAAAGTATTGTAAGCTTTTGCTATTTATTTCGTCTGAAAATATTAAAAATAATTTAATTAGCAAGATCTAAAATTATTAATTGTTTTGTAAAAATAATATAATACCACATCATTCGTGAAATACGTTAACGTTTGTGTTTTGTCTTCTCTTTGACCGGTGTAAAAAGTGAATAGATTTAGAAGCAGTAGCAGCTAGATGTAGATTTCTTTTGGTATTATATAACCGCATAGCCCATATTATGTGAGTACTATGTAATAGAAAGCTATCCTTCGTTGGAAACCTACGTCATTTTTTTTTTTTTGACTTGAATTTGCCCTGGCGGTTAAGTGTATGTCATGCTCACTCAAATGTCTCGCTGATGGTGGCGGGTGTGTCGGATCAGTTAGTTCCCTTCAAAATGGTTGAGTTGAATGGTGCTGATACATGCGTCATGTTCGTGAACGGGCGCTGTCAGTTGTGACTGGTCATCTCTTGGTTGCCACGGCTTATTTGAATTAATTATTTTATTTTTTGAATTGTTCTTTTCCTTGTTTTTACTATGGACACTTTTAACGTGCACATCTTGCTACATCACTCTCACATAATGTACCATCTAAACATGAATGATGTAACCAAGGTTTTGTAAAAATATTCTGATTTAAAAGAGTGTCCATGGAGTTTCTTGCCCGTTCTTCTCCATAGAGATCTACGTTAGGGAATGGGCAACTACAGTACTTTCACAGTTTTTATGCCTTGTGACTGGGACTGTAGCTAAATTTCATTGTTGTCTTTGTTTCGACAGTTCAAAAGTGCCTGTAACGGGCCTACTTGAAATAAATGCTTTGATTTTGATTTTGATTTTGAAGCTAAGAAATTAAATTAAGTATTCATTAAATCAGTTAGTGAAATCAGTGGTTAACAGTGTGTTTTACGGACGAATACATTTTTGGATTGATATTAAGTATTACCTAATTGTTTTATTGGTACACTTCTGAATATCGTACAGTATTATCAGAAAAGCTGCGAATCGATTTAAACAAAATCAAAGTCCGCAAATATTACTTTTTAAAATAAAATGCTAATGTATTTCCGACAAATCGCTTATTCGATTAGTCCACACATTGCTGATAAGATACGAGATAAAATATTTTATTTAATGCGATTAATTTCAATGATAATGCGGCGCTAAAATCCGTGATTGATAATATTGATAAATTGATAACAATCATGCGAATTATGAGTCGTTAAAACGATAAAATGGATTGCGTTTGTTTTTGAAAGATTTGCGTAAATAACATGACAATTGATTGTGTTTACTTTTCTTTGTTGTTAAATCAAGAAGCTAGATATTTAATGACAAAACTGCATCAGTTAACAGTACTTTACCGTAATATTGATCAGGATCAAACCCATTAAGAATCATACTATGTTGTCAACTACTAAAACATAAATTATTATTTAAAAAAAACTACTAAAAAACAAAAACAAATATCTACATATAATCACAGCAGGATGCCAAAGATTAAAGTAACATTTTCTCCTTAAATCAATATTTATTTAAATTAGTACCTACTTGTCTAGCATTCTAATGACCTCATAAAGGTCAAAAAACAGTCATAGAAGCAAAACAACAACAAAATCCCACAACCATTTCCCATTCTCACCACCACAGCCCTACTTATGTAGCAAAAGCTTATAAAAACGAAACAAGAAATGAGTTCATTAATATTCTCCATATCAGAGGAACACGCGAGCCAAATGCTAATTTGTTTTTTCTATCCACCAACCGGACTGGTTGCTCCAGAGCCCATTACGGGAGTAACCAGGAAGTGGTTGGTGCACCCTCAATTACCACGAAGAAATGGAGTAGTGGGTGGGACACACTGTTATAGCGAATGTAGAACAAATAGATTCAAATGTTTTATGACATTACACCTGGTTTCTCTAAAGGGTTTTGCAGAAGTGGTCTATGATCATCATCATTATCATCGGCCTAGCCTCATCCTAACTATCTTGGGGTCGGCTCCCAGTCCAACCGGATGCAGCTGAATACCAGTATTTTACATGAAGCGACTGCCTATCTGACCTCCACAACCCAGTTAGTACTGGGTAATACGATATCCTTGGTAAGACTGGTTGTCAGACTTTCGGGCCACTGTCTACCTGTAACTATTGTCAAAGATCTACAGATGACAGCCGGGACCAACGGTGCTTTCACAGGCACGGAGGAAATTCTATATGTAATGGGTGGTCACCCATCGACCGACCGACCTAGGAATCCTAGGATACGGTGGAAACCTATGAAGGCCCAGATTATATAACCAACGTCAACTTGTTTATTGTGTCGTTAAATGGAAACTCATAAACTAACTGCAAGAGGTACATTGTTGAAATCAATGAGCTTTCATTACATACATAGGTATAGAGTTGAGACACTTTGTATGAATGGCGTCTTAAAACAAGTAACCTAGGAGCTAACGTTTTAGCCTCTTAAGGGCTGTGTAAATGTGACAGTTAAATATAATGCTACTATCATAGGAAGCCGCCAGAGACTAAATTTCCGTTTTGTTTATAGCTTAAACAGTTAAACAGCCCATTACGTGTGCAACGTTGCATTCAAAGTGCAGAACAAATAGCGATGGTCATATCGCCGGGTTAGTGCAAATACCAACTAACCCAGGGAATTGTAGTTTTGAGTTAATGCGTTTTGAAAGTTAGTGTTTCTTAATTATGTATTTAACAGAAGATTTGTTCTAGTCATTAAACATGTGTTGATTGCCTGTTTAATTAGGTTTATAATAATGTATATTTCAGGCATAAAAACCAATTATAATTTACAAAAAAGGCAAGTTTTTCTTACAGACCCCCCCATTTAGTTGGTTTTAGCTGTGTATTGACAGAATTACCATAACTCATGAAATAAAGAATAACAGTAGGTACGGGTAAGCTCAAAATTATTTATTTAATTGTGAATTGGTGTCATTCAGTCATTGGTATTTATAGTCCTTTCTGTTTTTGAGAAAAAAGGAAAAAACCATAAAACTAGTTGCTTTTACCTCTCAAGTGATATGAAAAATAATACAAAAGTAACATTTAGTAATTTAAAATCAGTTAAAAACACACAATTACAGCTATTTTAGAGGAAAATAACGGTTAGATAGGTTACAATCAATTTTACTATAGTGAAACAACAATTACGGTAGGAGAGCATGCCATTAATATTTTTATTAGACAGTGTACACATTAAAAAAAAAACTATGAAAAAAGTAATAAAAAGTCTCTAAATATTTCATCCTAATCTTCATCCGAAGAGTCAGAAATTGAAGGCTCTGGTAGGCGATCGATTTGTGAACTATCTGTCTTTAAACCAACAAACCAGCCATGATATTCTTCAGGGATGATTTTTTTTTCACAGAGTTTAAGCAGATCTTTTTTTTTAGCCTCCGTGATTGGCAATGTTGTTTTGTATAATTGCGTCAATTTAGCAGGCAGACTTGGACCAGGAATAGATATTGGAGGTGGTGGTGGCTGCATTGATGGACCATCAATTTTTTTTCGTCTGGTTTCATAGCGATGTTCCGCTGATGGCAAGCTACTTACCACCTGCACATGAACAGGTTCTTCAGTGAGATCTATGACGAAAAAATTAGACGTCATGTCGTAATTATAAAAAATTTTCTTTTCCCCTTTTATATATTTCATCCTTTTTATTTTTAGCCAAGAAACCACATTCCCTTGAGTATTTTTTCTTTTGTTTATGTTTAAGTTTGCCGCTAGCTCTTTTAAATCGTAAAAATCGTAAAATTTTATTTCTTTCACATTGTAAGGTTTTTTGGACATTTTCGTTTTATATTTACGACTTGAACGGGCTCTTCTAAATACGTTAAGCCATTCAGCCATTGAATAGATCGCTGTGTGTTTTTTAGCTGACTCGATACTACTGTGCATGCTGTCGACTTCCATATAAGTATGTCCCGACTCTAAAAATTTGTGTTCTATAACTTGCAAATTGTGGATGTTGTTCACAGCCCATAGCAAAAGTGAAGCGATATATTGATTTCTGTTTTGGCCTCCACAGGTGTCGGAAAAGAGTGCCACTTCTTTCACATGTGCAGGAATACAGTTTGATAGATAGTGCAACAGAATTGACCCTATTTCTGCACTGCCTTTCTTGCCATTCACCTCCGACCATGCAAAGCAGTATGCCTCATTCGGCAATGCGTTTTCGTAAACCGTCAAATTGTAAACGGTTAGTTTACGACAGTAGTATAGTAGACCGACCTCGTCATTGGGAATTTGTAGTATAGCCTGAAGATCAAATGTGGCTGAAACAAACTCCTTTTCTTTAGCTGCCCTTTCTTTATCATCTTTTTTTTCTTTGTTACAAACTTCCTTTCTGGCAATATGGTTTTTGTATTCTTGTTCTAAGTCTCCTTTCTTCTCAGGACTTGCGCGTTCGTATCTGGTGCATATAAGGCACTGATCCTTTTTAGGAACAAAGAACCCTAAATTGTACTCAGTACAGAATATTTTACGGTAAATATTTTCTGTAACAGGTTCACTTCCGTTCTTTTCACATTCTTGCAAGTAAAGATTATACATTTTTGGGATAGAAAGTTTACAATCCAAATATTCACGGCTGGTATCCTTTCGAACGTAATGACTTTGCATTTTGGGAAAAGATTCGATGTGGTTCTTGACACTTTGTATTTTCTCTGCGGGCGTTTTATTTGGAGGAACTTTGTGCCCCCGAGGATCAAAGGTGGGTTCGTAAACACCCAAGTGGTTTCTTTTATTTACAGCTTCTGTTATAACAGATGGTGAGATGCAAAGTGTATGGCAGAAGAATTTTTGGCAAACCTGAACATTTTCATCTGCCAGTACAAAAAAGTACTTTTTAGAATTAGATCTTTGAGTTGAGCGCTTTCTATTTATAACAATGGTTTTTACAGGCATGATTTTGACTAAATTCAGAATAAATTTCTTTTTTTCTGGATACTTTTGACTCCAATAGTGTCGACAGAGGAACATGCGATCTTCTTCCGAAAACTTGTTCGTGCATTTATATTGACATTTTGAGCAGTCGATTGGTTTTGGGTTTTTTGCTTCTCTACAGGTCTTTTTTGTTTCATATGGCAGACCATCTGCACGCCTCTTTTTGGCCACGTTGATTTTCCACGAGCTTGGGTCCGGCACACGCCATCGACTTTTGGGTTTTATTATTTTCCAGGTCCTGGTAAAAATGTCATCAATTAGGTCTTTGACAATTTTGTTTGACTGATTTTCGAAAACACGGCCAAAAATATCCATGAGTAGTATTGTAGCTATAGTCGACGCCTCGTTTAAATCCTGATCCAAGTCCGGAATTGGCGGTATATTTTCATTGTTAGTAAAATCAGCTATGGGTCCGATCAAATCATCCAGATTTATTAAATCTTCTAAATAATTTACTGTCAAACTCGAATTTTTAATTATGTCTGAAGAAATTTCATGATTTTCCTCTGCAAGAACTTCATCCGCAACTCCGTCATTTTCTGAAAATAGAAAACAAGCCTTTGAGATTAAAATAGAATTAAATTAAAGAAAAAGTAAAAAATAAAGCGAAATGAGGCGTCGACCACAGCTACAATACTAATCATGGAAATGACCACCACCACCTCCAACATCTATTCCTGGTCCAAGTCTGCCTGGTAAATTGAAGGAAAACATTGTATTTTGTTTTAAAACCTATAAAACCATGGTACAGGGTACAAAGCATGCGAAAAATACCTATCAAGACATTACCCTACTTTTAGGTATTCGGGTAAATCGTTAAAATAATGTATCATGCATAACCAGAGATAATTATACAATATGATAGGTACTAACTAACCTTTTCCTTGCAAATTCTTACTAATATTATGTTCTGTCTTATCATCAATTTGATTTGTTGACTTATCTATAAACAAAAAAGAAACACATTGTAATCTCTCTACACAATTTATGTTCTTACTGAAATAATATCCCAGTAGTTGTCATGTAGGTATAATACCTTTCTACATATTTAATTAAACATGCTCATACCTATTTGTTCCAAGGCAGTTGCACAACTTTCATTCTCGAAAATATCGTAAGCTTGAGACAAATATTCATCATCAATTTCATCAAAACCTTGTTCCTGACCTGAAAAAATTACAAGAATAAATGTAGTATAAATTTAGTACAAACAGGCTGAAAATATGATGATGATTAGGTAGTATACTTAACAACTTTTGTGGTAAAATAATTAACTATAAGTACTCAGTATAAGTACAAAATAAATGTTCAGAATGGATGAGCATAATTCATAATTCATTTGCAAGTAAATTAGGTACCCAGTTGTTTCAATTTCCTTAGTTATAATCGAAAACACGAAAATGAATAAAAAATAATGACATAGACAACACAAGATTACAGAAAAAGTACCTAAAATCTTTAATTTATTTGTTACTAGCTATTGCCTTCTAAGACTTCGTTCGCGTGGAATTCAAATTAAATCTGTAGGTACCGAATTTCATCAAAATTAATATAATATCGTCTTTGCATTTTCTATACTAGATTTCACCCTTAACATAAAGAGGATCTATATCCATTTCCAGCATTTACGCTATCTATTTCTGTGCCCACGAAAATCGGTTCTATCTAAAAAAATAGTACCTACAAACAAACAGTTAGGTATTTTTGCGTTTTTACTAATAGTGAATGGACTTCTTACTTTAAAATAAAACCTAAAGCAACGTTAACTTAGCTTTTGCCCAGTTTTTAGACCAAGCAATTGGAATGTAGGTATAAAATGTTCTAACACCAACTTAACGTATAAAAAAGCAACGAAATCAGTCATATACTTACTTGTAGGGTTTATAGTATTGTTGTTCGATACGGGAGGTGGTTCTTTAGTAGAAAAAAACATTTCAATGTTGAAATAATCACTGGACGCACAAATAATTTAAAAGAAACCCGAGAAATCAAAACCACGTGCGGCTAAAAGCGCGAGCGCAATGCAACTAACACGCATGCGAGACTTAAAAACCCCTTACCACTAGCAACTACGCCCGGATAGTTGCTTTTACCTCTAGATTTTTTACTTGTCAAATGACTAAATTATAAATGGTAAAAGCTATTAACATTATATATTCGTTATTACTATTCATTAAAATAAAAAGTAATGTGCAGTAATCGATAGGTAAAACAAGTTATCTTCGTAAACTTTTTTCTAGCAGTAGATAAATAAATTTATTTTTGGATTTTTCTAGTTCAATTTTCCATTTTGTAGGATAAGTTTATTTTAATCGTCAAATTTTTGTATAGTGTAGGCGAGTCATGTCTCTGATAAAATGTATTACACCCAGATATTATATTTTGGTCCTCAAATTATGTATTTTTTGGGTACTAACTTATAATAGTCGTCTTTTTGCCTAAAAGTTGAAGAAAAGTGTTTAAGTTAGATGGTTTTACATCTCACTTACTTCGAAACTAGCAGGCATATCGTTTAGTTTGTTTTACCAGTAGAAAGAGAATAATTTTTCGAGTATAATAGCATTTTTAACGTATTTTACCAAATATCATGGGTTAGTTGGTATTTGCACTAACCCGGCGATATGACCATAAATAGAATTCCCTCTATTAGTCTAACTGTAGCTGTGAATAGGGAATAGAAATTAAGCCCAGTAAGAAGGCTATTGGTTATTTATTATTCATAATTTATATTCCGTGTTTGTGGAATTTCCCAGCCGTATGTCACGGTACACGGCCGCGTCTGCGCACATAACACTAAATCGGCGCGGGTTTAGTGCGCCGGCGACACGCCCCCAGTTAATTGGTGTCGTCCGCGATGCGCAGGAATGCGCAGCAGTGCGCAGAACGCGCAGCACCGCGGTAATGCTGTGGTCTGATCAGCGCAGTTTTATTTTTAAAGGAAATGGACGCTTTTATATCTTTTGTTTCTGTGTGGTACTGAAAAATGGTCTCGATCATCTCGATGGTAATTTTATTGCGTGGGAGTCGATAGAAAATGTCGTTAATGCTTGAATTATCCTAATAATTGCAAAACCCCGAACAATTATTGCAAAACATTTAATTAAAATGTTTCATTACTGAATCGTTTGTATGATATTTCATTTATTATTTCCAAACAAATCAAACAAGACTTTTTTAATTAAAATTCACATTGAGCAACCACAAAGGTTTATGTTATATTTTTATCTCATTTTTATTGCATTATCGACGTGGTGTCTCTGGTATTTAAGTTTTATGCCCAGGTAATGTTTAGTTATATCCATAACTAAACCAGAGAGGGCGAAGACCTCACTAATTGCTGGTAATTTTTACGTCTTGATCGAAATGTCGGAACGAGGCCCTCTGAGGAATGCCGCCGCTGACGTATACCGCTATGCGTTACAACTAACCTAGGGTTGATTAGAAAAGAATTTTGATACGTTTATTTTTCACTCGATAATATTTTTATAACTATTATTATAGGAGACTGCCTCGATGGTCTAGTGGTCGCAAACGCGACTGAGCATGAGGTTCTGGGTTCGATTCCCGGGTCGGGCAAAATATTCTCAGTGGCAGTCACGGAGAATGGGGTTTGTGCCCGGTTGATGGCTATAGGGTCGCCGCCTATTACATGGGTTTTTTACATAACTGGCAAAATTTGGGTGTACTATTAGGTACACCTCCGCCTAACCCTTTGGGGATGACAGGCATGATGTTACGTTATGTTTTATATAAGATGCGTTGAGTTTGAAGGAATGCGAAGCAATCCTAAAAGCTCTTCATCCTATTATAGTAAAGATTGCAAAGTCTTCATCATCATCATTTCAGTTCTGAAGCACCCACTGCTGGGTATAGGCCCTTTCTTCTGCCAACCTCCTCGGTTAAATCATACAACATTCAAAACTGTCTTGGCCAGATAGGTAGATGACCTAACTTGAGGTATCCCAAACTAACTCAAGCTTGGGCTTCCTATTAAAAAAACTTCACTAACTACACAAAATGGAGACCCTTTCAAACATAACAGAAACACGTAATCAATTTATACTCCCAACACATTTGTCAGCTGCACATAACGGCCGTGTGTCAGATTCTATTCCGCGTTCCTAGCTCGTTGCTATCATAACTAGTTATTAGGGTTTAATATCTAACTGAACACTTTAACTGTCTGAAAATATTCACTTGGGAATGCTAAGAAATTCTAGAGTTCTTCTTTCTATGAACACTTGAAATGAGGTTTTATTAAAATATAAAAAAATCTGATTTAGTAACGGAAAAACTCAAGTTTATGACAAAATAGCTTATTCCTGCCGCTTTGCTCTCGTGGAGTTCGATAATTGTCCCACGAGATTATACTAGCGGGATAAAAAGTATCCTATGTGTTAATCCAGGTTATAACCTATCTGAGGTAGTCCGTCGTCTAAGCAAATAGGCCCGAGTTGGTGTCGCGTTGTTTCCGCGCGCCTCTCGCGTGGTATGAGAGGGCGAGGAGCAGCCCACTTCTCCCCTTTACCTGAGATCCCGTCACTGCTGGGGTGATTGATAGCAAACACTTAAAGAACTGTCACGTTGGCCTGATTTAACACTAAAATGATTTTAACGCTTATATGAAGAACTTGTTCCCAGAATACTTGAATAAAAGTACCGTTATTAAGATTTTCTGCAAAGCCGTCAATATGAATTCCTTCAACCTAAATCACTCACTTAAAGTGCACTTTGGTTCGCCTCCATCACATTAGGGCACCGGGATTCTAGGCGAAATGCACTGGTACCTACTCCGTGCTGAAAAGGATGTGTAATATAAATAAATACCACTTTTAGAAATATGTATTGTATAGTATCCCAATGTGCTCCATCATCGGTTCACATCAGGCGCGTTGCGGCATACGCCTATTTTGTGTTAAAAAAACCGGCCAAGTGCGGAGTCGGACTCGCGCACGAAGAGTTCCGTACCATTATCTATAAAAATTGCGGTTTACGATTTATGACGTATTAAAAAAAAACAACTTACTAGGTCTCGTTCAAACCAATTTTCGGTGGAAGTTTGCATATCACTCTCTTATTTTAGAAGTTACAGGGGGGGGGGGACACATTTTACCACTTTGGAAGTCTCTCACGCAAAGTATTCAGTTTAGAAAAAAATTATATTAGAAACTTCAATAATATTTTTGAAGACCTATCCGTAGATAACCCCACACGTATGGGTTTGATGAAAAAAAAAATTTGAGTTTCAGTTCTAAGTATGGGGAACTCCCAAAATGTATTGTTTTTTTTTCTATTTTTGTGTGAAAATCTTAATGCAGTTCACAGAATACATCTACTTACCAAGTTTCAACAGTATAGTTCTTATAGTTTCGGAAAAAAGTAGCTGTGACATACGGACGGACAGACAGACAGACAGACAGACAGACAGACATGAAGAATCCATAAGGGTTCCTTTTTTGCCATTTGGCTACGGAACCCTAAAAACTCTCTATTAAAAGACACTAAACCACAGTTACGTAACTCCAGATGACCGTGACCACATAACCAGGTGTGAAGTATTACCTAATTAATACTTCACATATCATTGAGTCGTCAACGGAGGCTCGAACCCGGGTACCGTAACGCAAATGTTGAACTAACGCATTAGCACCCTGGTTGACTGATCAGCTTATACTCGTATTTTGGGCTCCTTTTAACTTAAAAGGATGGTGTTTGAGCATTACTTTGAGTAAATAAGGCTTGAGTGTTTGAGGACTTCTTTCAGTATATTCTTTATTTGGATGGTAAATAATAATGCGTTATGATTATGAGCTGGTTTCACCGTGACAAAAAGATTTTTCTTTTGTTTTTTTTTTGTATTTTGCTCTGACAGTATGTTGTTTTTCTTTACAAATATTGTAAAGCTTAGGATTGGTGCCCTGAAACAGTGAAACGGGGTCGCGGCAGACCACGAAGGAGTTGGCGGGACGAACTGTTCCTTGAGAATTGGAAAGTAGTAGCACAGAATCGTGACCGTTGGTGGGAATGGAGGGACGCCTTTGCCCAGCAGTGGGACAATATGGGCTAGCTATAATAATAATGTACCTTGCTTCCTGATACGTGGCAGTAAAAAAATCTTGAAATGTTCACAGACGCATTTAATATTATGAATGGTCACTTTATGACCATTTTGGGAATTCTAACGTAATTTTTGTTATTATCCTATTATGATTCTGCTGTAGCAGCCATTTTAGACCCCCAGATAACAGCGTCCAGTTTAAGGATATGTCCGAAAAACTTAATAATACTTGCATCATTCCTTTTGAAAGAATTCGAAACCCTTTGCATCCGATTGCCACTTCTGCCTCGAAGAATGACGATCTCAGGCGTGGTTAGCCTTTGTCCGGCACTGAGAAAATCTTGTGAAAAATGTTTATTTTTCTGCAAATTACTTGTTTTACAAAGCTCCCTCGGGAAGTCTTAGAATTAATCGAGGGAAACAAATTGCTGGGCGATAATAGCTACTTTAATACCTAGTCTTTGTAACTAATAGTTTCCGTATTTAAAACATGTTTTTCAATCTTGTGGATGCCTGCATAAAGATAAAAAGGCTTTGAGAAAAGACTGCGTTACGTCCGGTTTCTGAAATCCGCTTATTAATTTATAAGGATAATTTATTAAGTGGTGCAGTTGACTGCTGGTCGATGCTTTGGGGATAATCAGTAACGAAAAGGTGCACCAAAGATCTGGTAAAAGTAGCGGGAATTCGCTTGTGGACAGCGTAAGACGAGTCATTTCTGGAAATCCTTGGGGAAGGCAGAATATGCGGACGTCTTTTAAGATGATAAAATTATGATGCACTAGCTGTTGCTCGCGACCTTCCTTCGCCTAAAATTATTATTAAAAAATAATGTTACTTACTTCCCTTTTTAATCGAGTTTTGTTACCAATTTCAAGGGTTTTAATTTTTGTTCATAGAACCCTAATTATTTATCTAAAATAAAAGTAGCCTATGTTAGACCTTATAACATCAGCTATCAGCTGCCAGTAAAAGTCCCGTCAAAATCGGTCCAGCTGTTTCGGAGATTAGCCGGAACAAACAGACAGACAGACAAAAAAGGAAAAAAATGTGTTTTTGTTAATAAGTACCGTATATAATTTCATATGCATTCAGTAAAAAGCTGTTATTTTGATATTACAAACAGATACTTCAATTTTATTTATTTTTATGTACAGATTCGTACCATCATGAGATTTAACACCATATTTACACTTCAAAGAAGTGCTTAATGTTACAGTTCATACATCTTTTTTGTGTACTAGATTTACACGTCGCGAAAATTCGTGTGTGGCCCCTAAAATATTTGGCACAACAGTTATCGTCGCTGATAAAATAACACATAATAATACTATATTTAAAGATGATTAAACTACACTATGAATCGTTTGTCTGAAGTAGGGCGAGCGCAAATGTCATTGCTATTATCGTTGGTACAATGCGCCGGCGCAGTCGTGTCCATCACTTATAATGCCACCTCCACACGTTCGCGAGCATTGGCGAGTGATTTATTTCCAGCGGTGTGTTCTTTGCAAACGGTTCTATTTTTCCTCTTCGATGGCAAACAACTTTAAATATGAGACAGGTCATCAAGTGCGCTGGTGACAGGGCATGTAGCTCCAGATGGAAGGTGGGGAGACTCCAGCTACGAACTATTCTTTAAAGAAGTCAATGCGTGACGTGCGTTGGTCTAAAGGTCGTCAGCGTATTGCTGAGCAAGTTGTGTTGAGTTCGATTTCCAGTTTCATTAAAAATGATTTTTAGGTTTTTCCATCAGGAGTTTCAGCCAGACTCTGGATTTGTGCTCGGCTAATGGCAATAGACTTACCTCCTATTACTGTGACTTAAACATAACTGCCGAAATCTGGGAACATTACTCTTCAGGGCAATACAATACAGGCGCGATGTTATCTTTACGTAATCTGTGTTATGTAAACCAACCCGCTGAGAGATTTGAAATTGTATTCCAAAATATCCAAATGTGTGAAGTCGGCATTATTTATTATTGAAATTGAAATGGTTACGGTTATTACTATCGATTCGATTGTTTCTCGATCATAATTATTATGTTTTTGGGACTCGATAAATCGGTCGGTGTTACAGTGTCGAATACATTGACATCAATAGGAGTGATGATTGTCGGTTTATGAATATTTTATAACGTAACCTTTAGAATATTATAGTGGCATTCTTTGGTGCATTTCGTATCGATCTATGAAGGAAAATAACCAAATTGGTTCAAACTTAATATAGTTTTTTAATAAAATTTTACGATTTCAGCATGTAAATATTCCTGAACATAAACCTCGTAATAATCGCACCAACAACAAAAGCAAAGGTTTCTTTTAAAATATAAACGAAAACAAGAGATTTCCAAACAATGTGTAATCATTACTTAACGGAATCTTTACTTTTTAAAAGATTTCCCACTCATTACCTTTAACAAGCCAAAAAAAATCCAAAAAATCATTTACCTTAAATATTTGACTCCCACAAACATCACGGGACCGTTAACCACACCTTAAAAGTTCCACCTATAGTTCTACAGACCCACATTTCACACCATTAGCGTGAGTCACCGACTTTCCAGTTTCCACCCATAGTGGCGAAGGAAGCCGCTAAACGCCGGAAAACTGTGAAAGCCAATGACGGCTTTTCACAGGAAATCGGCATCCATAACTAAGCTACCTACCTTATTATTTCGCTTGTAATTATTTATTGGACTCATTTTCTTGGCTTTCATTGTAGGAAACATTTATATAAGGAAGTAGTTTATGTACTGTAAACACTGGGGTATGTGCAACAGGGTGAAATTAATTAATTTGTATTGTTCTACAAATGTTACAATTTCACAGATGTTACAGCAAAATCGACCTTCTGTCAATATAATTGAAACGCTTTTGGCAAGACGCGCTAAAAGAAGCATGTAGCACTGTGGCTTTTATGGTTACCAAACTACAGATTTTTTGTGGAAAATGTCTAAAAGGTAACAAAGCTAAACGACGAATAATATCATACGGCAAGTGCCCTGAAAATTGTAAAACAATTTTTTCTTATTAAAACACGGATATATTGGTAACTATTGAATTTGTGTGGGATTTATTGTATACAAAACGTTTTTTTTTATAATATATCGAGAAAATATAATCTAATAAAGATTTATTACAATCTCGTCTTTGATTCGCGCATCGTGCATATTACAGCCAATTTCCATTTTAAATCATCATTATTTTAAAGCCAAAGTTAAGAGTACCTACCTTGTAACAAATACCATATCTATTCTAAAGAACAATTAAACATTAGATAATTAATTTCTCTCAACGCATCTTATAATTAAAACATTAGATAACATTTCAATAAGCTCTTACATCTATTATAGAAATTCTGACACCCATTACAGCATATTAGAATTCCGATAATAGATATAAGAGCTTATTCAGATTCATTAAAAGTGGTCAAGCGATTGACTGCTGCGCTGCATGTCGCGGGTTCGATTCCCGTACGGGACAAATATTTGTATGACCTACAAGTAGTTGTTCCGGGTCTGGGTGTTTTTCTATCTATAATATGTATGTATTTACAAAAAAAAAAATGTATATATGTAGTTTATCAGCCATCTAGCTACCATAACACAAGCATTAAGTTGCTTAGTTTGGGACTAGATGGTGCTGTGTGAAAATGTCCAGGGATATTTATTTATTTATTTATTTATTTATTTATTTATTACAAGCAGAAAAAAGTAATTGTGTCTAATACAAAAACTCGACTCATCGTTCACAATGCATGTTTTAATTAATAGAAACTTATCAGAAGGCTATCATGGCCGAAATTTCACTCTTAAGTAAGATTCTTGTTTGGCTTTCGTATTACGAAATATTGTAGTAACTTGTAGATGTGCCTGTCAATCGTAAATCTGATTTTATGGCCGCCATGACTTTGGAAGCTTAGGAAATATACCTTGTTATGGTATTCTGGTTTTAATTACGCGCTTGCTATCAAGTCTGTCTTTCATCATCAACATCTGCGTAGCCCTTTCCCGACAATGGTGGGGTCGGCTTTCAGTCCAACCGGATGCAGCTGGAGCTACTGCCTATCTGACCTCCAAAACCTAGTTCCTGGGTAATACGATGCCCCTTGGTAAGATTGCTTGACAGACTAAACTCGTCTTACAAAGAATATCATACATATTTATGTTTAGCTATAAATAACCTGACCAAACCGATAGTCTATCGGCACCTCTTGACATCGAAATAAAACGATAGGTAGTGAAAGTGGTCGGCCCCCGGCGATTCAGCAATGTCATATATCATGCGGATGTACCTACTGTCAGAATACTGAGAGATGACAAACTTGTGAGTTATTTTGAGGAGTAGCCGGGAGGCTCTTCTTGTTTAGTGCTGGGGCGTTTGTTGCGCCACTTCTAACCAGCTAAAACACGAGGTGGTGAAGGAAGGACAGATGTATTGGAGAATTCTCAAAAGCAAGTCTGATTTAAGTAACTGATTTTACATTTTGGACACTCAAATAACCTGTATGGTGTCCACTGCATTTTACTGCTGGAAGGCCAAAAAGCAGTATATGTCTTTAAGATTGCGATGCTCGATGGAGGAATAGATGACTTGTTCGTTACTTACAGCATCAAACTCTTTTGCACCGACAATTCTGCCGTATCTGGTATGCAAGTTTTATATTTGCCTTTGAAAACTGTCTAGTTTTTTTGTTGTTCTTTCCAATATAGGCGTTGTGAGATGAAGTCTTATTCAGCTCCAGTCGTTGAATGTCTACTTAGTGGTGCGACAGTCACAATAAGACAGCTCCTCATCGCATAATACAAGATATTTAATTAAAATTCCATCTCATTAGCAATTTATGTTTATGCTAATGTAAAGTATTTTGCACCCTCTGTATTTACATTGCCAGCTATAACGTTTCTTCTCAATAATGCACGTTTAAAAACTGTTTTTAAAAACCATTTTTTCCATTTATACCGGTCTCAAAAACTGTAAGTGCCCATTGAACGCCAGATTATTTTAAATTGCCTATAAACTCATAACTTTATGGGCCAATTACACACATCAATAATTTTATCGGAAACATTTAACATGGATTTTATTACTTTATTGATAAATAATAATTATATGTACATAGATTTGGGTCCATTATTGCCATTTGCAATGCAATTTTGAAAAAAATATTGGGTCCTGTTTGCTGGCTGATAACGAATTTTAATTGAACGCTGTTGAATATTTTAATACTAATTACTTCAATATCTGTCTCTATAATTGAATAGTATTATCATTTATTACTTCTTCAAACCATAATTGAAAGTTACGTCTATATTTGAATTATATTTTTAAACACTAGCTTAATAACAGTCGTGGTCTTAAATAGTAGGTATAGTTTGACAAGGATATTTTGGCGCCCGGCCTAAATCGAAACGAATTGCGCCATCTTGTTTTTTCAATCCAGTTCAATAAATATTCACCAACAACGCCCCCCCCCTCCTAACCCCACACCCCCGTCAATGTCATTCAGGTGTGAAAGATCATTTTAGCGCTGTATCACATATGAACATGAAACTCACAAACTTTTCTCTCGACTGGTACTTATAAAAAGCTCGTTTTCCAAGCTAATTTTCTGCACTAAATTAACGACAAGTAAGTAAACACACACACTCCCCATACAGCACTCAATCACATACTTAATTATATTTTTCCGCTCACACTGCGCGTGCGCACACGCACCGGTAGTGAAAAGGAAAGTCACCACCGGATGTGTGCGTGCGCTTTCCAATATGTGCAATTAGTATAGCACTTATAAGGGATTAGTAATTAAGAGAAAGATTTTTTTTTATATATATTAAATGGGACTCTTAACTTCAGTCTAGCCCTGAGGACAGAGATGAGGTCGAAGATGGAACGAGCTAACCCAAAAGAAGAACATTTCGTGTAACTAGATTGTGCAATTTACTAGTATGAGAAGCCAGAGTAAATAGAAAACCGGCCAAGTGCGAGTCGGACTCGCGCACGAAGGGTTCCGTACCATTATCTATAAAAACGGCAAAAAAATCATATCTGTTGCATGGGAGCCCCCCTTAATATTTAATATTTTTTAATTTTTAGTATTTGTTGTTAT
This sequence comes from Eurois occulta, assembly GCA_950022335.1. Taxonomy (NCBI): domain Eukaryota; kingdom Metazoa; phylum Arthropoda; class Insecta; order Lepidoptera; family Noctuidae; genus Eurois; species Eurois occulta. The sequence continues at coordinate 18,191,454 of OX465489.1, forward strand.
AGCGGCAATAGTAATACATCATTTGTGAAAATTTCAGCTTTCTAGCTATCACGGTTTATGAGATACAGCCTGGAGACAGACAGACAGACAGACAGACAGCGAAGTCTTAGTAATAGGGTCCCGTTTTACCCTTTGGGTACGGGTACAGTTTTGTCAGGTCTAATTCCTGTTTTTGTTTTAAACGTATAATATTTGTCATTTTTGTCAAGTTAAGACGAGATTTCGACATCATAAATGAGCTCAGAATTAGCCGACTTCAATAATAGCATCCAAAAGCCTAAACGTCTTCTTAAAGAGCGTTAAATTTTGCTGGAAATTCGGTCGAGGATCTACAAGTACCTCAATTTTAATTTATTTTATTTAATCAAAAATGTAACAAATTAGCAATTCACAAAGTAATCAATCTCCATAATAACAACAGCGACCACCACGTTTTAATATTAAACTAGATTAACTACACAAGCTATTGTTTATTCAAATTGATCTACGGACGGAACCTATTAGGCCAAGGTTGTCCACTGGTGCTTACAAAGTCGCAAATGTAATAACTAATTAGTAAGCCAAAACATTGAGTGCGTTATTACTGTGATTAGTAAATTCACACTGTGTAATTAAATGAAATATTGGTCTGACTTTCCATTGGTAAAGCGAGGCTGTCGCGGGACATTGAAAAATTATTGAGTCGTATCTTTGCTGTGGCATCCAAAGATAACTTCATCAGTGTATAGAAAAATCTCAACCTATTGATGCAATCTGCTTCTCTTCTGCTACATGACCTATCCTTAGATGCGCCTCACCTTCCTCTAAAACGAGGATTACTGAACCGCGCGCTACAAAAAGAGAAAAATACCAGTGGCAACGGTTCCACACAACTCGATTCTTACCGGCTACCCTTTGAAAAATGGCACTGTCAGTATTCTATAGACAAATCATATAATCACGGTATGTACAAGGTACGTACTCTGGCTTACCTCTTAAAAAAATCTACCCTTCGCTACTGATAAATACCACTCTGCTATGATGATGGCTAGGTTCTTAATCGCAGTCAGTCTGCCCTGTTTTGTCCAGATCGTCGTCTCCAACTTACTCCATTCATTTCCAGTTCCTCTGACATTAAAGGCCATAAGTTTCTCACTCAATTCCGATCCAGCCAATAAACTCATCACAGACGTATCCCTTCACCTAAGCCCTATAACAAAGCGATACCAATACGCTGTCGCTATTTAACTGGCTTTACACACTCAACGACACTTAATTTATTTATTAGCACCGCGGGCGATCATAATCTGCGCGCGCTTCCGCCGTGCCACCTGCGCCGGCGCAGCGAAAGTTGTGTATTTGTCAACAAGACGCGATAACATGGAGTAGATACGTGCAGAAGGATAGCGTATTGAAGGTGTAAGATTAGGTAAATGAAAGCTGGGATTAAACTATTGCATGTAATTTGAGAATGTGTCTTGATATACAAAAGCAGTGTAGAGTGCCCTGAGGGTAGATGCGAGGGATGATTTCCTCAGATAACATACCCGTTCAATAGCCTAGTATTAACCACAATACCGTATAAAATTGGAGAGGGTTATGGTCGTTAGTGGATTGTCATGCTGATGATAATGCAGCTTGTCAAAAGCCCCTCCAATTAAAAGCCTTATCTTTCATTTGCAAACAAATGAAAGCTAGCCAATTATCAACACGCTTTTTAGGCATTTAAAAAAAAAACATGTTACGTACGGCCATATGCGAGAGCCATGGTTTTAAAAAAAAATACGAAAGTGGGATTTTTGGCATGCGATGCGGCCCGTCCAAATGTGCATCAGCGTTAACAAATTAGCCTTCTGCATTCGACTTATTCTGTGTAAAAAGCTAGTGTAACAATTTATGAACATTATACTTGAATTATATCTTGTTAAGTTACTCTTGTGAGTTCTAGTCGCGGCTGGTCTTTTTATTTTAGTATTCCACGAGGCTCTAAGGTAGTTATGCATTTTAAAGAGCGGATGCGCCTGCGCACGTTCCTAGCTTTCCCACGATGTTATTGTGTATTAAATATTACTATTAGGCGACGCCTTGGAATCTATGGTAATAAATTGGACGGTGAAAACAGGACTTGAGGCTTCTTTTTATGCCGGCTGTCGACGGCGCGTTCGTGTTCCACGCGTGCCTCAAAGAGATGTCAGCAAACAGGAGGGGTCCGCAAGGGCCGATGCCTGCCAGGGCTGCGGGACTGTTCGAAAGAGATACCGCGGTCCTGGACCATAAAGGGCAAAAGAAGGAACATGGGTGGTTTTTAGTCAGTAAAAGTCTGACACTCCCTTCCGCTCCGCCCAGAGCGGGAGGATTCATTTGATGATATCCCACCCGAACAAAAAAGGCTTCTTTTTATGATTATAATGTGTTAGTATGCTTTGCGTTGTGTTACTGTCGCTGTGCGTTTGTCATAATTTACTGAGAAAAATTATAGATTTAGCTTCATTATAAATTCACGAAGTCTTTTCATCTATACTAATATTTTAAAGAGGTAAAATTAGTTTGTAAGTTTGTATGTAGGGGGTAATCTCCGGAACTCCAATTCTAAAAATTCTTTCACTGGCAAAAACCTACATTATTCGAGGGTGCTACAGGCTAAAATTATTTTTACATCATGTATATTAGCCGAGCTATCACAATTTTTGCGGACGTAGTCGCGGGCTAAATGCTAGTCTTTCATACTTTGAAATTAGCATAAGCTAAAGATGCTGAGACACAGGCATCCTCTCTATGAGAGGGAGTGGGCTGTAATACACCACGCGGGTCCAGATGGCTCGGTAGATGTCTCATTATCTTCAATTTTTGGTTGTTGACAGTTGAAATGTCTTGAGTTTGAAGTCCTGTGCTGCGCGAGTCAATTTCTTATATGTTTCTTTTATTATACAAATGTGTCTAACTTTCATCTTATTTATAACTGCTAATCTCTTGTTACAGGTAACTAACGACTCACTACTCACCCGCGCTACTGTCAAGTAAGGCAAACCCAACATGGACCACAGCGTCAGAACATCAATTTCTCTCCGTTTATGTATCTTTGAGAACGGGTAAAACATATTTCCCTTCGGCACCGACGGATCATCAATTAACGCTTTCCTCGGCTAGTTAATACGGTAGTAATAGAAAGTGTTATTGCGTGCTTTAGCTATTTTATTTCTGAATGGAAAGAAGTTTATTGCGATCGAGTTTATTGTAATTATTGCAATTGTGGTTGGTGATATTGGAAATCTGAAACATAGAAATCTGTGTGGATATTTTAATGCAAAACAAACAGTACCTAGAAACCTCATTGCTGCAGTGGTCGCGCAACTGCTGAGCATGAGGTCCTGTGTTCGATTCCCAGGTCGGGCAAATTGTTATTGGATTTTTCCATCTGGAATTTCTCAGTAGCTGCTACGGAGTCGCGTTATGTGCCCGGTTGATGGCAATAGGCTCGCCTTCTATTACATGGGACTTAAATATAACTGGCGAAATGTGGGTGTACTATTAGGTACACCTCTGCCTAACCCCTCGGGGATTACAGGCGTGATGTTATGTTATGTTACGTAGAAGATGATTTTTGTAACGTATTTGGGGTCTGAGCAGACTAAAAGCAGCTCTATCGAATTCCAACTTAGATGCATGATATTCAAAACACAACATCACGCCTTGTAATCCTCAAAGGGTCAGCATAGGTGTTCCTTATAGTACACCCACATGTTGTGTATTCATCTATCTTATTAGGTGGTTGAAGTAGACCTAGATATCGTAGCACAACCCTTTTGGGTCAACCCTCGGCAATTTGAGAACAATAACGCGAATTCATTAACTCACTAATTACCATTATCGCTATTAGAAACAGCATAATAACCATAAACTAAATAATGAACGACTGACAATATACGGCCCCAATATTTTCTCTTCTCGACATTTTCTAACAATCATTGAAGGTGATACTTTCAAGTAAATAACAAACATGAATATAACAGCCTGACATCACAAAATAGATATGTACACAGAAGGTTAGGTCCGTAAACAAGCGAAAACGCACGCACATATAGATACGCTTCACGTACTACCGCGCTCACTGAGGGTCGACCATTTTTCACCCTTATGCCTTAAGTAAAAAGGTAGAGAAGTGGTCGATTAGTGCTCACAACTCGCGACTGGCATTTGTTTGAGATAGACTGAGACAACCAATGAATAGAGGGCCAGGACAAATGACATTCGATTTTCAAAATTTTCGGATTTCTACAGCGACTTAGACAAACCAACAGGGTAGAAAAAGCTTTTTGATATTCTATGCAAGCCTAGTGCATTTTGATGTATCCGTCGTCGTTTAGCGCTGATCGAATATCACTTTGTCTAGGCCAGATGTTCACGGGAATCTACTGGATGCGATCACAGGACGGGTCCATGTGGCGGGGGCCTATGTTCAGCAGTAGACTTCTTTCACCTGAAATGACAATGATGAGAAGATTTCCACCATTTTCCTATCAAAAATTCCTTACACATCAGTGTGTACGTACGTTTTCGCTCACTGTATTGATTTGACCTTTTGTAACTATCTGTTCAGTGCTGAGAGCCTAGTAACTAATAACACTAATAATAGCTTTTCTCTCTACTTATGCCATAAACGATTGATTGGTGTGACACTCGCCTGTAGTTTAAAATGTAATTGTGGTCGTTTTCACTGAGTAATCTTTGTTTAAGAGGTTATCACCTCGTTTGTGGTAATTATGAACACTAGTTGTTGCTAATAGAATGACTTAGAGATTGGCTGACTTTGTTTTATCTTTGACACCTGGATTGGTTCAAAATCATATTCTGTTAGTTATTAGACCCATTATGCCAGACGCCGACTGTCATAGCATGAGGACTTGTTTACCAACCTAACCTAAGGGTGCCACTCTCTGTGCTGCGTGCCGACCTCCCTAGCGGCGTCAGCGTAGTCTGCTACGCTGACGACACGCTGGTGCTGGCGCAGGGGAGGTCGCACGAGGCGGCGGCCGAATTGATGACACGCGGGGTTGCGATAGTCGTTGAGAGGATCCGGCAATTGGGTCTCGAGGTGGCATTGCACAAGTCTGAGGCCATGTGCTTTCATGGGCCTCGGAGCGCGCCACCGTCGGGATCCATACTCACGGTAGGAGGGGTTCCCGTCGGCGTCGAGTCGACGTTGAGGTACCTCGGACTCGTCCTCGACAGCCGATGGAACTTCGTTGAGCATTTCCGACGTTTGGCTCCCAGACTGGAAAAGGCCGGGGCTGCTTTCAAGCGGCTCCTGCCCAACCTGGGGGGGCCAAACGCCTCCTGCCGGAGGCTCTATGCGGGGATCTTGCGGTCCATGGCCCTTTACGGGGCCCCGGTGTGGGCGCGTTCGTTGAGGTTGCGTGCAAAGCACTACCTGAACGCGCCCCAAAAGGTGGTAGCCGTAAGGCTGATCCGTGGGTACCGCACGATATCCCGCGAGGCGGCGAGCCTCCTTGCCGGATTGCCGCCATGGGATCTGGAGGCCATAGTCCTCGCGCGCCTGCACGAGTGGCGCGCGGAGGTACAGAGCCGGGGGGTAACTCCGCTGCCGCGGCATATTGTCGCGCGGCGGACAGACCTCCGCCGTGATCTCATGGCGACATGGAGAGAGCGACTATCGCAACCCCGTTCAGGGCACGCCACGATAGTGGCGGTAAGTCCCCTCTTTGAGGAGTGGCTTGAGAGGCGCCACGGCGCCCTCACCTTCCGCCTGACGCAGGTCCTCACCGGACATGGATGTTTCGGGAGGTACCTGTACCGAATCGGGCGGGAGGAAACGCCCGGATGCTACAATTGCGAGGATCGACCGGAGGACACGGTGGAGCACACCGTGGAGGTCTGCTCTGCTTGGGCGGAGCACCGCCGTGTCCTCGTAGCGGCGATTGGCGGCGGCGACCTCTCGCGTCCGGCCCTGGTTCAAGCCATGGTCCGGGGCGAGAGGGAATGGGAAGCCGTCGCCTCCTTCTGCGAAGCAGTCATGCTAGCGAAGGAGGCGGCGGAACGTGAGAGGGAGAGAACCTCCTCACGTCCCAGCCGCCGCGGGAGAAGCACCGGGCGTCGGGGGCCACGCCGTGATGGCTCTCGGCCACCGTAGGCGCGGGCCTGTGGACGGCGAGTAATGGGCTAGCTCGCCGTCCGTCCGTCGTATGACGACGGGCAGGCCGTGTCGACGGCGCGTTCGTGTTCCACGCGCGCCTCAAAGAGTTGTCAGCATACGGGAGGGGCCCGCAAGGGCCGGTGCCTGCCAGGGCTGCGGGACTGTTCGAAAGAGATACCGCGGCCCTGGAACATAAAGGGCCAATGAAGGAACATGGGTGTTTTTTAGTCAGTAAGAGTCTGACACTCCCTTCCGCTCTGCCCAGGGCGGGAGGAGTCATTTGATGATTTCTCACCCTCCAAAAAAAAAAAAAAAAAAAAAAAAGGGTGCCACTCTCTTGAAAGTCAGGACACTGAAGTCACAATATTATTTCCAAGGTTAGGTTATGTTAAGTTTTAAGGCTTTTATAGTACACTGATGGTCAAGAAATCTGCGATTTTCAAAGAATCACCGTCTTTATTTATTTAACACTTCAAGCACAAAGCACAGACGCGGACTTAATGCCATAGACAAACAATGGACAAACTTGATCAAATCGGGGATCCCCAATGTCATCTATATATTTGATACTTTTTCCTCAAAAATCACTTCTAAATAGAAAGAAAAGTAGCGAAGTAATTGGCTACTTTTCGATTGCGATACATTCTCACAGCTTTTATTGCCAAATCATCGCGTTCCCAGCCTCGGGACACCGAATTGCATGTTGCAAGAGAACTGTAGATAGCTTCTCCATTTTCGATCAATTGCCAGCGATTCTGCGGTTCACACTTATCTTTGAGATTACTAAGATTAAATAACAGATGCGTCATGTTGGTCACTCTCAGTGTAATTGAAGTTATTTATTGAGCGTATAAATCGGATAAGTTTTTAGAAGTTTTGTTCGCATACAGTTTTTTTTTCGTCTAGAAATGTTGCATTTTGAAGCATCGTATGTGGTTGTAAGTGTGCTAAAATAGACTAAAATAGTAAGTGTAATAAAAAATCCTGTAGCTAGAACGTTTTGTGAAAATGGTAACCGAGGAGCAGAGAAATTATAGACACGGTTTCGTCGCTAAAAAAGTAATGGTTTGTCTGATAAAAACCAGTAATCTAATATTAATAAAATTGCATAAAGAGTCTCATTAAAGAAATATTAAAATTGAACATAAATCGTCTTTATTCTAAATCATAAAGATAATTGATTAAATCCAATTGAATTTGGATTTTATCCATTACTCTATGACAACAAAAAGAACGCAATCAATAAAACATTTCTGCCAAATCATTGTTTTTAACTTCTGTAAAAGTAAAAGTGTATAAAAGTTGCGAACCGAGCCATTTGCTTTGAGTAAAAGCACCAGTTACCTGCTGGTTCTTTTTTATATACTTAGATATTATGAGCACTGTTATATTTAGTAGACTCGTCGGCGTTAGGAGTGTGTACCTGTGTACGTAATCTAGAGCAAATTTAAATTGCTCATAAGCGCGATTGATGAGCATCACATCGCGCACGAAGGGTTCCGTACCATTATCTATAAAAACGGCCAAAAAAATCATATCTGTTGTATGGGAGCCCCCCTTCATATTTTTTTTTTAATTTTTAGTATTTGTTGTTATAGCGGCAATAGTAATACATCGTTTGTGAAAATTTCAGCTTTCTAGCTATCACGGTTTATGAGATACAGCCTGGAGACAGACAGACAGACAGCGAAGTCTTAGTAATAGGGTCCCGTTTTACCCTTTGGGTACGGAACCCTAAAAAAACGAATGAATGAATGAATGAACACATGTTTAAACAAATAAATGCATCTTTATCTTTATATCTTTTATCTGTTTGACTTACGTAAGGCATACCCGTTAATGAGCTTATAACTCGATTACCTTTTGATTTTTGTCATTTTTTGCGCAATCCTTAGTCTTTATATCTTGGCTAGGTTTTAGTAAACATTTTGTTTCGCCAACCATTTGCGGCCCACTTCATCTCACAAACAAGAATCAGGTGTCCCAGCTGTGGGAACATAATAGGCTGATTACTCTTTGTTATGTCACCTAACATAGGGCACACCGATTTAATTAAGCTCCTATAACAAATTAAGTTTAATTAAATCATTTAATGGCTTCCGTCTCAGAATTATTTTCAGATCAAAGCAAACAATCTCGCATAGCTAATTAAGAATCAGATTGCTAAGTACTTACCTACTCGTCGCCAGTACACAGTGGTACAATAGAAGTGGTTGACGTCTTCCGACTGATGAAGGTTGCCCATGGAGGTTGATCTGTATCTGAGGACATGGTTTGTGAATGCTAGCATTAGGGCATGCAAAACCGGTTTTCCGGTTTTGCGTAAAACCGGAAATCGGCCAAAATTTTACCATTTTTGAAAACCGGTTTTGAGAGCCAAAACCGGAGCTCAGCTCCGGTTTTCCCATTATTGAGTAACAATTTGATTTTTATCAACATTTTTTTCGAACACTCAAAAAATAATTAATTTTGAGGCATCAAATGTATCCGAACCGAACACAACCTGCATCCACCCACTTACACGCCTAACTTCACTACCCCCGCACCCCGCACCCGTAACCCGCCAGCCTGCGCCTGCGTTGTTGCAGTAATACTCTTACCGGGAGTGCAAGTGCGTGTCCGCCGCCCTCGCCTGCGACGCTAGGATAAAATGTGAGTATTTACTTAGTTAAAATATAAACCCGAGGACACAGACACCATCACCGCAGTTCTCACCGAGCAGTCCATACCTTCGCAATCGTCATCATCTGACGCTGAAGAGCTAACTCTTCAAGAGCAGCTAGAGAAGGAATTACACAAATGCAAGAGAAAGAGAACCCCCAAAAATCGGTCAGATTTCGACCTGGCTGGGTTCGTAAAAGTAGAACAACCCATGTATGAAAGCGGAGGGCATCGGGGTGTGTATCTCACCGAAGCATATAATTATTTATTATGTGCTACCAACAAGTGTTGAGAGTGAAAGGGTGTTTTCGAGTGCACCCAGCACTCGAAAATTTCTGTAACAAAATAAGAAGTTCGCTGTCTGATCGAATGTTGGATGCACTTATATTCTTGAGATCACATTATCAAGAACAGCGATCTCTTGAAAACAAGTGATTTAGGCTTTATTTAAATTAGTAATTAGTATACATAGTTGATTATTGATCTCTTTTTTAGTGCAATATGAATCATAATATAATAATGTTATTTTGTAGTTCGTCTTCAAAGTTACAAAAATGTTGTTTTTTTTTGGTAATTGTGGGTGGCTGTGTTTAATATTTGAAGATGCTGATTGTGTTTTCTATGTTTAAAATATATTATTTTTGATAGCAGACTTAATAGGTACCAAAGATACCAAAAACTTACTTGTTGTTGATTTGATCTCAGTTATCTTTAAACTATTATAAGTTCATTGTTATCTGTACAATTATTATGGTTTGGATTAAAAAGACATGTATCATACAATTTGTTTTATTTGTAGACTTAGTGGGTATTTAAAACAATGGTGTTTCTTTTTAAATTATACTACATCAGATTTTTTTTTGCTAAAACCGGACCTAGCTCCGGTTTTCGGTTTTGGTCCCAAAAAAACGATGTTCAAAACCGGTTTTGATGACTTTCCGGTTTTGCATGCCCTAGCTAGCATGGTATGCAAACATTCACTCTATTTAAACCATAGAGCGTATCCTTGTTTTAATTGAATTTGGGCTGTTTTTTTTTAAAATAATGTACTTGCTTTTCATGTAAAATTAATTGCCTCGATGAATAATATTGGTTTGGTTTGTTCTGCTACTTCTTCTTCACAGGTTCAGGTTCTGGTTTCAGGGGACTGGCATCTATACAAATAAATAAAATTGAAGTGTCTCTTTGTAATTTCAAAATACTAGCTGTTTACTGAATGCTTATATATGAAGGTAGGTACTTATAATATATTTTTTTCTGTCTCTTTGTTTGTTCCGACTAATCTCCGAAACGGCTGGAACGATTTTGACGGGACTTTTACTGACAGATAGCTGAGGTTATAAGGAGTAACTTGGCTATTTATTTTAGAAAAAGGTGTAAAACCCTTGAAATTGTTAACATAATCTGATTCAAATAGGTAGTTACGAAAATGCTGACAAAATATCAGCCATATTTGAATATGACCCAGATGATAAACATAATTAACTAACATTTTTTATAGTTTTGTCCGCCTGGTCTGTCCCACTCCTGGGCAAAGGCCTTCCAACATTTCTTCCACTTTTCTCAATATTACGTCTCTTTTCGCCAATGAACGAGAAAGCCATTTAATAACTAACATTACTAAACAAAACAACTTAAACAAATTATTTGCTTCAAAACTGCCACCGTAATTAAGAGAAATGTTGCCAGTGTTACAATTTATTTCTACTCCCGATAACATCAGTTATATTATGATAACTAACCGGTTATTGTGCTAATTACCCGCCAAGCTTGATTGATGAGCGCGTTATGAAACGTAGTTCAATTGAAAGTTTTCCGGTTAATACAGATAAAGAATCAGTCGGTTTAAACTAACTATGATTGTAATGGTATTTCGCAGTGAGAGTTTTTTTTGTAAATACACTAATCAAATCAATCAAATTAAAGTCAGTCG